>CM046667.1:112900349-114131182 GCA_025594165.1 Tamias sibiricus
AGTAAGTAAGCCAATCCCAACAAAACAAAGGCCAAATGTTTTCTTTGATATGAGGATGCTGACTCATAATGGGGATTGTGGGGGAGGAGTATGGGAGAAATGGAGGAACTTTAGATAGGACCAAGGGGAGGGAGGGGACATAGGGGTTGTAAAGACAGTGGAATGAGTTAGACATCATTATTCTAAGTACATGTATGAATACATGAATGGTGTGAAAATACTTTATGTACAACCAGAGACTTGAAAAATTGTGCTCATTATGTGTAATATAAAATGAATTGCATTCTGCTGTCATATATAACAAATTAGAATAAATAAATAATTTAATAACATTTTTACTGAGAATTAATGAGCAAAGAATGCAAATATATATGTATGTATACATATATATTATATATATACATATATATATATATGGTTTTAAAATAGGCCCACATCATAGGGTACAGTTACTAGTATACAATTTGCTATATTTGGAAAAACTTACCAGAATTTGCACCAGTACCACAATGGCATCTTTATCAAGGAATGAGCTAATATTACTAAGTGTATTTTAATCCTCTGCAATCTTTCATTAGAGCTCCATTGTAGCTGTTATTATACTAAGAAAGAAAATCAAATGAAATGATATATTTTCTAGTAGGTGAGTTGATGAAAGCACCCCTTTGAACAAATTGTCAACCTCTCATTCTGATCACAATTTCTTATTTAATTGTATGTGATATGTGTGTATGATAGAGATGGTAGGCATTAGCTAATCACCAAATCTCAAAATATCAGAAAAATAATTTTTCTAAAATTTATAATAATGTAAATTTTAGCAAAGTCATTTCAAAGATGCAGAAGCCAACATAATACAGTAAATTAGGAAGTTTTATTGTAGGATACACAAAAGAGAAATAATCTCAATATACTTTGGACTTATTTGTAAATGAGTGCTCCTTAATTATTCATTAAAGGAATGTGTTTGCCTTCTCAGTGTTAACATAGACATTTACTATGCCCCCTAGGTATATGCCCTCTTCAAAGAAATAATACTGGATTAGACAAAAAATAAGACTTGTGCATGGGGAATTTTCTAAAGTCCTCCTGTCAGACAATAAGAAATCACCCATGATAATGTCTTCTACATTCTGAGCATCTGTTTTAGTTGGCTTTTGGGACACTCTAACCAAAATGCCTGACAAAAACAATTTAGAGAAGGAAAAATTTATCTGGGGCTCATGGTTTCAGAGGTCTCAGTCATAAATGGCTGACTCCATTTCTTTGGGCCCAAGTGAGGCAGTACATACTGGGGACAGAGTCCAGCTGAGAAAAGCTTCTCAGCTTATGGCATGGTCATGAAGCAAAGAGAGGAGGGAAAGGGTCTACAAGGAAGATGTGCCTTTCAAGGGCATGTCCCCAGTGACCTACCTCTTCCAGTCAAACCCACCTGCCTGCAGTTACTACCAAATCAGTTCATTCAAACTAGGATAAACTAATTAGGTCATAGCTCCCACAATCTAATAATCTCATCAATTAATATTCCTGCATTAATAGGAATTTAGGGGGGAGCACCTCATATTCTAACCTTAACAGCATTTAGTTTACAACCAGGTTCTTAAATACTGCCTCCTGAAGATTTTTTCATCTTTATTTCTTTATATACATTCCCAGAGGTACCTCTTTTAAAAGTTATTGATAAATTATACTTGCATGTATTTGTGTGTGTATATATATACATGTATATATATGTTGTGTGTGTGTAGTTTTATATATTTGTATGTGTATATATGTAGTTTTTATATAATGTATATTTGTGTATGATGTATAGGATGTATAGTTGTATATGATATATAGATCTATATTTTTGTATGTATATGTATGTTTAGTTGTATATGATGGTATTATCTATGAATACAATGTGAAATAATTAAAGATAATTAATATATCTATTATCTCAAACTCCATCATTATTTTTGTAGTGAGAACATTTGAAATTTACTGTGATTTTTGTTTTATATATTTTATTTATTCATTTTTTATTGGTGCATTATAGTGATATACAATATTGTGGTTTATATTGACAAAATCATCTAGGCATGAAATATAATTTCTTCTAATTCAGATCCCAGTACTTCACCTTTCCTCTTCTCCCTCCCCCTGTTCCATTTCTTCTACTCTACTGATCTTCCTTCTATCTGTTTTTAGTTTTTTAATTAGTGTTTTATAGATACACATAAAGGTGAAACTTACTATGGTACATTCATATGTATACATAGGATAGTTTGGTCAATTTCATTCTACTGCTCCTCCCTTTTCTTGTCCCCTTTTCACCCTCAATCCCCTTCTTCTACTCACTTGCTCTCTCTTCTGTTTTCATGGAATCTGCCACCCCACCCTTTTTTCTCCCTTATTTTGCCCTAGCTTCTTCATATGAGAGAAAACAGTCAACCTTTGGCTTTCTTTGTCTAAGTTATTTCACTCAGCATGATGTTCTTCAGATATGTCCTTTTACCAACAAACACCTTTATTTCATTCTTTTTAAAGGCTGAATAAATATCAATTTCATTAATTATACCATATTTTCTTTATCCATTTTTTTTTTTTTTTTTTGTTAATGGGCACCTAGGATGGTTCTTCAACTTGGCTATTGTGAATTGCACTTTATATATTGATGTGCCTATATCACTGTAGTGTGCTGCTTTTAGATCTTTTGGATAAATACCAAGGAGTAGGATTGTTAGGTCATATAGTGGCTCCATTCCTAGTATTTTGAGAAATCTCCATACTGCTTTCCAAAGTGGCTGTATTAATCTGCAGCCCTACCAACAATGCATGAGTGTACCTTTATTCCCACATCCTCACCAGCATTTATCATCATTTCTATTCTTTATGATTGCCATTCTAACTGGAATGAGACGAAATCTCAATGTAAGTTTGATTTGCATTTTCTTGATTGCTAGAGAGTTGAATACTATTTCATATATATATATATATATATATATATATATATATATATATATATATATTTGTTGGCCATTTGGGTTTCTTTTGAGAAATGTCTGTTAGTTATTTACCAATTTATTAATTGAGTCTTTTTGGCATTATATTTTTTAGTTCTTTATATATTCTGAATATTAATCCTCTCTCAGAGGAAATGGTGGCAAAGATCTTCTACCATTCTCTAGGCTCTCTTTTCATGCTCTTAATTGTTTCCTTTGCTGTGAAGAAGCATTTTAGTAATGATTTCATCCCACTTGATGATGCTTGGTTTTGTTTTTTCAGCTTTAGGAGCCTTGTAAAGGAAGTTATTTCCTGTGCCAACATGTTGGAGTGCTGAGCCTGACTTTTTTCTAGTAGCTTCATTTAATTAATTAATTAATTTATAGCATTGCTAGGTAATTGAACCCATGGCCTTGTTCATGAAAAGCCAACATTCTACCTCTGTGGTGTATTCCAACTCCTTAGTATTTTTTAAATATATGACACATTAATGACTATATTTACTATTCTGTGCAGAAGATCTCAATAAAAACTTTATTTTTCCTCTAAAAGAAGATCTGTATCCTTTGACCATCATTTCATATTTCCTCTATCTGTCTCTGATACCATTATCCTACTCTCTGCCTCTATGAATTTGACTATTGTAGAATCTACCCATAAGTGAGAACATGCAATGTTTATCTCTGTGCCTGGATTATTTCATGTGGCATAATGTCCCTAGAACCACTCCCTTAGTATGGAGCAATTCAATCTTTTTATAATGTTTTACAATACCTGTCTAACTAACATCTCTGTAGTCTAAACTGTCACTGAGTAATAAATAACCTATAATGCCAATGAAATGATTTCCAAAATACAAATATGATAATTTTCTTCTACTTAAACCTGTTATGTCTCCATTGTCTCCCATAGAAAATATCCCTGTATTTCACAAGATACTACCTATTGCTCCCATGTGCTTAACCTTAGTCTTGTGTTTAGAATAACAAATGGGAGATTATAATAGAATGATTTCCATGAGGAGACACATTACGTTTTCAGTGTCCACCTCATTTTCTAGCATTTAGGAGACATTAATAAAGTTTCTAATGAGTGATTAAATAGAGACTTTATAATATCTAGACTAGAGAGCAGGAAAAATTGGGATTTGAGATTCATAACTATGGCTAAACCCCTTTATATGTCCCTTTATCCTCACTTTATCAATAATAAAAGCTATAATGTGTTGATTACATACCATATATTGGGTTCTGTTGTTAGAAAACACATGCATTGAGCCTGTGATTTAGAGTGTGAATACGTAAAATCAAAGGGCAAAAAATAAAGTCATTTTGCTTGGTGTTTGATCTACAGTTTCATGTAACTATGTATTATATTAAATAATATATGATTCCAGGGAATGAATTGAATGACTCTTTTATCTAGTTTCCTTTATACTAAAAGAGTATATTTTTAGTTTTTGATTGTGTTATAATTTGGGCAAATAGGATAGTTGTGAGTGAAAGACAACAGAGGCTATAAAAGTCTCCCTGAGATAAATATTTTCCTTCTTGGTACATCTTGAATTAGGTGTGGAAGAGACTCTTGGACTTCTCTGTAACTCTGTAGATGAACAATAGCTGAAAGGCAAGAAGATATCAGTCCTTTGACTATAAGAGAAGTGTAATGGCCTGTAAGGAGTCTATTCAATTCTTCCTGCTTATTTCTCCTGGAAATCATGTATTTTTCTAGTTGACAGAATGTAGAAAATAATAGCGACCTTTAAGAAGTGATTTAGCTGCCACTGTACTCCTAAAGCATAAATTTTTGTCACAAAAAATTTTTCCATCCTGTTCCCATTGTATTACCTAGCTTTACAACTCAAGGTGGTTGTCCATGAGTTGCAGTATATTATTATCACAACAAAGAACAATTTTGAAAGCATTTTCTGCAAATTTGTTGCTTGAAAAGAAAATGTCTTTCTTTTATCTATACAAATTTAAGGACCAACCAGTTGAAAATATTGCTTTGAAAGGTCTGAGGAGCAACTTGACTACACATGAGTTATTAAAACTTGTATATAGTTTAAATGACCATCAAGTTTAATATATCAAATAAAGTTGTAGAATCACTTCCTCCAAACAGGTGGTATAAATATGAATAGTTCAGTAATATAAATTGATTGGTAATATTGATAATCACCATCACCAGCATCATTTATTGAAATCTCTACTAGATTATTTGTATACAGTATCAGATTTCAATATCTTGTTCTAAGATGAAGAAAATTTAGAAGGATTTTAAAACCATGTTAACTTTTGTTGTAATTTCCCTTAAGAGGCAGAAATGTTTCCTTGGAAAACATGGCTCTTGTAGACAGTTTTTGTTACCTAATATATTTCTGTAGGTACTGTAAGCATCAATTATAAATGTATGAGGTAGAATGTTCTGGAAGAAATCATCTTCAGTTGTGGGATTTAAAGTCCGAGTCCTAATTACTTAAACTCTCTGTTGAGTAAACTGCTTTCTTTTACCAACTGGCAAGAAAAGGATCCAAGGAGGAAATCTACCTGAAGAAAAATTTTTGTCTATCATACTTACCCTCAGGAAACTCAATTTATTGGGGCAGACGGATACACTGATAAGATATTACAGTGATGCAGCCATGTCAATGTTTATACCAGCTCAAGTCACAATATCTAATCTATGAAACCAACCTAGGTGTCCTTCAGCAGATGACTCGATAAAGAAAACATGTTGTATATATATTCAATGAAATATTACTCAGCCATAAAGAAGAATAAAATTGGGGCATTTTCAGGTAAATGGATGGAGTTGGAGAGTATCATACTAAGTGAAATAAGCCAATCCCAGAAAACCAAAGGACAAATGCTTTCTCTAATATGCAGATGCTAATTCACAATAAGTGAGGGGGGCACAAAGGAAGAATAGAGTTATCTTAGATTAGGTAGAGGGGAGTGAAGGGAGGTGAGGTGAGGGGATATGGGGATAGGAAGGACAGTAGAATGAAACAGACATTATTACTTATATATATATATATATATATATATATATATATATATATATATATATATATATGACTGTATGACCAATATGACCAATATGATTCTACAACATGTACAATAAGAAAAATGAGAAATTATACCTCATATATGTATGACATATCACAGTGCATAAATTCATTCTACTTGTCATGTATAATTAAAAGAAATCTAAAAATTTAAAAGAGAATATAAAATAGAGAATAAAATATATTTAATATAGTTTTTTAATAGTTAAGACCCCAAACCAGAGATCTCTATGAAGAAAATATAAGTGAAACAATAGAATTTGGACCAAATTGAGAAGCTAGTAGCAAATAGGCACTTCTATAGATGTCATATAGGCAACATACTCTCTGAAGTAAGTTACACACACACACACACACACACACACACACACACACACACACACCAGGGATTGAACCCAGGGGGTGCTTAACCAGTGAACAACATCTTCAGCCCCTTTTAAATTTTGTTCTAATTAGTTATATATGATAGTAGAATGTATTTTGACATGGAGTATAAGTTCTCATTCTTCTGGTTGTAAATGATGTCAAATTACATTGGTCATAATGTACGTAGGATAGTAATGTCCCCCTTATTGTGGGGAAAAATGTACACTTATACATTGCTGGTGGGACTTCAAATGGGTATAACCACTATGGAAAGCAGTATAGATATTCCTCAGAAAACCTGGAATAGATCCACCATTTAACCCAACACTTTTTACATTTTATTTAGAGACAGGGTATCATTAAGTAGCTTGGGGCCTCCGTAAATTGCAGAGGCTGGCCTCAAATTCATGATCCACCTGTCAGCCTCCCAAATTGTTGGAATTACAGGTGTGTGCCAGCATGCCCAGCTAGGTGTAGGAGGAGGACAGCAAAATGGAAAATACTGAGGATGAGTTAGAGCGAATTATACTCCATGCTTTCATAAATATGTCAAAATATATCCTAATTTTATGTTTAACTAAAAAGAAACAATAAAAATAATCACCATATTAGAAACAGCAACAACTTTCATGTATGAATAAAGAAATTAAAAATATAATTAAAAATCTTCAGAAAATCATGCAGATTTGAGAAAATTTGATAAGATCAAAGCAATGAACAATGCCCTGTATAAACACATAGTTGATGTTGGTGAGAAAATATGCAAAAACACATTCACATTGATAATTGAAAAAAATTAAAATCTTCAATTTGTAGATCAAAAAGTAATTATTTGCAGCAAAAAGTGTCATATAAGTTGTAGCTCTTACATCTAAAGATCGTGATAGTTATTGATTTTATCCTTACAAGAAAAATGTCAAAGAAAAACATCAACTAGTTTTCTGGGACCCATCAGAGAATTGAGGTAACTGGGCAAATCTAAAATCTAGAAAAAGAGATAAATACAGAAATCAGCCTGGCTTGAGGAAAAGATGCAAGAGCCATAATCTGCTAGGAAAATAAAGTTGTACTTTGGATAAATAGCTGGAGACTCAGTGAAAAGTAGTTTAATAGTGAGAAATTCATGAAGGCTGACTCTTAAGGGTACCTTGTGTTTCATGAATTTTATCACCAGGAATCCCACACAGTTCTGACAGCGAAGGTCCAAGCAAAATCCTCTCCCATTGCAGGCAGACGGAGAGGGAAGGAACTATTTTGAAATGCAGTGTTTTCCATTACAAAGACTGGTTCTCTGAGGAACAATATTTATCAGAGCCTTATCTGACCTGTGAAAAGGAAAATTAATCAACTTTGGCACCATTACCTCTTATCCTATTCTTCTATACTTAATGCACCTCCCCCCACAGATCATTGAAAGAGCTTTCTTAGGGAAATCCAAACACAAAATGAGAGACAAAAATAAGGACATTAGAAAAATATGAGTCCTCAGACACCTACAACTAGGGAATACATTAAATATAGCTTATCTCCTAGTCATATTAATATATAGAAGCTCACATTAAAGGTCTTTTGCTCAGTTCCTATTATTCAATTCATAAGCCCTAGCTCTCAACAAATAAAAAAAATATAAAATTCCTGAAAATAAACACAATTTTATGAGAGAAAACAAGCATAAGTACTGAACTCTATATGATAGATTTTTTTAAATAATCAGACAGCTAATTTAAAATAATTGTGATTAACATGTTAGGAGTTCTAATGGAAAAAGTGGACAATATGAAATATCAGATGAGGACTACAAGTGGAAAGGTGGATACTCAAAGTTATCAAAGGAGAATACTATAAATCAAAAATATAGTAACAAAAGTGAAGAATGCCTCTGTTGGATTCATGAGTAGACTTGACATAACTGACAAATGAATAAGTGAGCTTTAAGATTTGTGAACAGAAATTTCCCAAACTGAAATGCCAAGAGAAGACAATTAAAATAGAAGTAGAGCATCTAATAACTACAAAAAATGTAACATATGTAGTTTGAAGAAAAAAGAAAGAATGGAGTAGAAGGAATATTTGAATTAATAACAAGATATAGAAAGCTCAGAGAAAAATAAACAGGACAAACACCAAATATATCTGTAATTAAGCGTATCATGTTCAAACTAGAATGTGTGTGTGTGTGTGTGTGTGTGTGTGTGTGTGTGTGTGTGCAGTGTGTATTTGTGTGTGGAGGGTAAGGGTGTATTAACTATGTAAAAAGACAAGGATAAGAATTGTCAGAAATCATACAAGTAAGAAGACAGGCAAGAAGAATACTTACGCACACTTAAAATGTTGAAATAAAAAAAAATCATCAATGCAAAATTAGATGTTCCATAATGGTTGAATTCAGGAGTTGAGGAACCAAAAAAACTGGCAGAAAAATAGCAACTTTAATGTGAAAAGGTTAAGCCCCAAAATTAAAAATTAGAAATTGAGAATAAATTAAAATATGATCCAATTGGGTTATCTATAATAAATTCACTTTATATATCAAAGACACAAATAGGAAGAATGTGAAAGGATGGTTAAAGATATTCCATAAAAACAGTAAACAAAAGAAAACTGTGATAGCTCTACTAGTATCAGATGAAATAGAATTAAATAAAAGATTGTTACAAGATTAAAAAAGGCTACTATGTGTTGATAAAAGTGTCAATTCATTAAGAACCTATTATATACATATATGTATTATATCTATTACATCTATTATATATATGTATATATCAACAGAGCCTTAAAATATGAAGCAACCTTAATAATATGGAGGGAAAAATAAATATTTCAGCACTGAACTAGTGGAAAATTCAATACCCTACTTTCAATAACAGATTGAAATAGGCAGAAAATCAATAGGGAAATAGAGGACTTGAACAAAACTATAAACTAAATCAACATAAAATACATGAACAGAACACTACAACCAATAATAGAACAATATTGTTCTAAAGTGCAAGAAACATCTTCTAGGACAGATCATATGTTATGACACAAAGCAAATCTCAACAAATTTAAAACTGTTCAAATGATGCAAAGTATCTCTTCCAACCACAAAGTAATGAAATAAAGAAGTAATAATGAAAATAAAATTGGAAAACTAAAAGAAAATGTAGAAATTAAACAATATACTTTTAAACAACAAATGGATCAAAGAAAAAATCACAGGGCGATTAGAAAATACATTGAAATGAATGAAAATAAAAAACAACATACCAAAAAAATTTCAAATCAAATTAACTTAGCTTAACACATTAATAATTAGAAATAGAAAACTAACCTCAAGCTGGCAGACAGAACTAATATACATTAAGGACAAATAAAATTAAAAAAAAAAAAACAGAAAAAATTAGAGAGAATTAATGAAACCAAAGTTGGTTCTTTCAAAAGATGAAAAATATTCACATTTACATAGATTTATTAACCTTTAGCTATGCTAAGAAAAAAATCTTGCTAAATTCAGAAATGACAGTAGGGTGATTACTTCTCATCTAACATAAATAAAAATTATTATAAGAAAATGATTATAAAATAAAGATTATTATAAGAAAATATTATAAATGACATCATTTTCTAGAAAACTATTTAAAATAGCATTAAAATGAATAAAATGAAAGTGAGGAGGTGCAAGACTTTTATACTTAAAACTATAAAACATTGTGGAAATAGGTTTAAAAATTCATAAACAAGTGGAAAGATATTTAAGTCCATACATTGAAAAATTTAACATTATTAATGTGACCTTACTCCTGAAAGTAATTTGCCAGTGCAATTCCTATCAAAATTCCAATGACTTTTTTCCCTAAATAAATAAATGAGGATCTTAAACTCATGTTAAATTGCAGTATATGCCAAAGAGCCAAATAATCTTGATAAAGAAATTTGGAGGGCTCATATTTTATGTTTGTAAAGTTTAGTAAAACTATAGTCATCAAAACAGTGGAGTTACAGTGCAAGAATAACAAAACATAGAATAATGGAATACAGTTACATTCTAGAAATAAATCTACACATATTGATCTTTGACAAGAGTACAAAAATATCAATGGAAAACAGAGATTCTTCAACAAATAGTGCTACGAGATTGGAAATCCACATGCAGAAATGTTAAGTCAGATACTTTTCTCATACTGTGAACCAAAAGTAAAATGGAACTCCAAGAGCACAGGAAACAAAATCTAAAACAAATAAATGGGATTACAATAAACTAAAAAGCTTCTTTACAACCAAAGAAACAATTAATACAGTGCAGATATAATTTTTGCAAATATTATATGCAAATACACATATACTTCTGAAAAGTGGTTGATATCCAAAATACAGGAAAAATTCCAAAATAGATTATTCTAAATAGATTTTTCTCTTTAAGCATTCAGATGGTCAACAGATATACAAAATAAATAATCAGTATCACTGATCATCAGGGAAATGCAAGTCAAAACTACATTGAGATAACTTCTCACTTTAATAAGAATGGCCATTATGAAAAAAACAAAAGATTACAAGTGCTTTCAAGAATATGGAGGAAAGGGAACACTTTCATGCTGTTGATAAGAATGTAAATTAGTACAGTCATATAGAAAAAAAGTGTGGCATTCCCTCAAAAAATTAAAAATAGAAATACCAAATTATCCAGAAATCCCACTATTGGGTATATATCCAAAGAAAATGAAATCAGTATGGCATAGAGACATCTGCAGTCTCATGTTCATTAAAGTGCGGTTCACAATAGCCAAGATATGGAAACCTGTTTCCATTGATGTCAAAAGAATGTGATAGGTATGCACAAAGCAATACTATTCAGCCATAAAAATAATGAAATCCTGTTATTTCTGACAACATGAATGGAACTGGAAGTCATTATGTTATGTGAAATAAATAAGTCTTAGAATGACAAGTACTATTTAATCTCACTCATATGTGTGAACTGAAAGAGTCATACTCAGAATCAGAGATGAGAATGGTGGCTACCAAAAGTGAGTGAGTGGGTAAATTGGGGAAATACTGGTCAAAGGATGCAAGATTTCAGTTACACATGAAGATTAAGTTTAGGAGATCTATCGTGTACCATGATGACTCTTGTTATTAACAATGTATCAAATACTTGAGAATCCCCAAGACACTAACTTTCTAGTGTTCTCACCACAATAATATTGCAACTATGTGAGTAATGCACATTAATTAGCCATTTGATAATAGATGCATATTAGAACAATGTTGTACATGATAAATGTGTCTATCTTTGTCAATTAAAACAAATTTAAAAATGAAAATATCAATATATGTTAATGGGTATTACTTAAATTTTAAAAGCTATAATCCTGTCTGATTATCAGAGGGGAAAATGTATTAAACACAAATATTTTACATAAGATACAAAAGTGAGGACACAAAGAAGGTAGAATTTGCAACACTGTTAACAAAGTTGAGTTTTAATGGCACTTTTAGTGATATACAGAATATATTTCACAATAAGTGTCTGAAGTTTGTCTTTATTCAAAAAAAAAAAACAATTTAGCATTAAAATGCATAAAGAAAATCTGAAACAGAAACAAATATTTAACACTTTTGATGCATATTGTCAAAATGATTGAGCAAGTGAATTCTTGTAAGCCATGAAGAAATAGAAAATGTGAATATTCACGATTTTTTCAAGACCAAAAAACCAGAAAAATTTAAAATATAACTTACCAAATCATCATAACATTGACCAACTATTACAAACAGAACACCCCAAACCCCCTACAAATCAATCTAATACTATTTGCAAATATCTTAAATATAACATTACCAAATAGAATCATTTAATTAAGCATACATTAATTGATAAACATTTGGAGTATTTATCAAAAATGTAAATATAGTTATATATTAGGAATTCATTATTACAGTTTATCATATTAATAAGCCAAAGGGGGCATAGTTATAAAAATGAAGTACAATATAGTATTTAATTTAATTCAGTATCATCAGTGACTTAAATAAACAAACCTTACAGAGATACTTCACATCAATGTGATATACTAGAAGATTTCCCATTAAAAATTCAGATTATAGAAGCCTATTTCCTACCAATGTATCCTTTTGAAGGGTTTGGAAATACTAGCCAATGTATTGGATAAATAAAATAAGGCATATTTGAAAATGAAAAGTAGAAACAGAATTATCATTATACACAAATGATAATATTGCATATTTTGAAAATGCAAAAGAATCAGCTGGAAAACTCTTAGAAACAAGAGTTCAGATGGCTGGTTATAATATTAATACACAAACATCAATATATCTTATAAAATATATATAGTTGGGAAAGATTATGGAAGGAAGTATCTCTTTCAAATATCAGCCAAGTCTCTCTGTGTGTATTATATGGGACCATTGCATGGACTGAAAGAAAAACTGTAAAACTCTGTTGCTTTACATGAAAAAGCTACTTAGGTTTACAACTAAGAAGATATTCTGTTTCAAGTATTTAGAATCTCTTTAGTTTAATTTTTAAGTCTAATATAATCCTGTTAAAACATTAATAAGATTTTTCATTTTGTTTCAGTCATAACAAAATGAGTCTAAATTATCTGGAAAAATAAATCTGCAAAAAATATCCAGGATAAAAAAAGAGAAGTAATGAGGCAAGACTAACTCTATTATATGTCACTTTGGTAATTCTTCAAGAACAGCTCAAACAATTGAACTGAGAAATTCAAAACAGATCCATAGAAATGTAGTATATTCTAAATAAGTAGGGAAAAGGGTAGATTATTCAATACATTTTGTTGGAACAACTGATAAGCTATTTGGGAAAACGTTTAAAAGTGTAATTCTTTACCTCAAACTTTACAGCGGGATAAATTCCCTCTTGGTAGAAAAATTAAGTCATAAAAAAGTGTGGTTCCAAATTATTCTAAAAAATTTTTTTTTTCTTTAATTTCAGTGTGAAGAAAGGTTTTCAAAACAAGACATGGAAACCATAAATGAGCAAAATAAAAGATCAAGACGTTTTTGTATGATGGGATTTCAAAATTATAAAGTCAAAAGACACACAATAAACTAAATATTTGCAGTATAATGATGGATAAATGATTAATTCCTTAACATCAAAAGTGATCACACAGATTGTAGAAAAGGGAGAAGAGAAACTAGCCAAAAGAAAAATGGGCAGAGAATCTGAATGGAAAGTGCACAAACAAAAGAAATAAAATCCCAATATATTAAGTTAGAGATTATTACCCTAAAATTCAAGGAATTCACACTAAAATTGGCAGTTGTTTAAAATCTGACAGTATTCAACTTCTCAGTGCAGAAGAGAGTACCAGATAAACATTATTTCTCAGTTATCCACAATTTCTGTACAAATTCCTTTTATCATCTTATTCTTTTAATTTAAGCCATTGAAATTATAGCCAACCCATTGTTTGGCTATTCACCAAGAGATCACTATCTTTCAGGATAGTCTAGTTCCCACTTTCATAATGCTGATGCTCCCATTGGTTCTTCTGGTATCTTTCTGGAACCACAGTTGACCAAGATGAATTTTACCTGCAGAAAGTTGTGATATAAATCAGAAACCAGGACAACTTTCATTCCTATTATATTTCCCAATTGAAGTTGCCAGCCACACCATTCAACATATCCTCTCAGAGGTTCTGCAATTAGAATAAGGGCATTATTATAATATTCCAACAATAAAATGCCAACCATAAGGTTAACCACATTTGAATATCACTCCACAATCAAGTTCCCAAGGACAGATGAGTGCCAAAAGTAATCTTCCTAGAAAGTTAATGTCCAAAGTTATTAGAATTCAAGGATTTATAGCCCTATACCAAATTATTTTGTACTTGCTGGTTAAAAAAATGTAAGTAAATTAAAGTTTTCTCTATTTTATTTCCCCCTAAATCTAAGACTGATAACTGATCCATACCTAGATAAAATCACTGTGACTGTGACAACTTCAGCCTGGTGCCTCAGTTCCTCAATTCTTTCATTGCTAAATCTTTCAACAGTCTTAATTTTTAAATGATTTAGAGTTTATGTAACACAAAATTATTAGACCACTATCCACAAAAATGTCAAACTTAAGCCGGGTGCGGTGGTGCACGCCTGTAATCCCAGCACTTTGGGAGGCTGAAGCAGGAGGATCGCAAGTTCAAAGCCAGCCTCAGCAATGACGAGGCACTTAGCAACTCAGTGAGACCCTGTCTCTAAATAAAATACAATAAAGGGGTGGGGATGTGGCCCAGTGGTCGAGTGCCCCTGAGTTCAATCCCCGGTACCACAAAAAAAAAAAAAAAAAAAAAAAAAAGTCAAACTTATTTTTTTTTTATAAATACAGCTTGCATCAGTTATGCCAGGCAAAATCATGTTCCTGGAATATGATATTTAACTGTGTCAAACACCTTAACAAACAAACACTCAGTGGTAACTGAGGGAAGAAGGTAGGAAAAACATACCTAATTTTAGTTTCACCAAGGTATTGATTGGAAGACAATTTTCTTGAATCTACAACCTATAAACTTTAACTTATCTGAAAGAAATCTCTGTATAAGAGACAAATTTTGGCACTATTCAAAGTATTTAGCTTTTCCTGGGTGAAAATCCAGCTGTTCAAATGGATACCTCTCTTGGGGAGAAACAATTGAAAAACATTGTAGCATTTTATTCAAAATTAAAAAACATTGTAGCATTTATTCAAACGCTTTATTGTGAAAATTTTCATACATAAAAGTTGAAGAGCAGGGTGCGGTGGCACACGCCTGTAATCCCAGCACTTTGGGAGGCTGAGGTAGGAGGATCACGAGTTCAAAGCCAGCCTCAGCAATGGCGAGGAACTTAGCAACTCAGTGAGACCCTGTCTCTAATAAAAAATAGGAAAAAAAAAAGGGCTGGAGATGTGACCCAGTGGTCGAGTGCCTCTGAGTTCAATCCCCAGTACCACCAAAAAAAAGAAAAAAAAAAAAAAGTTGAAGAAATTTTACAATGAATACACAGATAGCCCCACCTGTATTCTACCATTAATACTTTACAATGCATTTGTCTATCAAATACTCTACCCATTTAGTCTTCAGTCCATCCATCAATCCATCAAATTTTTAGTGATTTTAAAAGTAAACTTCAGAATTCAGTACAGTTTTTCTTTCACATATGCACACTCATATCATTAATAATAATTCAATGTTTGTTTATAGTAATTTTTCTTTTGATATAAAATGTATTTATAAAGGCACAAATTTAAGTGTACACTTGACAAGTACATTAATTTGTGTAATCCAAATTTACATCAAAGTATAGAACATTAGCATTACCGCAGAAACTTTATTTTTACAAAAACTTCATAGTTTATTTCTATGCCCAACACCCCAAGAGGAAAGCACTACGTGTAGCTTTATCTGTTCTAGAATATCATGGAAATAGAATCATACAGTATATACTCCCTTGCATTTATTATTTTACTCAGCATAATTTTTAATGCTTATACATGTTTATGGACAGTTTTTACTTCCATTTGACTACTGCGTTAGCATTCCTTTTTGTTACTTGAATGTGGGATCCCAGTGGAATTGGTGCAAATCTTTTATATGTATACCACACTTATTCAAGCTTTTGATGTACATATGAGTGCTTTTCAGTACTTTGCTCATATTTATGGAATGAGAAAGTCATCTCTGAATTTTACTTTGAAAATCAGTAAAATTAGGTTAGTGGATGAATTAAAGACTCCATTGATAGATAAATTATAAATTAACTATAGTATAATGTTAATAGTAGAATTTAAGTGGTGGTTATCTGTACATTTGTTGTAAACTTGTTTCAACTTTTCTGCATGGAAATTTTCATAGTAAAACCTTGGAATAACATACTATGATGTTTTAAATGAAAAAGAAAAGAAAAGAATTATAATCATAAGTCAGCAAACTGGTGGTATTCTTTAACATTTTTTAGTTGTCAATGGATCTTTTTTATTTATTTATTTATTTATTTATTTATTTATTTATTTATTTATTTATATGTGGTGCTATGGATCAAACCCAGGGCCTCACACATGCCAGGCAAGTGCTCTATCACTGAGCCAGAACTCCAGCCCTAAACTGATGGTATATTTTAAAGGAAAAAAAAAATTGTTTCTATTTGCTTTCTTCTAAGGAAACAAGATAATTGGGTCCAAATTGTACATTTTGCAAATTATCTCCAAGATATCTAACTTTACAGACACTGAATAATATGTTACATTATTAAGGTGATTAATAAAACTTATGAATGTATTATTCCAGCTCATGTTGAAATCATGTGATCTGAATGAGTTTTAATTGGAGTTGGATGAGTTTCTTATTTCTACATATATTAGTGAGAAAATTGGATTTTAACATCAGGCAATTTAATTTATTGCTTAATAATACATGGCTGCATGAATGACAGGAATGCTTAGTGCACTTGAGTCTTAGTAAATTGGACAAATTTGAGGAGAAAAGTTTATTTATTTTTTTTAATTTCATGAAAGTGTATATTTTATATTGTATGAATTACTAGAAAAAAGTAGCTCAAATACTCCAAATAAAAATAATAATAATGAGATGAAAACATTAATTATCCTGATTTAACCAGTACATGTTATACATATGTATTCATACATTACATTTTGATGCATGAATATAATAATTATTGCATGATAATAAAATTTTTAAATGTTCAAGGAGAGGGAGATTAGTAACTATTCTTATTTTATCATTGCATACTTCAAGATGTATTAAATTATGACTCTGTACCCTATAAATCTGAAAAATTAAAAATTTTAAAGTAAAATAAATAAATATAAGTCAAGGCATATATATTGCTTCAATCTACACTAATGAAGCAATTCCATACCCTTAGCCCCTACCCCTATGCTATTATAAAGAGGCATGTTTATATATTCAGCCTTTTCTGGAACAATATCTATTCATTTTCCTTTTCTCATCTTAACTGGAATCTAGTTTTTCATGGACACCAATTCCCCTCTGGCACTATAAACTTGCATTTCCTCACTCTCTCACTATGAACAGATATTAGGTCCAAGGAAATGAGTTGGAGTACCCATGATTCCCATTTACTATTTTTCAGACATGGCATCATCATATTTGTTCCATATCCCATTCTCTTTTGTAGTCCATAAACCTACACTCTTCCAGTCTGATTTCAATCATTTTCAAGTCTCTGTTCCATAATCCTTAATGATAGCAGCAGCTTTACAATTATATATTTTTATCTTCTCAATAATCCTAAATTATTTAAGGAATAAATAAATGAAATATACCACACACAATGAAAATCACTAGAAATTGTCATCACTCAGAACCTCTCTATTTCTATACTCTTTAATGCTGAAATTTCTCTCTGATGACATTATTTCATATTTTAACTTCCCCTACTGTTGCACCTTAAATAAAACTGGTTTTAGAGTATATTTTTATTAGTGCCTGATAGTTTTACATAATACTGGGATTCATTTTGACATAATCATAGAAGCATGAATATAATTTGTTCCACTTCAGTTCCTAGTAATTCCCCTGAAATTGACAAAATTATGCTACATAAAACTAGTTTTTAAAAGACTTTTAGTTCTGTTACCTTTCCTCTCTATAATTTCCCCTACTATCTAGAAATAATAAACTTAAAATAAACACTTACCAGCAACTTGAATTTGTTTTCCCACAGTATCCACCTAATTGATTAATTCTAAAAGCCTTAGTCAATCTGTCTGTTTTCTCTCTGAATACATCTGGTCTTCTGAATATTGCTGGAAAAAGTTACACAATACATGGCATTTGCCTCCACTGAAAATATATTATTTCCAATATTTTAGCAAGAGCCTTCACAGCACTAAATAATTATTTTATCCATTCCTGATGTTTTGTTTTCAAAAATAACCTCCTATTGTCATAAGATAGTTCAAGTTAAGTTGAAAAAGCATCAAAAGTGTACAGAGATCTTACTGAAATGACTATATCCAGACTCAAATGCTTAATAATTAGGATAGGTACTATAGTACTAACTTTCTCTGTCTCATTCACTCTATCTTTGGCTACTTCTCAGGCCACCACATCTTTTTTCTTCTTTTCTTAAAAATTCACTCTTTATCTTCTTAGATTCCCACAACTGCCTAGTTTTTCAGTGTCCTAAGTGTAATTTCCCAGAGAAGAGACAATATATTTAATTAGTTTAGTTGGGTAGGTATTGCAAATATGCTCATCAATGTCACTTGATTTAATAGATATTTTAAATAATATGGATTATGAGAAAATGTATTCTCTATAACAGTTTTTCCAATTTCACTGCTAGTCTCATGTCCTCCAGATTGCACCATTTTAGACACTTTTAGCCTCTATTTTTTAAGGAAAGTATAAGACAATGTGTTCAGCAATCATTGTGTGCTTGGTTTATGTTTTTTCTCTTTACCTTAATACTTATTCACATCTCCACTATTCCTTAACTTTTGACCTGTTTCAGAAAATGAAAAATCCAATTGTTTTCAAAATATAAACTATACAGAATTAATTATTTCTATGAAATGGTAGGTTAAGGTTCCAGACAAGAAAAAGACAGAGTGGTCAACAATCATTTCTTTTTTTTTCTCCTGTGTCTTCAATATCTTTCTAAGCATTGATGTCCTCTCCACTGACCATAAATCTTATTGTTCCCATTATAAAAGAGCATTTCTTTGATTGTGTTGCCCTCAAGATACTTTCATCTTTTTTCTACACAACCAAACTTAAATAAAATAGTCTGAAATACATGCACTTACTTTTTTTTCCCATTTTCAACAAACTGCTAACCTTTCACCTATTGTTCTTGTCTACAAGGCTAAAACTGTATGGATTGTTTTCCTTCATTACTTAAATAATACAAAATTCAGTTAGAGGTGGCTCTTTTAACTTAATAATGTATTTTGGGTTTACAATTTTAAGGACATGCTTCTCAGTGACACAATATAAAAGAATATGCACTTCATGTCAGAATGTGTTTAATCCAGCTTTGTCTTCTTTGAGCTAGTCCGTTCACCTGGATATAATATATAATTTTCTCATGAGTCAAATATAGAGGTTATTCTGAATAATCTATAATTGACTTTCCAGTTTGAAATTGGGTTGGCTCCTCTAATTTTGTACATCTCTCTTCTATGTCTCTTTGCTCAAATATAAGAAACAATACAAGAGTAGCCATGAGTAAGTATGTTGGGAGAATTGCTCTTAATCATTGATTTTAAAGGCATTTTTGTTTTCATATGTAAAGAACTATCAGTTTGAATGGCTTTTAAAATTTTATCATTTGAAACCAAATATATGGAAAAAATGGAATTTGTGATTTGAATTATTGCATTTTGCACACATAAAGATATCATGCACATATGACCATTATCAAATTTCTTGAAATGTGATTCATACTCAGGAGTCTTATAATAAAATACATTTGCATTTTTTGTACAACCAAAATATAAGAAATCTCTTTTGGGGCATTCCAACATTATTTTAATGATACTTAATATTAAATTGCTGTTAGGGTCTTCTAGGTCCACAGAAAAATATTAAATGCAATTTAGTCTATATTTAATGTCCCTCCTATCTACCAGAAGTTTCCAATATGTAATAGAATTTAAAAACTATGCTTTACATATCCCTAGTAATTCATCATAGGTATCTCAGTAACTTATGTATTCAAAACTATTTATTGAATGGTGACAATGTACTTCTTGTTTCCACAACTCTTACAACTTATTCTTCTTTTGTAGTTTTTAGCTATCCATGACAATAGGGTATATTTTGACATATTATAAACACATGGAGTGCAACCCATTACAATTTTTTATCCCATTCTTATGGTTGAACGTGATGTGGATTTACACTGGTCATGCATTCATATATGAGCATAGGACAGTTATGTTTACTTCATTCTACTGTCTTTTCTATTCCCATACCACTCCCTCTCTTACTCCCCTTTGTCTAATCCAATGAACTTCCATACTTCCCCCCTCTACTCTCCAATGGAACTACCATTTGACCCAGTTATCTCATTCCTGGGTTTATACTCAAAGGACCTAAAATCTGCATACTACAGTGACACAGCCACATCAATGTTTATAGCAGCTCAATTCACAATAGCCAAGCTATGGAACCAACCTAAGTGTCCTTCAACAGATGAATGAATAAAGAAAAATGTGGTATATATACACAATGGAATATTACTCAGGTATAAAGGAGAATGAAATGATGGCATTTTCTGGTAAATGGATAGAACTGGAGACTATCATGCTAAGTGAAATAAGACAGTTCCAGAGAAACCAAAGGTCGAATGTTCTCTCTGACATGTGGACACTTACTATTCAGTTTGCTGAATTGTTCCTTTTCAGAGACATGGATACCTTATAAAAATTTCTGATATCCTTGTTTTTAACTCTTATGGTTTCCTGAACCAAAGTACCTAAATTTAAGCTGGATTCAGTGGCACAGGCCTGTAATGGCAGCCATTCAGGGGGCGGAGACAGGAGAATCACAAGTTTGAGGACAGCCTCAGCAACTTAGCAAGGTCCTAAGCAACTTAGTGAGCCTGTCTCAAAATAAAAAGTCCTGGGGATATGAGTCAGTGGCCCTGGGATCAATCCCTGATTAAAAAGAAAGAAAGAAAAGAAAGAAAGAAAGAAAGAAAGAAAGAAAGAAAGGAAGGAAGGAAGGAAGAAAGAAAGAAAGAAAGAAAGAAAAGGAGAGGGAGAAAGAAACAAGTTACATTGTTTTGATGCTTCATGTACATATCTCCTCATCAACAAATTCTTTATCTCCTCTGAAATGTCTGAATTGCTCTAGTTACCAAATGGAAGTATCTGAAACAGGTATTGTGTATTCTGTGTCCTGTTCTCATAAAAGGTCACAGACCTGTGAACTATTTCCTGTCCATTATCACAAATCTTATACTTTTTTCCAAATATTGTAAATGGTAAAAAATAATATTTTCAAATAGCCTGTGAAGCTGGCTAATTCCACTTCGAATTTTAGTATTATTTTTTGTTTGGTTTTCTGTGGGACTCTGCTTTTATATCTCACCACATGTCTGACTGCCCTGACTGAGTACTAGTATTGTTGTTATGATTACCATTATGATTATTTATCAGTAAAGTGCTTGCTTTTATGGGAAACTGACAAATGGTGCTTAAATTGAATTTAATTATTAAGATTGTGTCTTTTGACTTTCTAATTTGTATTTCTTCATTTTATTTATACATTTGTGACATCTTTGATAGAGATGGTTGAAAGGATAAGATTTGATAAGTGTTAAAATACTCTGAACTAGCAAGAAAAACAAAAGGATATTCAAAAACTAAATACTTCCAATTCCTTTCTTAGTTGTCAGAGCTGATATGAGTTCACTGTGCCTCCAGATTACACCAGCTAATTGTACTTAAGCCACTCGCAAATTCTCCTGCCCACCCCCCAATAAAACAAGAAATCTAGCTCTTCTGAAACTATATTCAGGCTTGGATATCAAAATCTAAATCAATTATCTTAACTATTATGCAATTCCAATGAAAGCTGTTGCCTAAAAGAATATCACTTTACCTTTTTGTTACAGGTATTATTTCACATTACAATGTGCTAACGCAGATCTGTGGATATGCACAATCATGGGAACACACACATATGTATGCACACATTTATACTCATGCCTTTTGTATCCACAAAGTACTTGAAATGTTGATGATTTAGAAATGTGTAAATCTTCATTAATTTCTTTCTTTAGCATGCTGTAGTTTTCATTGTAGAGATCTTTCACTTCTGTTGTTGATTCCCAAATATTTTTTTACCATGTGTATATAATTTTTTATTTGTCATCTGTACCTCAATAAAACTTAAAAACTTTTTTTTTATCTCAAAAACAATTTTTGAAAAAACCCTCAGCTTGCTATATAAGTTATACCATCCCATTCAAGATCTCTTCCTTTCTAGTTTATAATTGAAGCCGATAATACCTGAAATTAGATAAAATAATCTGTCTCACCTTAAAATGAGTGGACACAGTGATAAGTGGAATATAGAGAGTTAGGACTTACAACATAAAACACTGTATCCAGTTACAGAAAGTGCCACTTATCTTTTTTTAGCATTACATTATTAAATAGTTAAAATATTATTTACATGTAATTAAGGATGCATGTTAGTGGAGATAGTGAAAATGTTGTATTCAACAGGTCCTAAAATATAGTATGCCAGTTCCAGGAAAAAAGAACATATGCTTAGCTGTCAACATTGGTCAGCAAATTCTTCCATGCTTGCATATCCAAGAAATGCTAGAGATTTAGTTCCATACTACAATTACCTAGTTATTGTGACAACAAGAATAGACAAAAGATGTTGCTTCCTAACCAGCAACTGTCCAGCAGTTGATGTTCTAATAATTTCTACAGAAACATCCTCCTTAATCTCTTTGGCATACACAATTTAAAACTGTTTAAAAAATATCTAAACTCACAAGGACCTCAATAATGATATAAATAGTACTTTTAATAGAAAATGCCCTGGGTGGATTTATTAGTCAAATTGAATCCTGATTTTGTCCTGCCACCAAATGATGTTTCTACACAGAGCAAATTAACCATTCCAGGAAGGAGTTGTTCATCCAAAAGAGAGGACAGGACTTTGTTTTTTTACAATGACAAAATGAAGATATTTCTGTATACTTCTGTAGAAAATTACCTCAAAAACAAGGAAAAAAAGGAAATGTAAATATTAAGTTCCATTGTGAGTAAAGTAGAAGATCCTTATAGCCGTCAAACACAGCCCATGAAACTGGAAAATAGGTAGAAGAGTGATAAATGATGGATGTAGTGGGAGAGTTTTGAAAATAGATTGTGATATTTGAACAACAATGTGAGTGTAATTGATGCCAATGAATGGTTAAAATGGCAATTTTTTAACCACAATTTTTAAAGGAATGATAGCTGATTTAGTAGAAAGAAGTGAAGTTAAACAAAATTGCTTTCAGGTTGAATATACCAAAGAACATCTAGCCAGTTTGCCTCCCAGAAAGATCTGAGAAACTAGGGACCGAGCAGTAATAGGAGATGAAAGTAATGAAGACAAGGATATCTTGGAAGTATATGCAAGTTGCAACTAGACCTCCCAACCTCCTTTGCTTCCAAACCCCCATTGCCCCTGATCAGATGACCTCACACTTCCATCCTGGCAGGAGATGATGCTCATGAAGATGGATCAAAGCAGGAAGAGGGTGAGGGACCATACTGAAAACAAAGGTAAATGAAAGTCAGGTTCTACATTAAAGATTTAGCCCCTTACTCTGATAATTTCCAAAATAGAGAGAGTCATGGCACACTGAGCCAGTTCACAAAAGGAGTCTTAGCTGATATAAAAATATGGAGGTGAAGAACCAAAATTAAGATGAAAAGAGTTGAAAAAATTTATTTGAATAGAAGGGAATGAGATAAATACACCAAATTTTTTAATAGACTTTTTGTTATCATTTGGTTTTTAACTATAGTCATGTTATGCTTTGGTTTTCAAATGATTAAAATAAATCTAAAAGACAAAATGAGGAAAATTTATTAAGAGCCTAAGCTGAATTTGAGTTCTTCTTTTCCTATCCATATCCCTTTCATTTCTTTCATCTATCTAATTGCTCTGGCTAGGGCTTCAAGAATTATGTTAAATAGGAGTGGTGAAAGAGGACATCCCTGTCTTGTTCCAGTTTTGAGAGGGAATGCTTTCAATTTTTCTCCATTTAGGATGATGTTGGTCTGGGAATTAGCATAGATGGTCTTTATGATGTTGAGGTATGTTCCTGTTATCCCTATTTTTTCTAGCATTTTGAACATGAAGGGATCTTGTATTTTGTCAAATGCTTTCTCTGCGTCTATTGAGATGATCATATAATTTTTATCTTTGAGCCTCTTGATGTGATGAATTACATTTATTGATTTCCTTATATGGAAAGATCTACCTTGTTCATGGATAGGTAGAACTAACATTTTCAAAATGACCATTCTCCCAAAAGCACTATACAAATTCAATGCAATACCAATCAAAATCGCAATATCATTCCTCATAGAAATAGAAAAAGAAATCATGAAATTCATCTGGAAAAATAAAAGACCCAAAATAGCCAAAGCTATTCTTAGCAAGAAGAATTAATTGGATGGGGTTACTATTTAAGACCTTAAATTGTACTACAAAGCAATAGTAACAAAAACAGCATGGTATTGGCATCATAATAGACCAGTTGACCAATGGTACAGAATAGAAGACACAGAGATGAACCCACACACCTACAGTTATCTTATATTAGACAAAGGTGCCAAAAACATTCACTGGAGATAAGACAGACTCTTCAACAAATGGTGTTGGGAAAACTGGAAATCCTCATGTAATAAAATGAAATTAAATCTCTTTCTCTCACCATGCACAAATCTTAACTCAAAGTGGATCAAGGACCTAGGAATTAAACCAGAGACCTTGCACCTAATAGAAGAAAAAGTAGGCCCAAATCTCCATCATGTTGGTTTAGGCTCCAACTTCCTCAATAAGCCACCTAATAGTGTAAGAACTAAAACCAAAAATCAATAAATAGGATGGATTCAAACTAAAAAGCTTCTTCTCAGCAAAAGAAACAATCAGTGAGGTGAACAGAGAACCTACACAATGGGAGCAAATATTTACCACAAGCACATCAGATAGAACACTAACCTCAAGGATTTATAAAGCTCTTAAAAGCCTTAATACCAAAAAGACAAATAACCCAATCAATAAATGGGCCAAGGAACTAAACAGACACTTCTCAGAAGATGATATACAAACAATCAACAAAATATATGAAAAAATGTTCAACACCTCTAGTGATTAGAGAAATGCAAATCAAAACAACTCTAAGATTTCATCTTAATCCAGTCAGAATGGTAGCTATCAAAACAACAACAACAACAATAAATGCTGGCGAGGATGTAGGGGCAAGGCACACTCTTACATTGCTGGTGGAACTGCAAATTGGTGAAACCAATCTGGAAAGTAGTATGGAGATTCCTAGGAAAACTTGGAATGGAACCACCATTCGACCCAGCTATCCCACTCCTTGGCCTATTCCCAAAGGACTTAAAAACAGCTTACTACAGGGACACAGCCACATCAATGTTTATAGCAGCACAATTCACAATAGCTAGATTGTGGAACCAACCCTGATGCCCATCAGCCAATGAATGGATAGGGAAACTTTGGTATTTACACACAATGGAACACTACTCAGCACTAAAAGAGAATAAAATCATGGCATTTGCAGGTAAATGGATGGAGTTGGAGAAAATAATGCTAAGTGACGTTAGCCAATCCCCCAAAACCAAAGGTCAAATGATCTCTTTGATATGAAGATACTAACTTATAAAGGCAAGAGAGAGGGGATGAAAAGAATGAAAGAGCTTTAAATAGAACAAAGAGAGGGTAGGGAGGGGAGGGGGCAAGGGGATAGGAATAATGGCAGACTGAGTTATCCATGATTACCCTAAATACATGTATGAAGACATAATTGTTGTAAAAATACTTTATATAAAACCAGCAACTTGAAAAATTGTGCTCTTTATACATAATGTGAAATGAAATGTACTTTGCAAATGTGTAACAAATTAGAATAATATATTTTTTTTAAAAATTATACTGTTACATTGTATACATTATATACTGTTGTATTGTATATATTGTATAAAGTTACATTACACATATGACTATGTAACAATAAATCCCTCTGTTATGCAACAATGAATCCTGCTGTTATGTATAAGTGCCATGCTCCAATAAAAAGGAAAAGAAAAAAAATGTGAAAAAAATAGAAGTGTGTAAAGCTGAGAAAAGTATGGTTAACGTTTTTTCATTTCTAAATCAACTCAAACGGTCATGAATATGAATTCCTAGAAACACTCTTTTTTTTGTTTTCGAATGTACTGTTAAACAATTCATGGTCTTCAAGGTAACCAAAACTGAAAAAGTTCTAGTCAATGGGATGTGTTCAAAATGTATGGCATAACTTTCCAGAATTCTGCAATGGACTTTAGCTTCTGAAAACTACACATTCAGGAGCTTCACAAGTTGAGGTTCCTCAGTATCTAAGCTGCTACCATAAACATCTTGTCTCAGGTTTGCACACTATTTATTTAGGTTAGATTGAAGGGGTATTGGGGTAGGAATGATAGTAAAATGAGTCAGACTCTATGACCCATGTATATATGATTACATAACCAGGGTGATTCTACATCATATACAATCAAAAGAATGAGAAAATATACTACATTTATGTATGATGTATCAATATGCATTCTACTGTCATATATAACTATTTATAACAAATTTTTAAAAAGTGTTTAAATTTCACTGCCTCTTCAAATTATGGGAATTTGCTACCCTCAAACAATAGGATTGTGTGTTCCACATTTCTATGTTAAGTTGGAGACCATGAGCCTGCTGCTGGTTCTCAGTCTCAATCATTGGTGAAAACCAACTATGTTTTGAATTGTCTCAGCAAACTTTTTCTGTTAAGCACCAGATTTACAGAAAATAGTAAATATTTTAGGCTTTGCATGATCTAAGATCTCTATTCAATTCTACTGTTGTAGAACTAAAATAGCCATAGGAAATATGTAAATGAAGAAATGTGGCTGTGTACCAATAAAACTTTATTTACAAAAACAGAGGGTCAGGCCAGATTTGTTTCACAGGCTATTGTTTGAAGACTTCTTATCCATTTTCTATGTAGTGATTTTACATAATGTGATATATTACATATTTTATAATTCATTACCATATAGTTTTTAGTCTCTTTCTCTCCCCTACCTTTGTATGTTTCATTGAGCATATTTTAGTAAGGTTGTCATTGAATCAGGAGAGTAATCATCTCATCCTAACAACAGCTGAGTAACTCACAATTAGACACTCCATACTCTTTAAATGATTCAGAGATCTTGACTTTCTGATTTACAGTGATTCAAAAAAAAAAAAAAAAAAAAAAAAAAAAAAAAAAAAACCAAGCAAAAGTAATAAGGGCTGGGTTAGGGACAAGGAGGCTTGGTTTCTGGAAGAATGCATTTGTCCCACTGATCTCTGTTAGCCTGAGGTTTTTAACATTTATTTCAGGGTCAGAATGGGAGTCATTGACATTGTAGTAGTATAGCCAGCTACTCTCATAGTGTGATATGTTGGTCACTGTAAGGATTATTAGAGACTATGATCCTAATCTGCTCGCTTCTTTATACCAGAATTTTGTTGTTGTTGTTGTTGTTGTTTTGTAAAGGTCTTGACATATGCCCTACCTAATATTAAATTTTTCCTTCTCCCATACTTAATTAAAATAGACTTTTATAAAGACTTTGATTAAGTCAATGTCAATTTAGCTGAGAGCAGAACTTTAATGAAATATTTCCTAGGACAAGGAAAATTTGATAGGGAAGGAAAACCCAGAGCATATAGCAATGCCTGGTAAACTTGTGGGAAGCTTTAGGCAGTCAAAGCTCAAAATGAGGACTCTTGAGTGCCTGAAGGAATAAAGTAAGTCAACAGATAATTCTCTTTTACTAAATTGCCTGGGGTACGTTCAGCAGCAATGCTTTAAATATGGAATAAGGAAAAAGAAATGGAATGTATAATTTCAGTTTGCAAACTGATAATAAAGATTGGCTAATTTATTATTTAGTTGTGTCTAGAATATATATTGAATGGTAGAAAATGATTGCAAATCTTTCTTTGAAAGTCCTACTATGTCAAAGCCCTACGTTAAGTACTCAAGGCACGAAGGTAAAAAAGACATACTCTCTTCATAACGATCTTGATACCTATTTACCTATTTTCTCTCTCAACACATTATTAAAACAGATTGTGATAAGTGCTTCAAAATGATTAAGTACAATGTGATACATGAACACTTAAATGGGGTATCTAACTCTAATTTATGTTCAAGGAATTCTTCCTGGAATAAGTTACAACTGATATAAGACTTGAAAATATGTTTTCTAAATTAGGGGAACAGAACACTGACAAGACCCAAAGTTGAGAAAAGATGGTACATTCTTAAGAGTTGAAAGAAGGTCAGTTTGACTTGATAAAAAGATAACAGTGACTGCAGATAGCAGTGAGGCATGGACTGTTAAAGTAGCAGAATGAGATAAGTAATCCAGAAATATCAGCAGCTGTGGTGTAAATATTAGCCCTTGTTAATTTGCAAGAAAAATTGAGCCCCACTACTGTCCCAGAAAGCCGAAGAAATCCTCTGTGGGAAGGACAACATAGTGAAGTTGAAGAAGTGAGTCAGTCTAATTTGGGCATAAATGTCAATGTGATTTCATTTTCACCCTTATGCTCATGAGGCCTGTGGACATTCAGTTTACATAATATTGATTTCCAGCCAGGGCAGCAGGGCATTTGTGGGTCATAAAAATATCTCCCATTGCCCTTTGCCTATTTATGATTGGAGCTTAAAATATATTTAACCATTGATGAAAAGGAATACTGAGAGAATATTTGGTCACCAGTTTGGGATGAGGAGGTAGGAGGAAAAAAAATCTATCAATCCCTACAGCAAGGACAGTTTGGCTATACAGAATTTCTATTCATACATGATATCCTCAGGCCCTATGGATTCTTTCTGAAGCTCAAGGTTGACTGTTGATAGTGGTCTCCTCTTCTAGCTCATACATATAAACACATAGAATAAACACGTGTCATCCATAACTACAGTTGTTCTGATTATACAGTTTAGAGTCTCACATTACAGTTTTCAAAAAATAAAGTATACTTAGCAATAAAGCTAGATTGACTATTATTTGATTGTCTGTGGAATCACTGAATAGTTCCTAAAATCATCATTATATATAATATAAAAAGTAATTTCCTGGTTTCTTCATCTAGTTCTATTTGTGTGTGTGTGTGTGTGTGTGTGTGTGTGTGTGTGTGTGTGTGATTGCCCAGTGTGAAAGTGCAAATTCTTCAGAACACTTATTTTGTTTGTAACTGGAATTCTGTGATCAAATTCATTTAGGAAATACCCAGTTAGATCTCAGGTTTTGTTATTGTTTTATTATTGTTATTTGTTTATTTCTTACTGTGGAAATTCTCAGAGGCTTTACTATGTGAATATGAACTCTGGATCTACTTTGTACATCATATTATATTATATGATCTATATTATATATCATCTGTTCCCCATGTGATATTAAAACTTCTATAAGAGCAGAGATCGTGTTTGTTGTTTACTGCTACATTCCCATGTCCAGTGAATTTCCTGAAACCTGTTAGGCATTTTAAATATTTATAAGATGTATGAATAACCATCTTAAGGGCTTATGATCCATGGAAAACATCTTGTAAAACAATTCTCAGATATATTAACTAAATCTTTCTTTCATATACTAACTATGTAATTCTACCATGGTTATATTTTTATATCCAGTTTATAAAGTAGTACAAGCATTTTGGCAAAATGTGTATAAATAGTGCCTACACTGATGCCAGAGAATGTAAGTATGGAGACAGAATTAAGTATGGAGACAATAGGAGACTCACAGAAGTTGGTGCATAATAATCCTGTATAATTGGACTAAGTACTGACTCTTCAAATTTTACTCTACTTTGAAAATATTTTGTGTTGCTATGTGGACCTAAACTATGCAGTCAAAAATGCTATATCATAATAAAAACAATAATTATTTTCTGAGATTTCCTTGGGACATTGAGAAAGTATGTTTGTTTAGTTGTTTCTTTCAGATTTTAGTTTCTTCTCAAACAAAACAAAATATATATAAATAAGATCTCCTGAGAATGAAGATGTTTTAGAAATAAATTGGGTATGCGTTATGGATGACAGATGCTAAGTTCAGAAACCTTTCGTCACTTTTTATTGAGAGTACCATCTTGCAATGCACAATATGATAATATGTCCTCATATGATTAGAGGAATCACTGCCAGTTATTGATGTGAACAGACAGCAACTGCTAATCCCAAAGCCCAGTTGTTTAGATAATGAAATGAAAACCCCTTAATTAAACTCCATAGCCAATTTATAATCACCCATGCACACAGCATTACTAAAATTATTTGCTTTCATCATGCAATAGGTTCTTGGCATCTAGCCTTTTATGATTACTCAGCTTAGGAAATCTACTACCATGAGTGAAACAAGTGTGTACTCTGTTCTTTGGGGAACATTAGAAGAAGCAGACAGAGGAAGTGAGTCTGACTTTTTATTTTTCTTAATCATGAGCAGGCCTCACAGCCATATAAAGTGGTCTATATTTTACTGGGGAAGTTAATGAATTCAATGTGCTTTTAAAATTCTTTTTATCTGTACATATTAAGGAATTCAAATATTAATGTTTGCTTTATTGTTGAAATGATAGCAGCTAAGAGAAAGGAAAATAATAGCAGTAAGAGTTGAGATTTGAGCTGCATTTGGGACATTACAACTGAACATTACAGATTTTCTTTCAATGAAACATGTGCTTCAACTTGGATGGCAATTGTGATAGTTTCCTAAAAACAAAGTTAAGCAAGGTCCTGAGATAATCTTAATTAAGTGAGAAAGATTGCCTTCATTGAATAAAGTGCCTATCATTACCGTAAGAGGGGGATGGTGTAGTTATTGCAAATACTTCATATGGAAGAAAGTATATATTGAACCAAATGCTACTATGAAACTTCTCAGAATTATGGAGCAGTTATATGTCTGCAAAATAACATCAGCATACTGAATACACAAGTATTATCTTTTTCCAAAACACTTACACTTACTAAAAGTAATTTTGCTGTAACAAGAGGAGTATGTTTATGTGCATGTAGATAATAAATTATGAGCTACACTATGTTTTAATACTTCTTGATATGCAGTGTTTGATTCCCTAAAGCCATAGGCTATGCTAAGTATGGTTCAGGAGGCCTTCCTAGAAATAGAAAACAATACAATTATATTAGGAAACTTCACTGCCCTACTTTCCACAATGGATGGATCATGCAGACACAAATTCAATAAGGAAACAGTGGACTTCAACAACACTACAGAACAAGTAGACATAACATACATATATATGATATCCCATCCAGTAGTAACAAAATATACACACATTTTCTCAAGTACACACAGAACATTTTTCCAGATATATCATACGTTTGTCACAAAACAAGTCTTAGTAGATTTAAGAAGATTGAAATCAAATCCAGTATCTTTACCAATAATACAAGTATGAAATAAGAAGTCACTAATAGGAGAAAAATAAGAAAGTTTACAGATATGTGGAAATAAAAAAAAAAAAAAAAACTACACTTGGACAGCCAGTGAGTCAAAGAAGAAATTGAAATGGGGAATCAAAATATAAATTAACCCAAATGAAAATGGAAACAAAACATAAAAACACATATGGGGTGAAGAAAAGTTGGTTCTAAGAGAGAAATTAATAGTGATAAACACATTAAGAAGAAAAAAGCCTACTACAAGTAAATAGGGAAAATGATTCATTTCAATGGGATGGGAAAGCACTTTTTTTGGATGACACGAAAAGCACAGGAAATAATAGCAAAAATAGAGAAATGGGATTTATATCAAATTAAAACCCTTCTGTACAGCAAAAGAAAAAAAACATACTGTGAAGAGATCATCTACCAAATATGAGAAAATATTTGCAAACTATAAATCTGATAAAGGGATAACATCCAGAATATATAAGGAATTCAAACACTTCCATAGCAAAAAATAAATTAAAATTAAAATAAATATTCAAATAAATATATCTACATAGATATTTCTCAAAGAAAGATTTATAAATGATCAACAGGTATATGACAAATGCTCAAAATCATTAATCATTGGGTAAATGCAAATCAAAACTGCTATGGAATACCATCTAAGTTTAATTAGAATTATCATTATCAAACAAAATACAACAAATGCTGGCAAGAACATGGAGAAAAGGGAAATTTGCACACTGTTGGTGTGAATGTAAATTAGCACAGCCATTATCTAAAACAATATGGAGATTCCTCAAAAAATTAGAAGTAGAACTACTGTATGATACAGCAATCCCACTACCAAATGTGTATATATCCAAAGAAAATGAAATCAGTATGTCAAAGAAACACCTCCACTCTCATGTTAATTTCAGTACTATTTATAATAGTCAAGAAATGAAACAACTTAGGTGTCCATAAACTGATGAATGGATAAAGAAAATGTGGTACATACACCTAATGGAATACTATTGAGCTATGAAGATAGATGAAACCGTGTATTTTGTGACAATATTGATGGAACTGGAAGACAATATGTTAAGTGAAATAAATTAGGCATAGAGTGGGAAATATCAAATGTTATAATTTATATGTGAAATCTAAAAAGTTGATCTTGTACAAGTTGAGGATAGCTTAGTGGATACCAGAGACTGAGTAGAGAAGGGAGGAGGAAGAGTTTGGGAAAGATTGATCAACAGGTGCTAAATTACAGTGGAAGAAATAGGTTCTGATATTCTATTGCAAAGTAGGATGACCATAGGTAAAGATAATGTGCTGTATGTTTCTAAAAAGCTAGAAAAAAGGATTTTAACTATTTTACCACAAAGAAATAATGAATGTTTGATCAAATATATATTTTTATCTTACTTTGAAAATTATACAGTATATACATGTTTGAAACTATAATATGGTAGCCTATAAATACATACCACTTTTATGTGTTAACTAAACATTTTTAAAAAAAAAGAAAGATCTGATATAAAAGACCTAATTTTACAATTCAAGAATAAGTAAAAGAAGAAATTAAGTTCAAAGTCAGCAGAAGTGAGGAAATAATTTTATAGTGGAAATAAATGAAATAGGAACTAGAAAAAACAATAGAAAGTGCTAATGAAACTAAAACTCATTTTTTTAAATAAAGAAAATTTAAAACACTTTAGCTAGATGAAGAAATGTGAGAGAACCCTCAAATAAATAAAATTATAAATGAAGTAGGAGCCATTACAACGTCCATACAAAAGACTAGTAGATACTCCTATAAACAGTTAAATACCCAAAAAATGGAAAACCTAGAAGAAATAGATACATTTAAAGAAGTATAAAACTTAAAGATACTTAATCCTGATGAAAGAGAAAATCTGAACAGACCAGTAATGAGTTAGGTGATTGAATCCCTAATCACAAACTTTTCAAGAAAAATGTCCAGGATTCAATATCTTGAATCCTCAATTTTACCAAACATTTATGGAAGAATTAAAGCTATTACTTTTCGAACATTTTCAAAAGGTAGAAGAAGAGAAAACAGTTCTTATTTCAATGTATAAAGCCAGCATGATCCTAATACCAAAGGCAGATAAAGTCATCAGATGAAAAGAAAACCAAAGGCCAATATTCCTGATGAATATACATGTAAAAAATATTCTACAAGTTACTAGCAAACTGAATTCAACAGCATATTAAAGGGTCATTTAGCATGATCATGTGGGATTTATCCCTGGGATGCAAAGACCATTCAATATACACAAATAATTAAATGTGAATATTCACATTCACTGAATGGTGGGAAAAATCATATGACTACCTTAATAGATACAGAAAGAGTATTTGGCAAAATTCACTTAATTTTTTTTAGTTGTAGATGGACACAATACCTATATTTATTTATATGTGGTGCTGAGGATGAAACCCAGTGCCTCACATGTGCAAGGCAAGCACTCTACCACTGAGCTAAAACCCCAGCCCCCAAATTCACTTTTTTAATGAGAATAACTTTCAAAAAAATCAGGTACAGAAGACATTGATTTCAACATAATAAAGGCCATTAGGACAAGCCCACATTAACATCATATTCTGTGGTGAAAGTTGATAGAATTTTCTGTAAGATCACAAAAAGACAAGGATGCCCACTCTGGCCACTTAAATCAATATAGTACTGGAAGTCTTACTCAAAGCATGTAAGCCAGAAAAACAACACTGGTGCCTAAATTAGAAAGGAGATAGTACTAATTTTCTCTATAGATGACATAGTATTAAACATGGAAAACTCTAAAAACTTCACCAAAATCTATTATAATTAATAATAGTCTGCAGCTAAATTTACAATGAATAATTTCAGCAAATTTTTAGGATACAAAATCAACATACAAAATCAGTAGCATTTAGATGCACTAACAATGAACTATATGAAAAAAATCAAGAAAATAATCTGTTATACCATAAAAATAAAGTACTTAGGAGTAAATTTAACCATGAAAATGAAAGAGCTGTACATGAAATACTGTACAACATTGAAGAAGATGCAAAAAGTGGAATGCTATCTCATGTTCATGCATTAATATTTTTCAAATACCAATACTACCCAAAACAATCTGCAGATTCAGTGCAACCACTATAAAAGTTACTATGACATTTTTTCACAGAAATAGAACAAAATCCCTAAACTTTGAATAGAACTACAAAGGGTCATGAGTAAAGCAAATAATCATACACATAAAGAACAAAGTGGGAAGCATCATATTCCCTAATCTTAAAATCTACTACAAAATTATAGTGATCAAAAGAGCACAGGGTGGTACTGGCACCAAAACAGACATATATATGTCATTGGTACAGATTAAGAAGCCCCAAAATAAATCCATGCATTTATGGTCAACTGATCCTCGACAAATGTACCAACAAATTGGAATGGAAATATGGTTGGTTGTGTAGCTGATACTGGATATTCACATGCAGAAGAATAAAATTAGACCCTTATTTCATACTATATACAAACATCAACTCAATATGGATTAAATATTTAAACACAGTACCTGAACATGTAACATTATCATAAGAAAACATGTAGGAAAAGATTCTTGACATTGGTTTTGGAAAATATTTATTTTGGGATGTATGACACCAAAACCATAGGCAATAAAAGCACAAATAGACAAATGGGGATGCATAAAATTGAAAAGTTTCTCTGAAACAAAGCAAATAACAAGAGTGAAGAAGCACTTTATGAAATGTGAGAACAAGTTTTCAAACCATATATCCGGTAAGGGATTTACATCCAAAATATAAAAGAAATTCAGTCAACTCAGTAGCAAGAAAACAAATTACTTGATTTTAAAATGGGTGAAGGAGCTGGAGAGACATTTCTCAAAAGAAGACATACAAATGACGAACAAGTATACGAAATATTTTTAACATTACTGATCATCAGGGAAATGCAAATTAAAATGAAAATGTGAAATCAATTTAAACCTGTCTGAATATCTATCCTAAAAAAGACAAAACATCACACATGTTGTCAAAGATGTGGAAAAATTATAAACTTTGCACACTGTTGTTGAGAATGTAAATTAATACCACCACTATGGAAAACAGAATGGAAATTCCTCAAAAAATAAAAATAGAATTACCATATGATCCACCAATACCATTTCTGAGTATACATGCAAAGAAAGTAAAATCATATGTCAAAGAAATATCTGCACTCCAATTTTCAGCATTATTCACAATTTCCAAGGTATGGAATCAACCTAAATGTCCATAGATAGTGAATAGATAAAGACAATGAGGAATTACACACATACCCCCCACACTCACATGTGGAATTTATAAAAGAAGAAAATCCAATTATTTGCAATGTCACGAATGAATCTGGAGGGTGTAATGCTGAGTGAGATAAGCCAGACACAGAAAAACAAATCCTGTGTAAACTCATATGTGTAATCTAAAAAGAATCAAACTTTTAGAAATAGAGAGTAGAATCATGATTGGCAAATGCTGTGGTTAGAGGATTGGGAGATATTACTCAAAGGGCACAAGGTTTCAGTTAGACAAGATGAATGAATTCTGGAGATCTATTTTTTATCATGGTGACTACAGTTAATAATAACATAATGCATATATTTGTAATTTGATAAGAGAGTTGATATTAAATGATCTTACCACAAAAAATGAGAAGTATGTAAGAGATATGTTTATTAGCTTTCAGGGAATCACTGGCATAAATAATAAATACATATATATGTAAACCGTAACCCGGGATGAAAACTCTGGTAGGCAGAGTTAAGCTTTTACTACTTTTACTTCTACTTTCCTTAGAGAGGGAAAGGATAGAGAGAAAGATTAAAAGCTTTTCTTCTTGTCTTCTCTAGAGAGAAAGAAAGGAGGCAGAAAGATTAGAAGCTGTTTTACTAACTCTTTTACTTCTACTTCTCTTACCGCTCTGAGATTCTTAGAGAGGGAAAGAAAGAGGTTTTTAGAGTCACATACATATCAGATGGCTTCCAAGATTAAAGCGAGCTTTTTCTTCTATTTTATTTGTCTTCTTTTAGCTTTTAGTTTTTAAAAGTAGAGAGAAAGAAAGATGAGGAGCAGAGCTTAGCAATTTAGAGAAAGATTGCAGAGCTTTTCATGGCTTTTTTTTTCTCTCTCTCTATTTTTCTCTTCTTTATTTTTCTTTATGGCTTTCTTCTCAATGGCTTTTTTTTTGCATGGTTTTTCTGTCTTCTGTGGCTTCCTCAGGAGTCTCGGCCTAACTCTGACCAGTCATTACTTTTTCATTGCTCTCTATCTGGCTTTTTCTCTTCTGCCGAGTAACCGCTCTGGCCAGCCACGGCGCCGCCCTACGTTCTGGTCTTCCTTAGAGTAGAGAGAAAGAAAGATAGAGCTCTGATTCTTCTGACCGACCGTCATTATTTCTTCTATCTGGTTTCTCTTCTGTAACCGCTCTGCCTACGTTCTGGCCGCTCTGTGAGTGACCGCCCGGCTGACTGAATTCTCCGTTCTCCTAACTCGGACCGCTTTCACCCGGTTATATACCTTCAGGTTTGCGGGTGCCTACAGGTGCGTCACATACATATCAGGTGGAACTTATGGCTTCCAGCTAGCTGCAACAGCCCTTCCTAATTAGGGCTCCTTCATATATATACACACACATATATCAAAAAAGCATGTTGTACACTGTAAATGTATACAGTTTTCATCAGTCATAATTTGATACAGCTGAAAAAGATGTGTCCTTGCATAGAAGTTTTCAAACTTTCTTTTTAACATATTAATTTGTAAATATTAATGGGGTTCAGTGTTGTTTCAATACATACATACATACAGCCCACACTGATCAAATCTAGCCTCCAGTTGTCCACACTTCACCACCCCTTTCCCAACCGATAATAATCACTACTGTTTCTTTTAGTACATCTTTTTTTTAACTTCCATGTATGACAGAAAGTATGTGGAAATTGATTTTCTGTGTATGGTTTATTTGATATAATTTTCTCCATTTTCATCTATTTTGCTGGAAATGAGAAAATTCCATTCTTCTTTATAGATGAGTAATGTTCCATGTGTATTAATTTTTCTTCATTTACCCATTGATAGACATTCAGTTTGATTACATATCATAGCTTTTATGAGTAATACCATGATACCAATGGGTAGGCAGATATCTCTTTGGTATGCTGATTTCATTTCCTTTTACTATATACACAGAAGGGGGATAGCTGGATCATATACTAGGCACACTTTTAATATTTTGAAGAACCCCATACTGTTCTCTATAATGATGGTCCTAAATTACATTCTCCCAGCAGTATGCAAGAGCTCCCTTTTCTCCATATACTTGCCAGAATTTTGAAATATTTTTTACAGTAGCCATTCTAACTGGGGTGAGATACTTACTTTACTTATTCAATATAACACTGTATGTTTTAGCCAGATCAATTGTAAGATAATAATATAAACAACATACAAATAGGAAAGGAGAAAGTTAAATTATCCCTGTTTTCAAATAGTATAGTAATATATTTAGAAAAACTGAAAGATTCCACCAAAAGAGTGTTAAACAGATAAATGAATTCATTAGTTTGTATGATACTAAATCAACATGTAAATAAATCAGCAGCTTTTTAATACACCAATAAAAATTTCTAAGAAATAAATCATGAAAGCAATCTCTTTACAGTAACTACAAAGAAAATACATAGGAATCAGTATCCTTAACCAAGGATATGAAAGGTGTTTACAATGAAAATTGCAAGACACTGATGATAGAAATTGAAGAAAACACAAAAAAATCAAAAAAAACATCCTGTGTTTATGGGAAGAATTAATATTGTTAAAATGCCCATACTTTCTAAAGCTTTCTACAGATTCAGTGCAGTTCCTATCAAAATACAAATGGCATTCTTCATGAAACTATAAAAAAGCAATCCTATGATTCATATGAAAGCAAAAAAGACCATAAATATCAAAATTAATCTTGAACAAAACACCAAAGCTGGAGTCATCACAATATCTGATTTCATAATATATTATAGAGTCATAGTAACCAAAACAGCATGGTACTGGCATAAATATAGACACATGGGCCAATGGATCAGAACAGAGATCCCAGAAATAAATCTATATATCTTCAACCAAATGGTACTTAACAAACCTGCCAAATACAAACCTTGGTAAAAGGACAACCTTTACAATAAATGGTGCTGGGAGAACTGGATATCCACATGCAGAAAATTGAAGCATAACCCCATATCATACCCTATATGAAAATCAGCTCAAAATGAACCAAAGTCCCTAGTGTAAGACCTGAAAGTGAAACTACTAGAAGAAAACACCAGAGGAAAGCTCTAAGACATTGATGTAGGTAATGATATTTTTGGATATGACCCCAAAAGCACAGAGCAAAAATAGATAAATTGGATTATATCAAACTAAAAAAATACTGAATGGCAAAGGAACAATTGGTAAGGAAGTGACAATGTACAGAATGTAACAAAATATTTGCCAACTCTTCATCTGGAAAAGGATTAATATCCAGAATACAAGAAAGGATTAATATCCAGAATATAAGAAACTAAAAAACCTAAAAACAATGACAAAAAAAAAAAAAAAACAAGTAATCTAATTTAAAAAGGACAAATGATCTCAATAGACATTTCTCAAAAGGAGAAATACAAATAACTAACAAACATGTAAAAATACTCAATATCATTATCATAAGAAAATGCAAATTAACCTTTCTTACTTATCAAATTTATTCTGTGGAGCCCTGGAATTCTGTGAAGGATTATGCCAGGAGCCAATACAGTATGGTTTCAGGCTCTTTGTCCATGCTTGAGTAAGTGTCTTAAAACTTAAGGTCAAAAAATATTTAAAGGACCAAGGTTGTGGCTCAGTGGTAGAGCATTTGCCAAGCATGCATGAGGCACTGGGTTTGATCCTAGCATCACATAAAAATAAAACAAAATAAAGGTATTAAAAATACGTTTGGGGGGGGGGGGGGGGGGGGGGGGGGTTAAAAGTTCCATGTGCCTTTTTATTTTGTTCAGAACTTCTTTTAAAATATGTAAATATCTGATTTAAACTTTAGATTGTTTTCTGATTATTTTACTTTGTGAATTATATCCCAGAACAAATGGGTTTTCTTCATTCCTTTATAAGATTGCAAGTTTGAATATTCATCTCAAAGAAAATATTGAATCACAAATTCCCAAAAGTTCATCAAAACAGACTTCCCAATTGGGGTAATTTAACAGTATACTTTACTCTTTCCCCTAAAGTTATGCTTCCAAAATTGGAAATGGGCTACTTAATATTGATAAAGAAAGAAATGGTCTTGGTAAGAAATAGTACATACCTCCTTAATATCCAAATTTTTTTATTGAATTTCAAAAGTCCTGCTGTATTGGGGCTGGGGTTGTGGCTTACAGGCAAAGTGTTTGCCTAGCATATGTGAGGCACTGGGTTTGATCCTTAGCACCACATAAAAAAATAAAAAAAAACAAATATAATAAAGATATGATGTCCATCTACAACTACAAAATTGTTTTAAAAGTCCTGCTGAATTTATTTTAGCCATTTTTTGTTTATTTTTAGACACACATGACAGTAGAGTATATTTTGACACACATACATAGAGTATAACATATTATAATTGGGATCCCATTCTTGTGGTTGTACATGATGTGGAGTTTCACTGGTCATGTATTCATATAGAAAAAGGGAAAGTTGCCGGGCGCGGTGGCGCACGCCTGTAATCCCAGCACTTTGGGAGGCTGAGGCAGGAGGATCGCGAGTTCAAAGCCAGCCTCAGCAATGGTGAGGCACTTAGCAACTCAATGAGACCCTGTCTCTAATTAAAAAAAATACAAAAAAGGGCTGGGGATGTGGCCCAGTGGTCGAGTGCCCCTGAGTTCAATCTCCGGTACCACAAAAAAAAAAAAAAAAAAAAAAAAAAGGGAAAGTTATGTTCAATTCATTCTACTGTCTTCCCTATCCTCATCTCCCATTCTCTACTTTTCCCTTTGTCTAATTCAATGAACTTCTATACTTCTACTACCTACCCTCCCTTGTTGTGGGTTAGCATCCACATATCATAGATAACATTTGGTCTTTGTTTTTTTCTTTTCTTTGCTTTTGAGATTTGTTTATTTCACTGAGCATGATATTTTCCAATTGCATCCATTTGCCAGAAAATGTCATAATTTCATTCTTCTTTATAGTAGAGTAATATTCCATTGTGTATACGTACCACATTTTCTTTATCCATTCATCTGTTGAAGGGAATCTAGGTTGGTTCATCATGTCAGCTCAGGAACTGACTTCCTCAACAATACTCCTAGAGTGCAGGAAGTAAAATCAAGAATCAATAAATGGGATGGTATAAAACTAAAAAGCTTCTCCACAGCAAAGGAAACAATCAAGAACATGAAGAGAGAGCCTACAGAATGGGAAAAAATCTTTGCCATCTGCACCTCAGATAGAGCATTGATCTTCAGGACATACAAAGTACTCAAAAAAAACTTAACACCAAAAAAATCCAAATAACCCAATCAACAAATGCAACCATGTTTTGTTGGAGCAAATATGCAAGCCAGGTATGAAAAATTCTTTATTTTTTAAATTTATAAATTTATACTTAAATAAATCTAAAACAAAAATACACAGAACTTATAACATGCTAATTATTTTGAGAAAGTTTACTGTTATCTGTGTTTTTGAGGTTATGTGTTCCTGCTACAGTTAAGTTATGGTTTTGGTATGTCCCTAAGCTTTCTAGCTTCCCACTGAGGGAGCTTGATTCTCAGTGTTCTGACATTAGGAGGTGTTGGAACCTTTAACAAGTGGAGTCAGGTGAAAGGTGGTTGTGTGATTGGGGGCATCACCCTTAGGAAGGATTAATATAATTTTAATGTGATCCCAGTTAGATGCTAAGTGAGTGAGTTGTTATATAAGAGTAAGACTGGCCTCTGTGATTTTCTCTCCCTTTCTTCCTATGTCATCATGTGATCTCTCCTTGCAAACCGTTCCACCATGATCCATTTCCCATGAGGTCCGCACCAGAGTCTTCACAAGTGGGGACTGCCTGATCTTGAGCTTTCAACCTCCAAAACTTTGAGCTAAAAACAACTTTTCTTTATAAAGTTTCTGGTCTCAGATTCTCTGTCTTATAGCAATGGAAAACAGATAAATATGATGTCTCTTTCATCCGTGTGGTGGAAATACTACATAATGGTAAGCTGTTCTTCATATCATCCCAACTTCTCATTCAGTGATATCAGGTTGATAGTTTGAAAATGGAAATCAGCAAATTCTACAAGTTGCAGTTATCTTCTTCCCCAATTTAAAATGATGTTTCTGCTTTTCCTTCATCCAAAATTACCTGCTTTCTCTCCCTTTATCACAGTGAATTTTTTTTTTCTCTAATCACATAAATACTTCAGTGCTATAGAGCAGTAGGTTAGTCTTCATGTGTTGTTTCTCCTTACATAGCTCTCTTTTAGTAAAAAAAAAAACTGTTGTTGAAGGTTGGTTCTCCCCTGATCTAATGAATATTTGTCTTGGGCATGATGAGTTGCACTCACCTCCCTAGACTTCAGTTTCTTAAATGAGTGGTACAAAGAAACAATTCACAACAGTGCTGAGATAACCAAATTTTCACCTTGAAGCCAAGATGTTAAAATTAGTAACCAGTTCACTTTTTCTATTAAATCCTGATGATTCCTTCAGATATTTATTCTAGGACAATTATTTCTAGTTGGTAATTATTTATTTGTATTTTCTATGATAACATCTTTAAAATATCCACTTGTACATAGAATGATTTGGAGAAACCAAAATGTCTCTAAGAGGACCTTTTGTAATGTGTAATTCTTCATGCTTGTCAAGTTCTATATGAGGTGGAAGCTGCTTGTAGAATATGAGATAAGAAATCAGGATGGATGGGACATGCCTGTAATCCCAGCAGCTCTGGAGGCTAAGGCAGAAGGATTACATGATACATGAAGTGTTATGAATTGAGTTAAGTGGGCTTTTAACATAAGGATTTATGTTAATATGGCTAGGAATTAGACTGTGTTTAATGTGCTTTGTAGCTGTGGGTGCCATAGCCTTCAACTTCCTCTGGTGTCCTTGCTTTTTTCTTCATTGATGTTTGATTTTTGGTAAGAAAATCTATATTTTGCAGCTCTTTCAAATTTTTCTATGTTTTTATATCAGATTCTTTCTGGTGGAATAATATATAAAATGTAGTCAAGAGAAGTATTAATCTTTTAATCTTGTTATTAAGTTATACCCTTTGTTTCTATTGGTTATGACTTTCACCAGTATTTTTTTTTTTTTTTTTTTTTTTTTTTTGGTATCATGGATTGAACCCAAGAGCAGTTAACTGAGCCAAATCCCCAGACTTTGTATCTTATTTTGTATTTTGAGACAGAGCCTCTCTAAGTTGCTGAGGCTGGCTTCAAACTTGCAAACCTCCCACCTCAACCTCCTGTGGTGCTAGAATTACAGGCATGTGCCATGACACCCAGGTACAAATGATTGTTACCTTTTTTGCAGTTGTTTGTTTTTGCTTACTCAAGTAAGACAGGAAAACTAGAGGAAGCAAAAGTGGGTGTTTGCTATGACCAACACTCTGGGCATATTTTCCACAGATTCTTCTTTGCCCTCCCTGCAGAAGTATAAGATCTTTCTTTGCTTTTTACCAGGAAAATGTGGTGGGCTTCCTGGAGGTAAAATGAAATTATGGCGGCACCAAGAAGATTCTCCCTGTAATGCTAGTCCATTCTCAACCTCTAGCATTTCACCAAAGTTCACCATTTATTTCCATTACATTATAGTTTCCCAGCATCACTTGCTCCCAATAAGCAAATGTGGCTTTGATTATGGATATTCCTCTCCTCCAGATGTCAGGGTAGCAGGAACAAAATACTATTTCAATTCTATTATGGGCTCAAGAAAGTAATTTATTTTCAATTTATTTAGCTTTTCCTTGTGAGGAAAAGAAATCCAGAAATCCCAAATATTCACTGTATTTTTATTGAATGCCAATTTATCAATCTTTGATGAATGGAGTTTATAGGAAAGAATAAAAACAATCATCTGACAATAGGTAGTTTTATTTCTGGGCCTACTATATCTTGGTATTTCTGCACAGATGGTCATGCTGACAATTGTATTTACCTTTTCGGGAGGATGAACAATTAGGATGTTATCAGAAGTCTAAACAGAAACTTATAATCACTCTCGATATTTCCTCTTTACTCATTCCTCCTCCTCAATTTAAAATCCATCAGCAAATCATGGTTATTTTACCTCATAAATCTCAAATGTACACGCCTCACCTATCTCCACAACAAGATCCCTTGTCCATGCCACCATCATTTTTTTTACCTTCCATTACAGTGGTAGATTACCAGTTTATATACTTGTGTCCTATCACACCCATCCAATAAATACATTTTCCATTTTCTGAGTATGATCTTTTCAAAACACAATTATGATCATTTCTTAAATATATGTACACATATACATACACACTGTGTACCATTCAATAGCTTTACAGTGTTATTAGGATATAGACAAAGATCCTTAATACATTCTATAAAGCCCTATATAGTAAGGTCTTCACCTTTCCTGTTTAATCCCTCAAAATTTCCCTCTCAACCTCCGCACTGCCAAACAAAGTTTGTGTTTTTTTTTTTAATATTTATTTGTTTTAGTTGTACACAATGCCTTTATTTTTATGTGGTGCTGAGGATAGAACCTGGGCCATGCACGTGCTAGGCGAGCACTCTACTGCTGAGCCACAACCCCAGCCCAACTTTGTGTTCTTATATCCTCTTTTCTCACTTCCCTTCACTGAATTTGTATATAAGCTGTTCTGTCATTACCCCCACTTCACTACTGGCCTTCACTTCACTAACCCATCAGTGGACCAACCACTACTAGTCTTTAAAACTTCAACTCATTTTAAAATATACAGAGAAAACTTTTCTAATGGTAAGAAGTATTACATTTTCATAGTACTATAGAGTGCTCATATGTACTCTGTTTAGTTATTCTAATCTTGTGAAGGTAAGACCTGTGTCTATTTTTTGCTCATCATTAATTCCAAACAACTTGCATATGGACTTGTATATAGTAAGTTATCAATAAATATAAATTGAACAAATGAATAAATTAAAATAAAAAACAAGAGGAAACTTATATCTCAAAAATTCTAAGGACCTCAGAACCGAAGTGGAAAATTTTAAAAAAATAGGTGACTTATTGGAGATTTTAATTCATCCCAAGTATATTACTCCTGTAGCCATATTATATTTATAAATCTCTTAAAGTCATAATTATGACTACCACAATTATGATATTCATAAGCATGGTTAGGTACTCAATAGTCTCTTAACATGTACCTGTTGCTTACATGACAATTTGAAGCATGAACTCTTTGCCTATATATGAACTCCCTGTATGATATTATAATCAAACTAATACTAAAAGCATAGACTAAGAATATTTGTATTTTGTATAAGGATCTCTATAAATAAAGGTATGCCTATTTTTAAAAAAATTGTAAAGCATGAAAAGACACACCAAGAAAATTTCCTATTACTATTCATCAATGACCATATTTGATGGATTTTAATTTTTAATTATTATGAAGATGTTTTAATTAATAGCAATATTCTTGTGTCTATAGCTTGATAGACTTTTATGTATATTTAGACCCATGTAAACCACAACTCATGTCAAAATATAGAACACTTTCAGCAACCGAAATGACTTTCTCATACTCATTTATAATCCACATTCTCCCATCAAATATAAACATAAGATATGTTTTTGAATTGCATTCAAGTGGCACTCTTTTGTGAATATATTCTTTTACTCAAAAATATAGCTATTAGACCAAACATGTTATTACATGTATCAGAAATACATTATTTTTAAAATTGTTTGTGTAATATTCAGTCAACTGTTGATAAACATATGGGTTACTTTCAATTTTGCCTATTATGAATTAAGCTTCTATGAATATAGTTGTACATAACTCTGAACGAAGATACTCTTTTTCTGTAGATACATACCCATTGAAGACATATGTTTAGCTTTACAAAGTGATTGTATCTTGTACACTCTCATGAACAATGTATTAGAGTTTCAATTGTTCTACACATTCTTGCTTAGATGTGCATTACCTTCCATTTTTTGTTTTAGACATTTTTGTGAGTATATAATAAGGATCCATGAGAGTTTAACATTGATTTGTTTGATGATTAACAATGCATGCCACTTTTAAATGTTACATATTATTTTTTTAAAAATAAATACCCAACTTCTTTTTTTTAAAAATGGACTAATATATGCAGATTTTTGATAATATATTTTAGATTAAAAGCACTAAATTCATTTGCATAATATGAAAGGAATTTTTTCTTTCTTTAAGAAGTAAAATTATTAGAGCCAGTGTACAGAACAATCCCATGGGGTTCTCCTTCTTTAACTTTTTGGTGAATTATGTGGCCTATGGATATAATATTCTTTCCCAAATCCAAGTAACAAAATTATACCAGTATTTTATTAAAACATCTATCTTTTTCCTCTGATTTTAAATGTCACTCTATGGATTTCTTATGCTTATCCATTGATCTGTGTATTTATCTTTATGTCAATACAACACTGTTTTTAATATGTGCTTCTTTGTAGTATGCATAGTTATCTAATAAAGTATCTCCCTATCATCTTTTTGCTCTTATTTTTAACTGCATTTCAAGTTATATACACACAAATATATACACATATATGTGCATTATAATTATATATAACTGTGGTTCATTTTGACATATTCGTGCATGCATGAAATATAATTTGTTCCATGTCAATCCCTAGTACTTTCTCTTTTCCTCCTCTCTTCTCTCCTCCTGTTCCCCTACCCTATTCTACTGGTCTTCCTTCTATTTATTATTTTTTAATTAGTGCATTATACATACACATAAAGGTGGAATTTACTGGGGTATATTCAGATGTTTAGATTTTACAAAGTCATTGTAAATAATGTTATTTGGTCATTATTTCTTCAATTTATTTTAGCAATTTCTACCCTTTTTCATAGCTTCTCCTTCCCCATCAATCCCATTCCTTTACTAATCTCCCTGCTATTTTTATGGGATCTCCCACTTGTTTTTATTTCCTTATTTCCTTCTAGCTTCCACATTTGACCTTTGATTTTCTGAGTCTGGCTTATTTCACTTAGCATGATGTTCTTCAGTTCCATCCATTTACTGGCAAATACCATAATTTCATTCTTCATTAAGGGTAAGTAATACTACTTTTTGTACAGATACCACATTTTCTTTATAAATCTCTTGACAGGCATCTGGTTTAGTTCCATAACTTGGTTATTGTGAATTGTGGACATGTAAACAATGATGTTTGTGTATCACCAAATGTGCTCATTTTAGTTATTTGTAATAAATACCAAGTAGTGGGATAGCTGGGTCATATGTTGGTTCCATTTCTATTTTTTTGAGAAATCTCTATACTGATTTCCAAAGTATTTTTACTTATTTGAAGTCCCACTAACTATGTATGAGTATACTTCCTCATGTCCTCCCCAGAATTTATTATTATTTCAATTCTTGATTATTTCTATTCTAACTGGATGAGATGAAATCGCCATATAGTTTTGTTAAATTTTCTTGATTGCTAGGAATGTTGAACACGTATTCACATATTTGTTGACTGTGTTTCTTTTGAGAAATGCCCATTTGGTTCATTTGCCCATTTATTGACTAGTCTATGTGAGTGGCTTTTTAATTTGTTCTTTTTAGTTACATATGACAGTAGAATATATTTTCACATATCACACATACATGGAGTATAATTTCCCCTTCTTCTTGTGGTTGTACATGTTGTGGAGTTACACTGGTCGTGTATTCATTATATGAATATAAGAAGTTTTGTCTGATTCATTCTCTTTTCTTTCCCATTCCCATCCCCCTCCCTTCTGTCCATGGCCCCCATCCAATTTGGTGAACCTCCACTCCCCTGCATTCTCCTATTGTGAGCCAGCATCCTCACATCAGAGAGAACACTTGGCCTTTTTTTGGGGAGGGTATTGGCTTATTTCACTTAGCATGATAGTCTAAGTTCCATTCATTTACTGGCAAATGCCACAGTTTCATTTTTTTATGGCTGAAAAATATTCCACTGTGTATATGTACCATATTATCTTTAACCATTCATCAGATGAAGGGCACCAAGGTTGGTTCCATAGCTTAGCTATTGTGAATTTAGCTGCTATGGGCATTGATGTGGCTGCATCACTATAGTATGCTGATTTTAAGTCCTTTGTGTATATATATGCCCAGGAATAGGATAATTGGGTCAAATGGTGGATCCATTCGATGTTTTCTGGTGAATCTCTATACATCTTTCTAGAGTGATTGCACCAACTTGTAGTCCCACCAGCAATGTATGAGTGTTACTTTCCCCCCACATCCTTGCTAACATTTATTGTTACTTTTATTCTTGTTAATTGCCATTTTGATTGAAGTGAGATGAAATCTCATTGCAGTTTTAATTTGCAGTTCTCTAATTGATAGTGATTTTAAATAACATTTTTGTTGACCATTCATACTTCTTCTGTAAAGTATCTGTTCAGTTCCTTTGCCCATTATTGATTGTGTTATTTGTTTATTTGTTTTTGGTGTTAAGTTTTTTGAGTTCTTTATATATCCTGGAGATTAATGCTCTATCTGAGATGCAAGTGACAAAGATTTTCACCCATTCTGTAGGCTCTCTCTTCATGTTCTTGATTATATTCTTTGCTGTGAAAAAGCTTTTTAGTTTGATATAATCCCATTTATTAATTCTTGATTTTACTTCTTGCACTTTAGAGGTATTTTTTTTAATTTTTATTTTTGTGTGTTTTGTTTTTTGATTTTTCGGTATGTTCTGGTTATTAATCCCCTGTTGGAGGAGTAGCTGGCAAAGAATTTCTCCCATTATGTAGACTCTCTCTTCATACTCTTATCTTATTCTTTTGCTGTGCAGAGGATTTTAATTTGATGCAATCCCACTCTAAAGTCAGTGCCTGCACCAATATTTTGGATTGTCAAACTTGTTTTCACCTAGTACTCGCAAAGTTTCTGGTCTAATGTCCAGAGTGAGATATAGGGACCCAAGTTCATTTTTCTACATTATGTATATCTAGTTTTCATAGCACCTTTTGCTAACAAAGAATGTCTTTTCTCCAAGGTATGTGCTTTGGCAGCTGTGTAGAGTATCAGATGATTGTATCTATATGGGTTTGTGTCTGTATGACCTATTCCATTGGTCTTCATGTTTTGATGCAAATACCATGCTTTTTAGCTCTATAGTATAATATGAGATCAGGTATTGTAATGCGTCCAACATCACTCTTTTCACTCAGTATTACTATGACTATTCTTGATCTTTTTTCTTCCATATGAATTTTAGAACTGTTTTTTTTTCTAGTTCTGTGCATTATGTCATTGGTATTTTTTAATTTTTTAGTTACAAATGGATGCAATATCTTTCTTTTTATTTATTTATTTTTATGTGGTGCTGAGGATCAAACCCAGGGCCTCACGTGTGCAAGGTAAGGCTCTACCACTGAACCACAACCCCAGCCCTCATTGGTATTTTGATGGGGATAGCATTGAACCTGTAGATTGCTTCTGGTGATGTGACCATTTTTACAATATTAATTCTGCCTATCTAAGAACGTTTTTTTTTTTTTTTTTTTTCTTTTTTCCAGGGTCTTCTTCAATATCTTTCTTTGGTGTTCTATGATTTTCACATCAACTTTAATCAGGTTTCTGCCTTACTCTATGCAATCATGTATTTCAGGGGAGTAAGCAGATCTCCAACTCTATGTGTTTTATCCTAATTAGTCTAAACTCATCAAATTAATCCAATGTCCCTTGCTAGTGATTTATTTGAGGATGATCATGGGGGTCATTTGAGAATGGTCTTATTTCTAAAATTAAACAGAAAAAAATAACTGTTTTTTCTTGCTTTATGCATTGTGTTTTCTGGGTCTTACACCTGGAACTGCTAAAGTCATACAATGAGCACAAGGATGTAACTAATTCCAACAACTGCAGAGGAGAGAGATAAAAAGAGATTGGGTTCTTGATGACATTGGTAATGCACCAATTGAATCCTGGCTGGGATTATTTCAATATCTAGACTTCTAATTATATTAGATAATAAAATTCCCCCTGTTGTTTGGACTATTAAAAAGGATTTTCTATTTCTGGAAGAAAAAAGCATCCTAGATGATACAGTATTACATATAAGAATTAGAATAAATTTGTCACATGCCCAGGAAAATCCTGTTGAGTTTGTAATTGGCTGTTCATCATATTGATTAACATAGAAGGAAATTATGTCTTTAAAAAATGAGTTTTCTGAAGTTTCTAGATTGCCATGTAAGAAAGTTGGAAGTCACTGTTCCTATCCACACAATTAGAAAAAGTTGAGCAGACTGAATATCAACCCTTCTCTTATTCAATAGAGAAGACAAAAAAAAAAAAAAAAAAAAAAAAAAAAAAAAAAAAAAAAAACTGGTGTCACAAAAAGTAGGGAGACAAAAAAGTAGATACAGAGAAGCACAACTTACCATAGCAGAAACCCAAGGGCAGAAACTCAGCAGAAACCAATAACAATGCACACATACAAATACTGATGAATTGACAAACTGACAATTTCAGAGTTAAAAGCTTCAGGGAACACAGTCTTAGGAGGTGCCACCACAATTTTTTGAGTTTGATCTCTAAGAGCCCTATTAGGTTCTCACAGAGAAGATTGGAGAAAAAAACTAACCCCCTTATGTTTTCAGTAGGAGAAGGGAAAGTAGCTATGTTGAAATATAACCAAAGCATTCTGTTCTATACATGGCCTATTCTCAAAAGATAGTATTTCACCAAAGTGTAACTGACTTGGGTTTCCCTGACTCTAACTGACCTAAGGTAAAGAAATATCCAAATGTTATTGTTTCTACCTTTCCTATCAATTGATAGGAGAAGGGAAATTGAGAAACACCTCTGAAGGTCACAGCTTGGGGCATTTAGAGACTGAGACATGAGTAAAGAACTGTAGAATGTGTCCTTACTCACCACATCATACAACTACGTCAATAGAGCTCCTGTGTAATAATAGAGGAATACAATGGAAAGAACCACAAGTCTCAGGCCTTATTTAAGAACTATCTAGGAAAGTCCAAAGACAAAGTAAAGAAACAAAAGTAAGAATATCTAGAGGAAATTTTAGCCTCTGCCACCTACAGTCAGCAGAAAACAGAACTAAAGCCTTCAAGAAACAAAAATGCTGTCACTGAAAGTCTATTTGTCTCAATTCCTTTTACTTGGAATATCATGTCTCACTTTGAACAAAAAAATGAAGAGTAAATTCAAAGGAAAAGCTCATAGTTTTAAAAACAGAGCAAGAGCAAGCATCAAACCAGAATTTTAAAACATCCTACAAAACCAAAATATAGAAAAAAGGGAAAAGACGGGATAGATATTAAAGGACTGTTGAAGAATTATAGAAGGTATAACATGCATAGTGAGAATAGCAGAAGAAGCAAGAAAGAAAAGAATATCTGAAACTATGAGCATTCCCCAAAATTAAGGTCATACACTAAATGACAAATCCAGGAAACTCAAAGTTCACCTAGCAAAATAAATACCAGAAAATTCATAGTATATTATGGCTGCAGTAAATTTTTGAAAGTAGCAAGAGGAAAAAGAAACCTGACCTATAGAAGAGCAGGGATAAGAATGAGGGACTTCTCATCAGAGATCATATAAGAAAGAAGAGAATGGGAAAACATATAAAGTGATGAAAGAAAAGCTCATGGACCTAGAATTCTGTATGTAAGTTATCTTTATCAGGAATAAAGAGGGGATTTCCATCATGACATTGCAAAAAGATATTTAACAAAACAGACATATTTACTCCTAACAAAATCAAAATATGTGAAATACAAACTGATAGAACCAGAAGGGGAAATAGACCAATACACTACTATAGTTGGAGACTTCCAGAGAACTTTCTTAATAATTGATCAATCTAATGAGAAAAAATCAGTAAGGATATATTTGAACTGAACAGCATCTTCCATTAACTGGGTCTATTTGTCGTTTATGGATTATCCAACAACAGTAGAATTTACATTATTCTTAACATCACACGAAACATATAGTAAGATAGATCTAATTCCGGATGATAAAATACCATTTAATGAATTTAAAATATAGAAATCATATACAGTATGTTCTCTGACCACAGTGAAATTAAACCAAAATCCAATAGCATTAATATATTTGGAAAATCTCAAAATACTTAGAGATTAAACAACACACTTCTAAATAACACATAAAACAAAGAAGTCTCAAGACAAATTAATAAATATTTTGGAGTAAATGAAAATGAAAATACACCTTGTCAAAATTTGTGGGATGCAGCAAAAGTCATGTTTTGTGGGGGAAGTTATAGCATTAAAATCACATATTTGTAGAAAATAAAGACTTAAAATTAATAATATAAACTCAACCTTAGGAAACAATAAAAAAGATATTAAATCCAAAGTGATCAAATAAAAAGAAATAATAAAATGTATTTTCATCAAAGACCATTTGTTTTTTTTAAATCTTTTTTTTAATAATTTTTAATGTGTACAACTCATAGTGCATGAATTTAGCATCTTTTTACATACAACTGTTTGTATACAAAGTATATTCGTACAATTCAGGTCTTCAATCATGCATTTAGGAAAATGAAATCCGTCTCATTCAACCACCTTTTCTTTTGTTTTTCCTTTTCTCCCCCTCCCTCCCCCCTTGCTCCCCACCTTACCCTTCCTTCCCTTTGATCATTCTAGTGTTCCTCTATTCCTCCTATGTACCCCCCCCCCATCCAACAATACTATGAACTAGCCTCCTTATATAAGAGAGAACATTTGGTACTTGGATTTTTGAGACTGACTAACTTCACTTAGCATTATGTCTTCCAACTTCATCCATTTACCTGCAAATGCCATTAATTTGTTTTCTTTTATTGCTGAGTAAAATTCCATTGTGCGTATATACCACATCTTCTTAATCCACTCATTTACTGAGGGACATCTAGGTTGCTTCCACAACCTAGCTATTGTGAATTGCACAGCTACAAACATTGAGATAGCTGTGTCACTGTAATATGTTGTTTTTAAGTCCTTTGGGAATAGACCCAGGAGTGGGATGGCAGGGTCATAGGGTGGCTCCATTCCCAGTTTTCCAAGAAATCTCCACACTGCTTTCCATAATGGTTGCACCATTTTGCAGTCCCACCAGCAATGTATGAGTGTGCCTTTTTCCCCACATCCTCTCCAACATTTATTGTTGCTTCTGTTCTTGACAGCTGCCATTCTGACTAGAGTGAAGTGAAATCTAAGAGTAGTTTTGATTTGCATTTCTCTAATTGCCAGCGAAGTTGAACATTTTTTCATGTATTTGTTAATTAATCGTGTATCTTCTTCTGAGAGGTGTCTTCTCAATTCCTTAGCCCATTTATAGATTGGGTTATTTGTTTTTTTTTGGTGTAAAGTTTTTTGAGCTCTTTATATATTCTAGAAATTAGTGCTCTGTCTGATGTGCATGTACTAAATATTTGTTCCCAATTAGTTGGCTCTCTATTCACCTCACTGATTGTTTCTTTTGCTGAGAAGAAGCTTTTTAGTTTAAATCTATCCCATTCATTAATTCTTGGTAGTAATTCTTGCGCTACAGGATTCTTATTAAGAAACTTGGGGCCTAATCCGAGATGTTGGAAATTGGAGCTTACTTTTTCTTCTATTAGGCGTACTGTCTCTGGTCTAATTCCTAGGTCCTTGATCCACTTTGAATTGAGTTTTGTGCATTGTGAGAGATAAGGATTTAATTTCAATTTGGTGCATATGGATTTCCAGTTTTCCCAGCACCATATTTTGAAGAGGCTATCCTTTCTCCACTGTAAATTTTTGGCACCTTTGTCTAATATAAGATAGCTGAAATTATATGTATTAGTTACTGTGTCCTCAATTCTGTACCATTGGCCCTCCAGTCTGTTTTTGTGCCAATACCATGCTGTTTTTGTTACTATTGCTCTAGAGTATAATTTAAGGTCCGGTATGGTGATGCCCCCTGCTTCACTTTTCTTGCTCAGGATTGCTTTGGCTATTCTGGGTCTCTTATTTTTCCAGATGAATTTCATGACTGCTATTTCTATTTCTTTGAAGAATGACGTTGGGATTTTGATTGGAATTGCATTAAATCTGTATAATGCTTTTGGTAGTATGGACATTTTGACAATATTAATTCTACCTATCCAAGAGCAAGGTAGGTCTTTCCATCTTCTGAGTTCATCTATGATTTCTTTCTTTAATGTTCTATAATTTTCGTTATAGAAGTCTTTCACCTCTTTCGTTAGGTTGATTCCCAGGTATTTTTTTTTTTTTTGATGCTATTGTAAATGGGGTAGTTTTCATCATTTCCCTTTCAGAGTCTTTGTTGCTGATGTACAAAAATGCCTTTGACTTATGTGTGTTGATTTTGTATCCTGCAACTTTGCCAAATTCATTTACTAGTTGTAAAAGTTTTCTGGTAGAGTTTTTTTGGGTCTTCTAGGAAGATTATCATGTCATCAGCAAATAGTGCTAATTTGAGCTCTTCTTTTCCTATCTGGAACCCTTTAATTTCTTTCGTCTGTCTAATTGCTCTGGCCAGAGTTTCCAGTACTATGTTAAATAGCAGTGGTGAAAGGGGGCATCCCTGTCTTGTTCCAGTTTTTAGAGGGAATGCTTTCAATGTTTCTCCATTTAAGATAATGTTAGCTCGGGGCCTTGCATATATAGCTTTTATAATGTTGAGATATGTTCCTGATATTCCTAGTTTTTCCAGTGTTTTGAACATAAAGGGGTGTTGTATTTTGTCAAATGCTTTTTCTGCGTCTGTTGAGATGATCATATGATTTTTGTCTTTAAGTCTATTGATGTGGTGTATTATGTTTATTGATTTCCGAATGTTGAATCAGCCTTTCATCCCTGGGATAAACCCCACTTGATCATGGTGCACTACCTTTTTGATATGTTTTTGTATCCGATTTGCCAGGATTTTGTTGAGGATTTTTGCATCTATGTTCATTAAAGATATGGGCCTGAAGTTTTCTTTTTTGGATATGTCTTTGCCTGGCTTTGGAATTAATGTGATATTGGCCTCATAGAATGAGTCTGGAAGAGCTCCCTCTTTTTCTATTTCCTGGAATATTTTGAAGAGCATTGGTATTAGTTCTTCTTTGAAAGTCTTATAGAACTCGGCTGTAAACCCATCAGGTCCTGGACTTTTCCTTGTTGGTAGCTTTTTGATGACTTCTTCTATTTCTTCGCTTGTAATTGATCTGTTTAAATTGTGTATAGCCTCCACATCCAGTTTAGGCAAATCATATGACTCTAGAAATCTGTCAATGCATTCAGTATTTTTCTATTTTATTAGAGTACAAGTTTTCAAAGTAATTTCTAATTATATTCTGTATATCTGAGGTGTTTGTTGTGATATTCCCTTTTTCATCGCAAATGTTAGTAATATGAGTTTTTTTCTCTTCTTCTTTTCGTTAGCATCACTAAGGGTCTATCAATTTTGTTTATTTTTTCAAAGAACCAACTTTTAGTTTTGTCAATTCTTTGAATGGTTTCCTTAGTCTCAATTTCATTAATTTCTGCTCTGATTTTAATTATTTCCTGTCTTCTACTGCTCTTGATGTTGGTCTGTTCTTCTTTTTCTAATGCTTTGAGGTGTGATGTTAAGTCATTTATTTGTTGGTTTTTTTCCTCTTAAGGAATGAACTCAGTGCAATGAATTTTCCTCTTACTACTGCCTTCATAGTGTCCCAGAGATTTCTATATGAAGTATCTGTGTTCTCATTTACCTCTAGGAATTTTTTGATCTCCTCTTTGATGTCTTCTTCAACCCCTTGTTCATTCAGTAGCATGTTTAGCTTCCAGTTGATGGGGTAGTTTTTCTTATTCCTTGTTTTGTCGTTGATTTCCAATTTCATCCCTTTATGGTCCGATAGCATGCAGGGAAGTATCTCTATTTTTTTATATTTGCTGAGAGTTGCCTTGTGACATAATATATGGTCTATTTTGGAGAAGGAGCCATGTGCTGCTGAGAGAAATGTGTATTCGTTTACTGAGGGATGAAATATTCTATATATGTCCGTTAGGTCTAAATTGTTAATTGTTTTCAGGAGGCTTAAAGTTTCTTTGTTTAGCTTTTGTTTGGATGATCTATCCATTGGTGAGAGAGGTGTGTTGAAGTCCCCTAGAATAACTGTGTTGTGGTCTATTTTACTCTTGAACTTGAGAAGCGTTTGTTTGATGAATGTAGGTGCTCCATTATTTGGGGCATATAGATTTATAATTGTTATATCCTGTTGATGAATGGTTCCCTTAAGTAATAAGAAATATCCATCTTTGTCCCTCTTGATTAGTTTTGGTTTGAAGTCTACCTTATTTGATATGAGAATGGAAACCCCTGTTTGTTTCCGCCGGCCATGTGATTGATAAGACTTTTCCCAGCCTTTCACTTTCAGTCTGTTGATGTCTTTTTCTATGAAGTGTGTTTCTTGGAGACAGAAAATTGTTGGGTCATTTCTTTTAATCCATTCTGATAATCTGTGTCTTTTGATTGGCGAGTTTAGGCCATTAACATTCAGGGTTATTATTGAGATGTGATTTTTATTCCCATCCATTTTTATTTGAATTATGGTCTTTAGCTTGATTTGGTTTCTCTTCTGGTTGGTATTTCCTTTAGTTTAATATCTCCCTTTGTTGATTTTCATTATCTTCTTTCTCTTCTTCTTCATGAAAAATGTTGCCCAGGATGTTCAGAAGTGCTGGCTTTCGAGTTGTGAAATCTTTTAACTTTTGCTTGTCGTGGAAGGTTTTTATTTCATCTTCGAATGTAAAGCTCAATTTTGCTGGATATAAGATTCTTGGTTGACATCCCTTTTCTTTCAGAGCTTGAAATATGCTATTCCAGAATCTTCTTGCTTTTAAGGTCTGGGTTGAAAAATCTGAACATAGTCTGATTGGTTTCCCCCTATATGTGATCTGCTTCCTTTCTCTTGCAGCTTTTAGTATTCTCTCCTTGCTCAGAATATTAGGCATTTTCATTATAATGTGTCTTAGTGTGGATCTGTTGAGATTTTGTTTGTTTGGTGTTCGGTATGCCTCTTGAACTTGGTTTTCCCATTCATTCCTCAAGTTTGGAAAATTTTCTGTAATTATTTCATTAAATAAATTACTCATTCCTTTGGCTTGAAACTCTGCCCCTTCCTCTATGCCAATCACTCTTAAGTTTGGTCTTTTTATGATGTCCCATAATTCTTGGATGTTATGTTCTTGATTTCCAACAAGTTTTGCTGTATGGTCTAAATTCTTCTCTAGGACATATATTTTGTCTTCATTGTCTGAGGTTCTTTCCTCCAAGTGGTCTACTCTGTTGGAGATGCTTTCAATTGAACTTTTATTTTGGTTTATTGCTTCTTTCATTTCTGGAATTTCTATTTGGTTTCTCTTTAGAGCCTCTATTTCCCTATTGAAGTAATCTTTCACTTCCTGTATTTGTTTTTGGAGTTCTTTGTCAAAATGATCTTTTGCCTCCTGTACTTGCTCCCTCATCTCATTTTTGAGTTCATTCTTAAGTTCCCTAAACATTTGGCATATGTAATTTCTAAATTCTATCTCTGGCATTTGACCAACTGTGTTTGCCATGAAATCTACTGATGAGGAATCTTGATTTGATTGTGTCACTTTCTTCCCTTGTTTTTTCATGCTGCTTGTGTGTCTTTTCTTCCTGCACTGTGGGACCTTGACTGTTTCAATTTTACCTTAATGCCTTATGTTGTTCCTGTAGTACAAAGCTATCAGCTCCCCTTATAATTCCTTTACACTTTAAAACCTAACACTTTCTATTCAGCAAATTCAATTTTGATCACAATGTACAGATTTTGTTAACCCAGATATTATTTCCAATTTACTCTGTACACTTCTGATGGGGTTTTATAGCTTCAAGTATTGGATACAGAGGTATTTATTTAAGAAGAAGGAAGTGTCTTGAATTTTTCTTTCTTGGAAAGTATGAAAGGAGAGTTCTATTGACGTGGTTTACTGGAAGTGGTTTAGCATCAGTAGAAGAGAGAAGATAGAGAATGGAGTTGACACTTAGGTGGAGAGACCAATTTATATATAAAGTAAGATGGAAAAGAAGAAAAAAATGATAAAAGAGTAGAAATTGGTGTAAGAGAGAGGAGAGAGAGAATCAAGAAAATGGAGAGTAAACTATATATAACACCTCTTTGCTATCCAGTTCAATTGCGCCATTTCTAGAGATCCCAAATTCTGCATAAAGCTTGTTTTTGCCTCTGTTTAGTATGCACTGGCAGGGTGCAAGTATGAAAGATGAAGGAGGAAGAAGAGATTCCAAAGTGAGAAGGAAGAAAAGAAGGAATGAGAAAAGGAACAGAAGCAAACAATCAAACACACTGACAATCAATGCAAATAAAAGCAAAACAGAACAAAGCCAAAAAAAGAAAAAGAACAACAAACAATCTAACAAAAAACCCCCAAAACCAATAACACAAGCAGACCAACAAAAAAAAAAAAAAAAAACGTCAAACCCCAAGTCTCAAACAAAACGGGCCCTGGTAAGCCCCCCTCTCTTTTCCCTTTCCAGTTTAAGCCAACTGCATTGGACCACGTCCAGATAGTCTGCGACCCTGTTAGTGAAGTCAAGTCTGCACCCTAGGCCAGCAGCTGAATGGCTCAGGGGGAAGATTGGCTCAGGGCGGTTGTGTGTCAACAGATGAATGGCACCGGGAAGGGGACCCTCCAGAAGGCACCCTTTCCCCACGCCCACCCACAGTTGTAGCTTCTTGTGGCCGCTGGGCTGGCCTCAGACACGCCCTCCCCTGCTGGTTACCCGAGTCTCACCCAGGTGTGCGCTGCCTTCAGGGCGCAGGGGCTCCCTGGATGTCTGCAGCTGTTGTCTCCTCCGTCTTTTCCCCTTTGTCTGGGTCAGCCACTGCACTTCTCAAAGATGGCGGCGTTCTCCCATTCAACAGCAGCTCCGCAGACCCTTGTGTCACTCCAGAGCATGTAGGGTTGGCTTGGCAAGCAGTGTGAAAGAGCTCCAAGTGGACACCGCCCACGCCTCTAGGCCTCTTTTTATCCTTCCTCGCCGATAGGTTTCAAAGCCGCTGGGTGGATCGTCTCCTTGCCGAGATGGTGTCGGCCCCTGCGCCTGTAGCACAGACAGCACTGTTTAGGGCTGTGGACCGCTGCGACTCTGCCTCTGCTTGTTGTGGTCCTGTAGAACCTTGTATTTCGCTGTCCAGAGGTGCAGGAATGTCTCGGCTCCCTTTCAGTTGCAATAGAACCACCAGCAACACCTCAAACTTCCCACTCCGCGTCCTTCAGTAGCTGCGTCCAGAGAGCACCTCCCTCCTGTCGGCCATCTTCTCTCCTCCCTCCAAAGACCATATTGTATCTCTTAATTTATGTAAGTCTCTATTAATGTTATTTAGTAACATTCTGTAGTTTTACTCTAATTATTTAATATTATATTTCTGCTTAGATTTACTCATGGATATTTCACATTTCAGAACTAGCATTGCAGTTTTTTCTTTTGGGCTTATTTTTTGTTGTACTTTTTAATATCTCTTGCTGGTATTTTATATAACCTTCAGAGCATTCAAGTCTTTCTTCAGTTGTGGAAAATTCTAGTTATCTCATTATTTTTCATCAATTATTATATCATTTCATTCACTCCAGTCCCTTTACACTTTCCCTCTAGAACTATGATTTGAAAGATGTTGGGTTTTACAGAGTTTCCATTTCACTAATTTTTTAATAGATGTTATGGTTTGGATGTGAGGTCTCCCAAAAAATTCATGTGTGAGAAAATTCAAGAAGACTTAGAGGTGAACTGATTGGGTTATGAGAGTCTGAATCCAATCAGTGAATTATTCCCCTGGTAAGGATTAACTGAGTGGTAACTGTAGGAATGCAGGGTGTGGCTGGAGGAGGTGAGCATTGGGAGCATGCTTTTAGGGTTTATATTTTGTATCTGGTGAGTAGAGTCTGTCTTTCTGCTTCTTGATCATCATGTGAGCTACTATCTTGCAGGACAGTCTTCCTCCATGATGTTTTGATTCACCTTAATTCATGAGGAATGGAGCCAGCTCTCTACGAACTGAGAACTCTGAAACTGTGAGCTCTAAATAAACTTTTACTCCTCTGAAATTGTTCTGGTCAGATATTTTAGTCACCACAGTGAAAAAACTGAGTAAAACAATTGCAGAGTATATATTTATACTCATAGCAAAAATATTTGGTTTTGCCCTATACCTCACTAATACACTCTTCTGCTTCCTTTTTTTTGTAATGTTCATTTGTTCTATTGAACATTACTTAATTTGTTCTATTGACAATACTGAATGCTATTATATATTATATATGCCAAATTATGAATACAATGAAGAAAAAGAAAAGCATACTTACAGAATGGAGAGTAAACATGGTACTACTTTAAGTAGAAGGGCCTCTCTGGTGATGTAACAATTGAGTAGACACTAGAATCAAGCAAGGGCATGGGTCCTGAAGTTACCTTGAAAAAACTAGGTTTAAATGCAGTGATGGAAAAGGTTCAACAAGGAAATCAGTGTGCCTGGAGCCTATTGAGGAATAAAATAATGAAAATAAATGGGGATAAAGCAATAGGTTGGGGCAGATTTTATAGAGCATTGAAGGCCATGAGGAGTGCTTTGGGTTTTATTTATGTATGACAATTAGGTACCTTTGAACATTGGGGGGTGATGCTTTTTTTCCCTTCAGGAGTAGTGCTTTGAACAGAGGAGACATAATCTAATTAATTTGAAAAGGGTACATAATGCTTTCCTTGTAAGAATAGATTTTAGAACAAGGATGGAAGCAAGGAGCACAACTAGGAAACTATTAAAATAACTCCAGCAAGAGATGATGGTGGCTTAATCTTTGGGTTTCTCTTTTTATTAGTCAAAAATTGAAGCTATATCATGTAATTATTTTTATTGATCCTTTTTAGTTATACATGACAATAGGATTCATTTTTTTTTAAATATTTATTTATTTACTTTAGTTGTACACAATGCAATGCATTTATGTTTATGTGGTGCTGAGGATCGAACCCTGGGCCACGCACGTGCGAGGAGAGTGCTCTGCGACTGAGCCATAGCCCCAGCCCCAACAATAGGATTCATTTTGACATATTTATAAAAGCATGAAATATTCCCCAATACTTCACTTTTACTGCCCCTCCTCTTTCCCCCCTGTTCCCTTCCCTCTATTCTGTTGATGTTTCTGCTATTTACTTACAGTTTTAAAGTTAGTTTCACATGATGGTGAGATTTACTGTGATATATTCATATTCTAATTTTAATAATTTTTCCCATGATCTATAATTATGTCTTTCATTTAACCAAAAAGGGAAAGCATATATCTATATCACAGAAACTGAATTACCAGGATAAGTGTGCCTGTTAGTTTTCCTCCTGTCTGCTTCTGGCTTTTCTATCTTCGTATATAAACCACCTTTAGTATTGATCTTCCCTTTCTGGTGGCATAATATTTTCACATTTAACTTTGACTGAAGCTTCCCTATGAAACTCATCAACTACTTTCTAGTTTTTGATGATTTCTCAAAATTTCTTTCTCTTTCTCTCTCTGTGTATAAGTATGTGTATGTGTGTGCGCACGCACAGGTGTGTGGTTTTCAATGATTTCTCAAAATTTCTTTCTCTTTCTCTGTATATGAGTGTATATGTACATATATAATTACAAAAATTATGTGTAAAGATATATGTAAATATAATTTATAAAGGTAGGTATGATTTATTGGGTGTGGTGCCAGAATGAACAATATTTATCTTTGTACTTAGCAAAATATTCAAAGCTGCAAGGAATTTTTTCAGTCATTTTAAAAGAAATGTTACTTTGAGCAAAACATACCATACATGAAATTCCAGAGTTCCCACCGATACAATGTAATATATGCTTTTGTTGATCAGTGCATTTTTGTGACATTTGACATATCATTAAAAAAAATTGGAAATCTGATGTTGATTACTATGCTTAAGGTACTATCAGTACTGTAGCCATTCTACAGAAAGATTGTTGAAAAGTTCCTGCTTCAGATAATGACAAAATTCATTGTTCCCTATATCTTTGTCCGAGTAGTTTTGTGAGCAAGAGCATGAAACAAATGAGATTCATATTTCCCTAGCACAGTTAGTTTTCTATATTATAGGGCCCCAGAACAAAGCACTGTTTCTGAACAGACACCTCTAGAGATGGAGCTTTGAGTTGCTAGAAGCCCACTATTTTCTAGCCTGTCTTCTGATGATATATCCCTTCCAGAACAGGAGCACCACAGAACTCACACCTTAATGACGGTCTGGTTTTCTGTTTCCTCTTAGCTTAAGCCTTCACTGAATACTGTGTTAGAGTGAATTCTTCTCTGTCCTACAGCATAATAATCTTATTATTATAATTCAAATAAGCAATGCTCACCTGAGGACCCTTTAGGAGTCCTTCTTAAGTGGTAGATCCAAAGGGATGATCTCTACAGTTGAGCTGTGCATAATAAATGAGGGAAGACATTGCAGGTCAGCTGCCAGGGAATAGAGAGAACAATGTGGTGTTCCCTATAATGTGGTTTAGGGTTTTCTTTGAGAAGCACAGAGACTGAATAGTAGTAATCACTTCCCCCAATAGCTTCTAAATAATGAAATTATGGGGGAACAGGAAAGAATAGAGAAATTAGATCTGCATAGAGCAAAAAAGAACCAATGATTCTCAAATATTTTAAGCAAAATGATACCTTCATAGGGTCACAATAAAAGACCATTCAGGCAGTTAACAATCCTCTATTGCTATTAAAAGTTGCTTGTCATAGGGCTGGGGTTGTGGCTCAGTGGTAGAGCGCTCGCCTAGCACATGCACGGCCCAGGTTCGATCCTCAGCACCACGACCACGTAAAAATAAAGGAATTGTGTACAACTGAAGCAAATAAACAAATATTTTTTTTTAAAAAAGTTGCTTGTCATAATAAATGAGAAGAATGATACTTCTTTTGCTAGTACTCCATCAAGAAAGACACTGATATAGTCACAACCAAGCAACAATACATTCCAAAGAAATGCTATTCTCATCTGATTCCAACAAGAATAACTTATGTTTACACAGATCCATGTCTAACAATCTGCTTGGGATATTAAAACAAAATACCCTAGACTGGCAATTTATAAACTGCATAAGTTTATTGCTTATAGTTCTGAAGGCTAGAAAATCCAAAATATAGGTGCCAATAAATATTGTGTGTAGTGAGGGCCTGTTCTTCATAGATGACAACTCTGTGTCCTTAGATGGAGGAAGGGACCAGGGGGCTCCATCAAGCCTCTTTTATCAGAGAACTAATACAAGTAATGAAGACTCCACCTAAGAGCCCCATATTTAATTCTGTCATGACTGGAATTGTTTTTACATATGAATTTTGAAGGGATACCATTATTCAGACCTTAGTACTCCATGAGCATTAATCTTTTCCTTCTTTCATATTTTTACTTTGCACTTTCCCTCTTCCATTTCCTCTTTCCCTCCTTTCATCAAAGACAATTCATCAAACTTATCAAAGATAATTCATCAAACTTACCAACAACATAATTCTAATGGGAGGACCTTTTTACTGCTACTTGAATGATTGCATTCCCTAAGATATAACCAAACCCACATTAAATCTCACCTTTCTTTCTCCACAATCGAGTTCCATCCTCAGAAATTTAGGAAGTAACTAGGAAATAATTAAGAAAAGAAGAAGGCTTATTAGAATTTTCCTCATCATTTGAATCTCACAAGGATTAATGAGTAGGGGATATAAACTTTGTTGTAAGAATAGAGTAAGACTTAGAGCCTTTAAAACAACTATTTGTTCATTTAGTAGAAATTGTGTTTCACTAGCAGGGACATTCATCAGCATGAGGCACTTAGCAGCAATGTGCACAGGAAAATCAATTTTCCAGAAGACTCAGAGCTTACCACAAGTCTTATGCTCTGAAGGCAAGAGATTCAGTTTGGTTATTGACAAGTAAAAAGGAAGAATAAAAATGAGCTTCTTAAACCAAGGCACATATCATTATTGCACTGTGTCAAGCTTTATCAGTCAAAGCAGTTTAACAAAAATTTATGGATTTAGTAACCTTTTTATAGTGGAAATAAATCTTTTGGATTTAGAAAATCTGAAACACCCCATATTTCAGATTGACTTTATGGATATGAGTCATCATCATTGTCATCATCATCATCGTCGCCAACATCATCAGAATTATTTGACATTTTAGCTAATTATTGACTGTAAAAATGATAATATTTTATTACTCTCAAGGCAATAATATAGCAACAGACTATTTAATACTCATTCATTAGCATTTTCATACCTTTTCTCTACCCAACTATTTTTCTTCCACATTTAGGATTAGGGAGAAAGCATATTGCAGGTAAGTATTTCATCCAGCATAGAGCCCTCTGTACTACCTGCTCTTCTATTTATCCCTACATTTTAAGGAAATGTCATTTGAGGAAATGCCAGACAAAAAAAAATAAATATTGGGTGGTACTCTATAGGTCTGAAACGAGTAGGACAGACCAGTGACTTTCTTGAAAGGGTTTGGAATGGGGGACTATACCCATATATATCCTGGTCACAATGAACAGGCTATTATATTGGGTCATTTGGGATGGTATCTAGAGGAAGAAGATCAGGTTTCTGTTAGGACACTTGAAGAGAGGATGGAAATAGCAATACTTAGGCATCACTAATTTCACAATTTTACTGAGGTCTGATTATATAATATGTAATCTACATGTTGACTACATAATACCACCAAAAGTAGAAACTTGGAATCAAGTTAGCTTGAAAAAGTGTAAATAGTCTACCAATCTTTTGCAATTACACACAACATCCTGCAGAGAAAATCACACTCATGCAATACATTTTCGTATTTTAACTTTACAGATAATGAAACTGAAATAATAAATTTACCCAGGAGTTCCCAGGTAGGAAGTTGAGAGGCAGGACAAAGATTAGGTTCTAGGAGTACTCATCATAAATATTTTCCTAGCATCATTGATGGTTTCTGCAACTAGCAGAATAAAAAATCAAGTGCCAAAGGTTAGTACCTTCCATTTTAAAAATTTGTTTTACAGAGTCCTAAACTATAATAACTCCAGAGGATAGAAATATATTTTTTCTTTCTTTCTTTTCTTTTCTTTCTTTCTTTCTTTCTTTCTTTCTTTCTTTCTTTTTCTTTCTTTCTTTCTTTCTTTTTTTCTTTGGTTCTGGGGATTTATCCCAGTGACATTTAACCACTGAGCCACATCCCTGGCCCTTTTTATATTTTCTTTTGGGACAGGGTCTTGCTATGTTGCCCAGGGCCTTACCAAGTTGCTGAGGCTAACTTTGAACTTGTGATACTCCTGCTGCCTCAGCTTCCTGATGTATTTTCTAATTATAGTGTATTTACCTCTGAAATCATGAGTCTCTAATATTCGGGAAATGTTGCCTTCTAAAGAGGAGTTTAATACTACTATTAGCTGAGTGTCTGCTTTGGTCTCTTATTGATGGTCTTAATGGAATCAAAGTACTTAAAGACTATTTTTGTCTCTAAGATATGCAAGATAGCCCTTCCAAATAGTAGTAGTAGTAGATTTTTTTTTCCTATTTCACAAATTGATACTTAAGGCCCTTAAAAGTGGTAACTTCCTTAAAGCCACATAACCAGTAAACTGGACCAGGGAAAAAAATCTTCAAATCATACTGTTATGATGATTAGCTTTTCTGAAACTAAAATGAATAAATACCTCCACAAGTATGTATTTCCTTCATAACTAAAGTACATGTGGTAGGTAGTAATAAGAACTAAGCCATTTGTTACCTCAAAGACATAAGTAAACAAACTGACAGCAGAATTTCTATGCTTCAGAACAAAATACTCCCTGAGATAGAATATATTGGCCACATACGTGAAACAGAAGGAAATGAAGATCAATGGCTGTTTTCTACAAAGCCTTTTGAAAACTTAATCTACTGAGGTAAGTATCCATTTGTTTTATGAAATTATGATATGTTTACACTTCATGATTTATTCAGAACAAAGTATTGAGATGCAATAAGCAGTGGGTGTTCATTTATGAAAAGGAGTCTTCAGGGGACAATTGAGTATTAAACTTAATTCTTCCAACATAAGTGTATTGTGTAATAAGACACCTTTGTTCAATGAAAGAAATTGACATTTTGTTTAATTTCAAATAGGAGGTGCAGTGAACATTTCATATTTATTATATTTCAAAGTTGGTTGGATGCCTACAAACAAAACATATGTGTTTTAATGAAGTGCTAACATTTCATTTTTTATGCTAGTTTTCATTTAATGGAAAGTAAAGGACTAGAGAATTATAAGAGCTAGGGTTTCTGCAAGTACCTCCCTCAAGCAACTGTAAGAGGGAAATCATTTGCCTATAGAAGTATGAGAAGACATTTTCTGCTATGAGGATAGAGAGAAGCCATCATAGTAAAACAGTGCTTTCACAATGTTAGAATCAAGGATCATTGGTACCTCTCAACAATTGGCATTATTGAGTCCCCAGGAAGATGCCTCATGGAGTAGAAATAACATGAGTTTTGAAGTTAGACAAAACTCAGTTATAATCCATGCTCTGCTAATATGCAATATTTGTAAGTCATTAACTTTTTAAACTTCATTTTCTGCTTTTCTAAATAAAGGACGATATGAATATCTACTTAAATGAGCATTTTGAATTTTAGAGATAATGTTGTAGATTAAAAAGACACCAATAATTTCTTCCATTCTGGCATGCATGCCACTTTCCAATATTACTTTGCAGTTCCTCCCATCAAAGGTGGAATCTATTCATTTTCCTTTTTTTTATGGTGCTGGGTATGAACCCAGGGCTTCACATCTGCTAGGCAAGTGCTTTACCACTGAGCCACATCCCCAGCCCCATTTCTTAACTTCTTAATCTGAAATTAGCTATATGATAAACTTTGGCCAATTTAACATTAGCCAGGCAATGCAGCAGAGGATTGAAAAGTGCTTGCATATTGAGTATTGCCATCCCATTCCCCTTTTGAAATGTAGACATCAAGTAAAAGAAATCTAAGTTAGCCTGCTGGATGATGAGCAACATGTGGCTCATTCACCCCCATTACTGCAGTTGACAATAAACCAAGTCCTAGAAGCTCATTGTAGATGTATGAATGAGCCTAGCCTTAATAATCAAAATTATCTAGATGAGCTTAGCCTAAATACCCAACCTGAAAAATCAAGAAGTAGGGACTGGGGCTATGGCTCAGTGGTAGAGCACTCATCTTGCATGTGTGAGGCCCTGGGTTTGATCCTCAGCATCACATAAATAAAATAAAGGTATTGTGTCCACCTAAATATGAAATGTGTATTAAAGTTTGTGGGATGTATTAAATGTTTAAAAGTGATACTTGTCTATCTTCTGAACCAGGAATTTCAAACTTTTGTTAATTGCCTACATAAATTTTCCCAAAGCATTGATATATCTGTACTCTCCTCCCCCCTCTCTGTCTCTGAACATCATCTTCTACAAAATGTGTCCTAATGTAAATATTAATTTCAAATTATAACACCTTAACAAGGTCTTCTTTAGCTACTGCAGTCTATCATGATCACTTTTGTTTTTCTGTTCCTCTATTATTTATAGCCTAAAATATACTAAAATATACAATATATATCCTTCGATAATTAATTTATTGTGTATGGGTATTCATTCTGGAAATAAATATTTATTGAATTATTACAGGATACAAGACCATGTGATATATTCTGGAGACAGAGAAATGAGTAAGAAACAACCTTACTCTCAACTCATTCACAGTAGTAGTAAATGCAGACAAATAATAGCGATGCTATTGATTTGAGCTATAAGAAAAACAAGTACAGTAGTAGTAACAAAGGCAGAGTTGGAGGGTTAGGAAGATCTTTGCAGATGAACTTGTATTTTAGAATTATACTCTCCCACCCCTTCATCTTTCTGCTGAATTCAGTCTGTCACTATTCTGAATAAATATTGTATGCAATGTAACTAAGAAAATGTGCTTAGTGTTTGGCATGTAATAATTCCTTTACATTTCCTGCATGTTTATTGAAAAACTAGCATGATTGTTCTATTTTTATAGATGAGTAAATTGTGGCTAGAATTGTCAAACCATTTGTCTAAGATTGTTTTATTTCTTCAAATTGGAATGTAAGTATTATAGGGACTGGAACCAGATCATCCATTTCCTTTCTTCATAAAATTTATAGGACCTAAACACTTTTCACTAAACTTATATGGTATGAAAAATAAAAAAGGACTTGGAGGTATTAGTTCTCTTTTCTGGCGGAAGAAATAACTCAGTGCTATCCCTTTTGGCTTCAACATTGTCTGTAGAAAACTGAAGGAGCTGTAACCAATATATTTTTTCAAACGCTATTCATTCTTGACTCAACATTATGTTTGTGCAATATGTACACTGGCTTTCTTTCAATTCTTAAAATTAGCCACTTATCTTGGTCCTTTAACACTTGCTCTTTTCCATGCCCCAAATGTTCCCCACTTCTGTGTGTACCTTATCTACATCTCTATACCTGGTCAACTCATACTCATTCATTGAATGTCATCTCAAGTATTATTTCTTAAAGGACACCTTAAATACTCAAACTTATTCAGTTTAAATATGAATATAATTTGTATATCCTTATCATTTTTACTATATGTTTACATTTTATTTTTTCCTCAATAATGATTGTCCTCTAAGAGAAATCTCTTGTTCACTGCCTTGTCTCTAGGAATGACTGTCACATACTAGGCATTCATAACATTTGTTCAAATAAATGTATTATTTGGTAAAGTGTTCTGTCTCTGTCCTGTGTAGATATGGGTATTTTGCTGTGCCAAAGATTTCATTTGATGTTGTAGTATGGTTTTCAATGGCATCATGCTTGAAGTAGGTCTGTGCACATTTTACCCACTCTGCACTGTGGTCCATGGTCCATGTTGTATATACAATATCTTGTTTGATAATGGAAGATTTAGGACTTCCACATTATCAGTTATAATGCAAACACTTCACTTTCTTTGAGTTGGGATTGTCTAAAAATAAATAATAGCAAATTGATTATTGAAAATATGATTTTTTATTTTTATTTTTTAACAATTCAGCCAGCATTTGCTACTGGGAAGCTTCTGTAGGAAGGTTTATAAAGTTATTTCCATCAACTTTCAAGATTATTCTATTAAAATGGAGCCTATTTGGTTATGGAAGTTTTATTGTATAATTTTTTTCTGTGCTCTATGTTTACCTTTATATATGCTTTGTGGAATTAATAGCTAGTGTTTTCAAATTCTTAATAATTAATAAAGTCACTTAATTATCAGTGAAATGTGTTGTTTGGAAAACTTTACTGTCTTTAATTAATTTCATTATAAAAATAAAAGTGTTTGAGAGTGCTGATTTTCCAGGAAACATCATACAAGTGTCAAAACTCAGTTGTAGTAGTTATAAAACTAGATTTGAACTCCAGCTCTACCACTATGTAGTACATATTGGTGGGACTTTGAAAAAATTATTTAATCATTTTTGTGTCATGTTTCTTATCTATGTAATAGGGATCATAATACTATCTGCCTCATTGCGTAGTTGTAAGGATTAAAAGAGGTAATCCATGCTAAGTACTTAACTAACATCATGCACTTAACATTTGCTAAATAAAATTATTTAATAGCAAATTCTTATATATATATATGTATATATATATATATATATACATATATATATATATATATATAGTAGTTGGACACAATAGCTTTATTTTATTTACTCATTTTTACATGGTGCTGAGGATCTAACCCAGGGCCACGCACATGCTAGGCAATAACTATACCACTGAGCCACAAACCCAGCCCAATAGCAAATTCTTGATAATGATTATTACAGAGAAAGGATTAGGGAGACCATTTTAAGCAAAGGAATTGAATGGAAAAATGCATGGAACTATAGCTAAAATGAGTAAAATTTGGGGGATCAGTGAGGAAAAGCTTCTAATTTAATTGCAGGTTTTATGAAGGAGACCAATGGAAGACCAGAATGGGGATGTATATATTTCTAGGATAAGAAATTAGAGTTCTATACTGTAAGCAATAGGGAGTCACTGAAATAACTGTCTTCAATAGTGCTAGGTTTATCATTTATGTTCTTCTATAAATTCAAAGTTTGTTTTTGCCAACCATTGAGAGATTTTGTTGTTTTTGTTGTTTTGTGGAGAAAATCAGGTTTAATAACAAAGCATTCATTTTATAAATTTTAACTTTTTTTAATTTTTAAATTTTTATTTATAGTAGTAGTAATACAGTTCATATTATACATATAGAGCCTCTTTTTACACAAAACTGTATACAATGTATATTTATAGCATTCAAGTCTTCAATCATGTATTTAGAATAATGATATGCATCTTATTGAACCACTTTTTCTTTTTCCCCCCTTCCCCCTTTGGTCCCTCCCTTCCTCTCCCTTCCTTTTGACCATTATAGTGTTCCTCTAATCCTCCTATGTACCCCAACCCAACAATACTGTGAACCGGCTTCCTTATATCAGAGGAAATATTCGGTATTTGGATTTTTGAGATTGACTGATTTCACTTAGCATTATATTCTCCTACTTCATCCATTTATCAGCGAATGCCATTATTTTATTCTCTTTTGTTGCTGAGTAAAATTCCATTGTGTATATATACCACATTTTCCTTATCCACTCATCTACTGAGGGACATCTAGGTTGGTTCCACAATCTAGCTATTGTGAATTGTGCTGCTATAAACATTGAAGTGGCTGTGTCACTGTAATATGCTGTTTTTAAGTCCTTTGGGAATAGACCCAGGAGTGGGATGGCTGGGTCATAGGGTGCTTCAATTCCCATTTTTCCAAGAAATCTCCATACTGCTTTCCAAAATGGTTGTACCATTTTGCAGTCCCACCAGCAATGTATGAGTTTGCCTTTTTCCCCACATCCTCTCCAGCATTTATTGTTTTTTGTGTTCTTGATAGCTTCCATTCTGACTGGAGAGAAATGAAATCTTAAGAGTAGTTTTTATTTGCATTTCTCTAATTGCCAGTGATGTTGAGCATTTTTTTTTTTCATGTATTTGTTGATTGATAGTGTATCTTCTTCTGAGAAGTGCCTTTTCAATTCCTTAGCCCATTTATTGATTGGGTTATTTGTTTTTTGGGTGTCAATTTTTTTGAGTTCTTTATATATTCTAGAAATTAGTGCTCTATCCGATGTGCATGTATTAAATATTTGTTCCCACTTAGTTGGCTCTCTATTCACCTCACTGATTGTTTCTTTTGCTGAGAAGAAGCTTTTTTTACCTTAAATCTATCCCATTCATTAATTATTTGTATTAATTCTTGCGCTACAGGAGTCTTATTAAGGAACTTGGTGCCTAATCTGATATTTTGGAAATTGGAGCTTACTTTTTCTTCTATTAGGTGTATTGTCTCTGGTCTAATTCCTAAGTCCTTGATCCACTTTGAATTGAATTTTGGGCATGGTGAGAGATAAAGATTTAATGTCATTTTGTTGCATATGGATTTCCAGTTTTCCCAGCACCATTTGTTAAAGAGGCTATCCTATCTCCACTGTATTTTTGGCACCTTTGTCTAATATAATATAGCTGATATTATATGTATTAGTCTCTGTGTCCTCAATTCTGTACCATTGGTCTATAAGTCTGTTTTGGTGCCAATACCATGCTGTTTTTGTTACTATTGCTCTATAGTATAATTTAAAGTCTGGTATGGTGATGCCACCTGCTTCACTTTTCTTGCTAAGGTTGGTTCAACATTTGTAAATCAATAAACATAATACATTACACCAATATAATTGAAAAACATATGATCATCTCAATAGACGCAGAAAAAGCATTTGACAAAATACAACACCCCTTTATGTTCAAAGATCTAGAAAAAATAGGAATAACAGGAACATATATCAACTTATAAAAGCTATCTATGCAAAAACTCAAGCTAACATTATCTTAAATGGAGAAAAATTGAAAGCATTCCCTCTAAAAACTGGAACAAGACAGGGATGCCCCCTCTCACCACTGCTATTCAACATAGTACTTGAAACTCTGGCCAAAGAAATTAGACAGACGAAAGAAATTAAAGGGATCCAGATAGGAAAAGAAGAGCTCAAATTAGCACTATTTGTTGATGACATAATAATATACCTAGAAGACCCAAAAAACTCTACCAGAAAACTTTAACAACTAGTAAATGAATTTGGCAAAGTAGCAGGATACAAAATCAATACTCATAAGTCATCAGTGACATTTGTACATCAGTGACAAAGCCTCTGAAAGGGAAATGATGAAAACTACCCCATTTACAATAGCATCAAAAAAAAAATCTGGGAATCAACTTAACAAAAGATGTGAAGGACCTCTACAAAGAAAACTGTAGAACAATAAAGAAAGAAATCATAGAAGACCTCAGAAGATGGAAAGACCTACCTTGTTCTTGGATACGTAGAATTAATATTGTCAAAATGTCCATACTACCAAAAGCACTATACAGATATAATGCAATTCCAATCAAAATCCCAATGACATTTCTCAAAGAAATAGAAAAAGCAGTCATGAAATTCATCTGGAAAACTAAGAGACCCAGAATAGCTAAAGCAATCCTGAGCAAGAAAAGATATATATATATATTTTTACTTTTGGAATATCATATACTTTGTTTAAAGGTATCTTCAAACTAACATCCTAGGATACCTAAGATTTGTAACTGAACGTCCTTTATCATTTAGCAGTTTTTCCTTTTTATGTACTGTGCATTAAACTTAGGGGTGCTTTAACACTGAGCTACATTCCCAGTTCTTTTCATTTTTCATTTTGAGACAGGGTCTCACTAAATTGCTGAGACTGGCCTCAAATTTGCAACCTCCCTACCTCAGTCTCTACAGTTGCTGGGATTACAATTATCCACTACAATGCCCAGTTAACAATTTGTCTTGAAGTATCAAATACTTCTGCTCTCTGAGTTATAGATGTTAAGAAAAATTTGATATAATCAATAAACACCTATCAGGGGAATGTTGATGAAATACAAACAACACTGCTCTCAAAGTACAAGTTATTCTGAAGAACTCATGCTTTTAACCTGCACATATACCTGGGTATCATAATCACCCATCTCTTTTTCATACTACCAAACACAGAAATGGGCAAATAGAAAGAAAAGAAAGTCAAAACCAGTGAAACTTTTCTTAAAATTAAAACAAGAAGAAAAACAATGAGGAGATTATAGGTTCATTCATTCATTGAACAAGAGTTTATTGCGTACTTCTGCCTTCTACTTAGTAAAATTCACTTTTGCCTTTGAGAAAAACTGTAGGTCTTCCTGAGTGAGTCAAATATGTGCATGGGAGAGACTCTGAATTAAGATTATGTCCTTTCAGTTAGACGACCAAGGAAATAAAATAAGACTTCTGTTTATGGGAGAAGTAAACCACCAGCAAAATGTACCTCCCCTTCTCATAATAAAGTAATATCTAATTGGTATGACTTTTGGTTTAGGATTAGAGAAGTTTAAGTTAAATTTAAATACTGGAAAGAGTTAATGTTTGACCAAGAGGAAAGCAAAATTTAATAGTGAAGTCTCTTTAATTCTTCTCAAAGTTTTAATAAAACACCCAAATCCATATCCATGTTTTAAGTGTGCTAGTTTGTTTGCTATTCACCTATTATACCTTAACAAATAAGTATGCCTGATTAAAAAGATTTTTCTTGAAATATTGTGGGTGTGAAAGCATGCCCTTCTCCTTGCCTCTCAACCACAACCATAGTACCTAGTTTCTTCCAATATTAGACTACTGTGGCTACATTGTCAGCATGGTGGAACTGATCCTAGTTGAAGGCAAATACACAAGCATAGATAATGATTTTCCATTATTTTAAAATACCATTGAAATCAAACAAATAGTTCATTTGAAAGCAGTTTATAGTCCCTGTTTCACTAAAATAGATAATTTCTTTTAAGTCAATTTTATTTATGTAGATAACAACCTTTCGGTAATGGCAATCATTGTCAATTTTGGGAACTTCTCTTACATTTCATTAATTTTGGCAGGCATATTTTCAAATGCATTCTGCATTTTCAACGCATTCGGATGAAAGAATATGATAATAGTTCCCTATATATTTATATTCAGATAACAGCATTTCAAATGTATTTTATGTGCATATTCTCATATGATCCAAACAATGGTCTTTGAGGTTTTTTTTTTTTTTTTTCTCATTTTACATACATGCTAATTGAAGCTCAGAGGAATTTAAATGGTTCTGCCAAGGACACCCAGTTAGTACATAGCAGACACATGCAGGCATCTAACTCTCAGTCCTGTGATGCTTCCATTTTGCTAAGCCAAACAGCTCTTCTTTCAGAGAAAAGTGAGAAGGTCATCACCTTTAAATCCTTTCTATAAAAAGACCTTAAGTTTTTTATTCTTTTTTCATTAAGCGTCACCTTTCTTTATGTCTTCTAAATTATGGCCTTCTGTCACTAACAATGACATCCAGAGTTTAATGCTTCTCCTGCCAAGGTAGAACCATAGCTTTATTCAAAGAAATACTCTTATAGGTAATTTTTAAATAATATTTGTAAGAATATCACTCTTTAAATAGCAGTTCATCACTGAGACTATGATAGTCTGTTCTGATGACTAGGATAGGGTATGCTCGGTTATGAATAGAATGGCAAAATTGTGTAAGTTTGTGTTATATTCTTCAGATAATAGTGGGTTGAGTTTTTTAAGCAGAAAGCTTTAAGGTATCAAACAGAACAGGTTTCACATTGGTAGGGCCTGTGTATACTAATTTACACTAGGATCTGGAACTCTTAAGAGTCTTTATGGAAACTGATAAAGATGAGCCGTCATAAAGATCAGTACTGTTCAATACAAACATAATGCAAGCCATATACATAATTTTACATTATTGAACAAGTGCATTTAAAAAGTAAAATTTAATAACATATAATTTAACTAAATATATCCAAATATTGAAATTTCAACATGCAGCACATATTTAAATTATTATTATTATTATTATTATTATTATTATTATCATTATTATTATTTTGGTAGTAGAGATTGAGCCCAGGGTTGCTTTACCACTGGGCTACCATCTCACCCCTTTTTTATTTTTTATTTTGAGACAGGGTCTCACTAAGTTGTTTAGGGCCTTGCTGAGTTTCTTGGTCTGGCTTTGAACTTATGATCCTCCTACCTTAGCCTCCCAAGTCACTGGGATTACAGGCATGCACCAAAGCACCTGGCTAAAATGATTCACTTAATGTTATTTTTTACATTATTTTACTAAATTTTTGAAATCCAATATTTTGTATTTATAGCACATATTAATTTGGATCAATCTTCTTTCCAGTGTTTAATTGCTTCATATGACCATTGTCTACGCTATTGTAGTGGACAAAAGTCTGGAACTTTTACTGAAGACTGTTTCAGGCATGACCATAAAATTCTCTATTATTTATACCATTTGGATATGGATTTGTGTACAACTTCAAGCCTCTGGATTTAAAAGTTCATATAAAGTTGAGATAGACATGGACTAAAGCAGAGTTTCTCAGCCTCAAAACTACTAATATTATGGCTGAGTAAAAATTTTGTTGTGTGACTATTCTGTGTATTATGGGATATTTAGTAGCATCACTGGCCTCTCCCATTTGTGACCACCAAAAATGCCTCTGGAATATGCCAAATATCTTCTAAGGATGGTGGCAATGTAACCTCTGGTTGATAACCAATGATCTAAACAATGCTTCCAAGAAAGATTTTTATACTCAGGCTGTATGATGTATGACAGAAAGCAATGCTTCTAAAATTGTGAGCCCTAGATAGTAATTATCTATGCCATTGTTAATGTATGCATCTTAGTTGGATGGACACAAAGACCAGTATAGTTCAGTAGTATCTGCTATTACCTAACACAACAATTTTGATTAAATTGATTAGAATTCCTTTCTTCAAATATTAAAGAGGATATCCTCGAATCCCTCCCAGAAGTAAGTGGAAAGAGCAAATTAAAGAAAAAAATCATTTAAACAACTGGGGCAAGGCAGACATGTGTCTTGCAAATGGTATGTTGTGAATGGTTAGAGGCAAGTATGCATGCACGTTGCATCTGTGCAACATGTCAGTCCAAGACACATTGCTCATATTTCAAAATCCTTCAAAATCTGACATTCCCTTATCTATTGAACATTATCTCTCACAACTGTCAATACAGAATTGCACCAGTCAGCCAGATCTCCTTATTATTTGCTGAATATATCATGGTTCTTCCCACAGGCATACATTTATTCATGCTGTTCCTCTTACATAGGATGTTTTCCCTGTTTCCTTTTACCAATCTAAATTTAATATAACTTTATGCTTCTGCAAAAGTCCTAGCTTATATCTGAAGCTATCTCTGACTTATTTGACTTATGACAATCAATCTTTTTTTTCTTTTTTGCTGAGATAATTTAATTGTTCAGTTAGAAGGTACTACTTTTTTGTGGTCTGGTCATATATTCATAATGAGAGAAAAGTATTTAGAGGGATAGGGCTGTATTTTTTCACCCAAACACAAAAATATATAGTTCTTCTATACAGTACCTGGCAGTATGTTGAAGGTTGAATTCTATGATAAGCAGAATATTAGTTGGAATTTGGTGAGATGGCTGGTTATTAGGAAAAGTCCATGGAAGAGAGAAGTAACTATATAGAGAGATTGAGTAGGGATGCAGGTCCAAACACCTCAGCTATCCTTGGGATCTGTAGGGCTGGAATGTCTCTTGCTGGGCCAATATTGCCAAACTTCTAAAACATTATCATGAAAAGTAATGGAATGTGGGATTCTCCTAACAGGATATAAATTTGGGAGATCCTGAAGGTGCTGAGTATACTCCCAACAGCTAGAGCAACAAAATTTTCTTTAAATGAGGATCTGGATGACACATATCCATGTCTATCAAAGTGATAAGTTCATAGAAGATGTTCAGTGGCCATTTGTGAAATGTTAGAATAACTTATCAGGGGTGTTAACCAGCAGAAGAGTGAATCAAGGGAAATTTTTGTCAGTCTGATTCTGCTTGTGGTTAATCAGATGACTTTTCTAAGGGGAAGTCACCTTCCAAGATAAAAAGAGTAATCACATGTTTGTGATGCACCACAAATTATTCTATCAAGGAGTTACAATCACAATTGCTTTGAAGAGTCTCCATTAAATACTACATTATATAATAGATCTTGCGACTGAGGTAGCATAAAAATTCTGTTGAGTGTGTTAAGGATGAAGTTAGCCTAGTATAGTACCTTGTTGGCTCAGTGAGGTAAAAAGAGAAGCAAATAAGCCAGACCCTAAATTTAAGAATCTGGTATTTCCATTCTTTTATAGACAAAGGAAAGCATGGCTGGAGTGCAGTGGTAAGAAACACAACATTTATTTAGTTAACATTATATACCCAATCCTGTATATGCTTATCTGATTAACCCTTGCGGTAATCTTTGGAAAGAGTTAGCACTACATCTGCTTTTGTATATAAGGAAACCCTTTTCCTTTTGAAAACTACCTTAGAATAATGAGCTATTCTTATTCACATTTACAATAAGGTGAGGTACACAGAATTTTAGTAACTTGTCAAAGATCAAGCAAATAGTGGCAAGGCTGAGATTTGCATTCAGGCTGCTTTTCTCTAGTATCTATCTTCTATCCACTATGCCAACTTGCCTTAAAGGAGAAGAAAAACAAATCTGTCTGATTTCTACAGGCTGTCATTTCCCACTACACAAGGATGGCTTTAAAGGCACTATGCTTGTACACATTGAGAAATCTTTTTTTTTTTTTTTTTTTATTGTAACCAGGGTCTAGTTAGCAAATTGATGAAATGATCATTGGATGACCTTTAGGGAAAAATGTGCAATTTTGCAGGTCACTAAAGATTATTTCTCATCAGAAAGTATGACATTTCTATAAAAGTGGATAGGAATAGCAGTTCACATTTTATATCTTCTAGAAAATATCATTATTCTCATTTGAATTAGTGTAGCCATGAAAGATTTCTGAAGCTTATTTGGCCTTGCCTGGAACATGTTACCATGTTTGACTGCTCCAAGTGACAGAAAAAGGCCAAAAACAAGCCCCAGAATTTGGGGATTTAGCACAATTTCAGATGCCAAATTTAATAATGAGACAAAAACTTAGCCAATTTCCATAAACTTACCCTCCAATTGCATCCTCTATGCTCAGCCTACCTGTCCAAGTGAATTTTAAACTTATTCAGAGCAGATAATGTGCACTATTTGTACATCTACCCCTTTTACAATAGATGGTAAGTGACATTTTGAAACTGTGCCTATGAATACTTGCACCCACACATCATAAAGCAGGAGACTATATTAACAATCTAGACTCCAACACCATGCTAATACATGGTGAAACAGGTTTTGTTGTCATTAACCAGCCCAATATTCTATGCAGAATTAAGGAGAAGCAATGTAATCACAATATAAGTTTGAAGAATCTAAGATGAAGATGAATAAAACTGCTTCCTGATTGAAGCTCTTTCCACTAAAGTCCATCTCAGTCCATAAGTTCAAGAACACAACATTTCCCATGAACAACACATTGGTATTTTCTATGAGTTGTTCAGCCTGTGAACTTAGTTTTCCTAGGGATTTCCTTTTCATAGAACATAATACTACCACTACCACGCCTCTTGCCAAAAAAAAAAAAAAAAAAAAAAAAAAAAAAAAAAAAAAGAAAAATAACTTACCAGGAATATTAAATAATAAGTTGGATGGACACAGAAGTAGACAAGATTACTACATAACAATACTAAAGCCCAAGAGAAAAATGAATGGGTGTAAAAAAGAGAAAAGCACACCAGAGATATATGGGAAATGGCCATACTGTCTAAAGAACATTTAATGAGAGCTCTACTATGTTTTGACTTCAGATAGATCTGAGCTGAAACTCAGCCTCCTCACTTATCATATGTGTAAATGTTGTTCTTTTTTTCTGCATGTTTTAGAGATATTTATTATTATATCTATCTATACATATTTGAGTTTTCTTTTTTTTATTTGTTCTTTTTAATTATACATGACAATAGAATATATTTTGATATCTTATACATACATGGAAAACTTCCCATTTTTGTGGAGTAATGTGAAATTGCATTGGTCATGTTACATTGCTCATTTTGTACATGATGTGGAGTTGCATTTGTTTTGTGTTCATATATGAACATAGAAAAGTTATGTCTGATTCATTCTACTGTCTTTCTTATTCCCACTCCCCTTAATTCCCCTTTCTCTAATCCATTGAACTTCTATTTTTCCCTCATTGCCCCCCTTCTTGTGTGTTAGCATTTGCATATCAGAGAGGACATTCAGCCTTTGGTTTGGGGGGATTGGCTTATTTCACTTAGCATAATAGTCTCCAGTTCCATCCATTTACCCACAAATGTTATAATTTCTTTCTTCTTTATGGCTGTGTGATATTCCATTGTGTATATATAATACATTTTCTTTATCTATTCATCTGTCGAAGGACACCTAGGTTGGTTCCATAGCTCAGCTATTGTGAATTGAGCTGCTATAAACATTGAAATGGCCACATCACCATAGTATGCTTATTTTAAGTCCTTTGGTTATATGCTGAGGACTGGGATAACTGGGTCAAATAATTTATAGATTATTTTTACAGAATGTTTAGACTAACTGAAAAAATGTAATCTCAATGTAATTGCACTGTCAATTCCTGCCTTTTCAGACTATTTCTTTGTCAAGGAGTAAGTAATGTCAATTACATTGAATTTGGCCTTAGTGTTTGGTGGGACAAATCTCAAAAGTCTTTTAAAATAGATCCAAAGTTATTGGCTTAACTGAAATTTATGAATTTAGTAGTTCTATTCCTAGATTCTTTAGCCAAGATATATTCCCATATGCTCCCATTCATAAAAAATATCATCTTCCATAAACCTCAGTGATTCCTTTACAGACTGAGGGTATATCTGTATTTATTAAATGGCATTCTCAATAGAGTATGTTCTTCAAGGTTCTCTGGATGGTGCAATTAAACTGCTTTGTTTACTTAGTCTCTTATTCATTCATACATAAACATCCTGAGATTCATTTTGGTTTGGGCTATAATCAAACAAGGGCTGTTCTAATGGTTCTTGTTTGGATACTAAGAGAGTAGATCTTTTCTCTGAAGGAAAACAATACACACTGTATGTCATAAGATGACGTTTGGGATATCCTTATGGTAATTCTGAGCATAAAGTGGCTTTTTCATTCAAGTGGGGTAGATGTTCATTCATATTATGAAAAAAAAAAGCAAAAAACACATCTGAGAAAGTTTTCAGATGCATTTCGAGTACATGTCCCCAAGACAGTTTTAAGACATTTTAAAAAGAGGAGAATTTCATGCTTGAAGTTAACTTTTCAATAAGGATTATTGCTTGCCTAGAATTTAATTATCTCTTTGAGGTAAGAACATATTTTAGTAAGCTCCAGAATAGTTTACTAATGCGTGTTAATTCCTGGGAATTGGTGATGTAAGAAAACAAACAAGAGAGCCTCAAAAGTGGTCTTATCTTACTTATTGTAGAGAAAAAAGGTAACAAATTAGTGTTAATTATTTATGAATTCATTGCAGAAAGTACAAGCAGAATTCCTGTTGCATATTTAATGATAAAAATAGAAGTTTGCAATATTACCTGCCATTATATCTTTGCAGAGCAAAGAAGGCTTGTATTGCCTTAAAGGTGACCTAAGGTGATTTAAAAGTTATGGACTGGCAAATGGAACAAAGTCAATGTCTGCAGCATATATATATATATATATATATATATATATATATATATATATATATATATATATTTGTAAAATATAGATACTTTTTTTTGAAATGGCTTATCCAACTATTCCATCTTTGCTAGATCTCCAGTGTACATTTCTATTCTGTTAGTACTTATTTTATGTGTGATGATCAACCAGCTAATCTAAATTGAATGTTCCATTCAAGTATTCAAGAAACATCTTTGAAGTTGTAAACACAAAAGCATGAGCTTGAGAAGCCATCTTGGAAGCACTTTTGAAACCTCAAAAACAGACTTTTGTACATTAAAATACATTAATTTATAAAAGTTACTCTTCCTTAACTGAATATTTGCATAGCTAGTTTATGAAAAGTAAAGTCATTATTTCCCTGCCAAACCATCTTTTGGTTTTCCTATTATTATGAAAAAATGGGAAGAGTTGAAATTCTGTATCAGAATCCTATAGAAGTAAAATATGTATACTAGATAAAAATATTATATGAAGACATATATATTTATTTGCCTGTGTATAGAACTAACTCCATTCTCAAAAATACTATAGTGTAATTAGAGAGAGGGAAGAAGTAGAAAGAATGCTAGAAACTTTGAGATAGAAGATACCATAATGCTTATGAGGGCCTAATTCCAACAACCCAGTACAGATCACTAATTGTTTAAGAAACAAATTTTATAACCTCTTTTATTCAGTGTGTCCCATATGTTGTCATAGTGATATTCAAAACTTTTTCCCTGTGTCTGACCAATTTCAGTTTTAGCCCATGCGTATATTTTCAAGTCTTTTCCAACACAAATAACGTTCAAAAATTGAATAGAATCTTTCTTATAAATTATTTAATTGAATTGAAATGGATTATTGCATTCATTTATATTGATAAAAATGTTCAAACCCAGTATTATTATGTTATGGTTTATTTGATTCTTGGTATTGAGAAGGGTTTGTTTGAGGCACATAGATGCTCCATTGTTTGGGGCATAAATATTTATTATTGTTATGTCTTGTTGATGTATGATTCCCTTAAGCAGTATGAAATGTACTTCTTTATCCCTTCTGACTAACTCTGGCTTGAAGTCTACTTTATCTGATAAGAGGATGGAAACTCCTGCTTGTTTACATATTCCATGTGAGTGATATGTTTTATTCCACCCTTTCACCTTCAGTCTGTGAAAGTCTTTTCATATGAGATGAGTCTCTTGAAGACAGAATATTGTTGGGTCTTTTTTTTTTTTTTTTTTCAAATTCAATCTGCCACTCTCTTTTGATTGATGAGATTAGGCCATTAACATTCAGGGTTATTATTGATATGTGATTTGTATTCCTCATCATTTTGGTTTATTTTTGGTTTTTAACTTGACTTGGTTTCTCCTTTCATTGATTTTTCCTTTACTGTAATTTCTCCTGAAGGGCAAAAATCATACCGGAGACACCCATGCAGCCAAGAGATTTATTCACTAGCCTTTATGGCTGGTCAGAGGTAGAAGAAGTACGTGGAGAGAAGAGTCAGGGAGAGGGGAGTGTGCAAGCTCTGGACAGAGGTTTGGTGCCTGGTTATGCTGGCTATGGTCTCTGGAGCTGTCTTCTGGGCAGCTGCTATCGGGCTGGAGACAGTGAGTCTGGAGCTGTCACAGTGGCTGCCTCCTCTCAGCAGGGATGAGCTGTTGTGTTTGAGCTCCAGGCAGGCATGAGCTTTAAATAGGGATTTCTGGTAGGGGTGTACCAGAGCGACCTTTAACGCTATTGGCTCTTTTCCCAGGGAATAGGGCGACCTTGAAGCTGATTGGCTCCTGCCCGGGGAACAGAGTGACCTGTAAGCCTATTGGCTCCTGCCTGGGGAAAATAAAACCAGGTTGCGCCTCATGGAAATTTCCATGGGGGAGGTGGCCCATCAGCCCAAGCCTATCTATCATCTCCCTTTGCTGATTTTCATTGTTTTTTTTTTTTTTTTTCATTTCCTCCACATGGACTATTTTGCTGAGAATGTTCTGTAGTGCAAGCTTTCTAGTTGTAAATTCTTTTAACTTTTATTTATCATGTAAGATTTTTATTTTGTCTTCAAATTTGAAGCTTAATTTTGTAAGATTCTTGGTTGGCATACATCTTCTTTCAGAGCTAGGTATATGTTGTTCCAGGACCTTCCATTTTTGAGGGTATGGGTTGAGAAATCAGCCAAGATCTGAATTGGTTTTCCCCTATATATAATCTAATGTTTTTCTCTTGCAGCATTGAAAATTCAATCCTTGTTCTGTATGGTAGGTATTTTCATTATAATATGCCTTAATGTGGATCTGGAAATGGATTATTGCCCCATCTCTAGGCCAAAACAACTCAAATTTCTATATTAAATTTCTCAGAGTATTTAACTCTATTACTACTTTTTGAAGTATTGGACATTGAACCCAGAATTTTGGCTCCTGAGCTATAACTCTGGCACTTTATTAAAATTTCATTTTGAGTCAGGGTCTTGCTAAATTGCTGAGATTGACCTTGAACTTTAATCCTCCTGCCTCAGCCTCCCAAGTTGCTAGGATTATAGGAAGGCACCACTGCCTCTGTCAAACTCTATTATTTTAATGTGAGCTTTGACTACTCACACAAAAATAACTTTTTGGACAATTTACACTTTCTTAAATATATGAGAAGCTCCATTTGCATAAACTATAGTTGTTACTATTCTATTCATTTTATACATCCTTCTTCTGTCTGTGATCTCTGAAGGCCAAAAATCACACCAGAGACAACTGTGCAGTCAAGAGATGTATTCACCAGCCTTTATGGCTGGTTGGAGGTAGAAGAAGTACGGGGAGAGAGGAGTCAGGGAGAGGGAAGTATGCAAGCTCGGGATGGAGGGTCGGTGACTGGTCATGCCGACTGTGGTCTCTGGAGCTGTTGACTGGGGCAACTGCCATCAGGCTGGAGATGGTGAGTCTGGAGCTGTTGCAGTGGCTGCTTCCTCTCCGCAGGGATGAACTGTTGTATCTGAGCTCCGGGCAGGCAGGGACTTAAATAGGGATTTCTGGTGGGGGATGTGCCTGAATGACCTTTAATGCTATTGGCTCTTTTTCCAGTAAACAGAGCAACCTTTAAAGTGATTGGCTCCTTCCTGGGGAACAGAGCAACCTTTAAGCTGATTGGCTCCTCCCTGGGGAAAATGAAACCAGGTTGTTCATAATGGAAATTTCCATGGGGGAGGTGGCCTGTTGGCCCAACCCTATCTATCAATCTCAACTATCATAACGTTGCTTTTGGCTTCTAGCTTTGATTTTTAGAAGCACAAGTTTTGCATGCCCATCTGTGTATTAGATATCATTGCTGGAATGTTCCAATGTTATTCATTGGATCTAATGAATATTTTATTCTTAATAAACCTCCATTTATCAACCCCCTGCTTCTTTAATGATATTTTCTTTCTTCTAACATCCACAGTCATCCTGGAGAGAGATGATGACCTCACACTTCAAAATTGTAGAAACGAAAGTCAGGGCAGAAGTGAGGATGGCAACCATACCATTTCTAGACTGAATCACAAAACAAAAACAAATATCAGCTTGGTAGGCTGAATCAAACATTACCTATGCTTTGTCATTGATGTTGCCAGTATTTGGCACCATGAAACTGGCACCTCCTCAACATAGTTCTCAAATTGTAAACCATCAAATCATGACATGTATAAAAGGTAGATGTAAGATAGTAACAAGAAGGCAAATATCATGACTGCTTTAAAAAGAAAAACCTTCATTTGGAAATACCCCTTTGCCCCAGAGAGTCATGAATCTTGGCACAATTAGCTCTAGATGGCACCTTTCAGAACCCAGAACTGTCCATATCATTACTTACATTTAAAAACAAAGAGAAATCAAAGCAAACTTAAAAGGTTATAATTTATCATGGCCTTTCCATTCAACTTTTCAACATTAGAAATTTATTTCTGATATTCAATCTAATAAGATTAGAGCTTTTCCCTCAGTTTACAATTCAGAAATTTTTAGAATAAGATCAATTTACTTAGTTCCAGTACAGGAGCCCAATCAAAATATTGTTAGTACCATTTACTAAAGGCATTTCCATTGCTATTTTTATTAAAAAAATAATGTATGAGTCTGGAATGAATGCAAGCAATTCTTTTCTACATTAATGGCTTGTCTGGCTTTTATCCTAGGAGGGATCCTTGTAACAGCAAAAACAAACAACAAAAAAAAAAAATTCTTTGAGAAATGAATTAGTGATACTTGTTTTTGATGCTTACAGCTTGGGGAAGAGGTCTGCTAGTCACATTCTTATCTGTAACCCAAGAGACATTTGTTTCAAAACAATTTTTCCATGCTAATGTTGTTTTTTATTGAACCACTTTTTGATCAGTTGAGAGTTAATCTCTTCCCTATGGCAGTGCCTTCTATGACTTATTTGCAGTGGAAAGAGTATAAAGGAGAGAGTACAAAGAAGAATTAGACTAGTAATTCTCAAAAGAAATGATATGGGATCTTAGTGATTTATATGGAAATAGAATACATTTTTGTGAAACTGAGGGTTGAACCTAGGACCCTGTGCATGTTAGGAAAGTGCTCTACCACTGAGCCACATCCCCAGTCCTATGGGTCAATTTTAAATCAAGATAATCTGGCATAGTAAGCTCTACTGGCATTTATTGATAGAGTCAAAGATGCAATGAACAGCTAACACAGAAAATGGTCCATGTCCTGCACAAATTGTAAATGTTCTGTTAGACATTTATTTAAGTCATTTTTCTGAGCTAAATAAATATTTGAACTTGGAAAACTATCTGAGCTTAGAGTCTAACTCCATAATACAAACAAAATCAATTTGATTACTTTTAATAAGTGGTACATTTTTCAACAATGCAGCTAGCACATAAACTGAAGGAATTATGTACATTGGTTTGTTTATAATTTTATCCAGACCTGCCTATCATTCAGAAAATTACATGGTATTTGATTTGGCAATTCATAATTCCTTAATTGTTTTGAATATTTAGCTGTCAAATTTGTGGTAATGCTGTGTGCAGGTGCAATCAATGAATATGTCATCTATTGTAGTTGAATCTAAATATCTACATATTGAAACAGAATATACTATTAAATTTCTTCTTCAAGTTATATAGGGCAGAATATTGAATTTTCAATTACATATGCATATAGGTTATATTTACAATCTCTATTTCTACATGGTAAACAGGATTACATGATATATTATTAAAAATAAGTGCATCATACCTGAAAGATTGAATTGTGGTTTGAAAATGTTGCTCTTTGTACAGATAATTTTATCTGTCTGTAAAACTAGTCATCATGCTATAATCTAAGATTAAATTAGTTTATGTATATAAAGCACTAATTATAATGCCTATTACATATAAATAAGTTATTTTTTGCAGATACACTTTCTGGTAATTTATTCCACACTTCTCAAAATATAAATTATACACATGGTACAGAAGTTGTATTCTACTTGATATGGTTGAATATCTATCCTCCACAATCATCTTCACTATTCTGTGAATTCCAAAATCTCTTGAATTTCCTCCTATCTCATGAACTAGTCCTTCTCAGTCACTTTTTGTTATTACTCATAATCACCTAACCTCTTAACTGTGGAATATGCCAAGGATCAATGCTTGGATTTCTTGTCACGCCTATATACAATAACTTAATTGTCTCATCCTATCTCATAATTTCTGATATATATATATATATATATATATATATATATATATATATATAAATTTTATTTTTTAATATATTACTTTATTTCACTTTTGATTAACATGTAATGATTATATAAATTAATAGCATTCAGTGTGATATTTCAGCACATGAATACAGCATGTGCTAAGTCCAAACACTTTGTCTCTCCTCCCCCCCCACTTCCCAGCTTCTGGTAATCATTGTTCAACATTCAGGTCAAAGTTTTTGGCTTCCACATATAACCTGTTGATTACCAAATCCATATTTATTTTTAGGAATACTTTGCTGAACTTTATTATCATGTATACAACTTCCAAATTTATATCTCTGCTTGTTTATCTAATATATATCTCAATTGAAGATGTATAAAACAAAATTCCTAATATATCTCCTTCTTAAAAATATTTTATGAGGCCCATCAGAGGACTTTCCCAACCTGCCCACCATGGGGACGTGATCCCAGCGTGGGACGCCAGCGGAAAAAGTCCCGGACTGCAAGCTTTCCCCCTAGGCCCTACAGAGGACTTTCCCAGCATGTCCACCACAGAGACACCATCCCAGCACGGGACCCCAGTGGAAAAAGCCCTGGCCTGCAAGCTTCTCAGGTAGGCCCCCACCGGCAGACTTTCCCAGCGCATCAACCGCAGAAAGGCGATCCCACAATAGGACAGCAGGAGAAAATGCCCCAGGTCTGCAAGCTTCCCAGGTTCTCGGTAACTGCCTGGACATGATCTGAGACAACTGGCTCAAACTGGAAGGGAAAAAAAGAAGGACTTCACAGGGCACTGTTGGACTGAGATCTGTTCCTGAGATTTGTTCCTGGGTTCGACTTTGGTTTTCTTTTTTTGTTCTTGTTGTTGTTTTATTGTGGGTTTGTATGTTTGTTTGCTTTTATTTCTCTTTTCTTTCTTTCTTTTCATCCTTCTCACTTTTGTCTCCTTTCTTCTTCCCTCATCTCTGCTATTTACACCCTGCCGTTGCAGTCTCAACAGAGACGAAAACAAGTTATAGGCAGCAATTGGGATTTCGAGAACTGGGGCAACTAAATTATGCAGCAAAGCGGTGTTATATATAATTTATTCTCTCTTTTTTTTTCTCACTTTCTCTTTCCTCTCTTGTACACTAATGCCTACTTCTTTGTCATCTCTCTCTATTTTTTTCTCTTTCTTCTTCTCCTTTTCTTTTTTGTTTTTCCATCTTTCTTTTTTTCTTCTCTCAACAGTTGCATAAGTTTGGCATATATATAAATATGTCTTTCCACTCAATTGTTCACTCTCTTTCCTCTCTTGTCTGATGATATTAAACCACTTCCATAGAATTCTCTTTTCACATTTCCTAAGAAAGATCAACCCAATACCCTCACTTCCTTCTTCCTAAACTTATCACCTCTGTGCCCAACACCTGAAACTATAAAACCCATCACAAACATACAGAGTAAATTGGAGACAGTATCTGAGTTAACTAAATCTGTACACTGTGATTAAACTGGGATTATCTGAATAGTAAGTGTTTGGTTTTAAAGTGTAAAGTATTTATAAGGGGATCTGATAGCATTGTACTACAGGAGCATCATAAGAATTTAAGGTAAAAACAAAATAGTTGAGGTTCCACAGTGTTAGAAGAAAAAAATCACACAAAATATGAAGAAACAAGGGAAGAAAGTGACTCAAACAAATCAACATATTCTCCTCAGAAGATTCCATGGCAAGTACAGTTGGTCAAATGCCGGAGATGGAATTCATAAATTACATATTCCAAATGTTTATGGAACTTAAGAATGAACTAAAAAATGATATAAGGGAGCAAATACAAGTGGTAAAAGATCATTTTACACAGAACTCCAAAAACAAATACAGGAAGCAAAAGATTACATCAATAGGGAGACAGAGGTTCTAAAGAGAAACCAAAAAGAAATTCTGGAAATGAAAGAAGCAATAAACCAAACTAAATGTTCAATTGAAAGAATCACCAACATATTAGACCACTGGAAGAAAGGACCTCAGATAAGTAAGACAAAATATATATCCTGGAGAAAATGTAGATTACACAGCAAAAATTGTAAGAAATCAAGAACAGAATATTGAATAAATATGGGACAACATAAAAAGACCAAATATAAGAGCAATTGGGGTGGAAGAAGGTGCAAAGTTTCAAGCCAAAGAAATGAGTAATGTATTCAATGAAATAATAGCAGAAAATTTTCCAAACTTGAGGAATGAATGGGAAAACCAAGTGCAAGAGGCTTACCAAACACCAAACATACAAAATCACAACAGATCCACACCAAGACACATTATAATGAAAATGCCTAATATACTAACCAAGGACAGAATATTAAGAGCCATAAGAGAAAGGAAGCAGATGACATATAGGGGTAAACCAATCAGACTATGTTCAGATTTTTCAACCCAGCCTTTAAAAGCTAGAAGATCCTGGAATAGCATATTTCAAGCTCTGAAAGAAAAAGGATGTCAACCGAGAATATTATACTCAGCAAAACTGAGCTTTAGATTTGAAGATGAAATAAAAACCTTCCATGACAAACAAAAGTTAAAAGATTTCACAACTCGAAACCCAGCACTTCTGAACATCCTGGGCAAAATATTCCACAAAGAAGAAAAGAATAATAATGATGAAAACCAACAAAGGGTTGGTTAATCTAAAGGAAATACCAACCAGAGGAGAAAACAAATCAAGTTAAATACCATAAACTATTAAAAATGGATGGAAATAAGAATCACATCTCAGTAATAACCCTGAATGTTAATGGCCTAAACTCACCATTCAAAAGACACAGAATGTCAGACTGGATTAAAAAAATGACCCAACAATTTGATGTCTCCAAGAAACCCACCTCATAGAAAAAGATATCAATAGACTGAAGGTGAAAGGATGGAAAAAGTCTTATCACTCACATGGGCTGTGGAAGCAAGCAGGGATTTCCATTCTCATATGAAATAAGGTAGACTTCAAGCCAAAGCTAATCACAAGGGACAAAGATGGATATTTCTTACTGATTAAGGGAACTATTCATCAACAATATATACCAATTATAAATCTATATGCCCCAAATAATGGGGCACCTACATTCATCAAACAAACTCTTCTAAAGTGCAAGAGTAAAATAGACCACAACACTATTTTTCTAGGGGACTTCAACACACCTCTCTCACCAATGGATAGATCATCTAAACAAAATCTAATAAAGAAACTGTAGATCTCATTAAAACAATAACTTAGATCTAATGCACATATTCAGAATATTTCATCCCTCAGTGAGTGAATACACTTTCTTCTCAGCAGCACATGGCTCCTTCTCCAAAATAGACCATATGTTATGCCACAAGGCAAATCTCAGCAAATATAAAAAAGTAGAGATACTACCCTACATTCTATCATACCATAATGGGATGAAATTGGAAATCAATGACAAAACAAGAAACCAAAAAAATACTATTCTCATAACTTGAAGCTAAACAACATGCTTCTGAATGAATAAGGGCTTGAAGAAGACATCAAGGAGGAGATTAAAAAATTCCTAGAGGTAAATGTAAATGCAGATATGTCATATAGAAATCTTTGGGACACTATGAAGGTAGTAGTAAGAGGAAAATTCATTGCACTGAGTTCATTCCTAAAAAAAAAAAAAAAAAAACAAATAAATGACTTAACATCACACCTCAAAGCACTAGAAAAACAGGAACAGATCAACACTAAGAGCAGTAGAAGACAGAAAATAATTAAAATCAGAGCTGAAATTAATGAAATTGAGACTAAAGAAACAACTCAAATAATTGACAAAACTAAAAGTTGGTTCTTTGAAAAAATGAATAAAAGTGACAGACCCTTAGCGATGCTAACAAAAAGAAGAGAAAAAAACTCAAATTACTAACTTCCATGATGAAAAAGGAAATATCACAACAAACACTTCAGATATACAGAAGATAACTAGAAGTTACTTTGAAAACTTGTACTCTAATAAAATAGAAAATACTGAATGCTTCGATAGATTTCTAGTGTTATACGAATTGCCCAAACTAGAACGGGAGGCTATACACAATTTAATTAGATCAATTTATTTTTTTTTAATGCACATTTTTAAAAATTTAATTATTTATTTACTTATTCATAATGCACAAGTATAGCATCTTTTTATATACAACTGCTTGTATACAAAGTATATAAGTACAATTCAGATCTTCAATCATGCATTTAGGATAATGATATCTATCTCATTCAACCACCAATTTTTTTTCCCTTCCGCCCCTCCCTCCTGGCTCCCTCCCTTCCCCTCCCTTCCCTTTGACCATTATAGTGTTCCTCTAATAGTGTTCCTCTACTCCTATGTACCCGCATCCAACAACACTGTGAACTAGCCTCCTTATATCAGAGAAAACATTTGGTATTTGGATTTTTGAGATTGACTGATTTCACTTAGCATTATATTCTCCAACTTCATCCATTTACCTACAATGTCATTATTTTATTCTCTCTTATTGCTGAGTAAAATTCCATTTTGTATATATACCACATTTTCTTTATCCACTCATCTACTGAGGGACATCTAGGTTGATTCCGCAACGTACCTATTGTGAATTGTGCTGCTATAAACATTGAACTGGCTGTGTCACTGTAATAGGCTGTTTTTAAGTCCTTTGGGAATAGACCCAGGAGTGGGATGGCTGGGTCATAGGGTGCTTCCATTCCCATTTACCCAAGAAATCTCCATATTGCTTTCCATAGTGGTTGCACCATTTTGCAATCCCACCAGCAATGTATGAGTGTGCCTTTTTCCCCACATCCTCTCCAACATTTATTGTTGTTTGTGTTCTTCATATGTGCCATTCTGACTGGAGTGAAATGAAATCTTAGAGTAGTTTTGATTTGCATTTCTCTAATTGCCAGCGATGTTGAGCATTTTTTCATGTATTTGTTGATTAAATGTGTATCTTCTTCTGAGAAGTGTCTTTTCAATTCCTTAGCCCATTTATTGATTGGGTTATTTGCTTTTTTGGTGTTAAGTTTTTTGAGTTCTTTATATATTCTAGAAATTAGTGCTCTAACTGATGTGCATGTATTAAACATTTGTTCCACTTAGTTGGCTCTCTATTCACTTCACTGATTGTTTCTTTGGCTGAGAAGAAGCTTTTTAGTTTAAATCTATCCCATTCATTAATTCTTGGTAATAGTTCTTGTGCTACAGGAACTTGGGGCCTAATCTGACATGTTGGAAATTGGAGCTTACTTTTTCTTCTATTAGGCGTATTGACTCTGGTCAATTTCAATTGAGGAAATAGAAGACGCCATCAAAAAGCTACCATCAAGGAAAAGTCCAGGTCCCTATGGGTTGACAGCCGAGTTCTACAAGACCTTCAAAGAAGAACTAATACCAATGCTCTTCAACTTATTTAAAGAAATAGAAAAAGAGGGAGCTCTCCCGACTCTTTCTATGAGGCCAATATTACATTAATTCCAAAACCAGGCAAAGACACAGACAAAAAAGAAAACTTCAGGCCAATATCTTTAATGAACATAGATGCAAAAATCCTCAACAAAGTTCTAGCAAATCGAATACAAAACATATCCAAAAGGTAGTGCACCACGATCAAGTGGGGTTTATCCCAGGGATGCAAGGCTGATTCAACATTCGGAAATCAATAAACATAATACACCACATCAATAGACTTAAAGACAAAAATCATATGATCATCTCAACAGACGCAGAAAAAGCATTTGACAAAATACAACACCCCTTTATGTTCAAAACACTGGAAAAACTAGGAATATCAGGAACATATCTCAACATTATAAAAGCTATATATGCAAGGCCCCGAGCTAACATTATCTTAAATGGAGAAACATTGAAAGCATTCCCTCTAAAAACTGGAACAAGACAGGGATGCCCCCTTTCACCACTGCTATTTAACATAGTACTGGAAACTCTGGCCAGAGCAATTAGACAGACGAAAGAAATTAAAGGGTTCCAGATAGGAAAAGAAGAGCTCAAATTAGCACTATTTGCTGATGACATGATAATCTTCCTAGAAGACCCAAAAAACTCTACCAGAAAACTTTTACAACTAGTAAATGAATTCGGCAAAGTAGCAGGATACAAAATCAATACCATAAGTCAAAGGCATTTTTGTATATCAGTGACAAATTCTATGAAAGGGAAATGATGAAAACTACCCCATTTACAATAGCATCAAAAAAAAAAAAAAAAAAATATATATATATATATATATATATATCTGGGAATCAACTTAACGAAAGAGGTAAAGGACCTATATAATGAAAACTATAGAACTCTAAAAAAAGAAATTATAGAAGGCCTCAGAACATGGAAAGACCTACATTGTTCTTGGATAGGTAGAACTAATATTGTCAAAATGTCCATACTACCAAAAGCATTATACAGATTTAATGCAATTCCAATCAAAATACCAATGACATTCCTCAAAGAAATAGAAAAAGCAGTCATGAAATTTATCTGGAAAAATAAGAGACCCAAAATAGCTAAAGCATCTTTAGCAAGAAAAGTGAAGCAGGTGATATCACCATACCAGACTTTAAATTATACTGTAGAGCAATAGTAACAAAAACAGCATGATATTGGCACCAAAACAGACTGGTAGACCATTGGTACAGAATTGAGGACACAGAGAATAATACATATAATTTCAGCTATCTTATATTAGACAAAGGTGTCAAAAATGTACAGTGGAGAAAGGATAGCCTCTTCAACAAATGGTGCTGGGAAAACTAGAAATCCATATGCAACACAATGAAATTAAACCTTTATCTCTCACCATGCCCAAAATTAAATTCAAAGTGGATCAAAGACCTAGGAATTAGACCAGAGACAATACACTTAATAGAAGAAAAATAAGCTCCAATTTCCAACATGTCGGATTAGGCCCCAAGTTCCTTAATAAGAATCCTGTAGCACAAGAATTAATATCAAGAATTAATGAATGGTATAGATTCAAACTACAAAGCTTCTTCTCAGCAAAAGAAACAATTAGTGAGTTGAATAGAGAGCTAATTAAGTGGGAACAAATATTTAATACATGCACATCGGATAGAGCACTAATTTCTAGAATATATAAAGAACTAAAAAAACTTAATTCCAAAAAAAAAAACAAACAACCCAATCAACAAATGGGCTAAAGAATTGAAAACACACTTCTCAGAAGAAGATACACAATTAATCAACAAATACATGAAAAATTCTCAACATCGCTGGTAATTAGAGGAATGCAAATCAAAACTACTCTAAGATTTCATTTTACTCCTGTCAGAATGCCAGCCATTAAGAACACAAGCAACAGTAAATATTGGAGAGGATGTGCAGAAAAAGGTACACTTATACATTGCTGGTGGGACTGCAAAATGGTGCAACCATTATGGAAGGCAGTTTGGAAATTTCTTGGGAAAATGGGAATGGAAGCACCCTATGACCCAGCCATCCTACTCCTGGGTCTATTCCCAAAGGACTTAAAAACAGCATATTACAGTGACACAGCCACTTCAATGTTTATAGCAGCACAATTCATAATAACTAGATTGTGGAACCAACCTAGATGTCCCTCAGTTGATGAATGGATAAAGAAAATGTTGTACATATACCCAATGGAATTTTACTCAGCAATAAAAGAAAATAAAATAATGGCATTCGCAGGTAAATGGATGAAGTTGGAGAATATCATGCTAAATGAAGTTAGTCAATCTCAAAAATCCAAATACCGAATGTTTTCTCTGATATAAAGAGGCTGATTCACAGTGGTGTTGGGTTGGGGTACATAGGAGGATTAGAGGAACGCTAGAAAGGTCAAAGGGGAGGGAGGGCAAGGAAGAGAGCAAGGGGGGATGGAGGGGAAAAAAGAAAAGGTGGTTGAATAAGGTGGATGTCATTATCCTAAATGCATGATTGAAGAGTTGAATGGTACGAATATACATTTTATATAGTGTTTTGTAAAAAGATGCTGTATATGTTTATTAAGAATGATAATGCATACTACTATTATAAATACAACTTTGAATAAAAAAAGAACTCAAGAAACTTAACACAAAAATCAATAAATGAGCTAAAGAATTAAAAAAATATATTTTACTATCATCTTTCTTGTTACTGAACCTGCATCTTTACAATTACTGATAAAAAGAAACCTTGAAAGCCTTCTTAACTGTGTTTGCACTCACAGCCTCTAACCTTATCTAGCATCAATTGTCCCCATTGGCTCTGCTCTCAAAAATATATCATGATTATGACCATTCTTAGTACTTTCACTGCTACCACCCTAATTTAAATCTCCATCGTCTCTATGTTATATGATAATAATGTCATTCTAATTGTTCTCCTTTCTTTTACCCTACCCCTTCACCTCTTACTATGTTGACAACATAATAGCTAGAATGATAGTTCTTAAGCATAAAAGCTCCAGTGGCTCCCCATGTCACTCAGAATCAATAACAAAGGCATACCATGATGTGGATTTCTGTTATCTTTCCAACTTTGTCACTTTATTCTCCCTTGTTCTCTCATTCCAATTGCCATGATCTTGGTGGTATTCCTGAAATTTTTCTCCTGCTTAAGGCTTTTTGCATTTTCTGTATTCTCTGCCTAAGCCTTATTCCTTATGTTATCTTCATGAGATCCTCCATCATATTCATAAGGTATTTGTTGTAATAGTAAATATTTTCAATGAGCCTTGCCCTAAGCTTTCTATTTGAAATTGAACACCCACCTTAGAATTCATTAGCCCCTTACCTTATTTATATTTCACCATGTGACTAACCACAAACATACTATTACTCCCTCCACAAGAATGTAAGGGCTGCAAGCACAGGAATTTATACTTTTTATGTACTTGAAGAGCATCTCACACTTAGTAAGTGCTCAATAAATATTTATCAAACAACTGAACAGAGCATGATTGAAATATTTTCTCTGCCATAATGCCAATGGATATTAAATAAATATTTTTAGGGGAGAATCCATTTGAAATTATGGGAATATGTATTTATTTTGATATGTCAATAGAAACAAACTAAAAGTAAAACCCAGCAGTTTGCAAAGTGTTCTGAAACAGAAGTACACAGAGTGGTTTCACATCAATTTTCCTATGAATTTAACAATATTAAATGATATACAAAGTAGGAAATATTATGTCCATTTAACTGAGGAGAAAACAGTTATACAAAATACATGATTAGCCAAGAAACCTATGTCTTCTAATTTATAATCATTATTTTCCCTTCTGTGTGCTGTGTATACACTTTTATCTATGATTCTGTGTAAACAGCCTTATTAAAACAACAATTTAAATTAATTCAGTTGGCCAGGCAACCCATAATTTATTCTGCCAAAAATCTACTTGGAATTTTTTATTATATAATTGGAAAAAAAAAGTCACCTAATTGTTTTGACACTGTTGACGTTTTTGCATACCCCTTTCATTAGAACTACATGTGTGCTATTTACAGAATCTGTACTGTAGCATTGGAGGAACAATGAAAGACAAGATCGTGTCATCTTCAAATTTTGTTAATCCTTGTTACCCCTAAGATGTGTTTTGTTGTAGGAGCTCAATAAATATATTTTGTGATGGATAAAGTACCCCAAGTGAGTACAAAGAAATTATGAAATATAAGCTCAGTGTACTTTCTTAATATCCTCATGTAGTTGTAGTACTTGGAGAAAACAATATCAGTTTCCAAGTCAAATATCCAAAAGAATGGATTTCCAATAGATATCCCCAAATGTCCTATCCATTGCTTTAAGCAGATTAAGTGATCTTTGGGGAAATAAGATATTGAATTAGTGACAGAGCATTTAGTGATACTGAATGTCAACAAAGTTATATGAAAGCTATTTATCATCTTAAGTCACATTGAAAAGTGTGCAGAGATATTTTATCTTTGGATAAATAATGAAACCTCTGATCCTAAAAATATACTAAAGTAAAATAGAGTATAAACATTATGACATTAGTCTTACACCTGTTTATTGTAGGCTAAAAAGATGTTTTCAGTGCAAATTGAGCCAAAAACAAACAAACAAAAAATTGAGTTAGCACTAAGAATTAATAAGCATAATTTGGATAACACAGTTTCCTGAACAGAGAATTTAGAAGCATAAAATACCAATGAAGATTGTACCCCAATTCATTTTCTCCACAATTGTCATGAGACTAAAATTAAAGGCAGTTGCATTCTCTATTTCTTAAGTTGCCTATGTGCATATTAATATAGGAGTAGAAAATTCTGCTTCACTATCTGTTAAATGCTTGAGTTACATATTTATTAATGAGAGATGTGAAAAAGAAAATGTTGTCTTGCCTTATAAAATTCAGGAAGTTCATTGGGAAAAGGACTATTTCAGATAAGACATTTTCATTTATGAAAGATAAGATGGAGTACAATATTGGTATTTAAAATCATTAACCTCAAAGTAAATGGGTCTGTTCTTTGATTTTATATAGCCAAGGCTTACTTCTTAATATAAATGTTAAAATGGTCATTAATAAGATTCCATACACTGATATCATATATGGAAGTCACCAGACAGATGTGCTATACTTATAAGTTTATACATAAGTCCTTCTTTCCTTTCTTCTTTCCCTTCTTTCATTCATGTGGTGCTATGAATGAAACCCCAGACCTCAAACTTGCTAGGCCGGTGCTCTATGACTGAACTACATCCCCAGTATTTTACTACATTTTTTCTGTACATTCATCAATCTGTAGATACTTGGTTTATTTTCATAACTTAGTTATTTTGATTAATGCTGCAGGAAACCGGGGATGCAAATATCTCTTTAAGATGCTCATCTTAATTATTCAGGATTTAGTTCAATTCCTTTGGAGAGTACAGCCAGTATTGTATTCTATGCCTCTATATGAGTTTGAATAATAGACATATTTTATAGAAGTGGAATCATGGTATCTGTCCTCCTGTTACTGGTTTATTTCACTTAGCTTAATGTCCTCTTTCTTCATCCATTTTGTAGCACATGATAGGATTTCCTTCTTTTTCAAGAGTAAAGTTTATTGCATTGTGTGTATATACCACATTGTCTTTATTGTTGGACACAGATTATTTCCAAATTGTGACTATTGTGAATAATGGTGCAAAGAACATGGGATTTCTTCAAGCTCCTCATTTCAATTTGTTTTTTGATACCAGGGATTGAATTCAGGGGCACTCGACCACTGGGACACATCCCCAGCCCTTTCTTGTATTTTATTAGAGACAGGATCTCACTGAGTTGCTAAGTGCCTCGCCATTGCTGAGGCTGGCTTTGAACTCGAGATCCTCCTGCCTCAGCCTCCCAAGTGCTGGGATTACACTCATTTAAATTCTTATTGATATATAATCAGAAGTAGAATTGCCAGATTATATGGTAATTCTATTTTTAATTACTTTAGGAACCTCTTTACTGTTTTCCATAGCTGCTTTACCAATTTACATTCTCACAAACAGTGTGCAGAGTTTGAAATGCTTCATATCCTAATAACTTTTGTTATCTTTTCTAAAAATAGTTGCCATCTTTAGAGGATGAGATGTGATATTTCATTGTAGTTTTCATTTTCATTTCCATGATAATTAATGATGCTGAAATCTATTCACATATCTGTTGACAATTTGTATGTTTTCCCTGGAGAAATATTTATTCAGTTTTTTTTTTTTCTCCATTCCAAGTTGAGTTACTGGGGTGTTTGTTTGCTACTAAGTTGTGTTTCTTATATATTTGGGGAATTAATTCCTCATAAAATAGTTTGCAAATATTTTCTTCCATTTTGTAGGTTGATTGCCTTTTCATTCTGCTGATTGTTCTCTTTGCTATGTAAAAGCTTTTTGTTTGATATGGTCCTACTAGTATAGTTTTATTTTCATCAACTGTGCTTTTGTATGCCATATCCAAGAAATCATTGCTGACACTAATGTCAGGAATCTTTCACCCTATATATTTTTCTACAAGATTTTTTAAAATTTATTTTCAATGTTTTTATTAGTGCATTATAGTAATACTTAATACTGGGATTCATTTTGACATATTCATAGCATGCATGGAATATAATTTGCTCCACTTCCACTTTTCCTCTTTTCCTCCCACCCCCTATTTCCACTCCTCTAATGTACTGGTCTTCCTTGTATTTATTTTTGTTTTTTAATTGGTTCTTTATAGATATACACAAAGGTGGAATTATGTACAAAGCAAAATTTGGTCAGTTTTATTCATCATTTCCTATTCTTTCCTGTCCATCTTCCTCTCTCTAAATTTCCTTCCTCTACTCCACTGATTTACCTTCTATTTTCTTTTTTTATAACTTTATTTTATTTATTTATTCTTTTATATGGTGTTGAGGATTGAACCCAGTGCCTCACACATACAAGGCAAGTGCTCTACCACTGAGCTACAAACCCAGCCCCTCAGGACTCATTTTCTTTTCTTTTTTTATATTATTTTTTATTCTAAGATGTTATAAATGACAGCAGAATACATTACATTTCATATTAAACATATATAGAGCACTTTTTTACAAATCTCTGGTTGTATGCAAAGTATATTCACACCATTTGTGACTTCACACATGCATTTATGGTAATGATATCCATCTCATTCTCATGGCATTTGCAGGAAAATGGATGGAGTTAGAGAATATAATGCTAAGTGAAGTTAGCCAATCCCAAAAAGCCAAATGCCAAATGTTTTCTCTGATATAAGGAGGCCAATTCACAGTCGGGTTGGGATGGGGAGCATAGGAGGATTAGAGGAACACTAGAATGGCCAATGGGGAGGGAGGGGAAGGGAGGGGGCAAAAGGGTGAAGGAAAAAAAAAAGATGGTAGAATGAGATGGATATCATTTCCCTTCTATTTTCAAGGGATCCTTTGCTTGGTTTTATTTCCTTATTTCTCTCCAGTTTCCACTTATGAGAGAAAACAATCCACTTTAGACTTTCTGAATCTGGCTTATTTCACTTAGCATGATGTTCTCCAGTTCCATCCATTTACAAGCAAATGTCATAATTTCTTTCTTATTTAAGACTAAGTAAAACCTCATGTGTATATATACATTTTCCTTGTCCATTCTTATGTTGACAGGAACCTGGTCTGGTCCCATATCTTACCTACCATGAACTGCTATAAAGATTGCTATGTCTGTATCATTATAATATGCTGATTTGAGCTCCTTTGGATAAATACCATGGAGTGGGATAGCTTGGTCATATGGTAGTTCCATTCCTAGTCTTTTGAAGAATCTACATAAGCCTTTCCAAAGTGGTTGTACTAATTCGTACTCCCATGAACAATGCACAAGTGTATCATTTTCTCCACATCCTCATCAGCAATTATTGTTACTTTTATTCTTGATGATTGCCATTCTAACTGGAATGACATGAAATCTCATTGTCATTTTGATTTTCATTGCCCTGATTAGTAAGAATGTTGAACATTTTTTCATATATTTATTGGTCATCCGTATTATTCTTTTAAGAAATGCCTGCTTAGTTATTTTGCCCATTTACTATTTTATCTATTTATTTATTTGTGTTAAGCTTTTTGAGTTCCTTATATATATACAATATTAATCCCTTGTCAAGAGTGTAGCTGGAATGAAATCTTAGAATAGTTTTGATAAACTACTCTAAGATTTCATTTCACTCCAGTCAGAATGGCAGCTATCAGGAACACAAACAACAATAAATGTTGGAGAGGATGTGGGGAAAAAGGCACACTCATACATTGCTGGTGGGACTGCAAAATGGTGCAACCACTATGGAAAGCAGTATGGAGATTTCTTGCAAAACTAGGAATGGAACTACCCTATGACCCAGCCATCCCACTCCTGGGTCTATTCCCAAAGGACTTAAAAACAGCATATTACAGTGACACAGCCACTTCAATGTTTATAGCAGCACAATTCACAATAGGTAGGTTGTGGAACCAACCTAGATGTCCCTCAGTAAATGAGTGGATTAAGAAAATGTGGTATATAAGCACAATGGAAATTTACTCAGTAATAAAAGAAAATAAAATAATGGCATTGCCAGGTAAATGGATGAAGTTGGAAGACATAATGCTAAGTGAAGTTAGTCAGTCTCAAAAATCCAAGTACCAAATGCTTTCTCTGATATAAGGAGGCTAGTTCACAGTATTGTTAGATGGGGGTACATAGGAGGATTAGAGGAACACTACAATGGTCAAAGGGAAGGGAGGGGAAGGGAGAGAGCAAGGAGGGAGGGAGGGGAGAAAAGAAAAGAAGAAAAAAAAAAAGAAAAAGAAAAGGTGATTGAATGAGATGGATATCATTATCCTAAATGTGCGATTGAAGACCTGAATTGTACTAATATACTTTGTATACAAACAGTTGTATGTAAAATACATGCTATATACTGGCACTATAAATTGTAATTATTATAAATTAAAAAAATAAATTAAAAACAAAGAGTGTAGCTGGAAAAGATATTGTCCAATTCTCAAGGCTCTCTCTCCATACTCTTGTTTTCTTTGCTGTGCAGAAGCTATTCAATTTGATGGCATTACACTTATTGATTCTTGATTTTATGTCTTAGACTTTTGGGATCTTTTAAAGGAAGTCAATGCATGCACCACTATGTTGTAATGTGAACCTTATTTTATATTCTATCATTTGCAAAGTTTCTGGATTTATCCTAGGTCCTATGTACTTTCAGTTGACTTCTGTGTAGGGTGAGAGACTTCTGTGTAGGGGATTTAGTTTTATTCTTGTAAGTATGCTTATTCAGTTGTCCCAATACCATTTGATTTTAAAAGCTATATTTTCTCCAACATATGTTTGTAGAATATTTGTCAAAAATATTTGACACAATTTAATTATAAGTATGTGGGTTTGTCTCTATGTATTCTATTCTATTAGTCTTTATGTCTGTTTTGATGCCAATAGCATAATTTTTTTAACTATATCACTTTGGCACAATTTGAGATAAGGTATTTTGATTCCTCCTGCATTGTTCTTCTTTTGGCCATCACGGATATTTTATTTTTCCAAATGAATTTCCAAATGCCCTTTTTTACTAGTTTTGTGAATAATGTCATTGGTATTTGATTGTGGATTGCATTTATCTGTGTATTGATTTTGTTAGTATGGCCATTTTTCAAATATTAATTGTGCTGATGCAAGAATTTTGGAAGACTTTCTAACTTCTAAAGTCTTCCATTTCTTTCTTTAGTGTTCTATAGATTTTGTTGTAGAGGTCTTTTACCTCTTTGATTACAGTTATTACCCCATGTTATTTTGAAGTTATTGTGAATGAAATAGTTTTCCCGATATCATTCTCAGAACAGTCATTTCTGGAGTATAGGAAAGCTATAGATTTTGTATGTAGATCTTGTATCCTGCTATCTTGCTGAGTTTGTTTATTAGTTCTAGACGAATTCTGGTGGAGTTTTTGGGTCTTCCACATATATGATCAGCTTATCAGCCAACAGAAATAATTTGAGATTAATTGTGTGCTTCTCCTTTACTAAGTGACTTTGCCATAACTTTCTTGCTTTAAGTTAAACCAACTCTCTTTATTTATTTTCAAGACCTACAAAGAAGAATTAAGCCAACTATCTTTTTTACTTATGCTAAGGAAATAAGCTATGAGGTTTGCCTCTTTCTCTTTCTCTCTTTGTTACCCTCCTCCCCCCCCTCCCCCCGCCAATCTACCCTTGTCAGGGACCAGGAATAACAAATTCTATGCTGTTTTCTGCTCCAGTAACCAGTGTTTGAGTCCCTCTAAATTTCTGACTATCCAATGTTGTATTTTAGAGTTTTACCTCTGACACCCATATCTCTGGTCAGCTATTCTCTAACTTCTTGAATTCTTGGCTGCAGAAGAGTCAGGATTTTCTGCTTAGATCCTCTCTGACATCTTCCCCTCCCTTCCTAAATTTTAATACATTAAAACCTATAGAGTTCCCTGTAATCAGTATTTATATTGCATTGCATAAATTTTGGTATACAATGTTTTCATTTTCATTTGTCTTGAGATATTTCCTAAGCACACTTGTGATTTTTCTTTGATCCATTGATTGTAAGAATGTATTATTTAAATTCCAAATATCATTGAATTTCTCAGTTTATGTTGTTATTAATTTCTACATTCATTCCTTTATTTATGGAAAATATACTTTGTATATTTCTTTTCTTTTTTTTTTTTTTTTTTGGTACCGGGGATTGAACTCAGGGGCACTTGACCACTGGGCCACATCCCCAGCCCTTTTTTGTATTTTATTAAGAGATAGGGTCTCACTAAGTTGCTAAGTGCCTCGCCATTGCTGAGGCTGGCTTTGAACTCGTGATCCTCCCGCCTCAGCCGCCCAAGTGCTGGGATTACAGGCGTGCGCCACCATGCCCGGCTTGTATATTTCTTCTTTCTTTCTTTCTTTCTTTCTTTCTTTCTTTCTTTCTTTCTTTCTTTCTTTCTTTCTTTCTTTCTTTCTTTCTTTCTTTCTTTCCTTCTGGTGATGGTGCTGGGGATTGAACCGAACCCAGGGCCTTGTGCATGTGAGGCAAGCACTCTACCAACAAAGATATATCCCCAGCCCCTACTTTGTATATTTTAACAGTTTAAATTTTATTAAGATTTGTATTATGTTTAATATGTGGTCTATCCTGGAGAATATTCTGTGTGCAATAGAGAAAAATGTATATTCTGCTGTTGTCGAGTGGTATGTTCTGTATGTGTATATTAGGTTCAGTTAGGTTATGAACTTTGTCAAGTACCCAATTTTTCTGTCTAGATGTTTTATCCATTGGTGGATGTAGGGTATTAAATTCTATACCTTATTGTAAAAATATATTTTTTTATTTAATTCTCTAAAGTTATGTCTTAATATTTGGAGCTCTGATTTTATGCATATATGTTTATAATTATCATATATTCATAGTCACTTGACTAATTTATAAATATATTAGGTTCTTTCTTTACCTCTTATAATAGTTTTGGACTTGTAATCTATTTTGCTTTACATTAGTAATCTACTTCTGTCCTCTTCTGGTTACTACTATTTTACATCCTTTTACTTTCAACCATGTGTGTATTTACATTTAAATATACTTTCTTGTGAACCACATGTAATTGAATAATTATTTTATTTTATTCATTATGCCAATTTATACCTTTGAACTGAAAAAATCAATTAACTTACATGTAAAAAAATTTACTCCTGAGGAAATTCTTCTTTTGTTATGTTAAAATTTGTTTTCTAGGCTAGGGGTTGTGGCTCAGTGGTAAAGCACTTGCCTAGCATATGAAAGGCACTAGGTTCAATTCTCAGCACTGCATATAAATAAATGAATAAAATAAAGATCCTTCAAAATTTTTCCTAATTTTTTTTTAAATTTTTGTTTTCCATATGTCTTATTGATTTTTGTTCTTCATTTCCTCCATTACCCAATTTGTGTGTTTAATAGATTTTTTATAGTGACTCTTGTAGATTTCTCCTTTTTTGTGTATATTCTCTATTTATTTTATTTATGGTTAACATAAGGATTATATATATCTTAAATTTATATCAGTGTGATTTGAATTGATTCTAGTTTACTTCTATTATATAACAAAACTCTATTTGTGAACATCTCCCCAAAACTCATGGATGTCACAAATTTCTTATTTATACATTGTGTGCCCATTACCACAGACATAGTTATTTTTATGCTTTTGTATTTTCATTCCTGTAGAAAAACAATAGTGAAGGTACAAACTAAGAACACACAGTAGAGATTATTTAGTTTTAAAGGAAAGTGTTGAGTATTCATATGGCTTCAAGTTATTGTTTAGTGCTTTTAGTTCACTTCAAATAACTCCCATAAACTCTTGTAATACAGGTCTTGGGTAATAAAATTCCTTAACTTTTATTTATTTGGAAATTTTTTATTCATTATTTTGAAAGACAATTTTGTCTGACATAGAATTCTCTGATGACTTTTTTTTTCCTTAGATCTTCAAATACATACTGTTTTTGAGTTTTGGCCTTCAATGTTTCTTCTTAAAAATTGACTGATATTGGGAGGCTGAGGCAGGAGTATAGTGAGTTCAAACCCAACCTCAGCAATGGCAAGGCACTTAGCAACTCAGTGAGACACTGTCTCTAAATAAAATACAAAAAAGGGCTGGGGATGTGGCCCAGTGGTCAAGTGTCCCTGAGTTCAATCCCCGGTACAAAAAAAAAAAAAAAAAAAAAAAAAAAAAAATTGGTAATCTGATTGAGGATCCCTTATATATATATGGTGAGCCATTTCTTTCCTACTTATTTTAAGTTTTGTTTTGTTTTGTTTTGTTTTGTTTTGTTTTTAGTTTGTTTCCCCTCTAGTCTTGTTGTGGGCCTCTTTGGAATTTTCCTAATTGAAATTTTTGAACAACGTAGAATTTATGGATTCATGTCATTTCCCAATTTGGGAAGTTTTGGAAATGATTTCTTAAAATATGTATGTCCCTTTCTCTTTCTTCTCTTTCATAGATTACTTTAATGCATGTATTTGTATCTCACAAATGGTATCTCATATGTCCCTTAGGCTCTGTTGCTTTTCTTCACTCTTCATCATTGTATATCTCATATGTGATGATTTTAATTGTCCTGTGTTAAACTTTCTTGATTCTGTGTTCTTTTTGCTCAAATATGTGTAAAGTACTTTACTGTGTTTGTTTTTAATTTAATTATTGTAGCTTTCAGCTCCAGAAATTCCATTTTCTAGTAATTTCTATCATTTTCTGATATTCTTATTTTGTTCATATATCATTTTACTGCTTTATTTTAGCTCTTTTTCCTTGTTGTCTTAAGTTCATTCATTATATTAATACATTTTTATTTTATTTTTGATATGAAGATAGTTTTAATGCCAGTTAAGATGATTTTTAAAAATTTTTATTTGTTCTTTTTAGATATACATTATAGTAGTGTGTATTTTGACACATTATACATACATGGAGAATAACTTTTTCTAATTAGGATCCCATTTTTGTGGTAGTACATGATATAGAGTTTCCTGGTTATGTATTCATATAAATATAGTTGTCTTAAATTCTTTGTCTAGTAAATTTTCAGTCTCAGCTTCCTCAGGGATGATTCTTACTAATTTATTTTTGTTCTTTAAGTAAGCTATTATTTACTTTTTCTTTGTGTGTCTTGTGATATTTTTGTTGAAAACCTACTTTGAAAACCTACTTCTTCTACTCATTTTAGACTGGCCCTGTATTGGTACAGTTTTTCATTGGGTAATTGGGCTTGCTCTGAGCCTAGAAATGAAATATGAAGTTCTTTTCAGTAGTTCTCTTAGCATGCATCTTACTCTGGTCACCATTTGGCTTTCTCAATTTCCCTGTATACATCTCTGCTTTTGAATGCTTTAGTTTTCCATAAACTCACTAATTCTTCTCCTCAGGATTTAGTCAGTCTATTTTATTTCTCCATTGATAAATATTTCCTTAGACATTTGTAGTTCTAGTCTTGTGATTTTTATTAGCAGTGGCCACTGTTTTTTCCCAGTTTTAGATCTTAAGCAAGATGAATTGCAGTCCTTTTAGAGACTGTAGACAGCTTAGAATATTACAAATAAAGCCTGCTCTTCTTCCTCAGGTCCAAAGAGAAGACTGGGGGTTAGACCAATGCTTCCTGTAGACCAGGACCATCTCCACTTCAGAGAAGTTGAGTCAAGGGTGAGTAAAAACGCCTTGAAATTGCCTACCATTTTGAATGTGGCTTTCTTCTTGATTGGTCTTTTGCTAGATTTCTGTAGATCTACTGTTTTCCAGACCCCCTATAGGTTTAGTCAGTTTCTGATTATTTTTCTATGAAGAGATGAGGACTTCTTCCTAATCTACCATTTTGCATTGAAGTTTCTTTAAAAATATTCAAATGGTTTACCTTCATCTTCCTTTCTTACTTTCTTGCTCTAAACCTAAAATGCCAAGTTGAATTATTTTGGCTATATCTCTTAAGAAAATAAGTACAATTAAATATTAATTAATTGATAGTCTTCAAAGAACTTCCAGTCCCATATCCACAGTTATCACCACTATTCTGAATTATAAAATGAAAGTAGTTTTTTAATAAATCACTTTTTAAAAGAACATACTCATCAATTAGTGAGTACTTGGAGGAAAATAGATGTAATAAATACTGGCCAGTAGTTCTGGACAATCAAATGTAGAACCTAGAAAAGTGATGAAACATTGAGCCACGGAAAAATGGAAATAGAGATTAAAATTTGAAAGGTATGTTTGAAAATATGAGTCCAACAAAAGTTTGTATCTGATTATTTCTATTTTACAAGCCTAAGTAATACAAATTTATTGTGAGTTTCTGGGATGGTAGTTATGTCCTGCCTCCTTGAAGGATGTAACAGCACTGTGGGAACTCACTGAGAAAGTACACACTGTCCCAATATCCCTGGTCAGTACAGGAAATAGGAAAGTCATTCTTTCAAAAAAGATAGGTCTTCAGTCTTCCTGATCCAAGAGGTCTTCAGAGGATAGGTGCAATTCTGACCATTATATGAAACTGGGTTTGGATGGAGATGTACTGGACTTGTAGCTGGACCTCAGAAACTGGAGGAAAACAGATCTATTTCCTCTATGGGGGTATATTTCTTGATTATCTGGCTCTTCTCTTACCCTTGATGAGGCTGTCACTTCTCTGGATGAAACTCTAGGCTCAGCACAAAGTTGACAGCAGTGAAACAGATTACGATTCTGTCATATGATTATCATCTCAGAGATGTTCTGGGCTATAGGATCTTGAGAAGCCCAGTGTAGCCAAGATTAGTGTGCAGTGCTATTCCAGTATTGTTTTTAATTTCTTACACATTTTGTGTTTTTAGATAGTGAACATGTAGTGAACTATAGCCTGACCAAAGAACTACATTCATATCCTTCTGGCTAGTAAATTTATTGAACTGCTAAAACAACACACACACACACACACACACACACACACACAATTAGAGCTGCGATTGACACAAGAATTACTTTGTCAAAAGTTCAAAAAAATTGCTGGGCCTGGTGGTGCACGCCTGTAATCCCAGCACTTGGGAGGCTGAGGCAGGAGGATCACAAGTTCAAAGCCAGCCTCAGCAATGGCGAGGCACTTAGCAACTCAGTAAGACCTTGTCTCTAATAAAATACAAAAAAGTGCTGCAGATGTGGCTCAGTGTTCAAGTGCCCCTGAGTTCAATCCCCAGTACCAAAAAACAAAACAAAAAAAAAAGGCTGTATCATAAAACTTCGAAAAAATCAGTAATTAGCTGTTTTCAGAATGTCAAAAATATGCCAATATGCATATAAATATACACAATTTGAATGTGGGAAGCCAAAACCATAAAAATTTTAAGGAGGGGCTGGGATTGTGGCTCAGTGACAGAGCACTTGCCTCATATATACGAGACACTGGGTTCGATTGTCAGTACCACATAAAAATAAAAACAAACAAATAAATAAATAAAGGTATTGTGTCCATCTACAACTCAAAAATATTTTTAAAAAATTTCAATATGGTAAGATGGCGGACTGGAGGGAGGTGACATTAAGTGTCAGTCAGTAAAGTGAGGTTCAGTAGTGAGAATACTGCTGAGTTACTAGCAATATGCCTGTACCCGCAAAGGACCCAAGTCCATCGTACTCCTCTGGAGCATTGAGACAACAGCCTACAGCAGGGATGAGTCTCCAGATTTCTCACTTGCGCAGATCCCAAGTGGGAAACAAAGAACACACAAAGATATCTGCAGCAGGGGAATGGCACAGAAGAACAAGGACACCTGCAGAAGTGCCAGCAGGGAACAGCACAGAATGATAGGCGCTGATCAATTGGCTACCCATCTTGGTTTCACACAAGTCACCTGGCAAATCCCCATGCACAGGAATGCCAGTCAGGTCCTGTGTGGTTCCATTACTCCCAGGGGAATTGATCACCACCATTTTTTAAAGTGTCTACAGCAGAGGGAGAAAGAAGAAAAAAAAAAAGTGGGGGTAGGGGGAATCACCTATGTACGGAAGCCTCCAAACATCTGAGGAATTTACACAGGCTCTGAAGATAGCCGACATCTACACAAGCCACACACAGCGATGGAACTCTTATCTGAACACAATGTCCCGGCCCCATAACTCTGAAACTATATTGTGACGGTGGAAAGTAGATGCCTACATCTTGGGTCACCTTTCAGCGCCATTTACCAGGGGGGCCAACTCCCAGCTGGGAACTCCAGCTGACCAGGTACACAGATTATAACTCCACCCCAATTCCTCAGCAGTACTGGCTGTTTCTGTGACTACTTGGTTACCTTCAACATCTAGAGGGTGGCAATAAAATCCAGAAAACCGACAACAGACAACCACACATAATGGATGTGAAAAGAACCAGGAAATCTTCCCTCAAGATTTCTTGTCTGTGATTTATTTATGTGTTCATCTTTGTGGGTTTTTTTTTTTTGTGTGTGTGTGTGTGTGTGTGTGTGTGTGTGTGTGCGCGCACACACACACGTTTTTCTCTCTTTTTCATTTTTTCTTTTTTGTTTTGTTTGGTTTGTCTTTATTTTTTTTCTTTTCTTTCTTTTTAAATTTTATTTATTTATATATAGATATTTTTCCTCTTCTTTTCTCTCCCTATTTACTCCCCTGCCCTGACACTATCAACATATGTGAAATCAAGTTTTATACATGAATTAGGATTTTGAGAACTGGGGCAACTTAATAGTATATCAAAGTTGTGTAATATATAGTTTCTTTTCTATTTTTGACTCACTTTCTTTTCCTTCTATTTTCACCAATTTCTACTACTTTGACATTTTTTATTCCTCTTAACATATATATTGGTTTTTTATAGACAATTTGGTCTTCCCACTAACTTGTTCACTATAATTCATTTCCTCTCTCTTCTGCTGATAATAACTAAATTCATGCAGATATACATAATATCATCATTAATTATTCACAATAGCCCTAAAGTGAAACCCCCTAAAATGTAGTATGTATAACATTTCAGATAGTATTTGGCAGTAAATTTAAGGAAGCACCAATTCATGCTACAGCATGGATGAAGCTTGAATACAATTTGCTATACAAAAGAAATTTGGCAAAAAAGACTAATATTATGATTACATTTATGTTTAAAATAATGAATAGATCATTGTATGGAGAGATTACTTTACCTCAGTATAAGAAGAATGGGGAAGTAGAAGGGAGACTAGCTACTAATGGGTATGGGGTGATGAGAATGTTTTAAAATTATATTATGTTGATGGCTGTACTAATCTGTATATATATAGTGAGAACTATTGAATTTAAATGAGTAAAATTTCATGGTATGTGAATTATGTCTCAATAAAGCTGGCTTTTCAAAAATAGTTGTTACTGTAATCTATAGTTTAAATAATTTTAGTAGTTCCTAATCAATCAAATATTGCATTAACTTTTGGCATAGGGTACACATTAAGATTCTTACAGAATACAAATATCTATGTCACATGCAGGATTTAATGTGCCTTCTATTCAGAAACAAGATCAAGGGAGAAAATTAGAAGTTATAATAAATTACTTTTTTCATTTTATTATCTCACCATTATTCTTATTTAATAAAAATCTATGTATTCTGGAAATTTTCACTCTAATTAAATTATCATATTCTCTAAATAAACAGCCAAAATAGTTCTATATAGCTTTCAGTGAAGTACATCTACAATCTTTCTTAGCACAAATATAACTCCTATTTGTCACAAAAGTTCCTCACATTAAAAATGAGGAACATTTGTGCTAAATGCAATACACACAGGAAGTGCTCTTAGACTACCTTCATTATTTCAAAAGTTATCCTTGTGGCAGATGATAAGGTATGCCAGTTATTTCTTTGCCCTTTGATTTTTTTTTTTTTTTTCATTACCAGGGATTGAACTGAGGGGCACTCGACCACTGGGCCACATCCCCAGCCCCCCCTTTTTTTGTATTTTATTAGAGACAGGATCTCACTGAGTTGCTAAGTGCCTCGCCATTGCTGAGGCTGGCTTTGAACTCGCGATCCTCCTGCTTCAGCCTCCCAAGTGCTGGGATTACAGGTGTATGCCACCGTGCCCAGCTGTTTTGCCCTTTGATTTTGAATTTTTCAACCATCACCTCTTATGGTAATACCTAGGACTAGTTTTTCTGAGGTTTCTTATGTTTTTTTTTTTTTTTTTTTTTTTTGTACCAGGAATTGAACTCAGGGTCACATGACCACTGGGTCACATCCCCAGCCCTTTTTTTGTATTTTATTTGGAGACAGGGTCTCACTAAGTTGCTAAGTGCCTCACCATTGCTGAGGCTGGCTTTGAACTTGCGATCCTCCTGCCTCAGCCTCCCAGAGTGCTGGGATTACAGGCGTGCACCACCACGCCTGGCTGGTTTCTTATGTTTTTGAAATATTGTAGTTGGAATCTCTCCATTATGATGATCAGGGATTTTATTAAAAGTATAATACTGTACTCTATATTATACTTATTTAATCAGTATCTATAGCGGTAGAGCTCAAAATTATATTTTTGAACAAACCCTTAGGTAAATTTGATACTTATTAATATTTAAGAAGAATGAATTTGTTTAAATTTATATAAGCCATGTGGGGTTGATATGGTGACTTATTAAAGAAACATTGCATAAGACATTTCTCATCTAGCTAATTTGGAATCATAGGTAGACTTTTCCAGTAATCTTTAACTTATCTTCATATAGGGATGGGGGTATTATCTTCCTCCTTTCAAAAATTCTCATATGTATTGTTTTATAAATTTACCACTTGTAAGTTGGATTTCCAAAATTTTGCCTTTTCCCCAAAGTAACAAATTTTTCATTAGTTTATAATATTTAGTGTATGCATATTTTATGCATATTTTTGGCAAATAATAGTCTGAAGATTTCCCTTCCTTCTAATAAACTTTAGTCTTTTTGCATCTTTTTAATTTTAGTCACTTCCAGTAATATATGATATGCCCCCAATTTTTTTATACTCTGGTTTGTTTTCATTTTGTCATTGGTCAGAAGTCTCCTTAAATTCTAGTATCTGTGAACGAGTTGACATTTGGTGTTAATATTAATATAACATTATAGCATAATGTATGTAAACCATGCATGTATTAATAAAGCTAAATACATAGTGGTGCATCCTTTTATAGTTATACATATGCTATCATTTTCAGCTGACATGTATATAAATTTTTAAAAGTTTGAATCATAAATAACAGATATATATGTATAATATATATATATATATATATATATATATATATATATATATATATATATATATATATCTCAGACTACAATTTAGTACACTGTTCTACTATGGATAATCTAGTTACTGAGTTAAAAGTTCTTTCTTTTTTCCTCCCATGTATAATTCTAGATTATGAAAAATTAAACAATTCCTATGAGACCTCTCTATATGTAAATCACAGAGTGATGAAAATTCTCTTCTAAATTATTAGCATGATTCTTAATTTTTCCCTTTAGGGTTGCATTAAATCTTCCCAGTAGTTCACTCTGGGAGTTAATCTGTACTCTAAATTTACTTAATCTCAATTATGTTTCTACCACAGTTATAAGTACACATATTTCATCTTGAAATGTGTATACTTGTTAAGATTACTAGTAAAGTCCCCAATAAATATTTATACCCAGAAAAATCTTGCCTAACACTTGAATATCAGGGATGTAGAAAAGAAACCTAGTATGCTCAGGCCAGTCAATGGATGTTGTTTAACCATGGGTGGAGTGTTAACAAGGTCTTTTTTCTTTTTGGTAACTGCTCTTTCTTATGTCTAAAACCACATATTACTTGGTACTACTTATGAACCAGATGAAGCCTATCAATAGTGTTTTCCTGATTGATTTTATAACTTTATTTTTTATGTGGGGCTGAGGATTGAACCCAGTGTTTCATATGTGTTAAGCAAGCACTCTACCACTGAGCCATAACTCTAGCCCCTTCCTGAATTTTTTGATTCATACAAGACATCCATCATCTCAATAAAATTTCCCCTTTATAAATGCCCCTAAGAACCCACATTGAAGGATTTTTCAACAATATCACACACACACACACACACACACACACACACACACACATACACACACACTTATCTCAGATTGAATCTTCTAGACAAAGTCATAATAATTCTTACTTGTAGCATTCCTGATAAATGTTTTTCCAGCAGTAATTTGAAGTTTTTATATGTCCATTTTTTCAGGGAGCAACTATAACTGTAATTGCAGGATTTTTGCAGGGATTTTCCAGGCTGTTCTGCTGTGCTCCCCTATATGAGCAGATACCCCTGATAAAAGTTATTAATTTTTAACTGTTGCCATAAATCTTTCAATCAGGGAACTCTAGGGAAATATGACTTTGTAACATTATAGTGTCATACCCTTAGGTACTTTCAACTACTGTAGGCCTTGGAGAAAATAGAAATCTTTTCCTATCCCATTCCACTTCTTTTCTCAAGTTAGAGTTATCAAGCTTATCTATGGATTCTTTTTTGAAGTAGATCAGATAAGAGCTCTCTCCCTACAGTTAAAATCCAGATAGCTTGCAAGATACCCAATTTCTTCTTCTCATAAGTAATCCTAAGTCTTTCCCAGTAAACACAAACACAAAGGCAAAGTTTAATCCTAAAAAAACTCAATCTTACAAAATAATTTAATACGACATGACCACACAATGAAGTAAGGAAGGACACTTAATTTTATAACCCTGATCCTCTCATAGAAGAATATTTTATTGGTGCCAAAGTATATTTTTGGTTTCTTAAATTCAGGTAAGTAACTATATTTACATATATATGTTAAACCTTGATTGTGTAGGATAAGTTAAACAGAATATTAATGTATCTGTGAATACTACTGACATATTTCATTTACTATAGAAAAATATCCCTGTTACAAACTTATTTTCTTATTATTTGGCTGAGTGAAAGACAACGAATGCATGTAAGCAACAATAAAATCAATTTTCAGATTATACACTGAGGTCAGTACTTCTTTGGGGAATTCATATCTTTTCCAAATCCAGTCCTAGCAAATCACTCAATATTAATGTGATTGTCTCAATTATCAAGGCAGCATTCAGTGATATTCACTAGAATCTACTCACTAAGAAGAAAATTTGTTTAAATAATTTAGAAACAAAGGCTAAAGCATAAAGAATTGTGGTTTAAACACACAAATTTTGTTAACCAGAACAATCCAGTCTAATAACATTTGCATTTCTTGAAATATGACTTTCACAAATCAGACCTCACTGCATTCATCATATTAGATGAAAGTAATTAGATTAGCTTTAACTTTTGTTGAAGTATCCTATTTTGTAGTAATAAACAGAAAAATGTATGCTGTGAGTGAAAGGAGAGGTGACCCCAGAAATACACAGACCAAAATAGTTTGAGATGCATACCATTCTTAGTCTAAAGTTCAAGACACCCAGCTAAGTCAGCTGAAAATTTCTAAAATGAAGTAGCAAATTTTCATCTTTGTTTTAAAAATAGTACATTTTCTGCTTCTTTGGATTCCCATGAAAAAAGTGAATACATTTCAGTAGAATAGACAGTTGAAATGCTCTATTTCTTTGACCTTTAAAATATTTTCAACTGTGAACAGCTGGTCACTCTGCCCATTTCCCAGAGGCTGCTTAGACTATAAACAGGAGACAGAGTAGAATTGCAGCCAATCTAATTATGGAATATTGAAAAGGTCAAAGCATTGCCCTTGGCTACAAAATCGTAAGATCTTCATTTAAAAGAATTCCAAATGCCCTATCTAGTAAATGGAACAGCAGTAATTTATATTTCTTATAGAATAAGTATTTGGAAGCTATCTCCCATACATAATTTCTGGGCTACCAAAAATGTTACAATCTTACTCAGAATTGACCAGAAAAGCAACAGTAATATGGGTAGTAGCAGTATCTTCTTTCATTTAGGGACACTGTATCTTATGTGTAACAGTGTTTCAGTTAAGGTTTAATCAGAGATGTAAACACCAACCCTTAAAGAATAAGTGGGGCTTATATAGGGGTTAGATCTTAGGGAATGTGGGACACTGATGAATCTTTCTGAAGAAGGTTATTGTCTCTGTGCCTGGTGATATGCTTGAAGTTGCTTAAGCAGCAAGGCCAATAGTTGGGAAGAAAAGCTAGATGTCATACAAGGGGGAGTGTGAATAAAGTGGAACCAATGAAAAGAAACTGGAACCCATAAGAATAAATAAAATTTAACACACGCTCAAATTCATGTTTGCCTTTTATTACCTCTGTCCTTAACAATATAGTTCTTTTACAAAAAAAAAAAAAAAAAAAAAAAAAAAAAAAAAAAAAAAAAAAAAAAAAAAAAAAAAAAGAAAAAGAAAAAAAAAAAGAAAGAAAAAAGAGAAAGAAAGAAAAAGAAAACACTCCAGAATGGGTTGATGCCTTTGCCATGGAACTAAATGAATACCTGGCTCTGGACTTGGAGAAGTTGAAGGTAGAGGTTTGGTGGACAACAAAAAGCTCTAGGGTCAGCTGTAACCCAATGGAAATTAGGAGGGGCAGCAATCAGAAATAATGTGCATCAGCAGCTCCAGGATATGGAATCATACACTAACTTTCAGGAAATAATGGTTATATTTTACTTCTTCCTTGTAAATTTAGTGCATAGTGCTCTTGTGGTTAACTCAAACTCAGAATCATACAGGTTCCAAATTCAGCTAGGTTGACACAGTACAGAACCACCATGCCTAGCCATAGAAACTTAAGTGTGCTTAAGACTATAAGAAAACTGTGCACTTTTAGATAACGTGAGATATGTGGGACTTTATATGGATGTTTCTGGCACTGTCTATATTCTGTTTTCTCACTGTATAAGGTAATCAATAGCTAAGCATTCTATTTGGAAGGAATATTGTAGAGGATTTTCTATACGGAAATTAAGCAGTTGGGTTGAAGCAAAAAGATATATATCGCCGGGCCGGCGCGGTGGTGCATGCCTGTAATCCCAGCACTTGGGATGCTGAGGCAGGAGGATCACAAGTTCAAAGCCAGCCTCAGCAATGGCGAGGCACTTAGAAACTCAGTGAGACCCTGTCTCTAAATAAAATACAAAAAAGGGCTGGGGATGTGGCCCAGTGGTCCAGTGCCCCTGAGTTCAATCCCTGGAACAAAAATATATATATATATATATCCTGAAGACAGCTGGAAAAAATTGTGGAGTTGGGTTAAATCTATTAATTTTGCTTGCTGCAAACTGTAGGAATCTCATGGTTAATTTTATGCTAATAGATAACTAGTGGGTTTACATGTAATGAGAAATGAGCTTACCAGAGGAAGCAGAGATATTTGGAGCAGATTCCCTTAGGGGAAAATTTGAGCTATGTGATTGGAAGTCCTTAATAACCAATCAATTTGTCTCTCATTCAGTTGAACTTCTTAAAAGTTTTTTTTTTTTTTTTTTAATTTGGAATTGAAACTGATGTAGCATTTCTAAATCTTTTTTGTTTACAATGTCATAATTTTAGAAAATTGCTCACAGTCCAGTTTAAACAGTGGAAATTACATTTTTTATAATTGACTCAGTTGTCTTATTTTATAAATTATATTTGCATCCATATTTAGTAATTAGCATGCACTTGTAACAGCATCATCAATGTCACAAAAAGCCCCCATGAACTTTATCTATCATATTACATAACTAAAGCAAGAATATGGTCCACTATAGTAAGTACCATGGGAAGGGGTTAGAAATGACTCATCTGGCTTGCTTCTCTACAGTATTTTTCACATGAAATTGAACTTCCCAGTCATGTTTGTTAAAAAATAGATCATACCCCATAGCAACCCAGTGGGTGATCAATTCATTAAAATTAATTACATTGGACTGCATTGGAATAACTTGGGGAAAGTAGGCTATGTTTGCTCTGATTTCAAAGTCCACAAAAACCCCTCTGACAACTATTAGAATAACTACAATATAGACTTTACCTGAAAACTCCAGAGAGCCCTGCTCTGTTGCATTGGTTCTTCAGCCCCCAAGTTCTGGCATCACCTCATAACTGCCTTGTTATTATTTCTGTATAAGATATAAATTCTCCTTGGGCTGGGATATAGCTCAGTTAGTAGAGTACATGCCTCTCATGCACAAGGCCCTGGGTTCAATCTCCAGCACCACAAAAAAAAAAAAAAAAAAAAGATATAAATCTCCTTGACTGTTACTTGCTCTCTTTATTTCAATTGTTGGACCTACCATAATGGCCATGTGGCAGACTTGTCCTTCATAATTATTATCTCATGACAAGGTATAAAATCTTTACTATGCACCACATTGTCGACAGGGTCTTCGCCTACAAAGGCAGAATACATACCAGTAATCTCAAGTCTATTCTATTATAAAAGTTAATGAATAGCTGTTAGTGGTAGAGTGTTTGCCTTGAATGAGAGAAGCCATGGGTTCTATCGCCAGCAACAAAAAAAAATGAAAGAATTCATTCTAAGACATGGAGGATGTTGAGAATTTAAGTACGTATGCATGTATGTGTACGTATATACAAACACTCACACATGCGTATAATCATATATATGTACATATATATATATATATATGATTATAAATCTTTTTTGTTTACAATGTCATAGTTTTAGAAAATTGCTTACAGTCCAGTTTAAACAGTGGAAATTACATCTTTTATAATTGACTCAGTTGTCTTATTTATAAATTATATTTGCAACCACATTTAGTAATACACACACACACACACACACACATATATATATATATATATATATATATATTCTTGATTTAGATTTTATGTTGATACTATTTCCTTTGGTATCATTTTCTCAAGCCATCCAGTTTTGGAAACTTGCCTGAAAACATTGACAACTATTATGAACTTTTCAGAAAAGCATTTTCTCTAGAAACCTAAATTTGATCACTACTAGATAGAGTTAATCTATCCTAATTCAACGTCTCAGACACTGGAAATATGAAGGCATGGTTAAGAAAGATCTTGTTTGAGTTTTCCAATGTGAATCTTGCCACTTCCTTGAAATTATTTTTAAATTTTTATTTGAAGGTGTTGTATGTGACAGTAGAATGCATTACAATCCATAATACACTTATAGAGCACATTTTTACATACCTCTGGTTGCTTTTTTTTTTTTTTTTTTTTTTTTTTTTTTTGGTACCGGGGATTGAACTCAGGGGCACCCGACCACTGGGCCACATCCCCAGCCCTTTTTTGTATTTTATTTAGAGACTGGGTCTCACTGAGTTGCTAAGTGCCTCGCCATTGCTGAGGCTGGCTTTGAACTCGCAATCCTCCTGCCTCATCCTCCTAAGTGCTGGGATTTCAGGCATGCGCCACCGCGCCCGGCTTCCTCTGGTTGTATGCAAAGTATATTCATACCACTCATTTCTTCATGCATGCACTTAGGGTAATGATATCCATCTCATTCTACCATCTTTTTTAAACCCCTTGCCCCCTCCCTTCCCTTTCCTCCCCCTTTGACATTTCTAGTGTTCCTGTGATCCTCCTATGCTCCCCATCCCAACCCCACTGTGAATCAGCCTCCTCATATCAGAGAAAACATTTGCTATTTGGATTTTTGGAATTGGCTAACTTCACATAGCCTTATATTCTCCAATTTCATTCATTTACCAGCAAATAGCATTATTTTATTCCTTTTTTTGCTGAGTAATATTCTATTGTGTATATATACCACATTTTCTTTATCCATTCATCTACTGAAGGGCATCTAGGTTGGTTCCACAGTTTAGCTATTGTGAATTTTGCTACTATAAACATTGATCTGGCTGTGTCCCTGTAATATGCAATTTTTAAGTCCTTTGGGTATAGACCAAGGAGTGGGATAGCTGGGTCATAAGGTGGTTCCATTTCCGGTTTTCCAAGGAATATCTATACTTTTTTCCAGATTGGGTGCACCATTTTGCAGTCCCACCAGCAATGCATGAGTATACCTTTCCCACCCACATCCTCTCCAACATTTATTGTTTGTGTTCTTAATAGCTGCCATTCTGACTGGAGTGAAATGAAATCTTAGAGTAGTTTTGATTTGCATTTCTCTAATTGCCAGCGATGTTGAGCATTTTTTCATGTATTTGTTGATTCATTGTATATCTTGTTCTGAGAAGTGTCTGTTCAGTTCCTTGGCCCATTCATTGATTTGGTTATTTGCTTTTTTCTGGTTTTAAGATTTTTAATCTCTTTATATATTCTAGAGATCAGTGCTTTATCTGACATGAGTATAGTAAATATTTGTTCCCAATTAGTAGGTTCTCTATTCACCTCACTGATTTTTTCTTTTGTTGAGAAGAAGCTTTTTAGTTTGAATCCATCCCATTCATTAATTCTAGGTTTTAATTCTTGTGTAATAGGAGTCTTATTAAGGAAGGAAGAGCCTAATCAGATATGATGGATGATTGGGCCTACTTTTTCTTCTAATAGACACATGGTCTCTGGTTTAATTCCTAGGTCCTTGATCCACTTTGAGTTGAGTTTTGCACATGGTGAGAGAAGTTTCATTTTGTTACATATAGATTTCCAGTTATCCCAGCACCATTTGTTGAAAAGGCTATCTTTTCTCCAATGGATGTTTTTGGCACCTTTATCTAATGTAAGATAGCTGTAGATTTGTGCGTTAGTCTCTGTGTCATCTATTGTGTACTATTGGTCTACATGTCCATTTTGGTGCCAGTACCATGCAGGTTTTGTTATTATTGCTCTGTAGTATATTTTAAGGTCTAGTATTGTGATGCCACCTGCTTCACTCTTCTTGCTAAGGACTGCTTTAGCTATTCTGGGTCTCTTATTCTTCCAGATGAATTTCATGACTGCCTTTTCTGTTTCTATAAGGAATGTCATTGGGATTTTGATTGGAATTGCATTGAATCTGTATAATGCTTTTGGTAATATAGTCATTTTGACAATATTGATTTTGCCTGTCCAAGAACAAGATAGATCTTTCCATCTTCTAAGGTCTTCCTTAATTTATTTTTTTAGTGTTCTGTAGATTTCATTATAGAAGGCTTTCACGTCTTTCGTTGATTCCCAAGTATTTTATTGATTCTCAAGTATTTTATTTTTCTTGATGCTATTGTAAATGGGGTAGTTTTTCTTATTTCCCTTTCAAAGGATTTGTCACTGATGTATATAAATGCCTTTGACTTATGGGTGTTCGTTTTGTATCCTGCTACTTTGCTGAATTCATTTACTAGTTATAAAATACTTACCTTACCTAATATTGTAAACCTAAACCTTATTGAAAAAGTCCTAAGGGAGACAACAGTTTGGTATGTAAAAGTTGATGGAATTGACTTGAAAATCTATGAGAGAACTGCTATATTTGCACATACTAAAAAAGTGGTTACATCTTTTTTCTCCTGGTTGTATTATGGGAATGGACATTCAATCTGACTGAGGAATGTTTCCATTACTTAGAATTGTAAAGCAGCAGCCATGTAAATCCATCCTCAAAAACTATTAATTAGTCATTCTAAATAGAAACCAGTAAAATTGTTTGGGCCAACACAATCATAAACAGAAGCTGTAGTGCTTGTATGGACAAATTCAATTTGATAACCCCTTGTGAAACATAGTCTTGGGCTTATGGCAAAAGCCCACGGACACCTCCAAAAGCTATGGGAACTTTGGACTTGAGAATTTAAGCAGTTTGTGTAGGACCATGCTTACTGGGTAATACATGGAAGAGATAAAAGAAGGGAACTTCTTTTCCTTAGGACTGACTCTGTCACTGTATAAGAAGGTACTGGATTCTATAATCATTTTGACAGTTCACTGTAAACAGCTGTAAGTTGACTGACAAATAGCTTCTTGGTTTGTAGAACGTCAGTTCCAAGGTAAACAGACAATATGTTACTTGGAAGGATGACACTCTATTTTAGGATGATAAAAGAAAATCAGCTTGGTGGGCTGAATTGCATGTTGTTTTCCTAGCAGTTATAGAAGAATTAAATAAGGGTAAGTGCCACTATAATTGTGGATTTACTTATTCATGGACAGTGACTAGTGTCCATAGAATCAAGAAGAATGTTATGGAAACCTGACATGTTTTATAGAGATACCCATATGGGGCGTGGCATATGGGCTTTTGAGAGGTGAATTAAAGTAACTATTCCCACGTGCTCACTTTGGTAGACCATGAAATGAGTGGCTATGGGGGAGCTTCAACAATGCAGAGATGTGACCTTCTTTATCTACTATCCTCAGCACACAATTCCAAACAGGACCATTTTGTCTGCCAGCAAAAGAGACAAACTGCAGATAGCTATGTGCCCAATTCCATGGAAAAAAAGTCCTGAACAAAGCTGGCAAATAAACTGATGTTGGTAGCCCTGTGGTGGGCATGAAGAGGTATTGACAGGAACAGGTATTGACACTGGACAGAACCTTTCTTACCTGATAGAAGATGTAAATTCTCAGAGTGCTACAGGACAAAAACAGAAAATATTGTACCAGTTTGGATGGCTGAGTCACATTGCCTCAGACCAAGGAACACATTCTACAGCTCATAATGTCCAACAATGGGTAGAGATTTCCTGTTTGAATTAATAATTTATTGAAAGAAAAGTAGAACAAATAATTAAAAACCTGGCTGTCTCAAATGGATGGAGATAAAGGTATTAAAGTCTGGCCTGCATGTTTTCATAAGTATGTGCTCACTCAACATGAAAGGGATTAGAGTAGTGTCCCCACTAGATACATTTTAATTTTTCTAGCGAATCTGAGGAAGAGAGTATGGTAAGAATGCATATGGATGGGGAAGATGCTAGAATGACTATGCAGTTCTTGCTTAGGGAAGAGTATACTCGTATAATGATTATATACATTTTTTTCTCTTTTACACATCACCACAACTTATTTTTTCCTACAATGCAGTGATCAGGACTGCAACTACAAGTACTAGAACCAGATGATCCCACCACTTTGCTGATTTCATTGACTAGTTCTAAAAGTTTTCTTATGGAATTTTTTGGGTCTTCTAGTTATAGAATCATATCATCAACAAATAGGGCTAATTTGAGTTCTTCTTTTCCTACCTGTATCCCTTTCATTTCTTTCATCTGTCTAATTGTTCTGGCCAGAGTTTCAAGTACTATGTTAAATAAAAGTGGTGAAAGGGGGCATTCCTGTCTTGTTCCAATTTTTAGAGGGATTGCTTTCAATTTTTCTCCATTTAAAATAATGCTAGCCTGGGGATTAGCATATATAGCTTTTATAATGTTGAGATACGTTCCTGTTATCCCTAGTTTTTCTAGTGTTTTGAACATGAAGGGTGCTGTATTTTGTTGAATGCTTTTTCTGCATCTATTGAGATAATCATATGGTTCCTATCTTTAAGTCTATCGATGTGATGTATTATGTTTATTGATTTCCATATGTTGAACTGTATTTTAAGCCTTCTGTAAGAATATCTAAGAGCCAAATGGGGTTGGTTGTACCTTCATTCCATTTGGTAAAACTGGGGCAAACAAATGAATGCAGTTGTATTGCCTGGTGGTAAAAAAAAAAAAAAAAAAAAAAAAAAAAACAACAACAACAACAACAACAACAACAAAAACTCAGTAGTTCTGCACCTATGTAATCTTACTCTTATTTGAATGTGAATGTACCAAAGAGGAGGCATTTGTTAGAATAGAATGCTACTTGTAATCTAGACCAGCACAGTTGCTCATCATAATGTTCTTTCCAATGATGAAAAAGTTTTGGCATTAATGGGAGAAAGGGGCATAGTAGCTAAGACTAAAGTAATGAATAAATAAGCTATGTACTAAAGGAAATCCAATATTGTATTAATACCTAGAGAGAAGCTCAGAGCATGAGAATGATATTGTATTTTAACTCAATAATACCAGATGCTTGAAAAAGTGAAATAATATGTTTGCCAAGACCACTCTTGCCTTTGGAACTAGACAAGATTGAATGAAAGCTTGTAAATTTTAGTAGCCTCATCCTGGGGCACAATTTCTTACAATATGATGATGGGATAGACTAATGATGACTGAATGGAATTCTAGTAATATGCTATCTTTTGATGTACATGGTCCATTTGCTGTAAGGGATCTATGTTCAAAGATCAGAGGTGGACTATGATATCGTGAAACATGTATTTAATTTTCATCCATGTTTCTTGATATAAAGCTTCTAAAACCCTTGTGATCTCCAGAGTAGCAAGTGTTTCTTTTGAATATAATGAGATAACTAGTGATGATAGTTTCTAGATAACTTGAGCATGGGGACAATAAGGTATGATTACAAGGTTGGAAATTTTGGCCCCAACCCCCAACCTTTGGAGAGAATAGAAGGGCATAATGTAGGTAGGGTTGATTTCCAATGGCTAGTGATATAATAAATCATGCATATGTAATAAAGTCTCCATTAAAGACACATAAAGATAGGGATAAGATGAGCTTCCTAGTAACTGAACATTGAAGGTATCTGGAGCATGGTGTCCCATTCTTTCACATCTCACCCTATGCATCTTTTCAATCTCATGGTTCATCTGTATATTTTGTAATATCTTTAATGAAAAATGGGTAAAGTATTTTCATAAGTTCTGGCAGCCACTCTTACAAATTAATCAAACTTTCTGTAGGGGTCATGGGAACCTTGATTTATAGATGGTAGGTCAGAAATATAGGTATTAACCTATTATGATTATCATCTGAACTGGTCAGCGGTCTTGCGGGACTAAATCCTCAACCCTTGGATTTGATGCTATCTCCAAGAAAGATACTGTCAGAATTAAATTGAAATAGAGGACTCTGGGCTGCTGTCCCCTGTAGAATTGAATATTGGTGGAAACACATCCCCATGCTTTTTGGTAACCAGAAGTGGTCTGTATTGAGAGTACAGATAATAAGACAAACACCCTTTCTCTACCACTGTAGTGTCTTCATTTGTTTTATTTAAATTATCTAATTTGTTACCATACAATTATACACAGTATTTATATATAAACCATTCCATTTATATAAAGTTGGCAGTGATATCTCCTCTTTTATTCCAAATTCTATTGATGTGAGTGACTTTTGAGTTGTTGATTTTCTTTACTGTTTTCTATATTCCATATTTAATTAATTTCAATTCCAACCTTTACTTTTCCCTTCCTTTTCCCTGTGTTGAGGGTTGATTTTTCTCTTCTTTCATGATTTCTTAAGGTCAAATATTAAGTTATTGATGTGAGCTTAGCTCCCTTCCTCCCTTCCTTCCATCCTTCCCTTCTTTCTTTATTTCAGGTAAAAAATTTCCCTCTAATGATTTATTGAAATGTAAATTCTAAGGTTTTTATGTGATTTCTAATTCATGTAAAAATATTTTTAAATTTTTCTGAGCTTCCTCCTTTGATTAATTCAGTAGCATGTTGTGAATTTTCATATATTTACCTAATATCTCTATTACTGAGTTTTAATTTAATTTCATTGTGATTGGAAAATGTACTTCATAAGATTTGAATCATTTTATATTTATTTAAACTTGTTTTATGCCCTGGACTATGGTCAATACTGAAGATTGTTCTGGGTACACTTGAGGAGAATATCTGTTCTCCTGTTGTTAAGTAGATTTTTCTATAGATAACTGTTAGGACTATTTTGTTTACAGTTTTGTTCATGTCCTTTATTTTCTTATTGATCTTCTGTCTGGTTGTTCCATCCATTATTTAAATGAAGTATTGAAGTCTCATATATTGTTCCTGAGATTTTCTTTCTTCAATTTTATCTGCTTTGCTACATGAATTTTGAAAGTCTGTTTTTAGGTGCACAAATTGTCATATCTATCTGATGGAGTGGACTTTATCATTATAAATTTTCCTTCTTTATCTCTAGTAATAGTTATTTTTTAAAGTATATTTTTTTTGCATTAATTCTGCCATTCCACTATGTAATGGTTATTACTCGCATGGTTTAAAATACTTTTCATTTAATTTTTACATTCAATCTATTTGTGTCATTACATACAGAATTCCATCTATACATTGCACATATTCAGCTTTTTCATTTTCATGTGGTCTAGTCTGACAACCTACTCTTTTATTTTTTTTCTTTTATTCTAAGTTGTTATGTATGACAGCAGAATGCATTACAATTCATATTAAACTTATAGAGTACAGTTTTACATATCTCTGGTTGTATACAAAGTATATTCACACCATTCGTGTCTTTATACACGCACTTCGGGTAATGATACCCATCTCACTCTATAATCTTTATTTTACCCTCTTCCCCCCTCTTTTTCATTTCCTCCCCATTGACCTTTCTAGTGTTCCTGTAATCCTCCTATGCTCGCTGTCCTAACCCCACTGTGAATCAGCCTCCTTACATCAGAGAAAACATTTGCCATTTGGATTTTTGGAATTGGCTAACTTCACATAGCCTTATATTCTCCAATTTCATTCATTTACCTGCAAATAGCATTATTTTATTCCTTTTCTTGCTGAGTAATATTCTATTGTGTATATATACCACATTTTCTTTATCCATTCATCTACTGAAGGGCATCTAGGTTGGTTCCACAGTTTAGCTATTGTGAATTGTGCTACTATAAACATTGATCTGGCTGTGTCCCTGTAATATGCAATTTTTAAGTCCTTTGGGTATAGACCAAGGAGTGGGATAGCTGGGTCATAAGGTGGTTCCATTTCCAGTTTTCCAAGGAATATCCATACTGCTTTCCAGATTGGGTGCACCATTTTGCAGTCCCACCAGCAATGTATGAGTGTGCCTTTTCCCACACATCCTCTCCAACATTTATTTTTGTTTGTGTTCTTAATAGCTGCCATTCTGACTGGAGTGAAATGAAATCTTAGAGTAGCTTTGATTTGCATTTCTCTAATTGCCAGAGATATTGAACATTTTTGTATATTTGTTGATTGATTGTATATTTTGTTCTGAGAAGTGTCTTTCCAGTTCCTTGGCCCATTTATTGATTTAGTTATTTGTTCTTTTGATGTTAAGATTTTTGAGTTCTTTATATATTCTAGAGATTAGTGCTCTATCTGACGTGTGTGTGGTAAAAATTTGTTCCCAATTAGTAGGCTCTCTATTCTCCTCACTGATTGTTTCTTTTGCTGAGAAGAAGCTCTTTAATTTGAATCTATTCCTTTTATTGATTCTTGATATGAATTCTTGCACTATAGGAGTCTTATTATGGAAGTTGGGGCCTAATCCGACATGATGGAGATTAGGGCCTAAATTTTCTTCCCATAGGCACAGCATCTCTGATTTAATTCCTAGTCCTTGATCCACTTTGATATGAGTTTTGTGCATGGTGAGAGATAAGGGTTTAATTTTATTTTGTTACATATGGATTTCCAGTTTTCCTAGCACCATTTGTTAAAGAGGTTATCTTTTCTCCAATGTACATTTGGTGCCTTTGTTTAATATAAGATAACTGTAATTATATGCATTAGTCTTTGTGTCCTCTATTTTGTACCATTGATCTACCAGTCTATTTTGTTGCCAATAGCATGGTGTTTTTGTTACTATTGCTCTGTAGTATAAGGTTTGGTATAGTGATGCCACCTGCTTCACTCTTCTTACTAAGGATTGCTTTAGCTATTTTGGGTCTCTTATTTTTCCAGATAAATTTCATGACTGCTTTTTCTATTTCTATGAGGAATGTCATTGGGATTTTGATTGGCATTGCATTAAATCTGTATAGTGCTTTTGGTAGTATAGTCATTTTGACAGTATTAATTCTGCCTATTCAAGATCAAGGTAGATCATTCCATCTTCTAAGTTCTTCTTTAATTTCATTCTTTAGTTTTTGTAGTTTTCATTATAGATGTCTTTCTCATCTTTCATTGATTCCCAAGTATTTTATTTTATTTTTTGATGTTATTTTAAATGGAGTGGTTTTCCTCATTTCCCTTTCAGAGGATTTGTCACTGATATATAGAAATGTGTTTGATTTATAGGTGTTGATTTTGTATCCTGCTACTTTGCTGAATTCATTTACTAGTTCTAAAAGTTTTCTGGTAGAATTTTTGGGTCTTCAAGCATAGAATCATATCATCAGCAAATAGTGATCCTTTACCTATCTGTATCCCTTTAATTTCTTTTGCCTGTCTTATTGCTCTGGCCAGTTTTTCAAGAAATATGTCAAATAGAAATGGTGAAAGGGGGCATCCCTGTCTTGTTCCAGTTTTCAGAGGGAATGCTTTCAATTTTTCTCCATTTAGAATGATGTTGGCCTGGGGCTTAGCATAGATAGCTTTTATGTTGTTGATATATGTTCCTGTTATCCCTAGTTTTTCTAGTGTTTTGAACACGAAGGGTGCTGTAGTTTTTTTCAAATGCCTTTTCTTCATCTATTGAGATGATTATATGGTTCTTATCTTTAAATCTATTGATGTGATGAATTACATTTATTGTTTTCTGTATGTTGAACTAATCTTGCATCCCTGAAATGAATCCCACTTGATCATTATGTACTATCTTTTTAATATGTTTCTATATTCAATTTGCCAGAATTTTATAGAGAATTTTTGCATTTATATTCATTAGAGATATTGGTCCGAAATTTTCTTTCTTTCATGTGTCTTTGTCTGGCTTTATAATCAGGTTGATATTGGCCTCTCTTTAATTTTTTTTTCTTTTGCCCTTTTGTATGTCTTATTACTTTCTCTTGAAAATCATACATGGTGAACTGTGTAAACAGAACTGCAGAATATGGACCTGTGTGGGGAGAGGTGAAGCTTTCTATTGCCCTATGATTTGGCCTCAATTTTTTTATTATGCCTGTGTCTCTGGACTATGAAATTTATACATGGTTCTCATTCTTTTCACTTCTGAGTTGGGACTAGATGTCTGAAGTGATCTTGAGTTGTGTATTTCCATTCCTTTTTGTCATTCATGCTGTTATATAACTCCACAGTGTAGGCTTTGGTTAAATGGCTTTTCCTTAGGGAAGAGCTTATTACAAAAAACAACAAAAACAAACAAACAAAAAAGCAGAACAATCTGGCACATTTCAAATAGTTTCTTTCTCCTCTGCCTGACAAAACACAAGGTGACTTTTCTCTAATATTCACTCTGAGAACCAGATTGAACCTATGAAATAAACCTTGCAAAGCTATAGGGTACCTCTCTGACTGGGTCCCCTTAGAGTTTTCAGATTCAGGATTGTCTGCTGTAAATCTCTAGCAGTTTGTCAATTACAGTTTAGAGTTTCCTCCACCTGCACTTATTACCATGGAGTTTTTAGCTCTAGCATATTTTGAGTTTTCATATTTGCCCATCTGTCTCTAATTTTGGGTGTAGTGTTTTGCCTTGTGACCTTGCTTCTCTTGTGGATCTAAGAAGAGCTGTTGTTTTTCTTAACATTTTATTTGTTGTTAGTAGAAACCAGCAGCATCCAAGTTTCTTCTGTGGCATAGCACAAACTGGAAATCACTAATGATTTTTAAAAAAATTGATTATTATGTTTTTCAACTCCAAATTTTCCATGTTTCTTTGTAGTAATTCCTCTTTTTCTTTATAGTCTTTATTTGATAGATATTATCATCAAACTTCTCTTTAATTCATTAATCATGGTTTCTTTTAGATATTTCAACATACTTAAAATAGCTGTCTTGACATCCTTGTCTTATACCAGTACTCCATGAAAGACAGCTTTTTTGCCTGCTTTTCAATTGTTTACACTTTACTGTTTATAAATTTTTATTGAAAACTAAATGTTTTAGATGATAGTTTGTGGTAATTTTGAAACTAACTGCTGTTAGGATAGTAACCTCCGCCCCCAGGTGGGCTATTTGAATTTCGTGTGCGCGACTATTTGTTCCAACAAGGATGTAGGTAATCCGAGGCTTCTCTTTGTTCACTTTCTCGCGTGCGGGCAATGATGTAGGTAATGCTATATAATCTGAGGCTTTCCTTTGGGGTCTTGTGCTTCCTGCATGTCTGTGGGAGAGCTTGACCCCAGCTAGCTGGCTCAATAAACTCCATTTGTGTATTACATTACTGACCAGTTTCTTTGTGGTTCATGGGAAAATTAGTGAAACTGGACCCTAACATCTGGGGGCTCATCTAGGATCGCTTTCCCTTGAACTGGCAAATGGTATCGGAGTTTTTGACTCTGGAAGATAGCGGCGAGAGGTTTGGCCACTCTCATCTGTTCGGGGGAACTCTATGTTCTCGTCTGGGAGAACAAGGCTCTCATCTGTTCTGGGGGACCTCTGTAGGGCAGAAGACGGGTCAGCATCGTGGAGGACGTCCTAGAGCTTGTTGATCACCGACAGTCCAGATGGACGCCATTTGGATTGGTGCCAAGTAAGGATCCAGATCTGGAAGAGAGTGTCTGTTAGAGAGAGAGTGATCGGAGGACCGGTCCGAGTGAACGTGAGGCTGCCTTGAGAATTTGTGTGGTTGCTGGGTTTGTGTGTGTGACTTTTACAGCCTTTCTTTCATTCTTTCTGTTCTGCTTTTTCATTGTGTGTCTTTTCTGATATAAATATAAGAAAATTGAACGGCAAAATGGGTGATGAGACAAGTAAGCCTGATACTTCTTTGAGCTATGTTTTAAAGAACTTTGACAAACCTTACCCCCCTTTACTAAGCAGGATTAGGGAGACATCCCTGCTGCTTCCAAGGGAAATCACATAGTCAAGCAAGACCTGGATCCATCCTCATGGAAGGCACTAGCAGAATGGAAACGCTGTTCTCAAGTTCCCCCAAGAGTTACTCCCATGGGAATTCAGCTGACTCTTAGCAATAGATAAAGGCAAAAGTCAGTTTGACTTGCTTCATTTTAAACACCTAGCAAAAACAGTTAAAATCGAAAATGCAGCCATTCCTGGGCACTTAAGAAATAATAGTTAAATGTAACTTAAGATATACACTTATATTAGCCCCCAAAATTAGTAAGACTGGAGGCTACAAAAGAGATTCTTAAGCAGGAGTGCCTGATAACTATAAAAAGAAACAGTTTAACTATTAAATGATTGCCAAGTCAAAAGTTTTTAGTCAGCTTAAGGCCTACAGAACTTCCTAACCTACACAGGCAGGCTTAATATTCAGTAGTATGATTATCTAGCCCTAAGTAACAGAAATAAAGGGTTCTGTACTGGACACAGAGGTCATGCCAATAGAAATATTTTATAAGATCAGATGGCATTAAGTAGCTTGACTACCATCTTATCTAGATAGACATCTGTGACATTAAATGCTGTGTTTACATTCCTGATATGTTAAAGTTATATTCCCAAGTAAAGGCCATGTCTCTGGCCTTATTATGGGGATAACTTCTCAGCCCTCACACCTCCTGGTGAGAAATTATTGACTGCTACCATGTTCATGGTATACATTGACATATTCCAGATGTTGCAACATTTATTCAGTACTCATGATTTTTGTTTCTCTCATAGAAGTGCTGGTCCCTGATGACAACCTGTTCTTTCCCAGGCTTCAATCTGACCTGACTTCTAATAAGGGAACTCCAAACTACTTGCCCCCACCTCATAGCCCCTGTTCAGCTCAAAGAAGCCAGATTCGGTCATCGTCCCATGTCCTTACAGTAGTAAGAAGTTTCTGAAATTAGAAGGGAAATGAAGCCAGAGTCTGTTGGGCAGTCAGTATAGTCAAGTGAATTGAATCAGGTAGGACCAGGAAAGACAATTTTGAGTGAGTCCAAGAAAGTTGGAGACTTGTTGGTCTACAAGATTGAAATATTAATTCCTCCAGAGCCCTTCCTCTACCCTTTCAAAGATTTGAAAAGGACAAATAAGAAAAGGGGGGAATGTTAGGATAGTAACCCCCGCCCCCAGGCAGGCTATTCGAATTTTGCATGCGTGGGCTATTTGCTCCAACAAGGACATAGGTAATCCGAGGCTTCTCTTTGTTCACTTTTGCGCGCAGGCAATGACATAGGTAATGCTATATAATCTGAGGCTTTCCTTTGTTCGGGGTCTTGTGCTTCCTGCGTCTCGTCTGGGAGAGCTTGACCCCAACTAGCTGGCTCAATAAACTCCGTTTGTGTATTACATTACTGACTGGCTCTTTGTGGTTCGTGGGAAAAATTAGCGAAACTGTGTAAGCTGCCTGTCACGGCCAGCCACGGCGCCGCCACGGGAGGAAAATTCTCGGAGGCAGAGTTAAGCTTTTACTACTTTTACTTCTACTTTCTTAGAGCTTAGAGAGGGAAAGAAAGATTTTTCTTCTTAGCTTAGAGTAGAGTAGCTTAGAGTAAAGAAAGATAGAGCTTAGCTTTTCTTCTTAGCTTAGAGTAGAGTAGCTTAAAGAAAGATAGAGCTTAGCTTAGAGAAAGACTAGAGCTTCTTTCTTCTCTCTTCTTTCTTCCTTCTTCTGTCTTCTGTCTTCTGTCTTCTGTCTTCCTCGGGAGCCTCGGCCTTACTCTGACCAGTCCTCTGGAGCCTCGGCCTAACTCTGACCAGTCATTACTTCTTCTATCTGGTTTCTCTTCTGTAACCGCTCTGCCTACGTTCTGGCCGCTCTGATTCTTCTGACCAACCGAGCGACTGCCCGGCTGACTGAATTCTCCGTTCTCCTAACTCGGACCGCTTTCACCCGGTTATATACCTTCAGCTTTTCGGGTGCCTACAGGTGCGTCACATACATATCAGGTGGAACTTATGGCTTCCAGCTAGCTGCAACAGCCCTTCCTAATTAGGGCTCCTTCAAAACTGGACCCTAACACTGCTTGTTTCTGAGGCTCATCATTTACTCCTTTGATTGTTATTTTCTTAATCACTTAGATAAAAAAATTCATTGAAGTCAGTGTATAATCTGTGGTGCTGCTCCTCAGAGCATACAGTCTTAGGCATATGCAGGAGTCTCCTGGACCACCACTGATGACTGTGGTTTCAGACTGGGTTTGTTGGACTATCCCTGTTAAGCTTTGGCTGGCCTGCATATATTAGTATCACACCCAGCTGTAAATTTCCACTTATTGCTAGCTGTTTACTCTGCTGTTTTCAACAACTCCCTGGGGGCATTCGCAGTCTAATCCAATAAAGTTGACTCCTTGACAAGGGAAGGGTATTCTAGTTTTTGAGGCCTGTTCCTACACTCTCCAAGGAAGAACATCTGCCTTATGGAACAGTAACTATGGTAGATAAAAATGGAAACTGGTGCTGCCCCCTGGCTATGGCTACCACCCATATGGATCTTTCACATATCATGTCTAGTGATGATAGGATATATTAATGTTCCCCAGTTGATTAATTTCCCTAGTAGAACTCATATACCAGGAACCTGAAGGAGATGGAAGGTTCCATTCTACTGCCAAGGGCACCATAGCAGGTCTTCCACAAGACTGTGCTATATAGAAAAATAAAGTTTAACTCTTTACCAGATTCCCTGTCCAGGTAGGAGAAGGCCGGGTAGGATAAAGGGTGCAGCTGCTTCACTGGTGCCACCCACAGATATGGGCATCAGCCTTTTATAGCGTAAAATTATGAAAAATTGGTTATTTTGATCTTCACTAGCTGTTGAAATAACTGAAAATAGCACATCTACTCTAGGGATCTAGAGTAGATGGGACCTGCCACTCAGGTGACAAATCTACTGAAACAATTTTTCCCAAAATGTAGAGCTTTGGGGGCATGGGTGCAGTCCTCAGCTTGAATGTCACAGCCTCCTACTGTTTTTACTTTCTGTGGTTGTTAAATAAATTCTTCTCAATTGCTTCTAAGCCCTTTGATCATGTTCCAGAGATTTTGAGTTTTTCTTTGCTAATTTTGATCAGCCTAATAGATGTCTCTCTGAGGGAGAAGTTTCTGTGAGCTCTTCAGACTACTACTGTTCCAGAAGTCTATAAAGATTTTTGAAAATGAACATAGACGAGGAACACAAGAATAACTTTGGGATAGATTTTTAAACACACACATGCATTGGATTCCATGGCCAAATCAGTCTGAGAAGATCTGGAATAAAAATGTCTAGTCTTTTTAAAAAATATAGGCTATATCAGTTTTAATGTGCTAATGTGCATTTCTGAATCTCTAAAAATATGATATAGCATACATCTTATCCAAAATTTTCATAATCAATTCATATTGTCATTTGTTTGTTTTGCATATGCTTTGTTTTTTACATTTGCTGCTTGCTTGTTTTACATTGGACAGTTCTCAAAATGTTAGTCAGAATTCCATTTGAGACATATTGACTTAACATATTGCCCTTTAAACAAATAAATTTACTTGACTCTGTCCAATACCTAGCTGACGGTTTAATCTGGAAACTGCATCATTTGCTGTAGACCACATGGGTTGCCTACATGTTACATATATTTGCCTACATACGTTATATATTCATAAAATAGCATATATAGATATCTGGGACAGTTTAGGGTATTGCTAAAATGCTAGCTGTCAAACAGGACTTATGGAAAAATTTGAAAGTGCCAATCTGAACTTTAAAATGTCAAATACTAATGACACGATGTGAACTGAATATGAAAAACACCATTGTCAGATAAAAGCAACTATCAGAAATTGTCTGCAATATACAAGCAAGGTCATTCTGAGCAATAATATAATATCACAGAAGGGCTTATCCCCAGATTAGGGTCATAGCAGTACCATTTCCTGAACTAATATGCCCAGTAAAATTTCTAAAATTCTCAGTCTCAAGAAACTTTTGGAGATCTAAAATAGGTCTATAAAGTTTCAGAAACTGAATAAATTTGCTTTTACTCAACTAGTAAGAGGTGGTACCAATATATTAGTCTATCTGACTCCAAATCTTATTCTAAAATGAAAGCTGTCTAGAGGCTATTTCATAAATTTGGGCAACATTCCTACACCCAGATTATACATTTCTTTGTAGGATAATATTGATGTCATTAAGTTATTTAAATTCAAAACTTTAATATGTTGCCAATATAGCTGTGAGATTTTGGGGTTTTCTTGATAAATTTAATATATTCTTAAGTGGAAGAATTCCCTGACAGGTAAACTTTCTGAAAATAAGATGGCAAATACAAATTTCTGGCATCTTGTTGACCTACCATCAACTTAATTGATGCTACCTTAACATAAATTTAGAGTATGAGTATCACAGTACAGGAAAAAGATGAAGAGCACTATACATTTGTATTATTTTTTTTCTGTCGGGTAAAAATGTATTTTAAAATTTTCAGTTGGAGTAAAATGAGTAGATGTCTATAAGAATAGCTACATTAGAAATGGGTTATATCAGGAAATGCAAGTTGTGAAGGTTCTGAAATGCCCTTCACTATAGCTGAGAAGAATGGAGAAGATCTCAAAGAACCATTTTTTTAATGTTCAAACAGAAGACACAAATGGACATCTTTCCTTTAAGTGAAATGGTAAGAAATTAAAGTTAATGGCTGAAGATTAATATCTTCTCTTTGATTAAACAAGTAATGACCACTATGCTTCCAAAGTAACTGAAAGTAGAGGCTTTCCAATTTCAGTTGCCAAAACAGCATTAGAAAGCAGTAAATAGCCAGATGCTATGGCACTGGACTGTAATTCCAGTGGCTGGGTAGGCTGAGGCAGGAGTTCAAAGTGAGCCTCAGCAACTTGGAGAGGTCCTGAACAACTTAGTGAGGCTCTGTCTCAAAATAAAAAATAAAAAGTGCTGGGGATATGGCTCAGTGATTAAGCACCCCCAGGTTCAATCATCAGTACAAAAAAAAGCAACAAATAGAGCTGAATTATGTAGAATTAAGGTAACTAGTGATAAAAATTAAAATATGAGAGGGCAAACAAAGATAACTCTTCAAATTTGATTAGAACATTACTATCACAGAAAAAGGATTAATAAAAATATCAAGGTATCATTTTCTATAATTGTATTTTTTTGCAGGAAAATGTAATATTAAATGTAGTTTTGGCATTTTAATTTCAGTCCTCAGTTCATGATCTCTGGAAAACAAGCTTAATTGTCTGGCTAGAAATTCATAATGTAAGTCTCCCCAGTTTACCTGGTGGCAGAGCCCCTTGGAGGAAGAAATGGTCTCTGAAATGGATCCTCTGAACATGTTTCAGTATTTGTATAATAACAAATGTCACAAAGTAATGTATGAGAGTACTTATATGCATCTGGGAGCAAAATCAATCCTGAAAGATATATTTTGTTAATTTAAGAGTCTTAAAAGATGCCTTTAAATTAATTTTAGTAAAATAATGCTCATTATTCTTGCCAAAATAAACTGAAAATAAAAATATAAGTAATGGATGCACTGTACTTTCTTTACACTTTATCTTTTTATGCTATTACAATAATGCCATTTATTGAAAGTTTTTCATAAAACCTAATATATATCTGATTGATGCAATACACTTAGCATTCCAAACATTCACAAGATTGCCTTTTTGTATTTGGAATGCATTTCTGGTAGACAATTATAATGTTTAAAAGTTATTTGCTGGGCTGGGGTTGTGGCTCAGCGGCAGAGCACTCGCCTCGCATGTGCGTGGCCTGGGTTCGATCCTCAGCACCACGTAAACATAAATGCATTGCATTGTGTACAACTAAAATAAATAAACAAATATTAAAAAAAGTTATTTGCTTTAGGGCAATCTATTCTACCTTGTTTAATTCAGAACTACCTTAATTTATCAGCACATGTGCAATCCTAGAGAGCAAAACAAGCGCTTTGAAAGCATTAACTAATGTAAATTGCACATCTAATACAAGAAGTACTGAATTTTACATTATAGTTTTTGATGGATATATGTTATAAATTAAAAATATGCCAAAGCAATGATTTACAAAGGCTTTCTTACAACATCCTCAAGGGATGACAGTCATTCCACTTAGGTATTTCAAGACACATGTACTAAATGGTAAATATAAAATGCATCAAGTGACTATAAAAACCAATGTCATATGCAATAAATTTGTTCACAATTAAAATGAATAGCAGCTAATATTTTAAAAATCTTATTTTCAGAACTCTAGGTAATAAGTCTATAAATTTTATGATGTCTTAATTTATGTTTTGTTCTTAAGTTTAATCACCTAAGTGTGATTAATTTCAGAAACTCTGGACAAAGTGAGTGTGGATCTGGATGCAAAGGCAAAGTTCAATACTGTTTTTAGATGTGCTATTCTCTGACTTCTTCCTCACTGATCAGAGGTGAATAATAGGCATATCTTTGCTTCCTGAAATGAATTTAAATAATATATCTTAATTTTAATCTCTTAATTTTAATTTAAATAGACTCTATATATGCATATATGTGTATATATGTATACACACTATACACACACACACAGATATATATATATATATATATATATATATATATATATATATATATATATGTAGGTAAACACAATACCTTCATTTTATTTATTTATATGTGGTTTTGAGGATCAAACCCAGGGCTTCACACATACTAGGTGAGCACTTTACCGCTAAGCCACAACCCCAGCCTTTTAAATAGACTCTTAATTTTTAAAAAATCAACAATTTTATGTTTCCTTTCTTTAAATGAAAGGAATGGGTTTTATTGTTAGTTAATTTACTTGATAGTTAAATTCTTGTGACAGAAAACATCTCAGTATGATGGCTTTTCCCCCCATCCCTAGAAGTCATCATGTTATGATTTCTCTTAGATATGAAATATAATAAGAAAATATAAGTTATTTTATAGACAATTGTTAACTTCCTCATATTGTGGATTCCTTTTTCTGATTATGATATATTATTGCATTTTAAAATACAAGGAAAAATATACTATGTCTCTTTCTAAGTCAGTATTTTTACTATCTCTGCATTCAATTTTGCAATGTTTCAAGAATATTCTCTGCTATTTATAGAAGGAAAATTAGCAGATTTTAGACAACAGATGTTAGAAGTTATCAAGGCCATTACAAGCTGATTATTTACCCAAACATTGTCTTAAAGGCCAAGTATTCAGAAATAATTATGGCTTTCTATATTATTCATTGAACCATTAGAAATTTCTTTTAGGCAAAATATCTGAAAGTTTCTTTCTTTTCACCAATCCTTCTTCTTGCCCCACTTAGCACTGAATCAGACAGTGAGACACCTACTTCCAGCTGCATGGAAGATGAACACAGAAAAATACTGTTGATTTAGTGTTCTAACGTTGCCTAAAATTCTTTCACTGAGATTTATTCAATAATTTAGGAAAACAGTACAATAAACACTAATGCATACCAGAATCACATTAATTTCTCCCTCAAAATTTAGAAAGCTTCCACATTTCATCTTTTCTAAAATATATATTCTAATGCAGTATTATGGTAATTAATATAACTTGAATTTATTGATCTCAGGGTTCTACAAGTTCAAAAGAAATTGTCTGCACTTTTTAGCTATAATATTCTGGTGGCAACAGGCCATACATATATGAAATAAACAAATAATTCACTCTTTTATGACAAAAAGATAACTCTGAGAGTTACATTCTGTTTTATTTTACCATACATAGGTTCCCTGTCAAATGCCACATTGGATTAAGTGATTGACCATCTGGAGTGGCATGCTAAAAAGCAATTTTTAGCCATGTCAGGGCTGATCAGCAAAGGCATTATGATCAATTAGTATCTGGCGTGGATATTGGAGAGGGTAGCAAGCCTACCTATGCAAGTAATTTGCCATTTCTTCAAAAGTAAACACATCCTCACTTGTAAAGTTCTCTTGTTGGAGGAAATGGACCATTAGGGTAAATAAGCAAACAGTCAACAGTGAAGGGAAAATAGAACTAAGCATACAATTTCAAAATGCACAACTCTCCCCTGCCATGTGTCCCTCAAAACTTAAAAATGCAACTCCCTAACTCTACCTGAAAAGATTTAACCTTTTTTCATTAACTTGGGCTGGGGATGCAGCTCAGTGGTAGAGCACTTGACTAGCCTGTGTGAGGCCCTGGATGTCATCCCTTATACTATAAAAATAAATAAATACAAAATGAAACTCTAATTAGGAAAAACAAAGCTATGTTTTGTCATTCAGGAAAAAAAAAAAAAAAACTTAGTAGGTGACTGGTGCAGTACAGTTTGTGCTTTTTTCAACCAGTTATTTTTCAAATGAGCTCTCTCTCTGTGTGTAGTGTGTGTCTGTTTAAATACATGTTTTTAAAACCAGTCAGTGAATAACCTTTTTAAAACATGCAATTTTACTTATGTACAGTATTTCTCACATAAACAAAACTAATTTTGTGGTGCTTGAAAGTTAGAAATGTCCACCAGGCTATTTGGAACTCTAAGCCAAATGAGCTATTCTTACAGAAAGCAGAGCTTGCTAAGGGGTAGAAAACTTGTCTGCCTAAGGTGAAAATTCACACTAGAGATTATCCAAATTGATTGGCCACAGTTTAGTGAACATATGTCCTCTTGCAAAGCTGCTTTCTCCTTCCCTGAGCTAACCAAAGGAGGATAAAAATAGATGGCAGGAGAAGGGATATATAACATATTTTATTATCACTGGTAAGACAGTGGCAGCTGTCACATGAAGCAAGGTTTGCCAAACAAAAATAAATTATAAATACATTTTAAAGGTTTTTCTTTGTCTACAGATAATACTTAATTTTCCTTAAATAATTACCTTTTTCTCTTTAGATAAATGTCTTTGAAGTTCAAGTAATTACTGTTCTATTCCACATTTCAATGGCAGTCCTAGCCAGAAGAATAAGGCAAGAAAAATATAACTAGGATTGATTAAATAAATAAATAAAATTGTCATTATTTGCAGTTGATATGATTATATACATGGAAAGTACAAAACAATATAGAATTAAAATATCAGTTTTAATTAGAGGGTTTAGCAATACTTTTTGCTTTAAAATCTGTAGTTAAAAATCAGTTATTTTGGCCAGGCAAGGTGGTGTACACCTATAATCCCAGTTCCTTGGACACATTAAGCAAGAGGATAACAAGTTCAAAACCAACCTGAGTAATTTATTGATACTCTATCTCAAAATAAAACTAAATAAAAAAGGGATGAGGATATAGCTTAGAGATAGAATGGTTCCCTAGCATGTGTGAGGCCTTGGGTTCAAAACTTAGTACCATAAAAATAAATAAATAAATAAATAAATAAATAAATAAATAAACAAATAAATAAATAAATAAATTGTTTTGAAAAGACTATCCTTTCCATGTTGTCTATTCTTGATACCCTTGACAAAGATCAAATTACCACAAATATGTGTGTTAATTTCTGAGATTTTTATTATTTTCCACTGGTCTATATATCAACTTTTATGCCAGTATCACACTGTTAAAATTACTGTTATTTTGTAATATATTTTATGTTTTATTTTTAATTTACTAACAATAATTAAGTATTCAAGAAGTACAATGTGATGTTTTGATACATGTATATATTATGAAATAATTAAATCAGGCAGATTAGCATTTCCATAATCTCAGATATTTATTATTTATTTGTAGTGCAAACATTTGAATTCCTCTCTTAGCTATTCTGAAATATACATTATTTTTATGTGTAGCCACCATGCTATGCTGTAGAATACCAGACCTCATCTATTCTAGCTCTATCTTTGTACCCATTGATCAATTCTCCCCTTTCCACATCTACCCAACTCCAGTCCCTGATAAACAACATCTTACTGTCTACTTTATGAGTTTACCAATTTTAGATTTCATATATTAGAAAATCATATGGTGTTTGTTTCTCTGTGCATGGTTTATTTCACTTAATGTAATGTCTTGCAGGTTCGTGACTGTTGTCAAAAATTCTGCCATTTTCTGTTTTTAAGGCTGAATAGTGTTCTATAGTTTTATATCTATATTTTATTTATCCATTTATCAGTTGATGTAAACTTAGATTTATTCCATATCTTGTCTATTGTGAATATAATGCTGCAATGAATATGGGAATGCACACTTCTCTTCAAGATGCCAATTTCAGTTCCTTTAGGTATATACCCAGTTGTGGGGCTGCACAGATATTATGGTATTTCTATTTTTAATTTTTGAGAAAATTCCTTACTATTTTACAAAATGGCTATACTAATTTACTTTCCCAGGGACAGCATATAAGGATGTTCTTTTCTCCATGTACTTGCTATCACTTCTCTTTCATCATTCTGATTATAACTAATTTAATAGATGAAAGGTGATAGTGCATATTTTAATGTATGTGAAGGGCATGTCTTCTTTTGAGAAATGTCTGTTCAAGTCCTTCATTCATTTTAATAGGTTTGTTTTTTTGCTACTGAGTAGTTTGTGTTCCTTATATGTGTTAGATATTAGCTTCTAATAAAATGTATAGCTTGCAAATATTTTTCCCAATCTGTGCATTGTCTTTTCACTCTATTGCTTTTTTAACTTTGCTGTTCAGACACTCTTAATGAAGAGTTAAATAAAATGCTATTTGTCTAATTTTTGCTTTTGTTGCCTGTGCTTTGGAGATCATATCCAAGAAATCACTAGCAGAATAATGTAACTGACCTTTTTTTTTTCTTGTACTAGTTTTATATTTTCAGGTTTTATACTTAAGTCTTCAATACATTTTGATTTGATTCATGTATAAAGGGATGAAATAGTGGTCCATTTTCATTCATCTGTATGTAGGTATTTAGTTTTCCTAACACCATTTATTAAAAAAACTATTCTTAACCAAATTTGTGTTCTTGATACTTCTGTCAAGAATCAATTACTATAGGTATTTGGGTTTATAGGGGCTCTCTTATTCATTTGGTTGATGTTATAGTTTGGATGTGAGGTGTCCCCCAAATGCTCACATGTGAGACAATGCAAGAAGGTTCAGAGGAGAATGATTTGGTTGTAAGAGTCTTAACACAATCAGTGAATCCCCTGATAGGGATTAACTGAGTGGTAACTAAAGGGGTAGGGTGTAGCTAGAAGTGGTGGGAATTGGGGGCATGGCTTTGGGGTATATATTTGTATCTGGCAAGTGGAGAACTCTCTCTGCTTTCTGATCATCATGTGAGCTGCTTCCCTCTGCCAGTCTAACTCTTCCATCATGGTGTCAGCCTCACCTTGAGCCCCAAGGAATGGTGATAGACTTGTGTGGACTGACACCCCTGAAACTCTGAGCCCTCAGATAAACTTTTCCTTCTCTAAAATTGAGCTGGTCAGGTTTTTAAGTCACAGCAGTGAAAAAGTTGACTAAAACAATGTATCTGTATTTATTCCAGTGCTATGCTGCTTTGATTGCAATAGCTTTGTGATCTTTGTTGAAATCTGGTATTGTGATTCTTCTAGCTTTGCTCTTTCTGGTTAAGATTGCTTTGGTTATTTGGGTACTTTTGTGATTGAATATTAAGTTTAGGATTACTTTTCTATTGGTGTGGAAATTTCATTGAAATTTTAATAGGAATTGCATTGAATCTGTGGATAACTTTGGGTAGTATGGACATTTAAAAAAATTGACTCTTCGATTCTGGGTACATCCGATATGTTTTTATTTATTTCTGTAAATTTTGATTTCTTTCATTGGCATTTATAGTTTACAGCATACAGATATTTTATTTTTTCAGTTAAATTTATTACTAAGCATTTTGGTTTTTATACTATCAAAAGCAGGATTGTTTTCTTAATTGCTTTTTCATACAGTTCATTTTTATTATAGAAATTCTACTGGTTTTTGTAAATTGATTTTGTATCCTGCAAGTTTACTAAATTTGTTAATTTCTATCAAGTTTGTGTGTGTGGGAGGTATAGTCTGTATATAAAATCATGTTATCAGTAAACATAGACAAATTATCTTCAACCTTTCCTATTTGGATTATTTTCATTTCTTTCTCTTGCCTAATTGTTTTGAGAAGAACTTCCAATACTGTATTGGATAAAAGTGGCAAAGTGGTTATCCTTGTCTTATTTCTGATCTTATAATAAAAGGCCTTCAAGTTTTCACCATTGAGTATAATGTTTGCTGTGGGCTTCTCATATATGGCTTTTATGATAATAAGGAAAATTCCATCTATCCTATGTTATTGAGAGTTTTGATCATGAAAGAATATTGAATTCATTAAATGCTTTTCTCCCCTGAATCTACTATAATGAATATATGTTTTTTGTCCTTCATTCTGTTAAGGATGAAGGTGAATCATATTTACTAATTTGCATATGTTGAATCAACCTTGCATCCTATGGGAACATACCAGTTGATCATGGTGAATTATCCTTTCAATGTACTGATCAATTTAACTTGCTAGTACTGTGGTAAGGACTTTTAAATCTATGTGCATCATCGGTATTGACCTGAGTCATTTTTAAAAATATGTAGTCTCTTTGTTTGACTTCATAATCAGGGTAATTATAGCCATGTGAAATTAGTTTTGAAGTCCTTTTCTGTTTTCACTTTTCTGAAAGAGTTTGAAAAGGATCAGTATTAATTCTTTCTTTATCCATAAAATCATTGCCTGTACAAGTATCTTCAAGTACTTTCCCTGTTTTTCTCTAGTAGTTTCAGGTTTTTTTTTTTTTTTTTTTTTTTTTTGCTCCTCAGATATTATGATTTCCATTGACCCGGCTTCAAGTTCATAATTGTTCTACTTGTTTTAGTCTGCTGTTGAATTTTTCAGTTATGGTATTCTTCAGTTTTATGATTTCTGTTTAGTAATTTTTTTTACTTCATCTGTTAAAATTCTCAGTTTATTCTTACATTTAAAATTCAAACACTGCTCATTTCCTCAAGCCTACAATTTTGTTTCTGACTCAGATCTATACAGTGTACTTATCCCTGGAAACAGACAAAACTTTGATTGTTATACAATTTTGTACTCTACCTTTCCTTCTGAGTTACCTTAATTCAACTTGCTAGTCCAAATCTATCACACTTTGAATTCACCATTGAGTTGTGATTTGTAATGTCTTCATTACTTTGTAGATTTTCAGAGTCCTAACTTGTTTTTAGGGAATCACTGATTTTCTACTCTATTCCTGAAACATTTTGATTTTCAAATCCTAGCCTGTCTTGACATCTATCAGTCTTGGGTTCATTGAATGGCAACTCACTTGACTGGTGTTACCAGTCTCTGCTACCAGCTGTCTCCTTTGTGCAGAAGTAAATCAAATTACTTGTTCCCAGGACATAGGCAGAAGTTATGTTCCATACATAATGATAAAGGTACTAATAATGATATCATGTGAAATAAGATTACTTGATCTTCAGATTGTTATATTTGTGAACCCATTAATAAAATTTAGTATGAAAAGACAGTCTTTTAACACCACATCGAGAGAATATACTTATGTGATCCTGAGTCCTGAGATGATATACATATGTCTTTCTAGACCAAAATTTAGTCAATTGTGGTAAAATCTCTGAATCATACCCTTTGGGTTCTGCTAAATTTACAAGTGAATTGCAAAAGCTCTCCTTCATGCAGCAGCATCTGAGTAGCATAGACTAACAATAACTTTGACAAAAGTATGATTTCTATGGATTTGATGACAGTGTTAGTCAAAATCAAGTAGAAAATCTGACCTATATGTTCATATCACAACCTACTTTTATGAATTCGTTAGTATTCTTTCTCATTGCATTGACAAAAAGATATTTACAGTTGCTGTCATTTTTTGGGACACACTCTCAGGATTAGGAGAAAATGATCCTTCCCCCTGAGATAGAAATTAGAGGATGCTGTCATATATAACAGACTAGAATAAAAAAAATAAAGTATTATGTTTTGTAAAAGAAATTAGAGGATGCTATTGTGCTATAGATACTTCTCAAGTTTCCGCTTGATTAACGACAAGGAGCAACACTAGAGCTCCATTAAAGTGGGTAGTAGTCCACAATACCTTTATAGAAAACCTATCCATATCTATAAGTTAACTGAGCATACTCTGACTACATTTTCCAGCTGAATTTTGAAATATAGGGTACATTTTAAGTGTACTCAAGCCTCTATATAACTCAGAATCTGTTCTTATGAGACCCCCTATAAAGAAATGGGATTGGTTTAATACTTTCATGGATCTCAAACTAGGATTATTTAAGTAAACTAAAATTCTAATTTGAAAATAAAAAGCTAGCTGTCTTTTTTTAACCTTTTAATTAAAGAATAACATACATACAAGTAAGTGTATCACCCTTAAGCATACAGCTCAATAAATCATCCCAAAGTGAGCAAACATGTAATTACCACCTGGTTCAATAAGAAGGAAATAACATGAACCTCCCAAACACTATCTCTTTTCTCTTTTGCAAAGACCATCCCTATTCTGACATATAGTGCTGTAAATTAATTTTTCCATATTGCTTTGTGCAGTGGTATTATGTTTATTTTTGTCACTGGCAAGTATTCAAGTGTATATTTTGGGTTATTTCTTATTTTGATTATTATTTTAATGTTCTTGTACTTGTTTTTATTGTATATATGTATACATATCTATAAGTGTATATGTGAGTCTTTGTGTGGGTGTGCCTACCACAGTTGTAAATGAAGTACATTCAGTATTGCTTTATCAATTCACCAATCAGAATGTAATCTTTTGATTTTATGATTTTATCTTAGCTTCATTCATTATTATTTACCATTTCTTCTTTATAAATCAAATGATGGCAGGTTTTCCAGATATAATGTTTAGAACCTTTTGATTTGCCTAAACACTGTAAAACTATTTCTCTTCAGAGTCCAATATTCTAAATTCCCAATAGTGCTTTCCTTAATTTTAAGTAATATATATATATATATATATAGCATAAATGCATTTATGCTATATACATATAGCATAAATGCATTATTTAAAATTACAAAATTCAGTGCTTTTAGTATATTCATAAAATTTACACCTATAATCTAATTTTAGAATATGTTCATCATTCTCAAAATAACCCTATATCCATTCACAGTCAGTCCTTATAACCCAATCAGCCTTTGACAATCACTAATCTGAATTATGTCTCTGTAGATTTGCTTATTCTAGACATGTTATATAAATGGGACCATATAATATGCAGTCCTTTTTGACCAGCTTCTTTCCCTTGGCATATGTTTCCAAGGTTAATTCATGTTGCAGCATATATCAATATTTCTATTCTTTTTATTGCTAGTTATATTAGTCTACTTTTCATTACTGTGATGAAAATACCTAACAGGAACAACTTAGAAGGATACAGTTTATTTTTAGCTCATGATTTCAGGTGTCTCTGTCCATGGTCAGTGTATTCCATTTCTCTGGATCTGAGGCAAGGCAGAACATCATGGCGAAGGTAATGGCAGAGGAAAGCTGTTCAGCTTATGGCCACTAGGAAGCAGAGAGTGTGAAAGAGGAGCCAAGGGCAAAACATAATCCTCAAGGGCATGCCTGCAGTGACCTACTTCCTTCATCCACACCCTACCTTCTGATAGTTACCACTTAGTAGTCCATTTAAATAATTGATTCAGCAAATGGATTAATCTGCTGATGAGGTCACAGCTCTCATAATCATTTCACCTCTGAACGTTATCTCATTAGCTTTTGGGAGCACATCATGTTCAAATTATAACACACTCTAATTTTCAATTGTGTGTATATAACACAATTGTTATCCATTTGTCAGTTGTTGGAAATTTGGTTATTTCCACTTTTGAATATTAAGAATAACACTCCTATAAACATGTATGTGCTTATTTTTGTGTGAATATTATAGTTTTCATTTTGCTTAGATACATACCTAGGAGTAAAATTGCTAGGTTACATACTAATCTTATATATAATCTTTTAAGGGGCTATCCAACTATTTCCAAAAGTACCTTGAACTATTTTGCATTCCTGTCAATAGTATTCTCTACAACCTTACTAAAACTTTTTACTATCTATTTTTATAGCCACCTCATTTGATATAAGGTAGCATATCACTGTGGTTCTGATTTGCATTTCACTCATGGCTAATGATTTTGGCTATCTTTTCCATACTTAATGGTCATTTGTATACCTTCTTTTTGTGTCTGTAATGGTTTAGATATGAGGTGTCTCCCAAAAGCTTATGTGTGAGGCAATGCAAAAAGTTTAGACATGAAATGATTGACTTATCAAAGCCTTAACTTAATCAGTGAATTAATCCCCTGATGGGGATTAACTGAGTAGTAACCATAGACAGGTGGAATGTGGCTGGAGGAGATGGATTGTCAGGGGTGTGCCTTTGGGGTTTCTATTTTATTAGAGTGAGGAGAGTTCTCTTTCTCTCTTTCCTGGCGTTATGCTCCCAGCTGCTTTTTCCCATCATAGTCTTCTGCCATGATGTTCTGCCTTACCTTGGGTCCTGAGGAATGGTGTCATTTGTAGACTGAGACCTCTGAAACTGTGAGTCCCCAAATAAAATTTTCCTCCTCTAATTGTTCTTGTCAGGTCTTTTGGGCACAGCAATGAGAAAGCTGACTGACTACACAATGTCTATTCATATATTTTGCACTTTTTCAATTGATTGTATACTTTTTTATCATTGAGTTAAAGATCATTTTACACATTTGTATGTTAACCCTTATCAAATATATATTTTGCAATATATTTTGCAAATATTTTCTTTCTTTCTTTTGTTCATATCTTTGCTTTGAAAGTGTCTGTGGATGCTCAAATCATATTAGTTTGTGAAAAATCCAATTTACCTGTTTTTTTTTTTTTTTTTTTTTAATGTCATATATGATTTTGGTGTCATATCTAACAAACCTTTTTGGCCTAGTCCAGTGGGATGAAGAGGGTTCATCCCTATGTTTCTTCTAAATATTTTAACATTTAAACTGCTATATTTAGTTCTAAATTTCATTTGTTTTGTATAGGATATAAAGATGAGTTTCAATTTCATTTCTTTCTATATAAAATATCTAGTTGTCTATTATATTTTAGATCTAGAAATCCACCAAAGGTTCATGTGTTGACTTTGTCCCCAGTACAGTAATGTTCAGAGGTGGGAATTGGGAAAGTTATTGTATTATGAAGAATCTTACCTCATCAATGGTTAATCCACTGAGGAGGTGGTGGAATCTGTAAGAAGCTGGAACCTAATAAGAGGGAGTTGCTCTTTAGGAGCTGTGCCCATTCCCTGGACCTTCTTCTCTTTCTCTGTCTCTTTCTCCTTCTCCATTTCCATGCTGCCATAAGCTGAGAAGCTATCCTCTGTCATGCCCTTCTGCGATGATATTCTGCCTCACCTCAGGACTGAAACCTCTGGAATCACAAACCAAAATAGATCTTTCCTTCTTTAAATTGTTGTTCTCACATATTTTGTCACAGCAATGCAAAGCTGTGAAAATTCATTAACCAAGCACAATTTTTGAAACAAATATCATTTCACCTATTGAATTATCTTGTTACCTTATCATAACTTAATTGGCAGGGCTGGGTCTGGGAGTCAGTGATAGAGTGCTTGCTTGGCATGCATGAGGCACTAGGTTTGATACTCCATATCACATAAAAATAAAATAAAGGCATTGTGTCACCTACAACTACACACACACACACACACACACACACACACACACACACACACACACACACACACACACACACACACACACACACACACACATACACACACACACACACACCTAATTGGCAATAAATGTATGGGTTAATTTTTATGATTCTCATTTCTATTCCATTGTCCATACTTATGAGAATACCACACTCTTTTGATTACTGTTGCATTGTAGTAGCTTTTGAAATCAGAAAGCATAAGTTTTTCGATTTTCTTCTATATTTTATAATTGTTTTGGATATCTAGTCCCTTGAATCTTCAAATGAATTTTAAGACCAACCCATCAGTTTCTGAAAAATTAAAAATATCCAGGATTTTGATAAGTATTGCATTTAATCATAGATAGCTTTAGATAGCATTGTGATGTAAATAATATTGTCATCTTATCCAATAATTTGGGATATTTTAAATTTATTTATGTCTTACTTATTTTAATAATATTTCAAACTTTTTAAACTCAAGGTTTTGTACTTCTTTTGTTAAATTTCTAATTATTTTCTTATATTAAGTGGAATTGTTTCCTTAATTGAGTGTTTGGATTATTCAGTGTTAGTATAAAGAAATACAATAAATTAATGTATATTGATGTTATACACTTCAAATTTGTAGACTTTTTCTATTATTTCTAAGACATGTTAGTAGATTTCTTAGGATTTCTATATAAATATCTTTATTTCCTTCTTCCTTTCTAATCTGGATGCATTTCCTTTCCTTGAATGATTGCTTTGGGTAGAACCCCCCATAAAATTTAGAATACAAGTGTCAAGAATGCACATCTTGGGGCTGGGGTTGTGGCTCAATGGTAGAGTTCTCGCCTAGCACGTGTGTGGCCCTGGGTTCAATCCTCAGCACCATGTAAAATAAAATAAATGTATCGTGTCCAACTACAACTAAAAAATACATATTATAAAAAAGAATGCACATCCTATCTTGTTTTCAATCATTTGGGGAACATATTCAATTTCTTCACCATTATGTATGTTATTAGATCTGAAATTTTCATAGCTGACTTTTTATCAGGATGAGGACATTTTTCTGTTATTTGGAGAATGATGTTTGTATCACAAAGCAATATTGAATTTTGTCAAACCCCTTTTATGTGTGTCCGATGAAATTATTATGTTTTTCCATTATTCTGTTTATACAGTGTTATTACATTAATGATTTTCAGATGTTAACTAACATGGCATTCCTGAGAAAATCCTGCTTGATGATCATATATAATCCTTTTTAATTTTGCTCGATTCAGTTTGATAGTTATGTTGTGGAGGAATTTTGCATCTGTATTTATTTGAGATATCAGTTTTGTTTTCTTGTGATATTTTGTCTAATTTTGATTTCAGAATAATACTGACCTCATAGAATGAGTTGAAAAGTCTTTCCTCCTAATTTTTAAAAATATATGAATAACTGATACATAAATTTTCAAAAATTAGGAGGGAAGACTTCTCATCTCAACTTGGCTCTGTGAGTATTTTAGGGTACTCTGTAAATGTTTTGAGCTCTTACTTCGTGCTTGTGCAGAGCCTCAAGGTCAGCCAGACCTGAGAAATTCGGAACTTCTCAGATTTTTCTTGGTTTGACACCCCGCCCTTCTCATACTTAGAACTATATATTAATAAATTCCTCTGCTCAGTTAATTACTTTAATGACTGTTTCTTTTTAGTTTATTTCAGTATAAAAATAAACTCATGCAATTTTGACTATAATGGCACATATTCCATGTCGCTTATGACCCATATCTATATAATCCTTTTTTGAAAGAGAGATGTTACTCTTTCCATTTTGCTTCTTTAAAGTTATATACATTAAAATTGTATTAACTCTATAATTGGGAGCTTTCTTATCAACACCCATATTTTTCTTTTTCTTTTTTTTTTTTTTTTTGAGCTTTCATTTTGCCTTTCTGTTTTAGATGGAAACATATATTATAAGTGAAGGTAAATACTAACTTAACATTCCTGGGTAAAATGCTAGCATTCTCAGAATGAGGAAAAAGTAAAACACTGAAATAAAATATTTGTATTTTGATTTCAGGACTTAGAATTCATCATACCTGGAGAGGTGCATAATGCAAGAATTGCCTTAGAGAAGAGGGAGATTATAATGGTGTAATATTTCTATTTCCATGCCATACTTCAACTGAAAGAAAAAGCCTAAGGAGGCAGTAAGAGTCTAAACTTTAGGGTAAAAAGTATTCTTTACATGAATTCCATCTCAAAGTGTACTAGGAATCTCAAACAAAAATGCATCCTTCATTAATCCCTTTTTCACTTATGTCCCTCACAAAAACTGAATATTGAAAACAAATATTCCTTCATCCCCAACATTCCTGATGTTCTTTCTCTTTTCTCTTTTTTATGTCCTCCTTTTCATATTACTTGTACCCTTATTACAAAGCAATGTATTCAGTTTTTCATCATCTTTTAGAATCACTACTTTCCTGCCAATGAAATCAGACTCTACAAGGGGAAAGATATTTGGTTTATTACTGACATGTCCCAAATGCATGCAAGTGTCTGGCAAGGATTAGTTGCTTAGTAAATATGTCCTGATTGAAAAAAATGGGTCCATGTATAGTTTGTATGTGGTTTGAGTGTCTCCCAAGGTTTCATGTGTTGAAATTAAATCCCTGTGTGAATTATTAAGAGGGTAAAGAGTTAATCCAATTATACTGTTCAGAGGTAGGGTAGGAAGTGATTAGGATTAGATAAGGTCATTAGGATAGATCCCCCATGATTTGATCCTCATGGTTTAATGAAAGAATTCAGAAGACAACATATACACATGTGCTCCCTGTCTCTTGTCATATGATGTCTCATTTTGAGACTCTGCCATACCCAGGTGTGAATCCTCAACCTTATCCAACAGAATTATGAGCCAAAATATACTTCTTTAAAGTATATGAAGTCTTTAGTATTGTTTTATTAGCAATAAGGATAAGACTAATAAAATGTATTAAAATGGAAAAATTGAAGTAATGGTTACAGCCTAGATATTCCCAATAAATGGACAAGTTTATTTAAGTATCTAGTAAGATACAAGAATATTGTGAACTGAGCCTTTTCCCTTTGTTTATATTCTATCAAGATCAGGGACTGGGGCTGTGGCTCAGCAATAGCACACTTGCCTGGCATGTGTGAGGCACTGGGTTAGATTCTCATCACTGCATATAAACAAATAAAATAAAGGTCTATCTACAACTAAAATATATTTTAAAAGATATTGATAAGATTTCTAATTATATCTTTGCCTGGGTGCATTTGGCCAGCAAGATCCAATTAATGATGAAAGCAACACATATCTAGTGTTATGATGAATATTTGTTATTCATGAAATATTTGAAAATTGAATGAATAATATTGATAGACAAAAATACAGGTACTCACCTGAATCTAATTTAGTACATTTAAATGTGTGTGTCTAAATTATCATGACAACAGCTTTTTACCTCCAGGGCAACTAGTTTGCATTCTTTCTATTTGACCTTCAGATATTATACACTGACTTTTACTTTGAATCACTCATCTGTAGTCATCTGATCCCTTCAAGTGATTTCTCCATGTGAGAACTATTTATACCCATAATTCTTGAAATCTTTTTCTTTGCAAACAATTGTGTTTCAGGCCATATTCTCTCTGAGATCCCTTGTGAAAGGTTTGCCTGATTGTTTATTATTATTATCTTTGTCCTGTTCTTGCCCTCATTTTTAGTTGTGTTATTAATTGTTTCCCCAGAGTCTGCTCTAGTGTTCTTTTTATTTTTTTTAAATTCTTGGGAACAGATGTATGAGGAATTATGGCTCCTGGCTATAAATGTTATTTTATAAAGAAGAACAAATTTCTAATATTCTTATTTTCATTTTGCCAAAGGGATTATTAGCCTTAAGAGTCCACCTATAGGAAAGATCTTAACACTTTGCTCATAATCTGCTTTTCTTGATCATGTTTTCTAGTATTATAGTTGAGAAATAGTTCCTGTGTGGACAGGGGGAAACAAAACTCATTTTCTTTGATTCTTTTGCCTTTTCAATTCTTATCAGTTCAACTAGTTCTTAAAAAAAAATCTCCAAACAGTGTGCGACTCGATTACATATCATAAAATTTGCTGGAGCTAAATTTCCTCACATAATAGGAAATGGCAAGCTTGGGACCTTGACAATTAGTGGAGAATGTATGGATTTCATAGAAAGGAAATTATGCTTAAATATAAAAGAATAAAGAATTCCAAAATCAGAAATTAAATGTTAAAACCTAATAGACTCTGCTACTAAGACTTTAATTTTTTTTTAATGTGATGATTCTACCCTCCTGATAATGATCACAAATAAGAATCTGGACACCTTTATAAGTAGTAAAACAAGCCAGTTTTCTTTAAAGTTGTATGACTGTGAATACAGATAAAAACCAGGAAGAAGTCATCCAACAGTGGCTTTTAATGAGGGCCATATCACCACTTAGTGGGCATTTGGGAAATGTGCATTGTTTGTTTTAACGATGGATGTTTCCCATTGCATTTAATGAGTGGAGGCTAGGAACACTAGATATCCTGTAATATGGGGAAGCAATTCACACAGCAAAGAATCACTTTATTAACTTTGTGATTTCTGAGTGTATTTACTTAGTCATGTTGGCAGTAGCCCTGTTTAATAGCCCTGGACGTAGAACCTACCAATTTTGAGGAGATGACTTTAATATACATTGAATTTTCTATGAAAGTAACTATTTTGCTAATCAAATGAAAGCTAAGTTGATTTATTTGTGTTTGACTTAATTACCAAGACTTACTATTTTAGAAAGTGATAGTTAAATCTCTAATAAAACACTCCCTTGTCAGTTTGCATTTGTATCTATCATATTCATGGTGATTCCAAGTATTTGAAGACTTCGTTATATCTAGTATAGTCATTCTGAAGCATTTACCTACTGATTTATAGACTGATGACTTTCCTATAATTTCTTCTTTAAAGAAAAGATATTATATAGTTTTTTAAAAAATTATATATAGACAAAAGTTTTATAAGCTTATTCGTTTTAGGTTAATAAAGTAAAACAATTTATTTAAATAAGAGGTCGTATGGTCTGATAGAGTTGAAAAGTGTTATACTCTTCTTTCTTTCTTTCTTTTTTTTTTTTTTTTTTTAAGTACCGGGGATTGAACTCAGGGGCACTCATCCACTGAGCCACGTCCCCAGCCCGTGTTTGTATTTTATTAGAGACAGGGTCTCACTGAGTTGCTAAGTGCCTCGCCATTGCTGAGGCTGGCTTTGAACTCATGATCCTCCTGCCTCAGCCTCCCAAGTGCTGGGATTACAGGCGTGCGCCACAGCGCCTGGCCTTCTTTCTTTTTGTCAATAGCAGTTATCACTTTGAGTCAAAGAATTATAATTGCTATTTCACCATGTTTTTTAATTGTCTCACCCATAGGAATATAAATTCTATGAGGAAAGAGATCTCTGCTCATTTATTCACTAATATATCCAGGAGCTTAAATTGTGTTCAACCTTTATATAATAAACAAATTAATCTATTAATTCAATTCTTCAACAAATATTTAGTGAATATTTATTAGATAAATAACATTTAGTTATCAAATTTACAAAAATGAATGGCAATGTGTTATAAGAAGGTAGTTTTCCTTTCTATGTAGAAAGAATATTAAAGTTAGAATAAGACAACTCAGGTTTGTTGCTGACTACATAATATTAGGCACACCCTCGAGTTCTTGGAGACTCAGTTTTCATCTCTGCTACACGAAGGCAAATATTTTCTTCAGCATAGTATAATAAGGATTGAATGAATAATTTTATATAATGTACCTAGCACAGTATCCAGTATAGAATGGGCTCACAGCTGAAGTCCTTGAAATTGTAAATTTATGGTAAGGAACAGTGCAATCTACCTTGAATCAAAAATAATACACTAAAATGAGAAAAAAATTGATGGTTTTCTGATATAGGCTGTCTAGTTGAAGTGGTTTTATTTAAATTTATTCGAGTTTTTGTTTGATTTTTTTGCATTTTATTTTTGTTGGTTCTTTTTAGTTATAAATGATAATAGGAGTCATTATGACATAATTATAAAACCATGGAGTACAATTTGTTCTAATTCAGTCCCCAATACTTTGCCTTCCTCTCCTCTACTCCTCCCTCCTGGTGCTCCCTTTCCTCTACCCTACTAACCTTTCTGTTATTCATTTATAGTTTTTTTTTAATTAGGTGTGGATGTACATAATTTGAACTTACAATAACAAAAATGAATTTGAAATAAACATAAAAGCATTTTTTACCACTCACACAGTCATGATCTTGATTCAAACAATAAAACATGATGTCACCCTTGTACACACATAGAATGAAAGGTAATGAGAGCTAGGAAAAATTTAAATAGAGGCTCCACCAATGTGTCACCTTCCTTGTCCATACCAAATGAGAAGTGACTGAGCTTTAATCAAGTTTCTGGCTTTAGGCTGTTAAAATCAGCATAAAATTTATTAAGATGATCTTTTCTATCTCTCAGTTTCCATCTTTTCCATTTTTGTAACATCAACCACAACCTGTACATTTCATAAGAACTTGAGGATGTTAGCCCACACTAATTTCTTATTACCTCCCACAGCCTTTATTATTTGTTCTAAACTCTTTAGCACTTGATTACAACCTTCCTTATATTGTTTTTCCAATGATTCATGTTTATGAAGTTCCCAGCCATTCTCCTTTAAGTGCTCAACTAAAACCCTATTGAAGGATACTTACAGTATTTATGTTATTTTCAAAGAAACTGTTGATGCTACTTGTATTATCAAGAAGGTTTAGACAGGAATATAAATATGGATGCTAATATATGTGGAAGTTCAGTAGCTACTAAATTCAGGGTAAGGATTGACTACACTTCTATAAGAATTGTTCTAGGAATTTGCAATTCGTAGAAACTCCAAAGAACACTGAATGAAAGGAAAATCCAGCTATATTAATTATAGTGGGTATTACATTTGGTTTAATCATCCAATACTTTATTTTCCTTTATTTATGAGAGTTTGAATTGTATCAAGGCAACTGTGTGTTAACTCCCACATAAATGTGTTATAGGTTAAAATCCTAGTTAAAAGTGAGAGGACAGGAGTCACAGGAATATTACCTTTACCCTTATTACTTTTAATTACAGATTTAGTTGTATCGTTCTAATTGCTACTTATACCTGACATTGAAAATGGAAATCCTCTTGACAGCTTTGAGCAAAGAAGTAACATAATAATATTTATGTTACTTCTATCCAAAACCAAGCCCTTGTTATTTCCCCTCAGTTCCCAACCAGCTATTTCTGCAGCTTTACTAAATTTCAAGAAAACAAGTGTTTTTGCTTTTGATTTAACAGTCCAGAAATTTAGAATGTATTTGTTAATAACAACTCAATTGCTAAATTTTCTCCTAAATAAAATGCTTGTGTCTCCTATTTCTTTCTTATACATAACACATGCAAACTGCCAACAAATCCTGTCAGTTTTACCTTCAAAATGTATCTATAATATATTCATTTCTTACATAGTCATGAGCTTGATTCAGTCATCATCAATTGCTTGTTTTATTATAATAATCTCTTCAATGTTCTTCCTGCTTCTGATCTTGACCCACATGTGATGTGTTCTGAACACAATGACCAATGGGATCTTGTTACTTATCTGTTCAAAGCTGTCAAGTGTATTTCCATCTTACTCATGTCAGAGGAAAAAGCAATCTTAAGATTTATAAAGCTCTACATAATTTGTCTGTATTATCTTGATGATTTCTTTTTCTCTATTCTTGCTTACTCAAGTTCAGTTACATTGGGATACTTGCTGTTCCACAAATACCACAGTGATGTTCTCATCTCATTGCCATTGCAATTAATGCTTTATTTTTCTTGCCCCAAATATGTACATGACCAGATCCTGCTTTTCCTCCACATATTTACCCATAAGTATTTTTCTCAATGAGGACCCATGTGGTTATTCTATTTAAACTTTGAAACCTCTTTGACAATTAAATTCCCCTTCTCAGAAAATAGATGTATTTTCCCCCTGCTTAGCACATTTAACTATCTGAAATATTGTTTTTTGCTGGGGATGTAGCTCAGTGGTAGAGTGATTGTCCTTATCTACCATATGCAAAGTTCTGGATTCAGTCTCCATTACCACAAAATAAAATAAACTATTGTTTTCACTTATTTTTCTTGTGAATTATCTTCATTTTCCCACTAAACTTTAAACTTTGATGGCAAAATTTGATAAATGATATTCAAATATTTGTCAAATAAATTAGGAAAAGAACGGCAATGGGCATGTTCATGTATTATGCAGGAAGGGACTCTTGACATGTTAGAAGAGAAGTGATGTCATTGTGTGATTCAATTATGTCTTCTACTTCTTAGAAGGAAAGATAAAACACAATAAGACTTTGCATTTGAGAATACAGGAAGACAACAGTAACAGAGGATTGAGGTTATCTGGGTCTCAAATATTTCTTCAATTGTAATGAAAATTCTTAATCAAATGCTGTAGAAAAGTAAAAGAAAAAATTGTATTGGAGAATAAATGCTTTTAGCCCTATAGCAACATTAATAATTGAACATGCTGTGTCTTTCCACTTAGCTCAGATGTGGTTTTAGAATCCTTCTTAACACCATATTACAGATAGCCAGAATTGGAATTTATTTCCATTCCTGTAGATGTTCCTTAAGTATATTAAGAATGTCTTCCAAGATTTTAGGTTTCTTTGTACTATTAGAAAATTCCAGAATAACAGAATTGGAATTAGGTAATGGATATTTTGTTGATCTCTTCTGTGGCCATCACTGAAGAATGTTGAAAACTAAAAGAATATAAAATATATCTTCTATATTCAAAACATTTGCTTTCTGAAAATATGTAGTAAGAAATAAAGACAATGAGATGCTTTGAAAAGATTCATGTGTCAAAATGGACATTTCAATTTTCCAAGTTTTATGAAAACTGAAAAACTGCATAACTTGTAACTTCTTTTTATTTCTTATGAAGCATATCCTTGCTGTTTTCCCTTTATCCCCTAATGGAGTTGACTGCCTCAAAAATATGTTAAAGTTAATTTTTTAAAATAAAATTGATTATATTAAAATTAAAACTCATGTTCATTAAATGACTCCATTACGAGATAAAAGGGAAAGCCCCAGAGTGGAAAGAAATATATGAAATACATATATTATTTCCAAGTGTATAGAAAGGACTCTTTTAAAAATAAGTAAGAAGAAAGCAGATAACCAAAGAGAAAAATGGACAAGGGATGTAACCAAATACTTCATACAAGGGTTAAACTCTTTCTAAATACAAGTAGAAGATCTGGCTAAGAAACAAACTGAATATTCTAGAGAGTTGCTATGGCAGAAAGAACTTGAAGAACCATACAGGAAGAAAAAGAGTTAATAGTGTTGAACATAACTTTGTACAGTCTCCTTTTCTTCTCTGGATCATTTACAAAATCATCACATAAGAAAAGAGTTGCATGACTGACAGAAGTGGCATCAAAGAGGAAGAGAAGCTAGAAGCTCTCATAGTTCCAGAAAGCAAATTATTGGAATTCAGGGCTGAGAAGGAAGCAAGGACCTAGGAGGCCAAGATCCTTATAATCTAAAGAAACGAGATCAAATATCAGCACTAGTTTTCTCTTTGAAACACTTGTTAATTAAGTTATAAGGTCAATTACAGAAGAAGATAATTAAATATTACTGGAAAACAAAGTGATAATTTCAAAATAACCCTATACTAATGTAAAAAATAAAATGGAGTCCATGTATACTAAGTGGTAGAATATGGCATTATCTTATTAAGTATTAATATAAAAGTTACAAAGCTTAACTACCTATACCATGAGGGAGATCTGAAATTATATTTCTATAATATAATTTAAAAATAAGAAAAAGTATTATCAATGTTATAGAAAAAAATAATCAATGAAGTAGAGGGTAATGATGACATTGTTTCAACTCAGGAATAAGTAAAATATATGAAAATGTTAACAAAAAGGGGAGTCAATATAGACGACAAAAAAGAGTTATAACCTATGGGATAAAGATATCATGAAGGAAGTACTATAAAAATAACATTAATATAATGCAAGACAAAAATGAAATAATTATACTGAATTGAACAGCTATCTACCTCTATAAATAAATTGGGCTCATTAAATACCAAACAAAATTAAAGATGCTGTTTTAGTCAGATTTTTCACTGCTGTGCTCAAAAGACCTGACAAAAACAATTAGAGGAGAAAAAGTTTAAATTAGGAGTCTCTGTTTCAGAGGTCTCAGTTCATAGGTGGCTGGCTCCATTCCTCAGGGCTCCAGATGAGGCAGGAGATCATGGAGGATGAGTGTGGTAGAAGAAAGCAGCTCAGAATGTGACACTAGGAAATAGATAGAGCAGTCTCCACTCACTACACATACCCCAAAAGAATGCCCTCAGGGACCTAGCAACTCCAGCCACACCCTACCTGCTTAGGTTACCACTCAGTTAATCCCTATCAAGGGATTAATTCACTGATTGGGTTAAGGCTCTCATAACCCAATCATTTTACCTCTAAATCTTCCTGCATTGTCTCACACAAGAGCTTTGGGGGATACCTCACATCTAAATCATAACATTCTGCCTGTGGCCCCCAAAAGCTCATACCCATGTCACAATGCAAAATACATTTATTCCATTTCAAAGGGTCTCCATAGTCTCAACAGTTCCAGGATTGCCCAAAAGTCCAAGTTCAAAGTCTCCTCTGAGATTCAAGGGCTTCAGCAGTAAGCCCCCATAAAACTCAAAAGCAAGTTGCATATATCCAATATATAAAGGCACAGAGTAAGCATTTACATTTGAAAAGGGAGAAATAGGGGCATAGAAAGAAGGGATCAGACCAAAATCCAGTTGGGCAAATATGTCCTTTAGCTCTGTGTCCAGAATCTGGGGCACATGGCATCCTGATGTTCAAAGGACTTATGTAGCTCTGCTCGTATAGCTTTGCTTATTTTAGCCCACCTGGCCTTCTTGTTGGCTTGTCTTTGTTAAATTCCTGCAGTTTTCCTTAGCAGACATCCAATATTACTGGCATTTCTTAATCTTAAGGGTCTAGATTACAGCTTTGGCTTCCTCCTCACATCTCCATGCTTCGCCCTCTCAGGAGCTGCCCACAGGTACTCCAAACCTGCTGCACTTTACCTGGCCTCCCAGGCCCTCCTTTGAAATCTCTGTGGAAGCCTCCATTATCCTCTAACTCCAGCATCCTGCATTCCTGCAGAACCAGCACCACCTGATTGATCCCAAGGTCTGCTGCCATCTCCAGCAGTAGTCAAGCCTCCAGGGACCCTGACTACAGCAACCTCTGACTGTCTGGGTGAGTGCAAATGGTAAAACATCTTACTGAGATACAAGCAGGATGTTGCCATGATCTATTCTCAAAAGAATTATTACTTTTATACCCTTGAATCACAGATGGATGTGTTCTTACCAATTCCTGAGATACCCTTAGTCATCCTTTCTATTGTTTCTGGGTGAAATAATTAGCATTTATTTAATGAATGTAATCCCTTTAATAGCCAAATTTTCTTTAGCCCCAGTTTTACACACAGTTTTCTAGCCATTGTGAAAGTTTTCAAATCTTTCAATGCTGCTTTCTACTCCTGATTATCACAATAAACTTGGCTAAAAGCTGCAAGCAATATCCATGTCACCCTCTTAAAGCTGTGCTCTTTTGAACTTTCCTCCACCATATCAATTCGTCTATCACCATTAAATTCAGACTTACAGAAAAATCTCAAGACATAAGTCAAATGTAGATCTCTTCTTAGCCAGAACATAACATGAATGACTTTTAGTCAAATTTTCAAGAGTTCTCCTTTTCTTCTACAACCTCATAATCCCTGTCTTTGTTGCCTGTAGTTCTATTGGCATTCTGATTTTCTGAACTCCCACCAGAATTGTGCACTAGACTGTGCTTACAACAATCTAAAGCTTTCCCAGCTTGCGTCTCTAAACTTTTCAAAATTCCTCTCACAAATTCCAAAAAGCTCTAAAAGCTTCTGAACCACATGGTGAGGTAGATGACTGCAGTAATCCACTTTCTTGTTGCCAATTTCTGTTTTAATCAGTTTTTTAGCTGCTCTGCCAAAAAGACCTGATAAGAACAAGTAGAGGAGAACAATTTATTTTGACACTCATGGTTTTAGACATCTCAGTCCACAGATACCAACTCCATTCCTCAGGACCTAAGTTAAAGGAGGACATCACAGCAGAAGTGTATGGTGTAAAAAATTACCTGGCACCAGGAAGCAGAGAAAGAGAGCTCTTCTCCCAAGACAAAATAGAAACTAAAGCCTTGCTCCCAATGACCCATATCCTCCAGCCAAACCCCACCTACCAACAGTTACCATCCAATTAATCCCTATCAGGGGATTAATGCACTGATTAGGTTAAGACCCTCCTAACCCAATTATTTCAATTCTAAATCTTCATAGATGAAAGATAGGAAAATAAGATAAATAAATGCTAATTTTCTTTCCTTATGAAAAAAGAAGAGTATATGAATACTATTGTATTTTTGATGTTGATAATTAAGTTTTGAAAACTTACCTGAACTTATATTTTTCAAACACCCTATGTTTAATTAAAGCAGAATATATGTAGTTCACATAAGTAAACATACAATGAGGAAAACACCAAGTCCATGGTCAACATATTAACAAAGAAAACAAAGATCAGAAAACATATTTAAGTAATTATTTTACAATGCAGCAAAAGTGATCGTAATGAGTAGAACCTCCCTTTTAAAATAAGAAGACTCAAATAAAGATTTAAAACATGTACTCTATGAGAATAATACCTAATCAAAACACAAAGCAAAACAAAAAAACAAAACAGCTAGGACATTATAATATTAGTGGCATAGACTACAGTTTATTTCAAGAAACATTAAATAAGGCAGAGATCACTCATTGTGTATTGATGAGGGATTAAAATATATATTTGAAGTACTGTTATAAAGTCAAAAGAGAAAATAGCAAATAATAAAAATGATAGAAAATGATTTAAATATATAGCTTAAAATTAAAATATAACATTAAAAATTAACATTATGGAGGTGTTGAAAACATAAAAATTCACTATATATATGTGTGTGTGTATGTATGATATATATATATGTATATATGTGTGTGTGTATATCCCAAAGAGAATAAATATACTTTTTAAGTACACATAAGATATTTGAGATATTTATATATTCATCATAAATTTCAAAAGTAGAAATTGTATAATCTCCATCTAGGTACAATAACCCTATAAAATTTGAATCCAAGCTTAAAACAAAAAAGACCCACTCAATAAAATGGATGGATAATTATTGGATCAAAAAATTTAAAAAAAAATCAATTACCAACTCATTTAATAATAATGGAATCTTATTCCTCCTTCCCTTAACTTCACTACCATTTCTTTCCTGTTTTTTTTTCTTTTTCTTTTACAATAAATCCCTAAAGCTACCAGATAGGCCATAGCAAAATAGGCCAAACTAGACATAGATATTGGTGATATGTGTTAGGGAGCCTCATGGTGGTCCAATACTGAATGTCAAAGCCTGAATAGAATTAAGAGAGTATCTCTACTGAGGAGTGGCTTGGCATTGAGTGTCGGAGCTCAATTGGGTGAGGAGGGTTTCATGAGTGAGAAGAAGTCATCCATGGGAAGTCAGAGACCAAGCAGGGTGAAGAAGATGTCCATTAGGAGGAGCCCAATGTGGAATGCTAGAAGTAGAAGGAGCCTAAGGACAGTGTCCATATGTAGGCGTAGCACAATGTGCAGCGTATAAAAGCCTGAGCATGATCCCTGAGAGAGAGGCAAGGCACTCTGGGTTATTTGAGCCCATGTAGAATAAGTAAAATATCCATGTGGGATAAGTGCTTTGATTTGGGACATTAGATTCCATGAAGTGTGAAGATGTTTGAAAATAGGGTAGCAGCCTGATTTGAAGACACAGAATCATAGGGTAAGGGTGATATTTGATTCAGGATGATGGTGTAGAAAAGAGCTTGTTTACCTACTTGGCAATAATTAAATTGATAAATATTTTAAGGATAATAGAAGCCTGGTTTCTCACCATGGTACAAAGAAACATTTACAAAAAAAAAAAAAAAAAAAATAGAAAGTGAGGGGCTGGGACTGTGGCTCAGTAGTAGAGTGCTTGCCTGCCATGTGTGAGGCACTGGGTTCAATTCTCAGCACCACATATAAATAAATAAAATAAAGGTCCATTGACAACTAAAAGAAAAATAGAAAGCAAGTGAATTTAAATAAATCTGATATTGGATTGAATTTGGAGTTATCAGCTTGAATTTACAGCTTCCCAGATAGATAATATGTGTTTGTATATGCTTATGTGTATAAATTTGTTCATGTATTCCATGTATATATACAATCATAATCCACATCTCTGAGTGCCAAGAGAACCTGAAATCAGTAATACCTAATATAAATGAGCACATCTAGCTCCCAGATCTTATTTTTCTATTTAATATTCTTTATGAAAATAATCCAGAGCTTCTTCAAAGACAGCTGAATCCATGGCTACAATGGAGAAAATATAAGATGGACCTGACAAAAATTCTTGTGCTGGAAAGTAAGGGAGTACTCAAAGAAAAATGGATTCATGTTAAATGGACACAGAAATCAGATTGAACTGGTTTTCACTGGCTCAGCTGGAGACAATTTGATTATAAAAATAAACAATAGAAATAATGGAATAAAATAGGAAGTTATGAATTCATATATGTATGAATGAATCAATTGAAAGTTTGATGAGAAGCAGGATGCATACATAGATACAAAGTGCCTGCCCCCAAAGTAATATCAATTTCAATGAAATAAAGTGCAATTCTGTAATAGAACATCCTGACAGAAATCCTCTTTATGAAATGATCAAAGTGCACATCATTGTTTTGGTACAAATCAAAATTATGAATCTCTTAATAGGATGCAATGAGAAGAACCCTACCTTCTGTGATGTTCCTATGCAAAGATGCATGTTCCTATGCAAAGATGCATAGGGTGAATTGAATCACTAAAAATATCAATGAAGCACAAGATAAGGGCATTCTAAAAAAATCACTGACCTGTGATCTTCAGTTGTTAAAATCAAAGTGTCAGCCCTACAACCATACATTTTTGTATTCTTCAAAGGAGCAGATAACTGACATCATTCAAAATCTGCCTTATGCTTTAAGCCAAGGCCATGCAGTTCCCAAGCAGTGGTCAACCAATGTCTGAGCATAGATGTGGTTAAAGGATATGGGTTTTGGTAATGTTGGATATTTCTTGGAAAAGTTTTAAGCATATCTCACCATTGGGCTGGCAATACCTTCCGAGAGTAATATCTGTTGAAACTCTTATTCTACTCTCCTTCTTTTTCCCTTTCATTTTATAGGTATCAGGGATGCATTGTGATCTTAAATGTCACATTCTTATTCCTGTTCCTTCTCTATTATATTTTTCACAGGATTTACCACCTACTCCCCAAAATATTTTGCACTTCTAACTATATGCTGGTGTCTACTATCCTATTTGGTGTCAAATGTGATCTAAGATAGCAGACAGTTGGATGGGATACTTGGACTATCCATTCACCACATGAATGGCAGGTAGGACAAGATCCTGAGTAGTATGTAGGATGAATAACCCACGATTAATGGTGTTAGTTGAACTGATAAACATTTCACCAGTGGTGACTTGAGAGAATATTCTGGTGAAGTGAAAAGCCCAAGCTAAACAAGTGAATCAAGAATTTAACAAGATGGGTGTAGCAATATATACAAGAACAATGTAATTTTTTTTTTTTTTGCTAAGTTTAATTGATGATATACAGAAGGATGATGAGAAACTAAGAGTAGTTAACAGAAAAGTTTAGTGTAAGAACCAGAAATCTCTTTGGTAGCCTTCAGAGAGTCGATTATGTCTACATTGGGGAACAGACTGAAATAAGGAGTAAATTTCTGATGCTTATAAGTATGTTTTCAAGCTTTCAAAGAAGATTGGTTAGCTGAAGGAATCCTTCTAAGATCAGGGTTCTGTGTGCTAAAATCTGGAAATATAACATGAAGAAAGTTGGGTGGATATCCTTAATATTATAGTTCTGCAGACAGAACCTCAGAGCCCAAAGAGGTGCTCCACTCCTCCATATTAAGAGTTAGAAGTTTCCATGTGAGAAGGAACTGCAGAGGCCTTTTCCATGAATGCAAGAGGTACCTCCCTCAGAGATACATCTATTTTATTCTGTCTTCAAGTCTGGTTCCTATCATCAACTTCATATTGTGGCTACAGATGTGTTGGGCCTGATAGGAACAGAAGGGATTATACCCTAAATGAGATGCAAGAATTGAACGGGTAATTAAGGGAAGGGAGGTGAAATAGGAAAAGGAAAGACAGTGGAATGAATCTGACATAACTTTCCTATGTACATATATGAATACAATATGGTGAATCTCACCATCATGTATATCCATAAGAAATTAGTTTAAAAATAATTATGAATAAATGGCAGAAAGAACAATAAAGAGAAGGGAGCAGGGCATTAAGAGAGGGAAGGAAAAGGAGAGGTACTGGGATCTTAATTAGAATAAGATATATTCCATGCCTGTATAATTATATCAAAATGGATTCTACTGTCATGCATAACTTAAAAGAACCAATAAAAATCTATAAAAGAGACATTTACCAGAACAATCCAGAATACTCATGTTTTTTTTTTTTTAATTTTAAGGGTGGTAGACCCCAAATGTGATATTGGATAAGCAAGAGTTCAGTAATTTGGGGGCATGCTGCAAAGGAATTTATATTCTAACAAGGACCAGAAGTGATAGTGCACATTCACTGCTAAGGTGGCTCTTATAAGCCTAAAAACAGATAGCACATATTGGCAAATTTTAAGTGCTCAGTTTACATGGCAGAAGATGGAAGAAGAGATTAAAGAAAATTAGGAGGTGAAATACTTGAATAATATAAATAAGACCCACTAGTTGATTAGGTTACACAGAAGGAGCCAGAGGACCCAATACTCACCAAGTTCATTGGGAATGTACCAGTGAAAAAGACCAGCATCATTAAAAAGTTTGGTTGTAGCTCTTCTCTGTAGAGCTAATTAATGGTGGCAGAGACAAGCTGAAACCTTGATTTATTAATAGCCATGAAAATTAATGGGGCTGTGATGCAGTAGATTTCAGAATAACAAAATTATGATCACTCATACAGTAGAAAATCACTCAGCAATAAGAATCAGCTGAACTATTGGTGGAGACAAAAATGTGTATGAATATCTAATTGTGCTGAGTTAAACAGGACATATAATAACATATATGAGAATATTATATGTGTATACATACATATATATATGTATATATATATATAATCAACTGGACATATAGACAAGAATATGGATATAAATATATGAGAGAATCAACAGGATATTTGCATATGTAGACCCACCATGTAAGTGAAGGTAATGTTTTACTCAAAGTCTATTAATTTAAATATTAATCTCAATTAGAACACCACTGCCTTCATAGGAATACCTAGACTTGTTTTTGAACAAGTAACTGTTTATTGTGGCCTAGCCAAATTGATACCTAAATTTAACCATAATAATAAATTTATCAAAAATGTAAACTAATAAATAGTATCTTAATGTAAAGTTGTTGTCTTGGTTGATGTAGATGGGAAGAAGCAATTATGAAGAAACAGGAGTGAACTTTTGAAAGTGATTGATATGTTCAGGATATTAATCTTAGTGATAGCTTACTTATTATGTAATTATGTCAAAGTTTACCAAGTCATTATGTGTGGTTCAAGTATGTGTAGTTCATTTTGGGTCAATTATATAACAATAAAATGTATTTTAAAATGGTAAAAAAAGACCTGACATAAAGTTTGCACTTAATAAATATTTGTTGAATGAGAAAATAAAATAATTAACTATTTATTCCACACAAGAAGTTAGGAAAAACAGATAGAATTAAGAAAAGTGAGAGGAAAAATATCTCAATAAGTAAAGAAACTATTTAATAAGAAATAAACATGTAGAGTTATTAAAAATAAGTACAGCTGGGCTGGGGCTGTGGCTCAGTGGTAGAGCGCTTGCCTAGCACATTGGAGGCTCTGGGTTTGATTCTCAGCACTGCATATAGATAAATAAAATAAAGGTCTATTGACAACTAAACAATATTTTAAAAAAATAAAAAAGTAAGTACAGGATTCTGGAAAGGAGGCAGGAAGCACCAGAAATTCTTCTCCCTACCCAATGAATTACACTGGCAAAATCTATCTGATGTAATTATGTTGGAACTCTGGATTCTTTTTGAAGGTTTGGAAATTTAAGCAAAAAGCTTAGATGGTAAACTGCAGTTAATTTTCATCAATTTCTCTCTGCTCTTAACTTAGCAGTAACTATCCATCCTGCCGTTTGTTGTAGTAGGCGGTTGTTACATGTGTTCTTTGAGTAGCTTGCACACAGCTTGTGGGATCCAGGGTGCCTCTATTCTGCAACATTGGTCTACAAGTCCATTTTGGTGCCAATACCATGCTGTTTTTGTTACTATTGCTCCGTAGTATAGTTTAAGGTCTGGTATAGTGATGCCACCTGCTTCACTCTTCTTGCTAAGGATAGCTTTAGCTATTCTGGATCTCTTATTTTTTCAGATGAATTTCAGAGACTACTCAGAAGATGATATGTAATCAATCAACAAATATATGAAAAAAAAATGTTCAACCTCTCTAGCAATTAGAGAAATGCAAATCAAAACTATTCTAAGATTTCATCTCACTCCAGTCAGAATGGCAGCTATTAAGAATACAAACAACAATAAGTATTGACGAAGATGTGGGGAAAAAGGCAAACTCATACATTGCTGGTGGGAATGCAAATTGGTGCACCCAATCTGGAAAGCAGTATGGAGATTCCTTGGAAAACTAGGAATGGAACCACCTTATGACCCACCCATCCCACTCCTCAGTTTATATCCAAAGGACTTAAAAAACAGCATATTACAGTGACACAGCTACTTCAATGTTTATAGCAGCACAATTCACAATAGCTAAATTGTGGAACCAACATAGATGCCCTTCAGTAGATGAATTGATATAGAAAATGTGGTATATATACACAATGGAATATTACTCAGCATTAAAAGAGAATAAAATTATGGCATTTGCAGAAAAATTGATGGAGTTGGAGAATATAATGCTAAGTGAAGTTAACCAATCCCAAAAAATCCAAATGCCAATGTTTTCTCTGATATAAGAAAGCTGATTCATAGTGGGGTAGGGAGGCAGAGCATGGGAGGATTAGAGGAACTCTAGATAGGACAAAGGGTTGGGAGGGGAACGGAGGGGGCATGGGGTTAGAAATGATGGTGGAATGAGATAGATATCATTACCCTAAGTACATGTATGAAGACACAAATTATGTAAATATACTTTGTATACAACCAGAGATATGAAAAATTGTGCTCTGTGTGTGTAATACGAATTGTAATGCATTCTGTTGTCATATATAACAAATTAGAATAAAAAAGAACTAAATAACAAATAGTCTGTCTTCCAAATATCAGGGATTTGTGTTTTGACTGATTGTTGCTGGTTTTGATCACAGAAGTATATACACAGGAGCAGTTGACCACTGTTGTATCTCAACCCATTGTTGCAAGTCCCTTCTTTAAAAGTTACCTCCAGATGACTTAGACATTGCACCTTTTCCCCCTTTCATTTTTATCTTTTTTCCACATTAATACCCAGACATAAAATTCTGGGCATTCCAAAGCAAACACACATATAGAAGAAATTAGAAAGATACTATAAATGCTGAGAGGAATATACAGGCCCAGAAAATACCTTAAAAGACCTTAAGTTTATACCTAAGGCTAATACTCAGTAATGCAACAACCTGTAGCAATCAAACAAAATAAAACAAACAAAACCAAGGAAACATTGAGGAAGGGTAAGAATCTCATTTCCTGGGTTAACCCATTATTTAATTAAAATGTCCAGTTTTAAGCCAAAAATATCACAAGAGATATGAAAAGTTAACATACGGCCCATTCAAAGAATAAAAAACAACAAGATCTTTTCTGAGAAAAAAATCTGCCAGAAAATTTATTAGACAAAGACATTAAAACAACTGTCTTAAAGATACTGAAATCTAAAAGAAGACACGAAAAAGTCAATAAAACAATGTATAAACAAAATGGAAACATCAATATGGATACAGAAAACCTAAAAAATTTCTGGAGCTGAAAAGTACTAAAAAATTCACTAGAGATTTTAAGAAAGTTTTGAGCAGGCAGAAGAAAGAATTGGCAAGCTTGAAGATAACTGAAATTGTCAATTCAGATTAACAGAAAGAAAAGAAACTGAAGAAATGCGAAAAGATCCTAAGGGAAGTGTGGAACACCATAAAGTGAGCCAAAATATCCATCAAAGGAGTTTCTTTAGAAGATATACAGAAAAAGGCATACACAATATTTGGAGACATTGTGACCAAAATTGTCCAAAATTTGACAAAAGCCATGAATACAACCAGCCAAGAAGCTCAACAAACTTCATGTAAGATGAACTCAGAGATACCCATACCAAAACACATTATAATTCAACTTTCAATACATAAAGACAGTGATAGAATCTTCAAAACAGCAGGAGAGAAGCAACTTATCATGTATAGCGGATATTCAATAAGATTATTAGTAGTTTCTCTTTTTCATCAGAAACTTAGAAGTACCAAAGGCAGTGAGCTGATATATTTAGACTGCTAAAAGGAATAAGAAATCTGTGAACCAAGTATATTATATCTGACAAAAACTGTCCTTTAACAAGGAGGGAGAAATTAGTACATTACCAGGTAAACAAAAACATAGGGACTCATTACCACTAAACCTGTAACTGAATATAAAGGGATACCAGACAGTAACTTGAAGTCACATGAAGAAATAATGATCTCAGTTAAGATAAATGCATGGACAATTATAAAAGCTAGTATATTTTTTAAAGAAATGCTAGCAATAATATAACTTTATTTGTGGCTTATACTAGGGGGGAGACTGGGCGTAAATAAAGCTGTGTCTTTCTGGGATTAGAGAAGTTGGGAGTCACTGTGGCTGATTGCTTAGGGAAACAGTGCTCAGACAGTCAGATCTTGTCTGCAAAATTTCTTTGCCTGATCCAGCACGTCACTCAACTGATGGGGCACAGCTTGAGGCACACATAGAAACAGTACTCAGAGTGGTACATGATCTTCCCATGTTGGTTTTTGTTCTTGATACAGTGGCGGTAGTCTAAGATCTGGTAGCAATTATGGGTCTGATTCTGGTTGGAGAAGTGCGGGTTGAAGAGCAGAATTGCCCATTTCCCTATGGGGGCCTCTGGGTTTTAACATATAGCACCCATGGGGAGGTAGCTAATGCCGGGCAGGAGGGGGCTCCTGAATCCACCCTGAGACCTATCAATCCTGCCCTCATCAGACAGATGTCCATGTGGTGCAGGGTTAGCTGTGCTTCTATATTGTTGTTTTAACTGGCATCTTAGTTCATCTGGGGTATAGTTCAATTGTTATAAAAATACCTTAGACTGAATAATTTATAAACAACAAAAGTTACTTTTCACAGTTCAAGGGTTGGAAAGTTTAACATCAAGTCATCAGCAGATTTAAAGTCTGATGAAAGTCTGCTCTCTGTTTCTTAGATGGTACCTTGTGGCTGCATTTTCACCTGGCAGAAAGTGCTAGAGTGGTTGCTTGAACCTCTATGATAAATGCACTAATCCTATTCAAGAGAATCAAGTCTTCATGACTTCATCACTTCCCAAGTGCCCCATCTCTTAAACGTATCATATGGGGGTATTGGGTTCTAACATATGTATTTTAAAGGGACAACAACATTCATATCATAGCATGTGGTTTGGTGTGGCCACATACTACAAAAGGCCAATCTATGATAGTGAAATTATCAGTTGTTACCAGGGAAGATTAATAGGTAGAGTATAGAGGAATTTTAGTATGATGCTGGATAGTGTGATGTCATTGTCCATTTGTCCAAACCCTTAGAATGTACAATACCAAGAGTGAATCCTAAGGTAAACTAAGGACTTTTGTTTTTATGAAGCCTCAACAGAGGCTCATCAATTGTAACAAATGTTTTACTCTGGTAGGGGATGTCAATAATGAGGGAGGCTATGTATTTGTTGTGAGAAGGCATCATATGGGAAATCTCTGTATGTTCCTCTTAATTTTGCTGTTAGCCTAAAACTTTTGTAAAATTAAAGTTTTTTAAAAAGACTAGTAAAGTATAAACGAAAATAATCAATTACATATAGATTGTGGTGATGCAAGGAATTATGTTTTGCTTTTGTGTGATTTCCCAAGTTTTGGATAATGATTATGAATTAGTTTTATAATTTAATAAATTGAAATTTTTAAGTTTAAAGAATATAGCATTAAAGACTCTTAATCTGGCAAGTTGGCAATCTTCATGTAATATAGTTCGTTTCCTATTATCAGGGATAGGACATTAGTATTTTCCTGAAATATTTTTCAAAGTGCCATTAAAATTATTGAATGTCTTATCACAATAATTGTACCTACCCTAAAAATAGGTAGTTCCACTTGAATAAGTATTCATCACCTTAAGGTGCTGAGAGTTTCCACCATTAGTATATTATCATAAGGAATTTCTGTAGACAAAAACATTTCTTAGGAAAATAGGATATTCTCTAACACATAAACAAGGCTACTTACTTTTGTTTCAGTTTTGCTTTTGACATTTTGTTTTCTTTAAAATCATCATCTACTGTCACTCAAAAGATAAACAGGCTTTTAGAGAATCCATCTTTCCACAACTAAGAAGAGTTTGGACTCTCAGGGATTTCCATGCACAGCTCCTAGAATAAAGTTCCATAGTTACTAATCATCTAAGTAATGTAGGAATTTATTCTACTACTACACCTATTCAGATCATTTCTTTTTCTACTTGATAAAAATCTCAAACAGTACCATGTGCTTCATTTTATAGCATCTTTACTGGATGCCAATGTCTTAAAAATTTCCTTGCATCAAGTTTCACTGGCATAGAATACTGGTGTCCTAATTTTTATCATTCTCTTCCATTAGACAACTTACTCCCACAATGTTTACTTTGCTTTTATGAACCATATGGCTTCAGTAATTTTCTCTCCAGAGCTTTATGGATTACATACCAATAATTTATGTAGTACTCAGTTGCAAGAGATACACTGCATTCTGCATCTATTCTATTAATCCCAAGAAGAAGGCCAAATGACAACAAAGATCTTTGACAAGTCAAAGTCAGGGTAAACTTAGGAAACACTGACTCAAAGATAGGCATTGCATATTTTCAATATTGCACTGGTAAACCATTCTGTGGGGCAGGGGGGAGCCCTGAATTGTGGCCTTTGCTTGTTTCTGTTGTGTAAATCACCATGAACAGTTTCAAGTTACTGGTAATACATCACAGGAAAGTGGAAGACATACTAACAATTGTCTCTCCATATAAGCCTTATCCACATTTCACTGTTAATTGGGGACAATCTAGTGAATTATAACTTGTTCACTTTATTTATGTATTTATTTATTTATTTTATTTAGCAGTACTGGGGATAGAATCCAGGGGTGTTTTATCTCTGAACTATTTATCCTTTTATCTCTAGTAAAATTCCAGGTCAGTGTTTCTCTAACCATGATAAGGATCCTAAGACTACCAGTACCTAACTACAAATTTTGTTAAAAAGTAAATATCTTTGTACCATCCCAGACTTAGAAGTGTGAATTAGATTGTAATGTCTCTTTAGATGACTCTGATGTACATCTAAAGCTTGCCATTCAGTTTCTCCAATGCTTAATTTCATTTAGCTACCATGAAAGTTTGTGTGACTGGGAACTAAAACAGCAAAGGATGCCTAGGTTCAGTCCTTCCATAGAGAAGACATCATTTAGTACCACATCTCCAAATTTGTCTCTGTATCAAATTTTAATGAAAACATTCAACTATAATATATACATTTTCTTCAATTTAGGATTTAAGTAGAATTATATATCCCGTATTGGTTTTTCAGGCTGCCATAACAAAGTACACCAGACTGGGTACCTTAAACAGCAGACATTTATTCTGTCACAGTTCTGGAGGCTAGAAATCCAAGATTAAGGTGTTGGCAAGGCTGGTTTCATTCTGAAGCCTCTCTCTCCTTGCTAGGTAGATGGCAGTCTTTTCTGTTTATGTCTGGTCTTTGATTTGTTGCATGTTTATGTCCTAATGTCTTCTTCTTGTAAGGAGATCAGTCATATTAAGTTATGGCCCACTTTAACTACCTCATTTAACCTTAATTACCTCTTTACAGGCGCTTATATCCAAATATAGTCACATTATTAGGTACAGAGGGTTAGGGCTTTAACGTATAAATCTGGAGAAGGGATAGAAGTCAGTTTGTACAAATTTCTAAATAAATTATAAGTAAGAAATAGGTAGGAATTTATACTGATCCATTAAATGTGATGTATAAATTTGAAACAGTGTATTTATACATTTTAGATAGAGTATATCTGTCATCAACAAATGTTGGTATCTCTGTCACACTAATCCATCAGATTGCAGAATGTCTATGGCATGAATCCAAATACCCAACCCTTTAGATTTTATGGAACAATTCATTCACTTATAAATATGGGAACTAATTCATAAACATCTTATAGATAGCTAAAGGCAAAATGTGTATTCTTTAGTTGATCAACTATTTTTTTTAATTTTGGAGACATGGTGGTCTGTCTTTGAAGCATAATCAAAACACATTCTTTTTTTATAAACTACTCATAATATAATAAGATGTACCCTAATATGTTAAAAAAACTGGTTGAGTAAGAGATACTATCAAAAGTTCTTCTTTAATTTTTAAAATGCATCTTCTATTTGAACTGCATCTGCTGTCTGTCTCCATAGTGTATCAAATTTTTCTGCCAAGCATAAAATTCCAAATAATTAGCATGAGTGCTTTACCACTGATTCCTTCATTTCCTCATTCCAAATTTAACAAATATTTGTTGGGCAGATATTATCCATTTTTTTTTTTTTTTGCTAAGAGTTGGAAGATGCAGACATGAATATATCATGGCCCTGTCCTCATGGAGATCACAGTTTAATGTGGAATCCATTCTATGAAACATGTGCTATGATAGTCATAAGATCAATATTAGGAGTAGGGAAGGCATTGATTAGCTTTGCCTGAGGAAAGTTATGACATTCTACAGTGTTATGTTTGATCTATATTTAAAAAAAATATTTGGGAGGTTGTTAATGAGAAAAGAATTCCACTCCAATGACAGTATGTAGCATGCAAAATACTATTGTTATTTAGGGAATTGGCAAATGGTTTAATAAGAGTGAATGATGGAGCCTAAAAGTGAAGACAAGATTTACATAATTCAAAACTTTGTATGTTATTCTAAGTTGTTCAAATTTTATTCTAGAAGCAATGATGGGTTTTAGGTGTGAAGTGATATGGTTGTATTTGTGTTTTACAATGATCACAAAAGTGAGCCCCTATCTCCCCCAACTCCAAATTTTGTTAGTTTCCTATAGCAGTTAATGCTATACTTCCAGAGACAAAGGCTTGAATACACATGCTAGAATTCTTAAAGTGATATTTGTATCATTTTTTCTTTCATGTATCATACTTTTTCAGGAAATCAATTGAATTATAACTTAAAGTTTTATCCATAATCTGAATGTTCACTACTACTAAGTTACCATCATGTATTACATCGATTATTTTGATAGCCTATTAACTTGTTTTTCCAATTCTACTTTTGTCCTTTGCCCAGGTTTGTTCTTAACATAGAAACTTGACAAGTCTGTTAATTTTTTTTTTCAGATAATGTTACTTTTATGCTCAAATCTAAATATTGACTACTTATCTCACACAGAATAAGTTCAAGATATTACAATGAACTGTAATGTCCTAAACAATCTTGAGATCCTCTTCATTTTCTGACCTTACTTGTAACTATCCACCCTCCACCAGTTTTCTCTGCCCAGATATATGGGTTTTCATGCTATTTCGAGAATGTGCTAGGCACCTTCCTACCTCAAGACCTTTGCAGTTCCGGTTGTCTCTGTCTTGAATACAATTTAAATTTATTTTTATATAATAGTAGAAATTATTTTCAACCACTCCTCAATCTATACCCAAAGGACTTAAAATCAACATATTACAATAATGCAGCCACATCAATGTTTATAGCAGGTCCACTTACTATAGTTAAGCTGTGGAATCAACCTAGGTGCCCTTCAATAAATGAATGGATAAAGAAAATATAAACAATGGAGTATTTCTTAGCTATAAAGAACAATTTAATATAATTTTGTTTAATTTTTATTTTTAACTGGAATATTAAAGCATAAGACTTCTGCATAAATTTTCCTTCTCCCTGTTTTATCCAAATGTCACTTCAGTGACAAAAGTCCTACCCACATATCTCAAATGTCACCCATCCTTCAGCATTGTTATTCTTCCATCTAATATTTTGCCCTTGGCATTTACCACCTTATAGTATGCTATATAATTTACATATTCATCTTATTTTAATGTTTGTTTCCTCCCAGTAGAATATGAGCTCCATGAGGGCATTTTTTTGTTTGTTTGTTTAATCTTTAGGCGTAACATGATTCCTAGAATAGTTCCTGTAATAGGAAGAATTTAATAAATATTTATTAAAAGCTGAATGAATCACTAGAGAATAGTGTGAACTGAGTAGGCAGGATCAGTGAAAATAATTTTTGCAACACTCCAGGATGTTTGCATTAACTATATATTGAGCTGAAATGTCTATCCTGTATTCCATAATGGGAATATATGAGAAATCTCTGTGACTATTATTTGGAATAAAAGAATGCCCAACTGCATTCCTGGTATTTGCTCTTACTTCCTGCCATCATGCCTTCCTTCCTTCCTTTGCTGTCTCCATTTTCAAATCTTCTAACCACATCCAATTCTGCTTCCAGTTTGATCACTTTTGTTTTTTTCTGTACTTTCATCTTTGTTGGTCAGTTCCCTCTTTTGATTATCCACTTTTTGTCAAATGCTGTATGTGTTTATCATTGAAAGACAGAAGGCAATACAGCTATACACTTCATTGTATTGTGTGTAAATATATGGGTAAATATATGTATTGTAAATATATATGTGTGTAAATATATGTATTGTGTGTAAATATATGTGCACTGAACAATCAACAAAAAACTATGAAATACAGGGCACAATTAGTCACTGATTATGTTGTGCATGTATTATCCACAAGTGATTTATGGAATGAAGCAAATTTTATGTTTTATATAATTACTTATAGTTAAAATACCATAGTAACTTAAATTTAAATATCGTCACTTGAGGGCTCATGTTATTTAACCAAAATACCAGCATATCAGACCCTTGGAAAGTAAGGGCATCTCTTCTCTCCTCTCTTCTCACTACTCTCTTCCCTCCTCCTCCTCCTTCTTTTTCTTCTCTCTCTCTTTTCTCTCTCTCTCTCTCTCTCTCTCACTGTCTCTTTCTCTCTTGTTTCTTTAAAATATTATACATATACAGATGGACTATTATGCAATTTGAATTGTTTTAAATTTTGCAAAAACAGCTGTCATGCTTTACTAAAATCTACATGGTTCTATTTCCAAGTTCTCTATCATATTCTGTTGATTTTCCTTATATCAATACCATGAATACTTAACTAAGAGTTTCATATTGTTATGATTCTGGTAAGGCAAGTACTCCTCATTTTTTTGACACTTAACTCTTGGTTGAAAAATTTTAAAATATTTATAAATTTATTTATTAATTTTAGAAACATCAAATCCATGTTAAAATATAATGGAATTTTGATTTGATTGCAGTACGTATGTAGTACAATTTTAAGGGAATATGACACATTCTATATATTAATGCTTTTTCTTTGTGAGCACATTATATCTTTCCACTCATAAGTCCTAACATATGGGATGTTAAAATGATCTTTTCAAACTGTTTAATAATGTTTCCTTTAGAAATATCACATATTTTGTTGGATTTTATTTGGATACTTTCTCTTTCTATACTATTATAAAAAGTATTTTATTTTTACTTACATGATCTAGTTGTTCCTCTTTTAAAATCAAGTTTGGTAATAGAAATCAGTAAATATTGTCATAATTTTTTCAAATATATTAGCAGATAATTGCTCATAATAGATCCTATGATTCTTTATTTGTGTGTGGTGTTCAGGAATCAAACCCATGGACTCATGCATACTAGGCAAAATCTCTTCCACTGAGTTATATTATGTTCTTCTGTGAAAAATAGAGATATTTATAGTTGAGGCATTTTTCACTATTAGCAGTTAACTATAGTGTCACAATTATTTTTTCATCAATATTTTGTCTATTTAAGTAACTTAAACAATTTAATTTAGTTGAGATATATTATACATTATTAGAAAAAATATCATATGACTTCAAATTCAACTGCAAAACTACAGAAGTATGCCTTTGTGTTTTGTTTGTTATTTTTGAAATGGAATTTTAAAGGTGATATCTTCCAACTTACATTAGCTAATATACCTTTAGGGCATCTACATTATATACAGTAAGGACAAGATGATGATTAATAGTAATGGGTATTTGTCCACATATTTCAAATTCTTCTTGACAATGTCAAATATTTTGACTGACTTATAAATTGATCACTAGATTTTTACAATATAGTTTGCTGGTAAATGGGTTCTATTAGCAATATAAAAGTTGTCATTTTCTTTGTTTTACTTATGTTTGCATTACTAATATCATCTTCAGCTTGCAGTTTTATTTTTGTCACAATACATTGACTGCATTACACTAACGACAAACAAGAGTATCAGTGTCAGCCCTCTGTACTATAAAGATAAAGATGAAGCATATTCTAGGTCAAGGGAGCATCTAAAGTTCCTCATTTGGAAAAGCACAAAGTGTGTTCTATGAAATAAACAGAAGTCAATGTGGAGAGAGTGAGGAAAAATATTCTTAGGAATGGTATTAGTACTAAACTTTTTCTGCTCTTTAGCATATATATATATATATATATATATATATATATATATATATATATATATATCTCCTCAGGAATATTGTACTAGTTTTTGGCAAAAGTGCAGAAAGAGATTATTTTGACCTGTGGTGCTACAAATCATACCCCATAATAATTCCATTCATATTCTATTCCCTTTACAAAATTTTGAAACCAAGATGCACAAATATTACCTAGTAACATAAAACAACACAATATTCTCCTTTATCAGCTGATGTGGAAATTAAGATTTTAAAATTATTGTAACAATGCCTAGTCTGGAGAATAAAACAGGGGAATAGCTAAGGTAAGTTTCCTATAATAATCATTACATCATAAGGTACTCAAAATAATCTACCATAAATTTGAACATCCTTCTTTCAAAACTTTTCTCAACAATGACATCTGGAAAGAAGGATTTTAGTATGAGTAATCTCTTGGCAGTAGTTAATATAGATTGAAATGGCAGAAATAGAAAGTGTGAAAGTTGAGTAGGATATAGATATAATTATCCAAGAATAAGATAATGAAGTTTATATTAGGCTGAAGGAAATAAGTTTGCTAAACAATGAACAAAGAATCACAGAATATAATTCCTGGCAAGATGATAAACTACCATTAGTGATATGAACCAAACATAGAAACAACACCAGCAACAACAAAACCACCAAGGGGATTTTATGAATCTAATCAATTAGTATCATTGAGAATTATGTGCCATGACAGAAATTGACTTTATCCTAATTTGGTGGGGAGATAAGTAGTTCATAAGAGTTGTGACTAGAACCAGGGATAAAAAAACGATAGGGTAGGTGAGAAGTTTTGTTTGGTTGGTTTTGATTTTTATTATCTATCATTTTTTCTCTTTTATATTTTTTCTTTTTGTTCTCCCTCCCACATTTCCCTAGGCAGATAATTAGCTTACCTGTCATCATTGCAAGGCAATAAAATAGCTCACAGGAAGAGAGTATTTCCAAATATAGTGGACTAAAATGCTTGACAAACTTTCCTCACAAATGGCAACAATAAAACTGGGCAAAATGACAAGAAACAACAATTTCAGAGCTCTGTAAATCAACAAATGCATAAATCACTGGAAGAGTATTTATTCACAAAGAAACTATCAAATCTTGGGTAAGAATAGGGGAATATGTGGTATTATTGTCTGCAGCTGCTTCTAATACCTGGACTCACAAGATCATTTGGTTCTGTAGTTATGACAGCATCTCTCTCTGAAAGCCAATTTGCTAGGTTTCATGACTTATCCTGATTTCTCATTAGAAACAATGAATAATGGAGACAGTAAAATGATATATTAGAAATGCAAGATAAAACTGCCAATCAAAAATATCTATTCAGCAATATATAATAGATATAATACATCCATACAAGTGGGGTTTCTTGCAAGAACGCAAGGCAAGCTTAACATTCAAATATAAATTTATGTAATTCAATACATTAACAAACAAAATAAAAATCATAATAATCACATCATAGTGACATAATTTGACTGTTCACTATGCCTAAAAGTTCAGGTTGTCAAAGATGGCACCCAAGATTTAAGCCTTAGTGGTATAACAGGTTACAGATTCATGGATAGAAAGATGATTGGAGTTTGATATAATGTTTGCCTTACATAACAGAAATTTGCCAAAAATGTTTTTGTATTATAAGTGAGGAAAACACCTTTATCATTACATTTATTACTGATGGTTACATGAAATTACTAAATGGAATTTTTTCAAAGCAAAAAACTATGTATATTATTATTGCATCTCAAGCACCTAGCATAGTACCTAGCATATATGAAGCACTAAGAATTGTTTGTTGAACTGAATATAAGTTTAGAAGCAATTTGTTGTGCTGATTTTCTCTGTTGGATGACACTAAAATAGCTGAAAAATATATGTGCAGAGAACAATGCCAATAGTTTTTCCTGATCCAAACAACACTAATGCATCTGGCCATAAAGATGGGGAATAAAAAGAAATTTCTACATAAGTTGTTTTCTGTTTTTTTTTTTTTTTTTTTTTTTTTTTTTTTTTTTTTTTTTTTTGGTCTTTTTGTTGTTGTTGTTGAGTGATTCATTTAAATTCAATTATGACTGTGAACACAGCCCAGGTCTTCTGAATATTGTTTCTTGCTGAGATTGTGTCATATCAGTGTGTACATGAATAGCAATTTCAATACTACAAAGTTGAACTACTTTTCAACATTGCTGCCTATTTTCCTTCTTGAAACATGATGGTGATTGATAGTAAATTAAAAAAGTGACCAAAGAGAACAATAAACTCTTCCTGAATGAATGGAGGGCTTTTATACTTAACTCAGTACTTTGTAATTCAGGGGCTGGATACTACCCAGGTTTAGGTGCTCTAAACTAAAAACAAACCACTATAAAGGAGATGAGAGTTTTCTATTCCATGTGCATAAGTGACATAACTGCTGAATTATATCTATGAAACTTGGGTATACAGGTAACATCATTGCTATTGCTGTTAAAGACCATAGATCTCTGATTATACAAAGCAAGAAAATTAAAAGTTTTTGACAACAAATGTTATTAAATTGGTATTGTGCTTTTGTTTAAAGTTTTGATTCTTTGTGATAAGCATTCATATCTATAACCTCATTTATCTTCAAACCAATCTTATAAAGAAAATAGTCATTGTTAAGCCCACCAGCCAAATGAGATAATTAAGTGACAGAGAAGTGGAATGGCTTTCTCCAAGTCACACAACTAATTAGTGACAGTACTCAGACTAGAACCTAGATCTCATGTTATAATTATCTACCTATAATGCCATATTTTCCCCTAAATATTGAGTATGAAGGAAAAGTAAAAATAGAATTGCTCCTTTACATTTGCATCAGTTTCTGGCTTTCCTGGGCCTTCCAACTGCTTAAATATGGGTACATGTTCAATTTCATTTGGTGGTTTTCTCTAAAGCTGTTGCTTTCTCATGGAACTCAATCTGTTCTGATTATCTTAATAATGTTCATATTTCTATTAAGTCTTAACTGAAGTTTTGTCCCTTTCTGAAAATCTAATTTAATACTTACAGCAACCCCCAAAGAGAGGTTCTATTATAACTACAGTTTTACAGTTGGAGAAACTGAGGCATAGGAAAATTAAGGAACTGTTGCAAAGCACACAATAAATTAGTTCAATAATTCATTCAATTGCTGTTGCTGCCTGAAGCAGAAGCCGCCTGGAGCAACGAACGCCGCAGGAAAATTCGGAGGCAGGATGAAAATGAAAAAAGGTCTTTAATTCTTCTTCTCTCTCCGGCTCCAGCAATCACTCCAAACGCTCTAACTCCAACCATCACCTTCTTCTTCTTCCCACAAACTCTAACCAACCTCACCCAGTTATATACATATAGCTTTAACAAGGACAAGTGCTTACAGCCTGAGCTTACAGGTGCATCACAGAGTGTTCACGGGCATACAAAGATTTTTTGGATAATGCATTAATATCAGGTGGAAACTAGAACATCTTTTATGGCTCTCAGCTAACCGCAATCTTTAGCTATCTCCTTGATTATAGGCTCCTTCAAATTGCAGTCAATACAGTTCCAGAACCTTCATGTTTAATCACTGTGTTATCAGGTATGAACACATTATAAAGGTATTGTAATAAAAATATTTTTATTAGTACACAAATCATCAAGTATCAATAAAATGAAAAAGAGGTCAGAAACAGACATGTTTGTTGGAATGTGTTTAAGTTGAGTATGCAATAAAAGTGGCCTTTCAAATCAGGAGAATGGTACTAGAGACAGATGGCCATCCATCTGGGAAACATTACATTTCTTTCCTAGGACTCAGCATTCAAAAAACATTGCAGATAGATTGAAGACTCAAATACTTTAAAAATTCATAAAATTGTCTTTTAATTCACAAGATGAATTAAAATACGTATGATAATACATTAATGTTCTTTTATTGGGGGAAACATTCTTAAGAAGAAAGAACAAGAGCAATAAAATAGAAGTTTGATTAATTTAACTATATTAAATTTAAGAACATTTTTTACCAAAAATGATAATAAGCATAGTTTCAGAAAAGAAAATAGAAAGCTGAAGAAAATATTCTAACTTATACAATGAGCAAAAATTCCTACCTAGAAAAAATAGAAACTCTTACAAACTAATTAAATATGCAAATGATACACACTAATGGCTAAATAATAAAAGGATATTTGTGTTTGTTAGTAGTCAGGAAAATGAACTTTCAAACCAAGAGATAATAGTTTTAATCCTTCCAATAGGCTATAAAATTATACAGTTTGATAATATAATGTTTTGAAAAGAGCAAACAATAGATTTACAATATCTGTCCCACTAGCAAAATCTGTCTACCCTATATCCTTAGAATTATTCAAATCTGCACACGTCTTTCCATCTTTATTACAACAACCACTTTAGGCTAAGTTACCTGGGTCTGGAAAACTATACCCTAAAGACAAGCATCCCTGTTCCTTTCTTATATCCCCCAAATGCATTCTCTACCAGGGTGCATAGCAATCAATTTTAAAAATACATCATTATAATAATGCATGCTAAAATCCTTTAATGATTTCCTATTGCATTTAAAAAATCAACTCTTTATCGTGGTTTTCAACATCCTATGTGATCTGTATCTTATATTACTATATTCAGCCTCAGCTTACATTACAATTATTCTTACAGACTATACCTCAAGTGCACTGAACTTTTGCTTTGAAGAATGTTGCCATCTGAAGCGATGGCCGCTTGGAGCAACGAAGCTGCGGAAAGAAGTTTAGAGGCGAACTGGAAACAAACAGGCTTTTTATTCTGATAACATCTCTCTCTGGCTCTAACAACGACTTTAACATGTACCACACACCACCAAAAACCCACACACCAAATGGCACCAACCTGATCAGCAATCTCGGCCCAAGTCTCTCGAGATCCCAGGCCAAGTCTCATGAGACTATGGAAGGCAGCAATGCCCAAACATCTCTATGGCCCGTAGTCAACCGCAATCTTAGCCATCTCCCCAAATAGGGCTCCTGCATTTCCTATGGCCCGTAGTCAACCGCAATCTTAGCCATCTCCCCAAACAGGGCTCCTGCAAAGAACAAGCCATATTTGTGTCTATTACAGTTTTTTTTTTTTTTAATTTTCTCTTTCTTATGCCTGAATTAATGTGTCTTCTCTTTTTCTCCTATTTGGCTTTGGACCTGAATATTATTTCCAAAACTAGCACATATTTGAACATCTTACATAATGTCAATGTCTACCATTGACTTTCATATTGTATCATAGCATTTACTATTAATTGATATCATAATTATTTATTCACTTTTGTTTATCACCCTCATAAGAATGTAATTTTAATCATAAAACATTTTGGTTTTGTTCTCTTCAGCATACTTAGTTTTTCTAAAAAAGTTCCTGAGATATCATAAAATTCAATATTTACTACATGAATAAACTATTAGTGAGAACATAAGCTGATACAACTCTAAAAATAAATTTGACATGAAAATGCTCATATTCTATAACCTAAGAATTGTACATCTTAGTGTCTACCCAAGATAAACACATAAGAAAATAAGAACAAGGATGCTCATTTCACTATCACTTTGCATTGTTTTGCAATGGTACAATATTTCAGAAAAATTCCCATGCCCATCAATTAAAAGATGATTAAACACACTAATAATAATCATTACTATGATTATAGTTATAAAGGTATCTTAATTCTAGCATTTACTTCACATTTTAACCAATACAGCAAGCTCTAGCATGGAGCTGAAGAAGGTTCTGCCTCTTCCCTTAATAGACACTTCTTCAAGGTTACGTGCAACACTTTTATTACATTCCATTGGCCAGAAATTAATCATATGACAACACTTGATCAGCAAAAGAGGCTGAGATATGTATTTTGATGGCTATATGCCAAGCTAATAATCAAAGTTTATCGTTCTAAGGAAAATAGGATAGTATTTTAGGGAATAATAATGAGCCATTTGTGCTACACAACCATTGCAGCATGAGCCTGTGCAATGTGATGTTTTATATAATTTCAGGCACTAAGATCCTAACAGGTGGTATGGTGCAACCAGGACATTTAGAAAAAGAACAGTATTGAAATAAAGTGGAGATGTCAGTAAATAAACATCCATAAGGGATGGCTTCATGGGGGTGTAACTTGAGTCACACCGTATCATGATCTCAGTAAAGTTCCTTGATCAGTTTAATGCTGACGTTACCATATTGAAACACTTAATTTTTTTTAACAGGGACTGCATATTTTCTTTTGGTACTAGACCACACAATTTATGTAGTTGGTTCTATCCTTGATTCAAATTTTCCATCTTGTGTTTAGCCACTGTGGATATAATTCAGGGCATAAATTTTCTTTAATTGTATATTTCACTAGCATTATACAAATATCTCTTGTATTAAAATAATGTGAATCAAGAACCAAATATGTTGAATTTTGAAACAGGGATATCTCAAAATATAGCATGACTTTAATAAGTAAAACACTTGGAACCCTGAAGGGATTTTGTAAGGGAGCAAACAGCAAAAGCTCAATGTCGGTAGAGTGAAAACAAGTACATGACAGTGTTTAATGAACTTACATCAGCTTTATTCTCTAAGAATAAAGCTGAAATTGCTTGTCCTTTAACAGGGCAGTTTATCAAATGTAAAACCAGAATGCTTTTTAACTAGAAATGAGTTGCCATGTTTTTTGGCAAAGAAACTTTATAATATTTGGGTTTGCTTGCTTCATCTTCACTGTGATGCTTTTGTCATCAGGCTTTCCCTCTCATATTGCATGTTAATTGAGTAAAAAATAATGCATCCTGTGATTGTATATTTCTAAATTTCTAACAGAATTTATTTTAAATATTCTCACCAGTAAAAATGGGTAAATGTATGAGATGATTGATACATTAGTTTGATTTAATCACTCCATAATACATCCATATACTAAAATCTCACATTGTACCCTACAAATATAAACAAATAACATTTGCCAGTTTAAAAGTAAAAATGGAAATATAAAAATAAAGTAAAATTGGTTTTCTATCATATGGGATTGAATGATCTTAGTCCTCCCTCCAATTTATCACCAAAATTTCTAGTTTTTATTCTTTCAGGAAGAATGTGTCTTTATGGATTAGGCTTGTACTTTAATTTTAAATGACCTTAGAGTGTTGGAAATAAATAGCTTTACCTGTGACCTTGCTATGATTTAAATTAGTCTACCTCAAAGGCCCATGTGGTAAAGGCTTGGTTCCCTAGCTTATGGCACTATTGAGAAGTGGTAGATTGTGAAAGGTGATGCCTAGTGGGAGGGATTTAGGTCATTATGGGTATGCTCTTAAAAGGGATTGTAGAACTTTTTTTCTTTGTTCTCCCCGGGGTTCCAGGAGGTGAAGGCTTCTTCTGCCACACATTTCTGCCATGATATGTTGCCTTAACAGGAGCCCAGAAGCAACAGGTCAACTGACCATGGACTGAAACCTCTGAAACCATAAGTCAAAACAAACTTTTCCTTTTTTCAAGTTGATGTATATCAGGTGTTAGAGTAATGGAAAGCTAACACAGATTTAAAAGTTGAGTAATATTGAAAAACAGTAATAAACTATTCAGTATCCAAAAACCAGTTACTAGTTGCAGATTTTTCTTTAAAATTATAAAGTAGAGTTTTCAGTTGGTATATATACTTAAATAAATATTGTAAATAATTGTTTAAAATCACAAACACACATTGCAGCAGACACCGAGCTAAGTGTTCCTATAACCTTATGGTAGGTACTGTTATTATTCTTAATTTTCAAAAGAAATGCCTGAGACTCATATGAACAGTGAAATCACATGATTTAAGCCATACAGCTTTTAAATTCTAAAATTCAAAATATGTGGACTCCCATATGCCCTTCTCACTAAATGCAGGCATAAGCTGTAACTTTTAAAATATTTTCTTAATTGTTGATAGACCTTTATTTTATTCATTTATATGCAGTGCTGAGAAACTAACTCAGTGCATCATGCATGCCAGGCAAGTGTGCTACCACTGATCCACAGCCCCAGCCCAGGCTGTAATTTTTTAATTTCAGATGTTCATAGTATTCCTATTGCATTGTTCAACAGACAGGCTTCAGTTAAAAGTTTAGTAAGCCAAACTTTTGGAGACAGCAATAATATTATTGCCAAGAGAAGTACAATACAAAAACTCTATGTGAAATTGAAATTTAGGATTAAGCCATAGAAGAAGGCCACCTGACAGCTATGAAAATTGACCATTAGTTTCATGTTAACTATTACAGAAGGATATGTTTAATTATTTTATTTATATTGAGAGTAAAAATATATGAGATTCCATAAAACTTCATTCAAAGAAAGCCTATAGCCACTATTTATTAGAGATGAGAAACACTGAAAATAAATAAAGAAATGAAAAAAATCCATTTAACGAAGTTAGAAAAAGAAGAGAAGAAAACATTATAAATTGGAAAGTAATAATAAATATGGAAAGGGATGAGATAGAAAACAACCAAAATGTATAGTATTCATAATAGATGACATAAGCTATTTTTCATGTCTTTATTTTTTATTTTTAATTGTGGTAAAATTTGGATTTTAATCATTTTTAAGTGTACAGTTCTGTGACATTAAATACATTCACATTTTGACTAATGTTGCAATAAACAAGGAGGGCAGAGATTTCTTTGACATATGGATTTCAATTCGTTGAGATATATAACCACTAGTGAAATTACTGGATCATGTAAGAGTTCTATTTTCAGTTTCCTGAGGAACTGTGTTCTGTAATGAGTGTACAAGTTTTAGATTACCACCAACAATGTATAATTGTTCCCTTTTCTTCACATCATTGCCAACAGTTGCTATCTTTTCCTTCTTGGTAAAAGCCATTCTAATAGGTGTGTAAAAGGATATCTCACTGTAATTTTGATTTGTACTTACCTATTAACAATGTTGAACATTTTTTTATTGTCCATTTGCTTGTCTTCTTTTCAGAAATGTATATAGGTCTTTTGCCCAATTTTAATTGGTTTATTTGTTTTCTAGCTATTGAGTTTTTGAATTCTTTATATATTTTAGACATTAAGACCTTTTCAGATATACTAGTTGCAAATATTTTCTTCAAGTATATGAGATGTCATTTCAGTCTGTTTTTCCTTTTCTCTAGAAGTTTTGTATTTTGATATAATTCTTTTTATCTAATTTCACTTTTGTTGCCCAAAACAATGTCATAGAGTATTTCTGCATTTTTCAAGTAGTTTTATAGCATCAGGTCTTACATTGAAGTATTTAACATATTTTGAGTAGAAATTTGTATATGGTGTGAGATAAAGGAGCAGTTTTAATTCTTCTGCATATGTATTCCCAGGTTTCTGTAAACTTTTAATTGAAATGACTCTGCTTTTCCAATTGTGTGTTTTGGGCACCTATGTTTAAAATATAATGACCATAAATTCACAAAATTATTTCGGGACTGTCTATCCTGTTCTATTAGTAAATGTGTCTGTGTTAATACCAGTAGCATACTCTTTAGATTATTATAAGTTTACAATATATTTGGAGTATATTATGATTGTATATTTCTAAATTGCTAACAGAATTTATTTTAATTATTCTCACCGGTAAAAATGGGTAAATGTGTGTGATGATAGATATATTAGTTTGATTTAATCATTCCATAATACATGCATATACTAAAATATCACATTGTACTCCACAAATATAAACAAGTAACATTTGTCAGTTTAAAAATTAAAATGAAAATATAAAAATAAAATAGATTTATACTTAATGATAAAAAGTTGCATTCACAGTATTGTTCAACCATCAACACCATCCATCTCTGTAACTTATTCATCTTACCAAACTGAAACTCTGTACCAATTAAACTCCTCACTTACCCCTCCTCTTGCCCTTGAAAACCATACTGTACTTCCTTTTTCAATAAACTGGACAATTCTAGGTATGTTGCATAAATAGAATTATGTAATATTTGTCCTTTTGTGAATGGTTCATTTCATTTAGCATAATATCTTCAAAGTTAGCATGTATCAGAATTTCCCTTTTGCTTAATTGTGTATATTTAAAACATTTTGTTTATCCATTCACCCATCAATAGACTTTTGAATTGTTGCCGCTTTTTAGTTATTGTGCATTATGCTACTATGGACATAAGAGTAAAAGCATCTGTTTGAATCACTGTTTTCAATTTTTTCTGATGTGTACCCATCAATAAAATTCATGTATAATATAATTCTTTATATCATAAGCCAATTTTAAATCTCCAATAAATATATAATACTTAGGCTAAGAAAAGTAGCAGAACCAGATACAATGGTGCATGCCCGAAATCCCAGAGGCTCAGGAGGCTGAGGGAGGAGGATCCTAAGTTCAAAGTAAGCCTCAGCAACTTAGTTAAGCTCTGTATCAAAGTAAAAATAGAATGGGTTGGGGATGTGGCTCAGTGTTGAAGTGCCCCTGGGTTCGATACCTGGTAACAACAACAGCACAAAAAGAAATAGAAAAGAAAAGACAAAAAAGAAAAAATAGAAGATAAAATTAATATTAGCAATACATATATATATATATATATATATATATATATATATATACATGTGTGTGCACACGCGCGCGTGTATGTGTGTGTGTGTGTGTGTGTAATTGTGAGAAAATGCCCAGGACCAGATAGATTCACAGACGAATCCTACCAGACTGTTAAAGAAGACTGATGTCAATGCTTCTCAAATTATTTCAAGATATAAAAATAATTATGTATAGAAGAAATATCAGTGGAGTAGATAAAGGGGAATGAAGGGAAGGGAGGAGATATGAGATAGGGAAAACAATGGAATGAATCTGACTTAACTTTCCTATGGACATACATGAATAAACCACAGTGAATCTCACCATCATATACATCCACAATATACTAATTAAATAAGACTATAAATAAGAGAAAGATCAGTAGAGTAGAAGGAAGAAAATAGGGAGAGGGAGGAAGGAAGGGAAATGGGAAGTAGTGGGACTGGATTAGAATAAATTATATTCCATGTTTTTTATAATTATGTTAAAATGAATTCTATTGTTATGTATAATTAAAAAGAACCAATAAAATATTTTAACAAAGAAAAATGTTTAATCATATTTAATCATAATAAATATGTGTGTATTTATATACACTCAAGAAGGTAAGATTATTATATATCATGAATGTAATTTAAGAATATAACAGTCTCAGACTCTTGTATAGTTAAATATTATTAAAATACCATGGAACAGAGAATTCTTTTTTATCATTATGTCAAATCATATAACCAAATATACATAGTAATACCTCATACTATAAAACTGATAACACCCTACCAGTTAAAGACAGGCAAATTTTTCTTAGTTTTATAGTACATGTGTGTGTGTGTATGTGTGTGTATATATATATGTATATTTCTGACTCATTGTATAGGCCAAAAATTTTAAAAATTAAAAAATATTTAAATTGATGTTTATTCACAGTCAATATAGCTTTTTAAAATTTTTTAATTAAATTAGCAGAAAAAACATTGTACTAATAAAATACCAGGTAGTTACCCAAATCAAATGCACAATCTGCATACCAAATATAATAATTTTATAATATCAGTATCCAATTAGATAATGTAATGAGTGATCCCATATAATTACAAATATATATATCTATATATATATATATACACACACACTAAAGAATTTTAAATTATGCCATAATAAATGAAAACACATTGTGATCCTAGATAGGATGATGCAATGTTATAAAAAGATTAAAATTTCCATGAAATAATTTGAGTGAGAATAGTAAAGAAGATAAAAATAGAAGTAAGAAGAAGAAACTGCTTATAAAAGAAGATTATAAGGCTGGGGTTGTGGCTCAGTGGTAGGTACTTGCCTAGCACCTGCAAGGCCCTGGTTTTGATCCACAGCACCACATAAAAATAAATAAATAAGCCGGGCGCGGTGGCGCACGCCTGTAATCCCAGCACTTTGGGAGGCTGAGGCAGGAGGATCGCCAGTTCAAAGCCAGCCTCAGCAACGACGAGGCACTTAGCAACTCAGTGAGACCCTGTCTGTAATAAAATACAAAAAAGGGCTGGGGATGTGGCCCAGTGGTCGAGTGCCCCTGAGTTCAATCCCCGGTACCACAAAAAAAAAAAAAATAAATAAATAAATAAAATAAATAAATAAATAAATAAAATATATTGTGTCCAACTACAACTAAAAAATAAATATTTTTTAAAAAGCAGATTATATGTAATGCTATTTAAAATAATGACGTGATACTGATTTCTAGATAAAGAAATAGATGAACTGAATGCAACAGAGGTTCCACAGATACAAATATGTATGGAAAATGCACATATAATAAAGACATAGATTGAAGTAAATCATCAATAACCATTGCTAAGGAAATTGATTATCAATTTTGAGGTAAGAGAAGCACACACACACACACACAAATACACCACATAAAAATTTCAGATAAAATAAAGACCTAGATTTGAAATAATAAAGTTAGGACTAGAAAAAAGAAAAAAATATATTGATTTTAAAAACGGGTTTGGGAAGGATTTCTTGAGATGCAAGACCGAGAAAAACAAAAGAAAAATTTGATAATGGAAATTCACAGAAGAGAAAAAGATGTTGATAAAGCATATGAAAAATAATATTGTACATATATATATATATTTAGTTGTAGGTGGACACAATATCTTTATCTTATTTATTTATTTTTATATGATACTGAGGATGGAACCTAGTGCCTCATGAATGCTATGCAAGTGCTCTGTCACTGAGCCACAACCCCATCCCTGAAAAATAATCTTACTACCAAGAAAATGTCAATTCAAATAATATTGAGAAGAGTGTATTTCTGAAATGGTAGTGTAAGAAACTTTTTATGTCCTCTGCCTAGTGACTAAAATACAATTGATTAAAATTATAAAAGTAGTAATTTTTACTTTTAGAAACTTCTCTACAGGTATATAGCAAATGGAGAAATATTAATTAAAGAAATTCTACATTTCTGTAAGAACATTAGGAGCCCATTGAATTTTATCCAAAACCTGCCCCCATCCTCCCCACCCACACTGAGGTGAGATGGAAGATCTATTATAGGTGAAGGCAGAAAAGACCAACAAACTATTTCCTTTCACTCAGCTCCCAATTCAGGGCTATGGTGTATTCCTGGGAGAGGCAGGCTGCCAGTTCCTGATCCCCTCAAGCTATTGTTTCAGAATCTATTTTCTAGATAATTACAGCTGAGAAGTTTCAAATCCCTTCATCCAGCTAGCCTCCACTCATATAACAGAAACTCTGTCCTAGGCGTGGCAGGCTGAGAATGTTGGCCTCCAATTGCCTTTTCTTACCTTGCTTATAACATCAATGCCACAGCAAGGAAAGGCAAGCAAAGACATCCAGGGTTATGATCCTCTTTAAAGAAGCAATTGAATCCAATTATACTCCCACTTGTATGGAATATATAGAGTAGTAAATCTATAAGGAAAGAAGATGAATTAGTGGTTGCATAGGTCTGAGGATGTAAGCAGAAAGTGAGACATGACCACAAGTAGATAAGGGTTTTCTTTTTGTATAGTGAGTATAATCTTTAATTAGAGAGTGGTGATGTCTACATATGTAAAAATACTAAATTGGACATTTTAAAAGAGTGAATATTATGGGATGTTAATCACATCTCAGTGAAGGTTTTGGAAATTTTGTATATATGCTTTGATTTAAGAAAAAGGGTACCTTATATTGATGTATGTGTATGTGTATATGTCTATGTTCATAAATGAAATGGGAATTTTCTCTGAGGATTCACAAAAATCATCAACAGAACTTACATATGAGGAGGGATAGGATGGAAAAGAAAAGGTATGTAGGACTCTACTTTTATTCAATTTTTATTTCATCATTTTATTTGCAAGTGTATTATATATATGCATTTGCTTAAATAATTCAAAGTCATGCATGTCATCAGATAGCTACAGATGAATTTCTATGAACACTTGCATATTTATGTGGATTTAGAGTCAATAAACTGATATTAATGAATAAATAAATTTAAATAATTACACAAAATATATAGTATATTCATTAATAATCATGTAGAGGGGAAAATGTGTGCTCCATAGTTTTATTGTTACTGAAGTAATTTTGGAATCTCTAGAATCTCTATGAGTCTAGATGCTTCTGGTATCAAAGATGCAGAAAACAAACCTCTAAATTTGGATTTGCAAGTTGCTTGAGAAAAGTTTTATTGTCTTTATTACTTAACCAAATATTATATATTCCCCCCAAGCAAGGCCTAATTCAAATTTCACCATGTGTGTGAAAGCTCCAACTACAACAGGCCACAAGTATTTTTTTTTCTGTATACTTATATATTTTTGGTGAATGGCACCCAACTGAAATCCCCACAGACTCCTTTCATTTATTCTTTAGTTTGATCATTCCTTGTTTCCTAAATCAGATCACAAGGAGTAAATGATTTCAATTTTTGTTATATCACTCACAAACTCTAGAGATGACTTAAAAATTTATAGGTCCTCAAAAATCTTCCTATTTATTTATTAAAACTGACTCTTGTGGGTGAGATAACACAACTGGTAGGCATGAATGAAAACTCCTCCCTTAAGTGAATACTGTGTTACATTGGTAGGAGTTGGGCCCTGGGGAAAAACAATCGATCACAACTAACTTAGCAGTTGTTATTGACCTTAGCTGCATGCTGGAAATCAAATAGGAAGCTTTAAAAACTATTGATGACTGGATTCCTCCCTCAGGGATTCTGAATTAATTTGTCTGATGTGCATTCTGGTCATTGGAATTTTTTAATGTCCTATATGATTCTAATATATAACCAAAGCTGAGAAATACCATTCTACAGCAATATGGACTCTGACTCTCTTAAATATCCGTAGTCTTTTTTTTTTTTTTTTTTTTTGGTGGTACCAGGGATTGAACTCAGGGGCACTCACCCACTGGGCCATATCCCCAGCCCTTTTTTGTATTTTATTTGGAGACAGGGTCTCACTGAGTTGCTAAGTGCCTCACCATTGCTGAGGCTGGCTTTGAACTCATGATCCTTCTGCCTCAGCCTCCCAAAGTGCTGGGATTACAGGTGTGCGCCACCGCACCCGGCGTTTAAATATCTACAGTCTTTTTAACTTGAGTTGTTTTCCCACAAAAAGAAAAAAAGAAACCCAAACTGAGGGAAAATATTATTTGCAAGTATCTTCTGTGCTAAAAAAAATATTAAGAGAATGTGAAACTCCCATCTAAAGAGAATACAAAAACCCAAACTTGTCTTTAGGAAAATAATAAATATCTATAATCATCAAAAATATTTTATATTATAGTTATATTATTAAAGATGTATTTTCAGAAATAACTTGTGTGTGGATGACCCTTACACTGCAAGTTCCTAACTGGGACATGCTAAGTACCATTCTGATGAATACATTATTTCTACACTAATGGACATAACAAACTTTCTTCCCAAAGATTTTTTCTTAGTTGTCAATGAAACTTTATTATTTATTTATTTATTTGTGGTGCTGAGAATCAAACCCAGTACCTCACACATGTGAGGCAAATGCTCTACCACTGAGCCAAAACCCCAGCCTCCCACTGCTTTCTTGTAAACAAAAGATCCTACTTTTGACAGTTATGACAAGAGTTAACCTGCTAATCATGAGACTGATTTGCTTCTATAATCCATATTTGCTTTTAGTAATCTACCAAATCTGAAACCTGCATTTCCCAGTGAATTTGTCTCCATTCCCCATCATCTATATTTCTACAGCAGAACTTGTTTCAGACATGTTCCTTTAGACTTACCCTTTTTATTTAACACTTAGTTAATTTCATATCATTTGCAAAAGCAAAAGTATGTCAGTTCTACAAATGGTCATATCCCATAAAGTGTCTAATTTTGCAACTTTTTGGGGTTTTGAAGTGGATTATGAAAGAGTTTTCCTAGGGGGACAAGTCTCTTGGTTTTTTGTTCCAATGAACTATTTTCATAAATCCTTTGGTATGATTTGAATGATTATGTCCCTCCAAATTCTATGTGGAAACTTAATAATGCAATAGTATTAAGAGATAGATCATTAGGAGGTGATTAGTTGAAGAGGACTCCTCCCTGAAGAATGGGATTAGCACTCACTCTTGTAAAAGGGGGAAGTCTATTAATCCCTTTTGAATTTTCTGCCCTGATCCATATGGTGACTCAGCAAGAGGTGCCATCTCTGAAGCACAGTGAGCCTGGACCAGACACTAAATATGCTGGTAACTTGATCTTGGAATTCCCAGCATCCAGAACTATAAGAAAACAATTTCTACTATTTATAAATTACCCAGTCTTAGGTGATTTATTATACCAGCCTGAAAGGACTAATGCAGTTTTCATACTAGGAAAGTGGAAGACTAATTGGCCTCAGATTAAAACTATTGAATACTAAATTTGAGTGGTATATTTATCAATATTGTTCACCTTTTGGAATTGGGGAAGTTGATAAATCATCCTGTTACTAGGAATTCATTTTATGGTAGCAAAAATCAGCACCCGAATAGTGTAACAGAATAGGTTTGAATCTAAATTCAAACATCCTATTAAATTAATTTATTCAAAGGAAGTTTTTTCCAACAACTTTTAAATAAAATGTTGAAAAATTTTGAAGTACTCAACTGTAGAATGACTTTGCTTTACTTGAAAAATAAAGATGAAAATTACTACCTCATTCAGTTATAAAGAAGATTCAATGAGATACTTTATGCAATTTCTTCCACCATGCTGCTTGCCACAAAATTGGTACTCAGTTGTATTAAAAGGACAGGAACGAAAATGAATCCATTTACTTTAAAAATGAATATATTGGTGCCTACAGAAATAAACTAACTTCTTTGAAGTTTCAGAGTTACTAGGGGCAAATTTAGTGTTGGATGTTGATCTGTCAATAAATAGTAGTGAGATAAAGTGTACTTTCTTATCTGAATAACTTTTTCCAGAACAGTATTTCTGAGCTTTATGTGAGCTGATTATTGCTCACATGGATGTCCAGGTATATTCATCTACATATAACTAGTTTAGAATTTTAGAAGGTAGTTTTTCCCATTAGAAGGCCACCCAATATTTTAACCTGAGCTTTAAAGAAACTTCACTGATAATTAATTCTTTAAAACATAGCTGTTGGGGCTGCAGTGGTGGCTTAGTGGTAGAGCGCTTGCCTAGCATGTGTGAAGCACTGGGTTTGATTTTCAGAATCACATAAAAATAAATAAATAAAGTGTTTAAAAAATGTAACAATTTTAGAGCTTTCAATGCACCCAGTGTGTGTCCATATATCAGTTAGTTTCTATTTTTATATTTACAGTAGTGTCCTGTGGCTCCTAAGTAGGTGGGCCAAGCTAGAATGGATGCAGGCGGGTGGGGCTTGTTCCCCCACTGTACTCGGTAGAAATGGCCTCTCCAAAGTGGGCAGGCAGAGCTGGAAACCCTGCAGGTGGGCCCAACTGTACCTCACTCCAGGAGGTCCAGCTGGGAACTCCTGCCAGAAGGCCAAACTGGGAACCCACACCAGCAGGCCTAACTGGGAGCTCCTGCCTGCAGGCCTAACTGGAAGCTCCCACCAGCTGGCCAAACTGGGAAAGCAAACCAGCAGGCCAAATTGGGAACTCACACTGCCAGTAGGCCAAACTGGGAGCTCCACCCTCAGGCCACAGGGCTCACAGGAAAGATCTACCTTGTTCATGGATAGGTAGAACTAATATTGTAAAAATGACCATTCTCCTAAAAGCACTATACAGATTCAATGCAATACCAATCTAAATCTCAATATCATTCCTCATAGAAATAGAAAAAGCAATCATGAAATTCATCTGGAAAAATAAAAGACCCAGAATAGCCAAAGCGATTTTTAGCAGGAAGAATGAAGCAGGTGGCATTGCTATTCCAGACCTTAAATTGTACTACAAAGCAATAGTAACAAAAACAGCATGGTATTGGCATCAAAATAGACCAGTTGACCAATGGTACAGAATAGAAGACACAGAGATGAACCCACACACCTACAGTTATCTTATATTAGACAAGGGTGCCAAAAACATTCACTGGAGAAAAGACAGCCTCTTCAACAAATGGTGTTGGGAAAACTGGAAATCCTCATGTAATAAAATAAAATTAAATCTCTTTCTCTCACCATGCACAAAACTTAACTCAAAGTAGATCAAGGACCTAGGAATTAAACCAGAGACCTTGCACCTAATAGAAGAAAAAGTAGGCCCAAATCTCCATCATGTTGGTTTAGGCTCCAACTTCCTCAATAAGATCACTTATAGCACAAGAACTAAAACCAAGAACCCATAAATGGGATGGATTCAAACTAAAAAGCTTCTTCTCAGCAAAAGAAACAATCAGTGAGGTGAACAGAGAACCTACAGAATGGGAGCAAATATTTACCACAAGCACATCAGATAGAACACTAACCTCAAGGATTTATAAAGCTCTTAAAAGCCTTAACACCAAAAAAATAAATAAATAACCCAATCAATAAATGGGCCAAGGAACTAAACAGACACTTCTCAGAAGATGATATACAATCAATCAACAAATATATGAAAAAATGTTCAACATCTCTAGCAATTAGAGAAATGCAAATCAAAACTACTCTAACATTTCATCTTACTCCAGTCAGAATGACAGCTACCAAAAAAAAAAAAAAAAAAAAAAAAAAAAAAAGCAAACAACAATAAATGCTGGCGAGGATGTGGGGAAAAGGCACACTCTTACATTGCTGGTGGAACTGCAAATTGGTGAAGCCAATTTGGAAAGTAGTATGGAGATTCCTAGGAAAACTTAGAATGGAACCACCATTTGACCCAGCTATCCCACTCCTTGGTCTATTCCCAAAGGACTTAAAAACAGCTTACTACAGGGACACAGACACATCAATGTTTATAGCAGCACAATTCACAATAGCTAGATTGTGGAACCAATCCCGATGCCCATCAGCAGATGAATGGATAGGGAAACTTTGATGTATATACACAATGGAACACTACTCAGCACTAAGAGAGAATAAAATCATGGCATTTTCAGGTAAATGGTTGGAGTTGGAGAAAATAATGCTAACTGAAGTTAGCCAATCCAGAAAAGCCAAAGGCCAAATGATCTCTTTGATATGAAGATACTAACTTATAAAGGCAAGGGAGTGGGGATTAGAGGAATGAAAGAACTTTAAATAGAACAAATAGGGGGAGGGTGGAGGGTACAAGGGGATAGGAATAATAGCAGACTGAGTTATCCATGATTACCCTAAATACATGTTTGAAGACACAATTGTTGTAAAAATACTTTATATAAAACCAGCAATTTGAAAAAAAATGTAGCTGTTAAAAGAAAATTTGACTATTAACTAACATACTCCTTTTTAGTTAAAATAAATTGTTATTTTTATTTACCCATATTCACATGTTCAGTACACTACCATGAGACTATGTGGAAGAGAAACATCATTTTATTAATGTTTCTTATTTTGTCTTCATTTCTTTTTTTAGATTTCTTATTGCTTTGTTATTCTAATTCTTTCTAGATTCCCATGATAGTAAAATGAATAAAGAAGCAAGAGAAAGATGTCTGTTGTGTTCACTACTGAAAACAAATAAAATTACAAGAAAACCCAGTAATAAAAGAAAAATAATATGAGACTTGAGATACTAATACAAGAACATAATGAGGTACAGAAATAGAAATGACACAATGTAAGAAGAAAAGGAAAATTAATAAGAAAGTACAAAGAATTAAAGCAGGACTTGAACCTTGTCAGATGAGATGATTATCTACTTAGGAAGTCCAAAAGAATCATCTGAAGACCCACAGAGTTAATAAAATAAATGATCACAGTGATCCATAAAAGCAGCAATAAATTTGTAGTATACTGGTAATGGCCAAATAAATAACATAATGAAAATATTTTATTCATAGTAGCTATAAAATATGAAGCATATAAATCAATGAAAATTATGAGTGAATTTTTTTGAATAAAAATATTCTACAAAACAGAAAATATTTTCACAATTTACATCTACAAGATATACCTTTGACAGTTACATATTTAACAGTCATTATTTGAACATTCCCAACCATCTCTGATCCATTCCATATGACTAATTGGAACATAAAATTAATTTTATTTATTGTATTAAGCTAGCCAACAGCCAGTATGTTTATCCCAGTGTAGTAAGGGTGTTTTATATTCATTATTACCTGTAGAAATTTTTACTTCATTATCTATAATGTAGCCTCCAAACCAGTCTTTATAATGTAATCAGTTTCTGTTATATTCTGTTCAAGATCCATCAATAGCTTACCCTCACATTTAGAATAAAATTCAAATTCCTACAAGGTCCTGTGTAAATCTTTCTCCTTTTCTGATGGATTGCATAGAACCAAACCTCTTCATGTTGCTCAGACACACCAACTCAAGCTTTTTTCCATCCTAGATCTTTACTTTCACCTTGAAAACTTTTGCCCCAGATTTCAATTTAAAAAATGCCACCTCCTAACTAGCTAATATAAAGTGTCCCCTGTTCTTCATCACTTCATTGTGTTTTTCTTTATGATAGCACTTTCAGAATTGGTTTTTTTTTGTTTATTTCCAATATTCCTACAAAAAAATTGAATACTTTGAGAGCAGTGATTATTTTTCTATCTAATTACTACTACATTCCCAGAGTCTCAGTGTATAGCATGCTATAACTACTGAACAAATAATTATTAAAGAGTATTTGAATGAATGAATGAAAGAGTGGTATTTTGGTCATTTGGAATATTTTTATTATCCTAGTGATTTCTTCTTGAGTCTTCCTGATTTGGATTTCATAGTGTTTTGGGAGGTTTAGTAAATGCCCACTCCTCTTCAGCTTTACTTCTAAGTTTCTCTGGATATGGAGATGGAAATCTCACCAGCATGTCTCTGATACAATTCTAAGAGGCCACTCCTTTTTTTGGTGTCTCTTCATACCTAATAACTTTCTTGTGGGTCATGGGAGACAACTCCTATTTTTCAGTGACTTTGAAGCCAGGTCTGTCCCTGGTTATGGACAGTCTTATGTGTCCTCTTGTAGAAATGCTTTGTGAGCCTGAAGCTGTCAAATCTGATGTGGGCTCACCAGTGTATATGTGAGCATGTGTCTGGTGTGGCAGCTTAAGGCAGAGGCACAGTGGCCCAATTGTAGTGGTGCTGAGTAGTTTGTAGGAGGTGAAGGGCTGCTTCCCCCCCCCCTGGGGCATCCAGGTCCTTGGGCCCATCTCTAGGCACACTGGGTAGTGGATGGCATCTGTGAGGCATAGAGACACACTTAATATTTTAAATATGAAACATAAGTATTTGCCTTTTTTAAGTATGAGAGATTCATTTAAAAAAAAAGAATTGTTTAGTCAAGGATACATGTATTGGAAGATTGTATAAATGTCCTAATTTTTCTAATAGATCATAATAATTTTCAGTTTTACAAGTAATATAGGAGAGAGCTCAAATTTTGTATTTTCTGTTTTTTTAATTTATTTTTTATTCAAAGTTGTTGTATTTATAATAGTAGTATGCATTACCTTCAATGTTTATAGCAGCACAATTCACAATAGCTAGATTGTGGAACCAACCTAGATGTCCCTCAGTAGATGAATGGATAAAGAAAATGTGGTACATATACACAATGGAATTTTACTCAGAAATAAAAGAAAATAAATTAATGGCACTTGCAGGTAAATGGATGAAGTTGGAGAATATAATGCTAAGTGAAGTTAGTCAATCTAAAATATCCAAATACCGAATGTTTTCTCTGATATAAAGAGGCTGACTCACAGTGGTATTGGGTTGGGGTACATAGGAGGACTGCTAGAAAGGAAAAAAGAAAATTTTGTATTTTTACTGGTATTATTACCAATCATTAATCTGTGATAATCTTGTTAAGTAAATTGGTGAGCCATTAATGTTTTAATTTGCAATTATTTGATTACTGAAAATTGAACTTACTTAGTATAGTTATGTTTTATGTACTTTTAATATATTCTGTGAATTATCTGTTCATATCATTTGCCCATTTTTAAAATTTGTGATGTATTTTGTAGTAGCTAAATCCAGGATCTGTAGAATCTAGAATCTGTAGCTATATTTAATGGGTTTCAAATTTCAACACTTTCACTTACTAGTTAAGTACATGGGGGAAGTTATTTGAACTCTCTCTGCCTTCACTTACCCATATGTAATAATAGTAGCTACTTCAATGAAATATCATGAGAATTAAATGAGTCAATACAAATAAAGCAAAATAGGACACTACCTGGCACATAGCAAGTACAAAAAGCCTTAGCCATCAATATTCAGATAAAAAGATTTCATGAAAATCAAAATAATCCTTTATTATTATCACTGCATATACTTCAGCAGCCTCTCATTTCATTGCTATTCATTTTATCTTATATACTTTCTCATATATTCACATAAAAATTGTGTAGGCTTCTGGCAGACTGATCACATATTCATCACCTTTTCCTATTGAAGATCCATTGAAATGAGAAAAAAAATTATGACTGCCAATAGAACTTTTATAAACTATCATCCTGTTTTTAGATGTAGAGATATCATTGAATAAAAAATCTTAAATTTCAAAAACTAAGAAATATAATTACATAATTTAGGGAATGTTATTGAATAACTCAGGATGAAAGTTCAACCCAGCAACTCACAAAAGGATAAGGAAGGAACAGAGGTTGGAACATTTATTCCTTGGAGGCGAAACCACAGAAATGGTCAAAATTGGATTCAGTATTGTTAAGATTAGGAGTATCTAGAGGCCATAAATAATGGTAAATGATTGAAGTTTTATCTACAGAAAATCAGTATGAATTAACTTATGCAACAATTTCCTTCGAGCAGTGTGTATAAACCCTCAAGATAAACTGGAAGTTTAATCCATAAATAAATTCCACCTGTGGAAAGTTAAGGCTCCTAGTGTGGGTGTTGATAACCCACAGAAAACAACCTTCCTCTTTTTAGCATTAGTGGATGAATTGTGTGTATTCTGCCTGCTAGATATTCTCTCTTTCTCTCTCTCTCAGACACACACACACACACACACACACACACACACACACACACACACACACACACTACACACACACTAAAGTGAAGCTTATCCTTTAATAAGATCTGTTGATATACACAGAGCTCAGAGTCAGATTCTCCACTAGAGAAACCTGGAGGGGGAAAAAAGACTAAAAATGCACAGGAAACCATTTCCAACTACCTACATAAGAAAAACTATTCTCTCCTTCCTAAATAAAAATCAATAACACAGGAATACTAAATGTTTGAAAATAATATAGTGACATAAAAAGAGAACCAAAATAGAAATATTGCCTTTAGGAAAAATGAAGATGGGAACTTGGAAAAAATATATATACATTCACAATACTATGAGAAATATTGTAAAAGTTTCAAGATATTGTACACATAACTATATGGTGTTATGAAAAAGAATAACTGAGTACTTGGAAATTAATTGTATGGTACCAAATACTAAAAGGGAGTCTGTGAGAAGGTAAAGGGATTTTCCCAGAATGAAAACATATTCAAAGAGATTGAGACTTCAGAATATATACAAGAGTGTCTAGTATCAAGGTATCTAATATCTTATTGGGATGAAATTCCTTCCTTCCTTCTTCCTCCTCCTCCTCCTCCTCCTCTTCCTTCTTAACTCTCTCTCTCTCTTAACTTCCTTCTTAACTCTCTCTTAACTCTCTCTCTTCTTCTCTCCTTCCTTCCTTCCTTCCTTCCTTCCTTCCTCCCTTCCTTCCTTCCTTCCTTCCTTTCTCTCTCTCTCTCTCTCTCTCTCTCTCTCTCTCTCTCTCTCTCTCTCTCTCTCTCTCTCTTTCTCTCTTTCTTTCTTTCTTTCTTTCTTCTTTCTTTCTTTCTGGGGTGTTGCTGTGTTGCTCAGCTGGTCTCAAATTCCTGGACTCAAGGGATCCTTCCAATTTAGCTTCCCAAATTCTAGGACTATAGAGGTGTGCTACCATTCCGGATGAGGGAATAAACTTCTAAAGAAATAATTTAAGAAAATTTACCTGACCTGAAGAAGGACATGCTCCTTCAAACTGAAAAGGCCCAATGAGTTTGATAAAGGATACCAGAAAAATGCCCACACCTAAGCCCATTACTGTAAAATAACAAGGGAACTAAGAATGAAGAAGACATCCTGAAAATTTCTTAAGAACAAAAAGTCCCATAGTACAATAAGGCTAGCATATGGCTTCTCTATGAGTAAAAATGGATTACAACAGATATTGCAGCATGCCTTCAACACTTTTAGCAATATTATATTGAACCATAAATCAACAATGAGGAATGAATAAAGCTGTTTTCAGACATTCAACTACTCACAAAGTTTATTATCCACCTAACATTTATGAAAAAATTGAGAATGTACTTTTACAGTGACAACACAAATAATCTCTGAAAAAAGAAATATTGGAAATATTCTAAACAATTAGAAAATGAAACAATAAAAATGCAATTTACAATAACATCAAAAGCTGAAATATTTAGGACTACAGAAAATGAAAGGCATATGAGACCTCCATACTAAAAAGTATAAAACACTGCTGAGGCAAACTATAGAAGACTTACATAAATTAAAAGATGAATCATGCCCATAGATTAGAAGATTCAATATTTTAAATTGTCACTCTCTACAGATTAATCTATAGATGCAATAAAATGTCATTCACAATCCAGCAAGCTTTATTATAAAAATAAAAAAAAAACTTATTCTAAAACACATGAAAATGCAAAGAATTTATAATTAAAATTATTTTCAACATTGGCACATATCAATTGTATGTTTATGGAGGGCACTGTGGCATTTAAATGCATGTACAAATATTTAATGGTAACCCACATATCTATCACCTCAAATATTTATCATTTCTTTGTACTGGGAACATTCAAAATCCCTTATAGTAGGTATTTGGAAAATCTAATTTAATTGTCAACAATAGTTATCCTATCATGCTATATATGTCCAACTTCACCCCTGTAGACATTAACAATGCTTTCTACATCTCTCTCTCCCCCACATGTTGCCGCCTGAAGCGCTTGGAGCAACGGAGCCGCGGGAAAAACTTTAGAGGCGAACTGGAGAGAAACAGCTTTTTATTCTGATAACTTTTCTCTCTGGTTCTAACAACGACTAACACACGACAAACACACCACTAAAATGGCGCTGACCCGATCAGCAATTTCGGCCAAGTCACTCGAGATCCCGCAACAAGTCCCGTGAGACTACGGGAGGCAACAAAGCCCAAATCTCCACGGCTCATAGTCAACCGCAATTTAAGTCAATCCCCAAACAGGGCTCCTGCACCCACACACTTGCAAGACTCTGGTACTACTATTCTGTGCTCTATTTCTCTGAGATATACTTTTAAGCTTGCACATGTATGTTAGAATGTGTCTTATTTATTTTTCTGTCCTCACCATTTCATTTAACATGATGTCTTCCAGTTCTTCCTTGTTGCTGCAAATGATAGGATTTCATTCTTTTTATGGCAGAATACATACTATATTTTGTATCCATTAATTCATTTTTTCATGGACACCTCAGCTGATTTCATATCTTAGCTATCATGAATAGTGCTTCAATAAACATGAGAATGCAGGCATAACTTTATTTCTTTTGGATACCTGATGGGTAGTGGGTTGCTCGATCATATTGTAGTTCTGTTTCTAGTTTTCTTTGCAACCTACATACTGTTTTTCATAATGGCTGTTGTACTTTACATTTGTACCAGCAGTGTATGAGAGTTTCTCTTTCTCCTAATCTTTGCCAGCCTTTGTTACTTTTCTGTCTTTTTGTTACTGCCATTCTCATTGGGGTGAGATGATATCCTACTGTGTTTTTCATTTGAATTCCCTGATAATTAGTGATATTGAGCATTTCTTCATATGCTTTTTGGCCATGTGTATAGCTTCTTTTGAGAAATGTATATTCAGGTTATTCACCCATATTAAGCATCAGATTATAAATTTTTGCTCTTGAGTTCCTTATATATTGTGGAAATTATTCCCTTTTCAGATTAATAGTTTGATAATATTTTCTTCCATTCCGTAGGTAATCTCTTTATTCTGTTGACTGTTTCCTTCTGTGCTGGTCAGCTTTCCATTATTGTAACAAAATACCTGAGAAAAATGACACAAATTAGGAAATATTTGTTTTGGCTCATGTTTTTAGAAGTTTCAGTCCATAGTCACCTGGACCTTTGCATTTAGGCTGATAGCAAGGCAGAACCTCATGGTAAAGGAAAGCTGCCCACCTCATTGCATCCAGGTATCAGACACAGAGACTGTGGGTCTGAAGACAAGGTATGCCATTCAAAGACATGCCCCAGTGATCTACTTCCTTCAACTTCCTTATGTTTATACCACATCACCATGACATCACCAGCTGGCATTATATTGAAGGACTAGGCCTTTAATGTATGGGCCTGAGAGGATACTTCAGATTTAAACCATGACATTATGCCTCTATCCCCCAAAGGTTCATGACTGTTTCATGATGTAAAATGTATTCAGTCCATCTCCAAGAATCCCCATAGATTTAACAGTTATAACATTGCTCAGAAGTCCAAATCTAAAGTCTCCTCTGAGACTCAAAACAAACTCTTATCTGTAAGCCACTGTAAAAATCAAAAAGCAAGTTACTCTTCCAACATTGTATTTTGGCACAAACATGGGCTAAACACCGCCATCCCCAATGGGATGAACAGGGACATAGAAAGAAGGGATCAGACCAAAGCAAGACTGAAACTTGGCAGGTCAATCATTAAATTCTGTACCTCCAAGACTAGAATACAAGGCATGTGGCGGCATAATGTGAGCACTAACAGGCTTGGACAGCCCCATTCCCATGGGTTCACTGTCCACAGCCCACACTTTACTGCTTGCAACTTTCATTGGAAGATGTTCCATATTCATGGCATCTCAAATTTTCTGGTGTCTCCATTTCAGTTTTAACTTTACTTTCATAGTTTTATGCATCATCTTTTCAAGGTCTGGTGCAGGGATTCAGAAAACATCACACATTGCCTAGCTTCAATGTTCATTCTTTGAAATTTTGGTGGAAGTTTCTATGACCTCAGAACTCCTACTTTCTGTATGCCTGCAAAACCAGCATCACTTGGATGACACCAATATCTGCTGCCAGTTCCAGCAGTATCCAGGACACCATGGACCATGGCTACAGAAATTTCTAAGTGCCTGGAATGGCTGAACATGGTGAATCAAGTCCTGGGAACACAACTTCCCAGGTGGCCCAGTGTGAGCAGAATGTGACCCAGCACACTCTTCACAAAACAAAACCTTTCAAAGTAGGTTACACTTCTACACCCTTGAGCCTAAAAGCCTTAGGGGTTTGTCTAATTCCTGAGGTGTCCTCAAGGCATCTTTCCTATTGTTTTGATACAAACTACTTGGCTTCTTTTGGCACTGTCTTCAGCAATCACACCTTCCTTGGCCTCATCTTTAAACACTCTTCTTTCCTGGCCAATCTGCAAAATTTTCAACTCATTGTTCTTTGTTTGTTTGTTTTTTCTTCCAATTTTAACTGTAAATCTGGCTAAAAAGAGCCAGCAGTACACTTGGCACTATCTGAATGCTGTGCTGCCTTGAAATTTCCTGTACCACATTAACTAGTCCAACACCTTTATACTTGGCCTCCCACAAAGTCTCAGGGTATGAACAAAATGTAGACAATATTTTGTCAGAAAGTTTCATAAGTGATCTCTAGTCCAATTCCCAAAATGTCCTCATTCACATCTCAAACTTCATTAGTAATCTTTACTGTCAACATTCCTATTAGCATTCTGGTCTTCTGAGCTCCCACCAGAATCTCCCATTGAGCTCTGCTTACAAAGTTCTAACTGTTCTTTGGTCTACTTCTCCAAATCTTTCTAAATTTCTCCTACAAAACATTTAAAATGATTTCTGAACCACATAGTCATGTATAATCACAGCAACAATCTCACTTCCCAGTACCAATTTTCTTTATTAGCTTTCATTATTGTGATAAAATACCTGATAAAAAACAGTGTAAAGGAGAATTTTTAAAATTCTGGCTCATAGTTTCAAAGATTTCAGTACTTGATTCTGGGACCCATCTCCTTAGGCCTGAGGCAAGGCTGCACATCACAATGGAGAGCATGTGGTAGGACAAATCTGCTAGCCTGATGGTGGTCAGGAAACAAAGAGTGAGGTAAAGAGTAGGATAGGAAGGGGATTTGGACAAAATATACCCTACCATTCAAAGGCCCAGCCCAAGAGGCATAATTCCTTCAACCAGGCCCCAACTCCTAAAAGTTGCACCACCTCCTAATAGCACCACAGTTTAGCAACAAAGTCTTCAGCATGTGGCTGCTACTTGACATTTCAGATCCAAACAATAATATCTTTGATATAGACAAATGTTTTATTTGATATAATCCCTTTGTCAATTTTTACCTTTGTTGACTGCTTTTGGATTCATATCCAAAAAATCTTTGCCCAGACCATAATTTCAGGTTTTATATTTAAATATTTGATACAATTTGAGTTGGGTTTTGTATGGTGAAAGATAGGGGTCTGATTTCTACTGCATATGGACATTCAGTTTTCCAGTACCATTTATTGAAGATGTTTTCTGCTCTAAGGTATAGGTTCTTGCTTCTTTTTGTGAAGAATCAACTGATTGTACAGTAGAGGAAATGGACGAGGGGGAATGAGGAGGGAAGGGAGAGGGGATATAATAGAAAATGATATTGCCCAATTTATACTGTTATATTTTGTGCATGAACAAACATGTAGCAATGAATCCCACTATTATGGACAACTATAATGCACCACTTAAAAAAAAAAAGAAAAAAAATCAGTTGACTATAAATACAAGGATTTATTTCTGGGATCTCTATCCTTAGACATTGATCTATATGCCTTTTCTATGCCACTTCCATGCTGTTTGGGTTATTGCTTTGTGGCATGCTTATAAGATAGATATTGTGATGCTTCCTACTTTGTTCTCTTTGCTCAGAATTATTTTGGCAATTTGGGGTAATTTTTTTGTAACCATACAAAGTTTAGGATTGTTTTCTATTTTTTTAACATATGGTATTGGTATTTTGCTAGAGATTGCATTCAATGTGTAGGTAACTTTGGTTAGTAGGGGTATTTTAGCATTATTAATTCCTATAATCCATGAGCATTGGATATCTTTTTTAATATTTATTTTTAGTTGTATTTGGACACACTATCTTTATTCCATTCATTCATTCATATTTATGTGTTGCTGAGGATGGAATCCAGGGCCCTGCACTTGCTAGGCGAATGCTTTACCACTGAGCCACAACCCCAGCCCCATAGGATATCATTTGTATTTTTTTGTTTCCTCTTCAATTTTCCTCATCAGTATTTTAAAATTTTTAGGTAGAGACAATTAACTTCCTTGGTTAAATTTATTCCTAGGTATTTTGTTTAATTTTTTCATAACTCTTAATAATACATTTTATTTCTTTATTTTATCTTCAGCTATTTCATTAATGGTATAGAAAAAACTTATTTATGTATGTTGATTTTGTATACCATAACTATGCTGCATTCATTTATCAGTCCTTATAATACTTTCTGCAGTAAATGGATTTTTCTTTTATTTTGTTTGTATTGGTTCTTCTTAGTTATACATGACAGTGGAATCCATTTTGATATACAATCATGGAATATATCTTATTCTAATTAGGATCCCATTCGTGTGGATGTACAATGGTGGCGTTCACTGTTCTGTATTTATATATACACAAAGAAAAATTATTTCAGATTCATTTCATTGTCTTTCTTTCTATATATAAAATGATGTCATGTGAAGATAGGAATAATTTGACCTCCTTCTGTATTTGGATACCCATTATTTTTTTCTCTCGTCTTAATCTTCTGGGTAACATTTGCCATACTTTATTGAATAAGAGTAGTTATAGTGGCTATCCTTGTTCTGTTCCTGATCTTAGAGAAAATGACTTCAACTTTTCCACATTCCTTCAATATGAAGTAAGCTGTGAGTTTGTTGTATATAGCCATTACTGTGTTGGGGTGCATTACTTCTATATGTAAATTTTGAGTTTTTTTTTATCATAAAGCGATGTGGAATTTTATTAAGGCTTTTTTATGAATCTATTGAGATGATTATATAGTTTTATCCTTTGTTCTATTGACTACATTTATCAATTTATGCATATTGAACCATCCTTAAATCCCTGGGATAAATTCTACTTGATCACAGTGCATAATCATTTTTATGTGCTGTTATATTTGATTTATTGATATATTGTTCAGAATTTCCCCCCATCTATATTCATCAGGGATATTGGTGTATAGATTTTGGGTTTTCTTGTTTTGTTATCACTCTGTGGTTTTGACATCAGGGAGATACTGGCCTTGTAGTATTATTTTGGAAGAGTTCTCTTCCTTTTAATACTTTGGAACAGTTTGCGAAGAAGTGGCATTAGTTCATCTTTAAAGTTTAGTAAAATTTAGCAGTGAAGCCACCTGTTCCTGGACTTTTCTATGTAAAGAGCCTTTTTATTACTGATTAAATCTAATTACTTGTTATTGGTGTGTTCTAGGTTTCTATATCCTCATGGTTCAATTTTGATAAGTTATGTGTGTCCATAAGTTTATCATTTTTTCTAGTTTTTTCATATATTAGTTAATTATAGCCCTGAAGATCTTTTGTATTTCTGTAATATCAATTCTAATGTCTCCTTTTCTATTACTGATTTTATTTATTTGGGTCTTTTCTCCTTTAAATTGTTAGTCTAGCTAAAGGTTTTTCAATTTTGCTTATGTTTTCATAAAGCCAACTGTTCATTTCATTGATCTTTTCTTATATATAGTCTCTACTTTGTTTATTTCTGCTCTGATCTTTGTAGTTTATTTCATTCTACTAATTTAAAATTCAGTTTATTCTTGGTTTTCTATTTCCTTAAAATGCATTCCTAGGATATCTATTTTAAATCTTTCTATTTTTTATGTAAGCCCTTATTGCTATAAAATTCCTCTTAGTACTTCTTTTGTTGTATCACCTAGGTTTTGATATGTTGTGTTTTTATTTTCATTTATTTCAATAAATTATATAATGTACACCTTTTGATTACTTCATTAGCTATTCAAGAGAATATTGTTTAATTTCAATGTATTTGAACAATTTCTAAATTTCTTCTTATTGTTGATTTTTTTTTTAGTTTCATTTCACTGTGGTCAAAGAAAATACATGCTATCCTTTCGGTGTTTTCAATTGTTGAGAATGTTTTGTGGGTTTAACCAATGGTTTATCTTAGAAAATATATCAGGGGTGATGAGAAGATTGTACATTTTGCATCTGTTGAATGAAATATTTTTTAAATGTCTCCTATGTCCTTTTGATTCATAGTATAGTTTAACTATTATGCTTTCCTGTTGAATTTTTTCCTGAAAGATCTATCTATTGATGATAGTGGGAAGTTAAAGGGTCTGAGTATTATTTCTTTTTTTTTTAATTTGACTTGACATTTTTTTATTTTTCATCAATGAATCATAGTTTTATATGTTTATGGGGTACATGTGATGTTTTGATAAATGTACATATCATAGAAAGATTAAATCAAGCAAATGAACATACCTATCATTTCACCCATTTACAGTTTTTTTTTGTGGTAAGAACGTTTAAAATCTACACTTTTAGTTTGGCAGGATTGCTCCAGACCTAAAATGTACATTCCCAGAGCCCAGAGGAGCACAAACCCTTGTTAAAGAGCAATATGTGTGTGTGTGTGTGTGTGTGTCTGTGTGTGTGTGTGTGTGTCTGTGTGTCTGTGTCTGTGTCAGTGTCTCTGTGTGTCTGTGTGTGTCTATGTGCATTGGGGAATTGCATAAAAGAAGAAGATGCAATGGGAACACATGAGCAGATCCAAGATCCTCAGCTCTGCATCTCAGGAGGACCACCTCAGGACGAGGAACCCTAACTACAGCTGGAGTTAAGTAAGAGAGTAGTGATTTGTGTGCTGCTGGGAGCTTCCGAGTCCACAAAGATGTTGGACCTTGATACCAATTGTGGGCATGGAAGATGTAATGAAAGAGGAGATGTAGGTTTGTTTTCTATGGCTGTCATATGCGGATAAAATATACTACAATTGTTTTGGATTAAAATTGGAATTCCTATCTCTACATGTGACTTATAGATCCACAGACAGAGCAGGATTAAATAAGCAAACACAGCAGCAGCATGAGTGTTCTGGCCAACACCAGAGTTTGAGTAGGAAGTTTTGGCTGCAAAGGACAATCGCTAACCACCATTTTGTCTTGCTTCCTGGGGTAATGATCTTTTGGGAGAGGTTTTCCAAAGTAGATGGTTTCTATCTTTTTCCCTTCTGTCCTTTTAGCTCCCACCCCTTCCTCTTCAGTTATTATAATAGTGAGATTCAGACAGCCAGGAACTACTCCAAACAATTTGAGTAACTTCAGAAATCATGGGTACTTAGCAGGACAGAGGGAGGGAGGGCCTGGGGAAGGAGCCTGGTTGCAGGGATTATGAGCAAAGAGAGCCAGGAGCGCTCTTATTTGCTGTTTGTAACACTTGGGGGAGCACAGCACAGAAGGGGGAGCCTATAACTATGAGAGGGCTGCAGCCTGTGAGAAACATATTTTCATGCATTTGTAAAAATGTGCATATATAGATGAGAAGTGAAAACAGATTTGTGATTCATTAGCACAAAAATAACACTGACTTTAGTCCTTTGCAAAGCTTCTCAAAATTTATGCTGTAGATAACATGCAGCATAATCCATTTATCTTCAACCAGTGTCTACTAAGTGCTGATGCTGTGCTGGACATTGTGTTAGGCATTGCTGTGTAGTGATTAGCCAAGCCAAACATCGGCTCATGTATTTGTGGATCCAACAGTGAGGCAGGCATGACAGCGTCTAATCAAGGGATTGCCCAAGGGAGAGCACAAGTCTACCTCTTTGATGAAGAGGTCCCTGGTATTATGAAAGCAAGTCACAATACAATGTGTCCTCTTGGAGGTACAGGAATTACTATGTGAAATCTTCCTTAAGGAAATATTATGTTTCTTGAGAAATGCAAACATTAATGTTACGACTACTATCAAATTTAATAACACTTGAATTCATGTTCCTTAGTTTTTAGTTTTGTTTTTTATTTTTGACTTTGCAAGTGAATTCTTTTTTTTTAATTTTTTAAAATTTAATTTAATTTGTTATACCTGCTTTTAGAGTGCAATTCATTTCATATTACATATAAAGAACACAGTTTTCCAAGTCATTGGTTTTACACAAAGTATTTTCATACCATTTGAGTTTTTATACATGCACTTAGTATATTGTTGTCTAACTCCTTTTGCCATTGTTTCTATCCCCTTACCCCTTTACCTCACATCCCCCCTTTTTTCTATTTAATATTCCTTCATTCCTCTCATCCCCCCTCCTTTGCCACTGTATTTCAGTATCATCATAGCAAAGGAATCAAGCAACCTTTGGTTTTCTAGGATTGGCTGATTTCACTTAGCATTATTTTCTCCAACTCTATCCATTTACCTGAAAATGCCATGATTTTATTCTCTTTTAGTACTGAGTAGTGTTCCATTGTGTATATATACGAAAGTTTCCCTATCCATTCATCTATTGATGGGCATCAGGGTTGTTTCCACAATCTAGATATTGTGAATTGTGCTGCTATGAACATTGATGTGGCTGTGTCCCTGTAGTATGCTATTTTTAAGTCCTTTGGGCGGAGACCGAGGAGTGGGATAGCTGGGTCAAATGGTGGTTCCATTCCAAGTTTTTCTCCATACTGCTTTCCAGATTGGCTTCACCAATTTGCAGCCCCACCAGCAATGTATGAGTGTGCCCTTTTCCCCACATCCTTGCCGAGATTTATTGTTTGTGTTTTTGGTAGCTGCCATTCTGACTGAAGTGAGATTAAATCTTAGAGTAGTTTTGATTTGCAATTCTCTAATTACTTGTGATGTTGAACATTTTTTCATATATTTGTTGATTCATTGCATATCTTCTTCTGAGAAGTGTCTGTTCAGTTCCTTAGCCCATTTATTGATTGGGTTGTTTGTTTTTTTGGTGTAAAGGTTTTTGATAGCTTTATATATCCTTGAAGTTAATGTTCTGTCTGATGTGCATGTGGTAAAGATTTGCTCCCATTCTGTCGGTTCTCTGTTCACCTCATTGATTGTTTCTTTTGCTGAGAAGAAGCTTTTTAGTTTGAATCCATCCCATTTATTAATGTTTGATTTTAGTTCTTGCGCTATAGGGGTCTTATTGAAGAATTTGGGGACTAATCCAACATGTTGGAGAGTTGGGCCTACTTTTTCCTCTATTAGGTGCAAGGTCTCTGGTTTAATTTCTAGGTCCTTGATCCACTTTGAGTTGTGTTTTGTGCATGGATAGAGATAGAGGTTTAATTTCATTTTATTACATAAGGATTTCCAGTTTTCCCAACACCATTTGTTGAAGAGGCTGTCTTTTCTACAGTGTATGTTTTGGACACCTTTGTCTAATATAAGATAACTGTAGATGTGTAGGTTAATCTCTTGTCTTCTATTCTGTACCATTGGTCTACTGGTCTATTTTGGTGCCAATACCATGCTGTTTTTATTACTATTGCTTTGTAATACAATTTAAGGTCTGGAATTGTAATGCCACCAGCTTCACTTTTCTTGCTAAGAATTGCTTTGGCTATTCTGGGTCTCTTATTTTTCCAGATGAATTTCATGATTTCTTTTTCTATTTCTATGAGGAATGACATTGGGATTTTGATTGGGATTGCATTGAAATTGTATAGTGCTTTTGGTAGAATAGTCATTTTGACAATATTAGTTCTACCTATCCATGAACAAGGTAAATCCTTCCATCTTGTAAGATCTTCTTTAATTTCTTTCTTTAGTGTGCTGTGTAGTTTTCATTGTACAGGTCTTTCACTTCTTTTGTTAGGTTGATTCCCAAGTATTTTATTTGTTTTTGACATTATAGTAAATGGGGAGGATTTTCTAGTTTCTCTTTCTGAGGATTTGCTGCTGATGTACAGAAATGCCTTAGATTAATGGGTATTGATTTTATATCCAGCCACTTTCTTGAATTCGTTTATTAGATCTAGAAGATTTCTGGTGGAGTCTTTTGGATCTTCTATGTATAGAATCATATCATCTGCAAACAGTGATAATTTGAGTTCTTCTTTTCCTATCTGTATCCCTTTTATTTCTTTTGTCTGTCTAACTGCATTGGCTAGGGTTTCAAGAACTATGTTAAATAGTAGTGGTGAAAGAGGACATCCCGGTCTTGTTCCAGTTTTTAAAGAGAATTCTTTCAGCTATTCTCCATTTAGGATGATGTTGGCCTGGGGCTTAGCGTAGATGGCCCTTATGATGTTGAGGTATGTTCCTGTTATCCCTATTTTTTCTAGCATTTTGAACATGAAGGGATGCTGTATCTTGCCAAATGCTTTCTCTGTGTCAATTTAGATGATCATATGATTTTTATTTTTGAGTCTATTGATATGTGAATTACATTTATTGATTTCCTTATGTTGAACCAATCTTGCATTCCTGGAATGAACCCCACTTGATCATGATGTACTATTTTTTTGATATGTCTTGTATTTGATTTGGCAGAATTTTATTGAGGATTTTTGCATCTATATTAATTAGTGATATTGGTCTGAAGTTTTCTTTCTTTGATTTGTCTCTGTCTGGTTTTGGAATCAGGGTGATATTGTGACCTCGTAGAATGAGTCTGAAAGGGGTCCCTCTTTTTCTATTTCATGGAATAGTTTGAGAAGTATTGGTGTTAGTTCTTCATTAAAGGTCTTGTAGATCTCGGTTGTTTATCCATGTGGACCTGTGCTTTTCTTGGTTGGTAGGTTTTTTATGACATCCTCTATTTCTTTGCTTGAAATTGATCTATTTAAGTTGTGCATGGCATCCTGATTTAGTTTGGGAATATCATATATTTCTAGAAATTTGTCGATGTCTTCATTATTTTCTATTTTGTTGGAGTATAGATTTTCAAAAAAATTTCTAATTATCTTCTGTATTTCCATAGTGTCCATCATGATGTTTCCTTTTTCATCATATATATTGGTAACTTGAGTTTTTTCTCTCCTTTTCTTAGTTAGCATAGCTAATGGTTTATCAATTTCATTTATTTTTTTCAAAGAACCAACTTTTGATTCTGGCGATTTTTTCAATTGTGTTTTTTCAATTTCATTGATTTCGGCTCTGATTTTAATTATTTCCTGTATTCTACTGCTTTTGGGGTTAATTTGTTCTTTTTCTAGGGCTCTGAGGTGTAATGTTAATTAATTTATTTGTTGACCTTTACTTTGTTGAAGGAATGAACTCCATGCAATGAATTTTTCTCTTATTACTGCTTTCATAGTGTCTCAGAGATTTTGATATGTTGTATCAGTGTTCTCATTTACCTCTAAGATTTTTTTAATCTCCTTCTTGATATCTTCTGCAACCCATTGTTCATTCAGTATCATATTATTTAGTCTTCAGGTGTTGGAGTAGGTTTTGTTTCATATTTTATCATTGATTTCTAGTTTCATTCCATTATGATCTTATAGTATGTAGGGTAGTGTCTCTACTTTTTTATATTTGCTTAGAGTTGCTTTATGGCATAATATATGATATATTTTAGAGAATGATCCATGTGCTGCTGAGAAGAAAATGTACTGACTCATTGATGGATAATATACTCCATATATATATATATATTATGTATATTCGCAATTCCTTTTCCAACATTTCACCTACTGTGCTTTCTATGGATTCTATTGCTGCAGTATCTTGGTTTGTTTGGGGGCATTTTCCTCCCTTGTTTTTTTATGATATTTCTTGCAGTGTAAGTCTGAGGTATTCCTGTTTCTGACTTATTGTCTTATATCATCCCAATAGGTTACCTGATGCATAACTTTAAGGGAAAGATCAATATTACAGAAGTCAAAGTACCCAACATATTTCCATATATCATTTAGTCAGTATTTTTGTGTGATGTTTCACAGTATCTAATTGTAGAAGGGGGGACTTATGGGTTGGCTAAAACGTTTATGAGGTAGGATGTGAGAAGATAGAGGTATTAGATTATTTGACTAGTGAGAGGGTAACCATGGGAATTAGGGTGTTAGTAGGAGAAACAAGAGATAGGTATCCCCATGTAATATTCCCTGTTCCTGGGCCTGGGGCCTGTTCCCTGACTTGTAGGCAGAGGCGAAGAGTACCTGTGGCTCCTGAGTGGGTGGGCAGAGCAGGGAATGGAAGCAGGTGGGCTGAGCTCGAATGCTTGTAGGCAGACAGAGCTGGAACGCTTGCAGGCGGGCCACCCTGCAGTTCGCAGCAGGGATGACATCTAAAAGGAGGGCGGGCCAAGCTGTGAAAGCACACTGGAGGGCCTAGCTGGAACTCTTGCAGGCTGGGGCTTGTTCCCCTGCTGCAGGCCCAAGCAAGGATGGTGTCTATGAGGTGAGCAGGATGATCTGGAACGCTTGCAGGCTGGGGCTTTCTGAGTATTATTTCATTTGAATCTATGTCTGCTTTGAGATCTACTAATTTTGCTATATAACTGGGTACTCCAGCATTGCATGTATATGTATTTATAATATTTTTATTTTTTTCTTATTGAATTGATCCTTTAAAATTATATAGAGATATTTGTCTCTTTTATTTTTATTGAAATTTTATCTTATCTGATATAACTACTCTGGCTTGCTTTGGATTTTTGTTTTCATGGCATATCTCTTTCATTTCTTCACTTCCAGTCATTGTGTGTCTTTACTCATGAAATGAGTTGTTCGAGACAGAATATAATTGTGTCTAGTCTTTTTAAAACAATTTAGTCTATGCCTTTTAATTGGGGAAGTTAATCTATTTCTATTCAAGGTTATTATTATTTTATTTTTAGTTATAGATAGACACAATATTTTTTATTTTGTTCATTTATCATTATGTGGTGATGAGGATCAAACCTGGTACTTCAAATGTGCTAGGCAAGGATGCTATCATGGAGCCACAACTCCAGCCCTCAAGGTTATTATTGATAAGTAAACTCATAATACTGTCATTATTTTAGTTTTGTTCTGATTACTTTGAATATATTTTGTTCTTTTCTTCCTCTGTTGTTTGTCTTCCTAGTTAGTTGTTTTCTATAGTGTCAGGGTTTTTTTTTTTTTTTCTCTTGTGTATCTTCTGTACTCTCAAGTTTTGTGATTTTTTCACTTATTTTCATGACTTGATACTTTTGTTAGTTTTAGAATTCTTTGTCTTTTGCTTTTGACAATTTGAGTATACTATGCCTTAGAGAGTATCATTTTTTGTAAAAACTATTGGGATTCCTTTGACCTTTCTGAAACTAGGTGATCATATCATTCCCAATATTTGGAATATTTTCATTAGCTTTAGTTTCAGGTAGTCACTTTAGTGTAGTTTCCATGTATCTTCTTTAGCTTTGGATCAATGTTGCTGATATATGCATGTATCTCAGTGTCCGAGGCTACAAGAGTTTTGGGATTACAGCATTATTTCAGATGCAAGTCTCTTAAGCAATAGAATTTCTAGGTGCAATGTTCCCAGCTATGGATGTGGTTACCCATCACTTTCTGTGGGTTGTGTGAGGGTAGGGCTAGCTCAGTGGTCCCAGGTAGGTATGGTAAAGTGTATCCAAAAGTAGAGTGGGATTCCTCTTAATGTCTGAAGGCTGCATGAGGGCTGGGCCACACTAGGTTCCAAAATGAAACACCTGTCAATGTCTGAGGGCCACACACCTGATTTTGCAAGAAGGTCTCTGGGAACCCAACCTCTCATGGATGATTTCTAAGCTGCTTCTGAAGGCCAAGGATGGGTGGATATAGGCCCAGTTTCTGCTGCACAGGGCCATAATAGTTGGAACTTCTGTGAATGTCATGTTCAACTGATTCTTGGGGGCACAGGAAGATGGATAGGACCACTACTTGATTTCTGGCGACATTGGCAATCTGGGCCATTCAGGGAAGGTTTCTGGTCTACTAACTAGGTTATGGGTATATGGGTGAAGATACCTGCTATGGACTGAGCAACCCAGAACAATATCCACAGCCATATTTTGTAGCTGAGAGTGGGGCTGCCTGTCTGATTTCCAGGAGCCTCAGTAGGCCAAGACACACAGGAATGGATGTTAGGTAGCTTTCTAGGGTTAAGGATGCATGAATGTGGCCACTTTGTGGCATTTTGAGTACATGTGGGCATATCATTTCAGCTAGCTGTGTAGGAGAGGAGTGTTCTCTATGGGGGAAGTCCTGCTGCCAGGATGACTGTTAAGGTTGTTTAGTGGACACATGGAAGCTCCAGGTCTACTAGTTTTGCACTAGACTTACCAGAGGGGCGGTACCACCTCATGGCTGGGTTTTATGTCAGGTTTGGGCATGCAGTGTGCCTAGATGTGTGATGGGATCACTGAAGGCTGGGTTACTTCCTTAATGCAGCAGGCACTGTGGGCCAGACTACTCTGTTTCAGGTTCACTAGGAGGGCAAGACTAACACCTGGATGACTTTGTAGCTAAGCTTGTGAATACACAGGTTCCATAGAGACCAGCTGTCAATTGGTAGGCTTTTTGAAAAAGGACATTGTCTGGATCCTGTTGAAACAGGTTCTCCCCATCTTATAATTTTTGCATTATTTTTAAATAATGTGTATTCATCAGCCATGCAGTGGACTCTCAGTGATTGTTCCTGGATGGCTGTTGGACTGACTGTAGGCACAAGTGGATACTAGAGACTAGGCACCCATTCAGCTATAGTTGGTAGTTTTTAATATACAAGCCTTTTATATTTTTAATAGAATTTTATTCTTAGGTATTTTATTCTTTTGGAAACTCTTCTAAATAGAATTAATTTTTAAATTTTTCTTTTCTTTAAATTGTTCACTGCTGGTGTAAAGAAATTCAACTTTTTTTTTCTGTTTTGATCTTGTACTCTATAAGTGTGCTGAAGTCATTTATTAGCTACAATACCATTTTATGGATTCTTTGGAATTTTCTATATGCAGAATGATGCCATCTGCAAATAGAAATACCTTTAATTTTTTCTTTCCAATTCAAATTATTTTATTTTATTTTATTAATTAATTACTCGGACTAGAACTTCCAGTTCAGTGTTGAATAGCTCTGGTAAAGGCAGAAATCCTTATATTGTTTGCATTTTTTTTTTTTGTGTGGTACTGTGGATTAAACCCAGGAGTGCTTAACCACAGGATGAAAATTAAAAAAAAGTCTTTTATTCTTCTTCTCTCTCCAGCTCCAGCAATCACTCTAAACGCTCTAACTCCAACCACCACCCTCTTCTTCTTCCCTCACACTCTAACCAACCTCACCCAGTTATATACATATAGCTTTAACAAGGACAAGTGCTTACAGCTCGAGCTTACAGGTGTGTCACAGAGTGTTCACAGGCATTAAAAAATTTTTTGGATAATGCATTAATATCAGGTGGAAACTAGAACATCTTTTATGACTCTCAGCTAACCGCAATCTTTAGCTATCTCCTTGATTATAGGCTCCTACATTTCCCCCTTTTAGTTTTAAAAGAGGGGATGTTCTAGGACGTCCATGTGCAACCCACATTCTTACCCATCATGGGAATCGAGGCTGTCCTGACTCCTGGCTTAGGTTGACATGCCGGCCACATTAGACTGTCCCGTGCGACTGTGCTGTGTCTTAGGTTGTCCCCTTCTGGGGATCTTACCCGTCATAAGCTAACCAGCCATCTAATCGAGCCATTCAGGATTGACTGTGTGTTGACTAACAGCCGTCCAATTTTTAGGAGATGCTGCGGCTTTAAGGCGGCAAGCCTACTGCTGACAAGCCAAGTTTCCATAGTGCATCAAGTTCTTTAAGCGAATCAGCTGCCCTTAGTTTCATCAGGTAACGCACTGAGTTCTCTTAGACAAATACCCGCAAGGCATTGTCCCGTAATGTCCCAAAATAATGGAAAATCAAAATGTCCATAATTTATAACACATAGATTGAGGAGGTCCCATGCATAGAGAGCAGAGGCCACACTGCTGGTGAGGCTGTTTGATGCTTGAGCAGCAGGGATGCTTGCAGCGACCACAGTCCCCGCAGTTGTAGCAACAGCCATCTTTTTTATGTCTAGACATTTCCACTGGCAAATCTTCAGGGCCCGCTACCTAAAAACTCAAGCATCCATTATTAAGGGACAGGCAGTGCTATTCCAGCACTGAGATCAAAAGGTGAGCTGTCAAACTAAAAAATGAATTATCATAGTAGAAAATAAAAGTTGATCTCTCCTCACACACATTGCTGCTTAAGCTCCCACAAACATAAGCTGGCAAAATATCACATTCAGAAATAATCAAAGAGAAACTGAGGGTGTTTACTGCATTAAAGATAAAGAAAAGCTAAAGGCACTTTGGAAAAATACTTTGTTAGCTGGAATCCTTGAGTCTCTATATATACAGCAATCCTATACCTGTTAAAATAATTCAAATTAATCAGCTAATAAACAAATGAAGTTAATAACAAATAAATGATAAAACACCAAAATATCAAGTTATACAACATTAAACATATTCACAGCTGAAGAGAAGTCCCGGAGACAACTATAAATCAAAATTGATTATCATTGTAATTGATTATCTAATTAGAATATTCTGAATTTATATGAATAGCTATCTATCTATCTATCTATATATATATATATATTGATTATATAATTAGAATATTCTAAGCTTAAATGAATTAAAATTATTTGGATCTATATCTATCTATTTTTTTATAAGCGCTTAATATTTGTGATGTCACACTAGACAGATGCACATATAAACATATATTTGTGACATCACATTAACATGAAATTTAGACAAATGCACAGACATAAAGACATATATAAAAGAAAAAAAATACAATTGTGTATACACTAAAGAGAGATCTTATTGTTCCGGCCGGGAAGAATGAAATTTAAGTTGTAAATTTAATGGAGGACTCTTTTAAGGGAATCACTCCATACCTTCATTTTGGTCCTCTTGATTTTGTACTTGTTTATTCAATCTAGACTTCTCAATAACTTCATCTTGATCCTTTTGAATTTGTACCTGCTTTATCAATCTAGATGGTATCCATAATGGAGAGGATTCATGCTTTGGAAAAATACAAACATATCCTCTCCCCCAAATTAATACTGGGTCTGGACCCTTCCGTGTACCTGAGAGAACATCCTTCCAGTAAACCAAAGGTTTATGTTGTTGGTGTGGGTTCCAGTGTCTAGCTCCAGCCGAATATCCATTAGAATCTAAAGTTAAGAAATTTAGGGTAAACAGGGCAACTGCCAATCTGTCCTTAAGATTGTTCCAGTTTCCATCTTTTTGCTTTAGTAACATATTTTTAAGTGTCCGATTTGCTCTTTCAATTATTCCTTGTCCCTGAGGATTATAAGCGATCCTTGTTTTGTGGATAATATTGAATTTTGTACAAAATTGTTTGAAGGATGTGGATGTATATGCAGGGCCATTATCTGTTTTAAGCATTTTGGGGATGCCCAATGCAGCAAAAGCTTGCAGACAATGAGATGTAGTATCTTTAACTTTTTCTCCGGAATGTAAAGAAGCAAAAATCACGCCTGAGCATGTATCTATGGTGACATGAATAAATCGTAATTTTCCAAAACTTGGCTCATGTGTGACATCCATCTGCCACAAATGATTGGGCATCAAACCTCGTGGGTTAACCCCATAATGTGGATTGGGCAAATGTGTTACACAAGATGGACATTCTTTTACAATTCTACGAGCTTGTTCTTTTGTGATTTTAAATTTTTGTCTTAAGGAAGTACTATTAACGTGGAACTGGGAATGAAATAAAGTAGCTTGTTGTACTGTAGTAAATATAAATATTGTTTTAGTGAGGGCGTCAGCTTTTTGATTACCTTCATGGAGAGGACCAGGCAGATTAGTGTGAGCTCTTATGTGACCTATAAATAAAGGTTCTTTTCGTTGCCATAGGAGATTTTGGATTTGAGAAAACAATTTAAAAGCTGGAGTATGTGGTGCTATTGGACCTGTTAGCTCCAATTTAGGGACAGCATGTACAATATAGTGGCTGTCTGAAAAAATATTCATAGGCTCTTCTTTAAAAATTTCCAGAGCTATTATTATAGCTTCGAGTTCCACTAATTGAGCTGATTTTTGATTAGTGATATGAATCATTTTTTTTTATTTTGAGTGACTACTGCAGCAGTACCATTAGAGGATCCATCTGTAAATACATTAAATGCTTTAGGAATGGGTTGATTTTTATTACCTGTGGGAATATGATAGGATGATTGATACAAAAGGACAGTATAGGAGATTTAGGAATATGATTGTCAAAATTTGCAGAAGTAGAGCATCTAGCTATAGCCCAATCATTATCATTGAAGCACAAATATTCAAACTGTGATGATGAATAAGAAGTAATAATACCAGCAGGATGAATTCCAAATATTTTAGTAGAGGATTTAAGTCCTTGAAGAATAAGTTTAGCCACCATGGAGGTATTATACTCAATTGTACTTTTAGGAGAGACAGGCAAGTGTATCCGCAATATAGGTCCCTGTTGACAAAATACTCCTCTGGGTGTATATTGTGAAGGAATAATAATCAATATTAGTGGTTGAGCAAAATCAAATCTATCACAATGGGATCTTTCAATAGTCTGTTCTACTAATTTTAGAGCTCTCCTGGCCTCAGGAGTTAATGTTCGCAGTGAGGATGGATCAGGGTTCCCGCAAAGGATGTCAAATAAAGGTTTTAATTGTCCAGTAGTGAGGCTTAGTGTAGGGCAAAGCCAATTAATATCTCCCAGTAGTTTTTGGAAATCATTGAGGGTGGTCAAATATTCTTTACTTATTAAAATTTTGGGGGGTTTAACAAAAGTATCCATGATTTTAAAGCCTAAATATAGTATAGGTGATCTGCTTTGAACTATTTCTTCTGCTATATATAATCCATATTTTTTAAAATTTTTTGTTATTTCACTAAATATATTAAATAAGATTTGTTGATTAGGGTGAGCTAATAAAACATCGTCCATGTAGTGTAGACACATGAGGTCTTGATATTTGTTTTTAATGGGCTGTATAGCTCTGTCCACATATAGTTGGCACATTGTAGGGCTATTTGCCATTCCCTGTGGCAATACTTTCCATTGATATCTTTTATCAGGGCCATTATTATTGATAGAAGGAATTGAAAAAGCAAATCTGGGGGCATCCAGAGGATGTAGGGGAATGGAAAAGAAACAGTCCTTTATATCAAGAGTTATAAGGTAATAGTTTTTTGGAATAGCTACAGGATTAGGAAGTCCAGGTTGAGTAGGGCCCATAATTTGCATTGTTTTGTTAATTTGTCTTAGGTCTTGTAATAGTCTCCATTTTCCCGATTTTTTTCTTAATTACAAATATGGAAGAATTCCAGGGAGAGGTGGAAGGCTCTATGTGTCCTGCTTCTAATTGTTCTTTAATTAATTGATGGGCCGCTTGCAATTTTTCTTTGGATAGGAGCCACTGAGGGACCCAAACTGGCTTATTAGAGAGCCATGGTATTTTTAAAATTGTTTTCTCAGTGTCCCCTAGAAAAAATGTCTTTTGTCTTTTTTATTATGTTTAGGATTTTTATTCTTAACACCTGCAGGCTTGGTTGCTAGGTGTAGCCCCATTTGATATAGAATATCTCTTCCCCATAGGGTAACTGGCAAGCTGTTTAATACATAAGGTTGGAATGATCCTTTGTGTCCTTCACCATCCTCCCAATTCAAGATATTAGCACTTTGTGCTGGGGTATTACTATATCCCAAGCCTCTTAAACTGGCTGAGGCTTTCTGTAGAGGCCAGTACTTAGGCCATTGTTGTAGATTTATGATGGAAGAGTCAGCTCCTGTATCAATCAGCCCCTCCATCTCTATACCTTGAATTTTTATTTTGCACATAGGCCTCTGTGAACAATCCTGAACCCAGAAAGCCATAGGTCCTGAACCAGTGGAACCGAATGCTCTGCTATTTCTATTTTGTGGCATGATTTTAAAAGTATTATGGAGACTGGGAAGGAGGAGCAGCTGTGCGATTCTGTCTCTTTGATTTATGGAGATGATGCCCCTGTGTGTACTTAGCATTATTTTAATCTCTCCATTATAATCTGAATCAATAACCCCTGGTATAATGTTAAAGCCTAATAAACTCTTGGAACTACGCCCAAGGATTAGTCCCACAGTTCCTGAGGGGAGAAGTCCCCTGATTCCCGTAGGAATCAGCTGAACCCCCATTTCAGGCGACAGGACTATCCGGGCAGTAGAACAGAGATCTAATCCTGCACTTCCTCTTGTCCCTTTGACAAGGGAGTTAATGGGTAGGAGGGATTGTGATGAACAATCATCTGGATCTCAGGGCATTCCTCCTCTAGTGACTCTTACACTTGTGGGCCCCGGGGCATTGGGCCCCATGCCCCATTTTTTGAAATCCTGGATAAATGATTTCCATATATATCATATCTGGAATGGCATCGATTGGCCCAATATATACCCTTATTGCACCTGGGGCATCGGCCTGGAGCGCAGTATGAATTTGATCTTATTACCCGTGGGGGATATTGCTTAGTATATCTTGGTTGATTATAATAATTTTGTCTGAAATATCCTGTTCTAGGTTGAATCCTTTGGGAATTTTGAGGGGAGGAATTTTTCATCACTGTAGCAATTACATTGCCTGTGATAACAGCCTCGTTAATGTCTTTGCACAGTCTGATATAAATTGATAAGTTTTTTTTTTAATTCTCCATGGCCTTATTGCATTCTGGCAATATTTATTAGCATTCTCGTATGCTAATTGGATAACTAGGGGCATAGTTTGCTCGACTTCACCAAAAACTCTAGATGTTGTTTTTAAGAGTCTATCTACAAAATCAGCGTAAGGTTCGTTAGGCCCTTGTATAACTTTTGATAGGCTGCCTTGCAGATCCCCTGTGCCTGATATTGTCTCCCAAGCTTTGACAGCTGCTGTGTGTATCTGGGCATTCACACCGGGATCGTATTGTAGCTGATTTTGTAGTTAGGCGAACTGACCTTCCCCTGTCAGCATATCTATATTGCGTTGAGGGAAACCTGCTGCAGCATTTCTCTTTGCTATTTCTGAACAAAGTTCCTGGAACTGAGTTTTCCAGATTAGGTATTGTCCCCCACTTAGTAGCGCTCTGCATAGACTTTTCCACTCTGAGGGGGCTAAGATTAGGGTGTTAAGTGACTCTATCATACTTAATGTGAACGGAGCTTGAGGCCCATATGTCATTACCACCGCCTCTTTAAAATTCTTTATTGTTTTAAAGTCTAGGGACTGGTGATACCTTTGTCCCTGTTCATTTTGAAATACTGGCAGTTCTAGGTGCTCCTGCAGTCTATGTTGTTCGAGAGCGTATAAGCGCTTAGAATGGCTGCCAATTTCTACCTCAAGGGCACGTACCTCTGAACAATAATCCTTATTGTTTCTGTCAGGGATTCTATCCATGAAGGAGCAGAGGGCACTAGTGGTTCCTCTATTTGATGGTTTTTCTCTTTTTTAATTTCTTTTTGTTCTTTTTATTGGAGACTGTGCTCCCCGAATCGCTTTTTGATTCCTCTTCACTACTAGCTTCATAATTCCTAACCGGCTCAGTGGAGGAGACTGTACTTTCATGGTTTGGCTCCTTGTTACTATTATCACTTTCACTAGTATCCTGAGTTTCAGCTTCTAAGGAGAGTACCTAGTCCTCACCTAACTTTATTAAGCTTCTGATGGCTTTTGCAGTTCTTACTTTTGAATTTACATTACTACTCTTCTTGCTGGTCTCAACTGAATCAGAGGATATGCTTTCTTGTTCACTTTTCTCACTATCCTCTGAGTTCTCGATATCAAAAATTTCATTCATGGCTTTTAGAAACCGACTTTTTGTTATATTCGCTCCCAACTTTTTAAATTTTCTTTTTTCTTACCTGGCTGCCGAATTCCCCATACAGGCCACCACCTGTTGCTGCCTGAAGCAGAAGCCGCTTGGAGCAACGAATGCCTCAGGAAAATTTGGAGGCAGGATAAAAATGATAAAAGGTCTTTTATTCTTCTTCTCTCTCCTGCTCCAGCAATCACTCCAAATGCTCTAACTCCAACAACCACCTTCTTCTTCTTCCCTCACACTCTAACCAACCTCACCCAGTTATATACATATAGCTTTAACAAGGACTATGCTTACAGCTCGAGCTTACAGGTGCATCACAGAGTGTTCACGGGCATACAAAGATTTTTTGCATAATGAATTAATATCAGGTGGAAACTAGAACATCTTTTATGACTCTCAGCTAACCGCAATCTTTAGCTATCTCCTTGATTATAGGCTCCTACAACAGATGATCATGTCATTTTTATATTTGGTTTATTAATGCAGTATATTACAGTGATTGATTTCATTATGTTGAAACATCCTTGCATTCCTGAAACATATACCATTTATTCAAAGCATGTAATTCTTTTAATATAGTGTTGGATTTTGTTTTCTTATAGTCTGTTGGGATATTGCTGTCTATATTTATGCGATGAATTGGTCTGTAATTTTCTTTGCTTTTGGTATTTTTATCTGGCTATAGAAACAAGACAATACTGTCTTTACAGAATGAGAATGTCTTCCCCCATCTTCTAATTTTTGCATTATTTTTAAATAATGTAAATTCACCTTACAAAATTTGGTAGAATAACAATTGAAGCCATTTTGCCTAAGAAACTTATTTCCCATTTTATCCAAATTATACAATTTGTGGTAGTATAATTTTTCATAGTTTCAATTTTGTAAGGTCAATCATAATGTTTCACATATATTTCTGAACTATTTCATAATATTTCCTTTCTTTTTTTCTGTGTCAGTTCTGTTAAATGTTTGTCAACTTTATGTATCTTTCCAAAGAACAAATTTTTTGATTTATTGGTTCTTTCGTTTTCTTATTCTATTTTTATTCATTCTGATTTTAATATTTATTATTTACTTTCTCTATTAGCTGCATGTTTAACTTGCTATACTTATTCTATTTCCTTAAAGTATGAAGTTAGGTTGTGATTTTGATATTTTCTTTAATGTAAGTGCTTATAAACTTATATTTGAGCCCTGCCTTTCCTATATTGCATAGATTGTGGCATGTTTAATTTTTAATTTTATTTTTAATTTTTTTCTTCTTATTTTCTTTGAGCTATCAGTTATTTAAGCTGATATGTTATCATTACATATTTTTAAGTATTCTTGTATTCCTTGTACTATTAATTTTTATTCATATTCCATTTTGGTTGGAAGAAAAACTTTGTATGATTTTAAACTTTTAAATTTATTGTCTTACTTTTGCTTGACCATACAGTAAATACTGTAGATATCCATGTGTATCTGAGATGAATAAATATTCTGTTATTGTCTAGTAGAGTGCCCTACATTTATCAGTTAAGTTTAGTTTGTATATACTGTTTTAAAGTCATGAATTTTATTAATTGTATATATATATAATTGTATATATATAATAAAGTATATATATATATATATATATATATATATATATATATATATATATATATATATATACTCTATTTACTATTTAAAGTTGTGTTTTAAGATTTCCAACTATTTTTGTAGGTACTTAAGTCTTACATCAAAATCTGATTCATTTTCATCTGCTTGGTGCATAGTTTGTATTGTATCTTCTTGATGAGTTGACCCCTTTTATTAACTTATGTCCATTTTTGTATCTTGTCAAAATTCTTGACTTAAATTTGGTTTTGTGAGATATTAGTATAACCACCTCAGCTCCCTTTTGACAACACTCTGCAGAGAATCTATTTTTCCATTTGTGTTATTCTATTCAGATACCTATAACAAATCACTACAGACTGAGTAGTTTATAAACAACAGAAATATGTTTCTTACGTGTCTGGGTACTGGGAAGTCCAAGATCAAGCACCAGCAGATGGAAGTCTGGTGAGGACCTGATTTTTGGCTCATTGGAAGTTGGTTTCTTTTAGTAACTTCACATGAGAGAAGAAGCATGGGAACTCTTTGGTATTTCTTTGATTAAAAAAATAAATTTATGGTCGCTGGTAAAGATGGCGGACAGCAGAGAAGAGCTCTCAAGAGACTGTCACTAAAAGAGGCTTAGAGGGAAGTTTGAATGCATTACGAGCAATTTCCTGCAACTGGGTGGGAGCTGAGACATCTGCTAACACCTAACATCTAGATGGTGAAATACAACAAACTCCAGACCGCCAACGCACGGAGTCCAGTGCAGGCGGACCACAAACGGAACCAGTGATAGCGGCGCAGCTGCCGTGGTAACATTGCAGTACGTGAAATACAGACCACGGCCTTGAACAGCACAAAATAAAGGGAAAGATAGTCACAAGCAGTGACCGCATAGACTTCTTTCATGTAAATTGGTGGACGGGACCTACACGCCTCGGAGTGACACACAGGTCCAGGGTACTGCTGTTGAAACCAGGAAAAGCACCGCCATTTTGGAGGAAAGCTGTGGCTGACCGGGACAAAGAAACAAAGAAGGAAAACAGCTGCAGGCATTGAAGGATCAGTCCAGGGTCCGGAGAACAGCACGCACCTGGGTGAGATGCGCAGGCAGCCAGCAGGGAAGGTCCTGTCTGAGGCCAGTGCAGCAACCAAAAGAGCTATAACTGGGGGCAGTCTTGAGGAATGCGTGCCTTTTGGATAAACCCTTTCTTGGTGCTATTCACTACTGACACCCCCCCCCCCCCAGACATTCTTGCTCTGTGCCAATCTGCCTCTGGCCAAAGATGCAGACTAGACTCCACTAATTGGTGCTCTGTGACTGGGCATGATCCAGGACAACTGCCTTAAACTGGAATGGCTTCCCAGGGTCCTGTTTATTTGAGACTTGTTCCTGGGTTCCACTCTGTTTTTTGTTTTTCTTTGTTGTTGGTTGTTTGTTTGTTTTTGTTTGTTTGTTTGTTTGTTCTGTTTTATAATGTGCTTATTTGTTTGTGTTCCTCTTTCTTTTCTTTCCTTCTACTTAAGTCTCTTCTGCCCTCATCTTCTCTATTTACACCCTGTCATTGTGTATTCATCAGAGGGGAAAACAAGTTATACACAGAAATTGGGACTTCTAGACTTGGGGCAATTGAAATATACAGCAAAGCACTGTTATATATAGTTTACTCATATTTTTCTTGACTCACTTTCACTCTCCTCTCTCTTCCAATAATTCCTACTTCTTTGTTATCTTTTATTGTTCCTTTTTTCTTTTTTCTTTTCCATCTTTCTTTATTTTTCTTCTTTCAAAGGCTAAATAAGTTTGGTTTATATATAAATCGTTCTTCCCTCTAAATCTCTCACTCCATTCCCTTTCCTCTCCCACCTGCTGATATTAAACCACTTCCATAGAATTCTATTTTCATACTTCCTAAGGAAGAACATCTCAATAACCTCACTTCCTTCTTTCTAAACATATCATCTCTGTGTCCAATACTGAAACTGTACACCCCAAAGCAAGCATACAGAGTAAATTGGAACCAATACCTGAGTTAACTAAATCTATACATTGTGTTCAAACTGGGATTTGCTATAAAGAAAGTTTAAGATCTTAAAGTGTAAGGTATTTATAAGGGGATCTGACAGCATTGTACAACAGGAGAAACATAAGGCTATGAGGTGAAATCGAAATAGGAAAGGTTTCACAGTGCTAGAAGAATAGACACACAAGCATTATGAAGAAGCAAGGGAAGAAAGGAGCTGAAACCAATCAACATACCCCTTCAGTAGATTCCATGGCAAGCACAGTTGGTCAAATGCCAGAAATGGAATTTAGAAATTACATATTCAAAATGTTTATGGATCTTAAAAATGAACTCAAAAATGAGATGAGAGAACAAATACAGGCGGGAAAAGAGCATTTTGACAAAGAACTCTAAAAACAAATACAGGAAGCAAAAGATTACTGCAATAGGGAAATGGAGATTCTAAAGAGAAACCAAACAGAAATTCTGGAATTGAAGTAAGAAATAAACCAAACTAAATGCTCAATTGAATACATCACCAACAGATTAGTTCACCTGGAAGAAAGGACCTCAGATAATGAAGACAAAATATATATCCTGGAGAAAAATCTAGATGACACAGCAAAAGTAGTAAGAAAACAAGAACAGAGCATTCAGGAATTATGGGATAGCATAAAAAGACCAAACTTAAGAGTGATTGGTGTTGAAGAAGGTGCAGAGTATCAAACCAAAGGAATGAGTAATTTATTCAATGAAATAATAGCAGAAAATTTTCCAAACATGAGGAATGAATAGCAAAACCAGGTTCAAGAGGCTTACCGAACACCAAACATACAAAACCACAACAGATCCACACCAAGGCACATTATAATAAAATTGCCTAATATACTAGGCAAGGAGAGAATATTAAAAGCCACAAGAGAAAGGAAGTATATTACATATAGGGGGAAAGCGATCAGACTATGCTCAGATTTTTCAACCTAGACCTTAAAAGCTAGAAGATCCTGGAATAGCATATTTCAAGCTCTGAAAGAAAAGGGATGTCAACCAAGAATCTTATATCCAGCAAAATTGAGCTTAAATTTGAAGATGAAACAAAAACCTTCCACAACAAACAAAAGTTAAAAGATTTCACAACTTGAAAGCCAGCACTTCAGAACATCTTGGGCAAAATTTTACACGAAGAAGAAGAGAAAAATAACAATGAAAATCAACAAAGGGAGATAGTAAACTAAAGGAATTACCAACCAGAGGAGAATCCAAATCAAGCTCAATACCATAATACAATTAAAATTGATGGAAATAAGAATCACTTGTAAATAATAACCCTGAATGTTAATGGCCTAAACTCACCATTCAAAAGACAGATTTTCTGATTGGATTAAAAGAAACAACCCAACAATTTGCTGTCTACAAGAAACACACCTCATAGAAAAAGACATCAAGCGATTGAAGGTGAAAGGCTGGGAAAAGTCTTATCATGCACAAGGGCTGCGGAAGCAAGCAGGGGTTTGCATTCTTATATCAAACAAGGTAGACTTCAAGCCAAAGCTAATCAAAAGGGATAAAGATGGATATTTCTTACTTCTTAAGGGAACCATTCATCAATAAGATATAACAATTATAAATCTATATGCCCAAATAATGGAGCACCTACATTCATCAAACAAACCCTTCTCAAGTTCAAGAGTAAAATAGACAACAACACAGTTATTCTAGGGGACTTCAACACACCTCTCTCACCAATGGATAGATTATCCAAACAAATGCTAAATAAAGAAACTTTAGGCCTTGTTAAAGCAATTAATCACTTAGACCTAACAGATATATATGTAGAATATTTTATCCCTCAGTAAGCGAATGCACTTTCTTCTCAGCAGCACATGGCTCTTTCTCCAAAATAGACCATATATTATGTCACAAGGCAACTCTTAGCAAATATAAAAAAAATAGAAATACTACCTTGCATTCTATCAGACCATAATGGGATGAAATTGGAAATCAATGATAATACAAGAAATAAAAAAAAAAAAAAAAACCTACTCCAACAGCTGGAAGCTAAACAACATGCTACTGAATGAACAAGGGGTTGAAGAAGACATCAAGGAGGAGATTAAAAAATTTCTAGAGGTAAATGAGAACACAGATACATTGTATAGGAATCTCTGGGACACTATGAAGGCAGTAGTAAGAGGAAAATTTATTGCACTGAATTCCTCCATTAAAAGAAAAAAAAAAAAAACAGCAAGAAATATATGACTTAATATCACACCTCAAAACACTAGGAAAAGAGGAACATATCAACACTAAGAGCAGTAGAAGACAAGAAATAATTAAAATCAGAGCTGATATTAATGAAATTGAGACTAAAGAAACAATTCAAAGAATTGACAAAACCAAAAGTTGGTTTTTTGAAAAAATAAATAAAATTGACAGACCCTTAGCGAAGCTAACGAAAAGAAGAAGAGAAAAAAACTCAAGTTACTAATATCTGTGATGAAAAATGATATATAACAACAAACACCTCAGATATACAGGAGATAATTAGAAATTACTTCAAAAACTTGTACTTTAATAAAATAGAAAGTACTGAAAGCATTGACAGATTTCTAGCATCATATGGATTGCCGATACTGGAACAGGAGACTATACACAATTTAAATAAATCAATTTCAAGTGAAGAAATAGAAGACACTATCAAAAAACTACCAACAAGAAAAAGTCCAGATCCTGATGGATTTACAGCCTAGTTCTACAAGACCTTCAAAGAATAACTAATACCAATGCTCTTCAAATTATTTCAAGAAATAGAAAAACAGGGTGCTCTTCCAGACTCTTTCTATGAGGCCAAAATCACAGTAATTCCAAAGCCAGGCAAAGACACAGCCAAAAAAGAAAACTTCAGGCCAATATCTTTAATGAACATAGATGCAAAAATCTTCAACAAAACTCTGACAAATTGGATTCAGAAACATATCAAAAAGATAGTGTACCACGGTCAAGTGGATTTATCCCAGGGATGCAAAGTTGGTTCAACATTCGGAAATCAATATACATAATACATCACATCAATAGACTTAAATATAAAAAACATATGATCATCTCAATAGATGCAGAGAAAGCTTTTGACAAAATACAACACCCCTTTATGTTCAAAGCTCTAGAAAAATTAGGAATAACATGAACATATCTCAACATTATAAAAGCTATCTATGCAAAACCTCAAGCTAACTGTGCCATCATCTATATGACAGAGTGAGTAAGGCATCTTTTTTTCATACAATAAGGGGGTGGAAGCAACAGCAAACCCCCCTTACTAGATAGATGTTCACTGAAATGTGGCATTGAAAAAATTAAACCTATCTATATATATTCCCGCTGTCTCCTGTCCAAATATATCTTTACTGTTCTGCTCATATGTATGGCTGCCAGATGTCACTATTTCAATTAATTACAATAAGATTTATTTTGAAAATATATAATTTTATTGAAATCTAAGCTGGAAACATAATAGCATTTCCTAAATTTGTACTTATACAGCTAACTTTTAGTAAAGAAGTAGCTTAATAAATGTTCACCATTTAACCTCTTTTGTTGTAGTTACTTGCAGCAAGAGAAAACTTTAAGAGCCCTTTTGTGTCTGAAAAAGGCTTCTTTACTTTCAGGGTAATTTATAATAGATGAAAAAAAAAAAAAAAACCCTAGGGTAAACGTCCTTCAGAACTAACATTTGACTATGTTTTCCTTTTCTCTGCCCTTGGGTGCAAGAAGAGACTATTGTAAAGAGAAAATGATGCTTTAAAACCGTGCATAAAAAACTAACATCTATCACCTAGCTTAGTAGGTGTGCGGAGGAATGGTTTCAAGAGATTCATAAGTTTGAGTCGAACCCAGGCTGTGTCAGAAAAGCATGTAAATATTATAAAAAGTTTCAAAACAACATATATCTATATATCTATCTATCTATATATATATATATATACATATATATATATAGTTCTTGTCTAGACAGGACCTTGAAATGTTAGAAAAAAGAGTAAAATCTCGAAATTTACTTCACAGAGACTGATATTACCCTGGCTTTTGTAACTGTTTTGTAACCACGAAAAAAAATGCATACTGCCAAAAAAATTTTGCTTTATTGCTTGAAAAAGAGAAATAAAGACAGAAGATTTCAACATCCTGACTTGTGTTGATTTCTTCCATCTTATCGCTGACTCTCCCCACCAGCGCCGATCAAGATTCGCCCTTTCCCTGCTGCTGAAGCAGGCCTTCAAGAGCTAACATTATCTTAAATGGAGAAAAATTGAAAGCATTTCCTCTAAAAACTGGAAAAAGACAGGGATGCCCCCTCTCACCACTGCTATTTAACATAGTACTTGAAACTCTGGCCAGAGCAATTAGACTCATGAAAGAAATTAAAAGAATCCAGATAGGAAAAGAAGAGCTCAAATTAGCACTATTTGCTGATGACATGATAATATACCTAGAAGACCCTAAAAACTCTACCAGAAAACTGTTACAACTAGGAAATGAATTTGGCAAAGTAGCAGGATACAAAATCAATACCCATAAGTCAAACGCATTGTTGTACATCAGTGACAAAGACTCTGAAAGGGAAATGATGAAAACTACTCCATTTATAATAGCATCAAAAAAAAATTTAAAATACCTGGGAATCAACTTAATGAAAGAGGTGAAAGACCTCTATAATGAAAACTATAGAACACTAACGAAAGAAATCGTAGAAGACGTCAGAAGATGGAAAGATCTACCTTGTTCTTGGATAGGTAGAATTAATATTGTCAAAATGTCCATACTACCAAAAGCATTATACAGATAAAATGCAATTCCAATCAAAATCCCAATGACATTTCTCAAAGAAATAGAAGAAGCAGTCATGAAATTCATCTGGAAAAATAAGCGACCCAGAATAGCTAAAGCAATCCTGAGCAGGAAAAGTGAAGCGGGAGGCATCACCATACCAGACTTTAAATTATACTATAGAGCAATAGTAACAAAAACAGCATGCTATTGGCACCAAAACAGACTAGTAGACCAATGGTACAGAATTGAGGACACAGAGACTAACACATATAATTTCATCTATCTTATATTAGACAAAGGTGCCAAAAATGTGCAGTGGAGAAAGGATAGCCTTTTCAACAAATGGTGCTGGGAAAACTGGAAAGCCATACGCAACAAAATGAAATTAAACTTGTATCTCTCACCATGCACAAAATTCAATTCAAAGTGGATCAAGGACTTAGGAATTAGACCAGAGAAAATACACCTAATAGAAGGAAAAAGTAAGCTACCTTTTCCTACATGTTGGTTAGGGTCCAAGTTCCTTAACAAGAATCTGGTAGCGCAAGAATTAATACCAAGAATTAATGAATGGGATAGATTGAAGGTAAAAAGCTTCTTCTCAGCAAAAGAAACAATCAGTGAGGTGAATAGAGAGCCAACTAATTGGAAACAAATATTTAATACATGCACATCTGATAGAGCAGTAATTTCTAGAATATATAAAGAACTCAAAAAATTGACACCACAAAAATCAAATAATCCAATCGACAAATGGGCTAAGGAATTAAAAAGACACTTCTCAGAAGAAGATACATGATTAATCAACAAATACATGAAAAAATGTTCAACATCACTGGCAATTAGAGAAATGCAAATCAAAACTACACTAAGATTTCATTTCACTCCATTCAGAATGGCAGCTATCAAGAACACAAACAACTTAAATGTTGGAGAGGATGTGGGGAAAAAGGCACACTCATACATTGCTGGTGGGACTGCAAAATGGTACAACCATTATGGAAAGCTGTATGGAGATTTTTGGGGAAAATAGGAATGGAACCACCCTATGACCCAGCCATCCCACTCCTAGGTCTATTCCCAAAGGACTTAAAAACAGCATATTACAGTGACACAGCCACTTCAATGTTTATAGCAGCACAATTCACAATAGCTAGTTTGTGGAACCAACCTAGATGTCCCTCAGTAGATGAGTGGATAAGGAAAATGTGGTATATATACACAATGGAATTTTACTCAGCAATAAGAGAGAATAAAATAATGACATTCGCTGGTAAATGGATGAAGCTGGAGAATATAATGCTAAGTGAAATCAGTCAATCTAAAAAAAATCAAAATACCAAATGTTTCCTCTGATATAAATAGGCCGGTTCACAGTATTGTTGTGCTGGAGTTCACAGGAGGATTAGAGGAACACTATAATGGTCAAAGGGAAGGGAGGGGAAGGGAGGGAGCAAGGGGAAAGGGGGAAAAAAGACAAAGTGGTTGAATAAGATGGATATCATTATTCTAAATGCATGATTAAAGACTTGAATGCTACGAATATACTTTGTATACAAACTGTTTTGTGCCAAAAGATGCTTTATATGTGTAGTATGAACTGTAATACATACTACTACTCTAAATAAAAATTAAACCAAAAAAAAAAGCCTAGTATAATTAGTAACTATTTTCAGACATACTGTTATTTGCAGTGACTTTCATGGCTGATAGATAATGATAAACCCTTCATTCTTGTTTTATTTTGTATTTTATAAAACCATTCTATGCCTTGTATAATGTTTTATTTTATCTTATCTGGTGGATAGTGAGAGTATGTTTATTCTAACTCGATAAACCATTGTTCTCCAGGAGTAAACACATCTCCATATATCTAGTGGTTCTCCCTATACTGATTGTATTGTGAACACTATGATTGTTATCATGGGTACATGAAAATAAATACTACTTATTGCATTAAAATAATAAATAAATTAATTAATGAGTGTTCCTCTATACCCTAACCACTTCCCAAGCACTCCACCTCCTAGTACCATCACATTTGGGATTAGGTTGCAACCTATGAATTTTTTAGGGGGTCACAAACATTTAGTCTGTTACACCGTCCTTTCAATTTTAACCTATTTGTCTGTTTGGATATACATTGAGTCTTTTATATATAACTTGTATTTATATTTTGCACCCATTCTGCCAATCTTCTTTTTGATTTGAATGTTTAACCCTTTTGCATTTAAAGTAATTAAACATATGTACTTCCGGAATTTTGATGTTTGCTTTCTTATGTTTTATATGATTGTATGCCTCATAATCTTATTTTGGATTTACTTGATTTTTGTATGATTTTTGAAATCCTTTCTTATTTCTCTATATGTATATTTTAGATATTTTCTTAGTGATTACCATGAGGATTTCAATGTACTTCATAATTTACAATGATCTGGTTTAAATTGATACCAGCTTAGCTTCAATAGCATATGAAACCTTCCCCTCTCTATAGACAGTCCCTCTGCTTTGTGTTGTTCTAATTATGTCCTATCACCCAGAGTATTTTATGGTAATTAAAATATGAGAGAACAAGGCTGTGTATTTTAGTGCTACCACTAAGGTTGGGAAGTAGCTGATGATGTTTGGGAAACAAAATTATGAAGACTTATTTTACAAAAGTTATCTTCCAGTGGGATATTTATGTGGAAATACATAGCAGACAGTAGAAAGAGGCTGGTAGCTTGAATAGACTTTAATACTGGAAACAAAATTTGTGATCCAAAACTGGAGCCATGTGAATGAAAAAGGAGAAATTCTAGAGTGAGTGGATAATAGAAACAACGTAAAGGATATATTATAAAGTAATATTTATAGACTTACAATTGTAAAAGTTAATGAGAAGAAATACTTGACATAGAAATCAGTTAAATCCAAGGAATTCTGAAAATCTCTTAAGTATAGCTTATTTATTTCTTAACTCTCAGATTTGTGCAATTCTTTTTAAATTTCAATGAATAATTCTATACTTAAGCGCATATGAAATAAACCTATCATTATTCCATTTTGATTCTTCCCCATTAAATTGCTTTGTATTTATTTATTTTTGTTTCTTTTTACTTATATATTTCAATAACATTAATTTTGACTTAATTATAAAAGCATGGAATATAATTTGTTCTAATTCAGTCCCCAGTACTACTTCTTCCCTCCTCCCTCTCTTTGTTCTCTTTCTTGTACTCTACTGATCTTTCTGCTATTTATTTATGGTCTTTTTTTAAAAAAAAAATAGGGTCTTGTGGATGTACATGATGGTGAGATTCATTGTGGTATATTCATATATGTACATAGGATAGTTAGGTCAGATTTATTCCTATCCAATCCCTCCTCCATTTCCTTCATTTCCCTTTGTCTATTCCACTGATCTTTCCTCTATGATTTTTTAATGCACCTCCCTTATTTTGGATTAACTTCCACATATTAAAAAAAATTCTACCTTTGACTTTTGGGTTTTTGCTTATTTTACTTAGCATGAGAATCTCCATTCTACTCATTTACCACAAAATGCCATGAAGTCATTCTCTCTCTCTCTCTCTCTCTCTCTCTCTCTCTCTCTCTTTTTTTTTTGGCTGAGTAATACTTTATTGTGTATGTATGCCACCTTTTCTTTATCCATTTAGCTGTTGATGGGCATTTAGGATGGCTTCATAGCTTGGCTATTGTGAATTGAGCTTCTCTAAACATTGATGTGGCTGTGTTACCATAGTATGCTGATTTTAAGTCCTTTGGGTATAAGCTGAGGAGTGGGATAGCTGGTGGGTGGATCCATTCCAAGTTTTCTGAGGAATCTCCATACTATTTTCCAGAGTGTTTGCACTAATTTTCAGTCCCAACCACAATGTATGAGGGTACATTTTCCCCCACATCCTCACCAATATTTATTGTTACTTGTATTCTTGATTGCTGCCGTTCTTACGGGAGTAAAGTAAAATCTCAGTGTAGTTTTCAATTTGCATTTCTCTAATTACTGGAGATGTCAAACACTTTTTTCATATATTTGTTGACCATTAGTGTTTCTTCTTTTGAGAAATGTCTGTTTGGTTCTTTTGTCCATTATTGATTGGGTTATTTGGAGGGTGGGATTGTTAATTTTTTTGAGTTCTTTCTACATCCTGCATATCAATACCCTATCTGAGGAGCAGATGGCAAAGTTTTTCTCCCATTCTCTCAGCTCTATCTCTATCTTTATGCTCTTGATTGTTTCCTTTGCTATGAAGCAGCTTTTTAATTTGATGCTATTTAATTCATTGACTTTTTTTTTTTTTTTTTTTTTTTTTTTTTTTTTTGGTACCAGGGGTTGAACTCAGGGACACTCAACCACTGAGCCACATCCCCAGCCCTAATTTTTTTTTTTTTTTTTTTTTTTTTTTTTGTATTTTATTCAGAAACAGGGTCTCACTGAGTTGCTTATCTCCTCACCATTGCTGAGGCTGGCTTTGAATTAACAATCCTCCTGTCTCAGCCTCCTGAGCCTCTGGGATTACAGTGTGCACCACTGTGCCCGGCTCAATTTATTGATTTTTAAAATATTGCTTCTTATGCTTTAGGAGTCTTGGTAAATAAGTCAGTTCCTGAGCTGACATGTTGTAGTGTTGGGCCTACATTTTCTTCTAGCAGGAGCAGGGGTTCTGATCTTATTACAAAATCTTTGATCTACTTTGAGTTGAGTTTTACGCAGGATGACAAAGAGGGGTTTAATTCCATTCTGCTGTATATAGATTTCCACTTTGCGCAGTACCATTTGTTAAAAAGTGTACATTTTCTCTAATGTACGTTTTTGGCCCCTTTCTCTAGTATAAGATAAATGTATGTGGATTTGTCTCCGTGTCTTCTATTCTATGTCATTTGTCTTCAACCCTCTTTTGGTGCCATGCTGTTTTTGTTACTATTGCTCTGTAGTATAATTTGACGTCTGGTATTGTGATGCCTCCTGCTTCACTTTTCTCACCAGTCCTTGCTTTGACTATTTTGCATCTCATTTTTCAAAATGAATTTCTTAACTGTTTTTACTAGTTCTGTGAATAACACCATCGGAATTTTGATGGGAATTACATTGAATCTATATAACACTTTTGGTAATATGGTCATTTTGACAATATTAATTCTGCCTATCCAAGAACATGGGAGATCTTTCTATTTTCTAGTATCTTCTTCATTTTATTTATTTAGTTTTTATTCTAGATGTCATTCACCTCTTTGTTAGATTTATTCCCAAGTATTTTTTATTTTGAGGCTATTGAGAATGTGATAGGTTTTTAAATTTCTTTTTCAGTGGATTTGGAGTATAGGAACCTTATTGATTTATGGATGCTGATCTTTTATCCTACTACTTTGCTAAATTCATTTATAAGCTTTATAATTCTTCTGGTAGAGTTGTTTAGATCTTCTAAATATAGGATCATGTCATTGGCTAACAGATATTTTGAGCCTTCTTTTCATATCCATATCCCTTTAATTTTCTTCTCTTGCCTAATTTCTCTGGCTAGGGTTTCAAGGATGTTGAACAGGAGTGGTGAAAGTGGGGATTCTTGTCTTCTGATTCCATTCATCATTCAAAAGTGTATTATTTAATCTATGTGTTAGACTAGCTTATTTTTTTAATCTTATCATTGATTTCTAATTTCATGTCATTAAGTTCTGATAGAAGGCAAGGTATTATTATCTCCATTTTTTGTACTTGCTAAGATTTGTTTTGTGACCTAAAAATGTAGTTTTAGAAAGTATTCCATGTAGTGTTGAGAAGAAAGTGAATTTAGTCATTGATGAATAAACTATTCTATACATGTTTGTTATATATTATTAATTGAATTTTTTGTTTTTGTAAAATCTTTAGTTTTTGTTTGGATGATCTATCCAATGGTAAGAGAGGTGTGTTAAAATCACCCAGTATTATTTTATTGTGTTTTTTTTATTCTTAATATTGAGAAGAAATTGTTTAATGTCCACCAAGGCTCCATTTGGAGGGGCATAAATATTTATGATAGTTATATCTTGTTGAGGTATGATTCTGTTAAGTGGTATTAAATGACCTTCTTTGCCTCTTCTGATTAATCTTGGCTTTAAGTCCACTTTATCTGATATTAGAATAGCAACTTCTGATTGTTTATGAAAACAGTGTAAATGGTACATTTTTTCCTATCCTTTTCAGAGCATATTGTTGGGTTTTGTTTTTTAATCCAATCTGCCAATTTATGTCTTTTGACTGAAACGTTTAGACTATTTACTTTCAATGTTATTACTTAGAAATTATTTTTCTGCCATTTTTATTTATTTATAATGTTTAATTTGAACTTGATTTTCCTTTAATTGACTATTTTTCTAGTTTTATTCTTTCCTATACTAGTTTTTATTTCTTCTTCATGAAACATTTTATTTAGTATGTTTTTAGTGCAGGGTTTCTAGTTATGAATTCTTTTAGCTTTTGTTTATCATGGAAGTTTTTTATAAAGGAAATTTTATTTATTTATTTATTTTAGTTTTAGGCGGACACAATACTTTTATTTTATTTTTGTGGTCACACATGTGAGATGAGTGCTCTACCGCTGAGCTATAGCCCCAGCCCCATGGAAGGTTTTTATTTTATCAATTCTGAAGCTTAATTTTTCTAGGTATAGTATTCTTGGTTGGCATCCATTTTCTTTCAGATCTTGATATATATTATTCCAAGGCCTCCTTACTTTTAGTGTCTGTGTAGCTAAATGAGTTGAAATCCAAATTGGTTTACCTCTGAATGTGACCTACTTATCTTACTGTTTTAAGAATTATATCCTTATTCTTTATGTTAGGCATTTCCATAACAATGCATCTTGGAGTGGAAGTATTGTGATTTTGTATATTTGGAGCCCTATACATCTCCATAGTTGAATTTTCATTTTATTCCTAAGGTTTTTAAATTTTTTCTGATATTATTTCATTGAAAAGATTATACATCTCATTGTTTGTATTTCAGAGCCTTCATCTATCCCAGTGAATGCTTCATTTGGCCCTTGTAATGTTATCCCAAATTTCTTCAATATTCTGTTCATTGCCTCTTAACCTTTTTTCTCTATGGTTGACTTTATTTTCAAGATTATATACTTTGCCTTCAAGGCCTGAAAAATCTATCTTCAAAGAGGTCTAATCTATTTATGATACTTTATGTTTAATTTTTACATTTTTTATTGAGTCTCATTTCCAGGATATGTGTATGTGTGTGCATGTTTTTTTTAGAACCTCTATCTCTTTATTGAAATGATCTTTTACTTTCTGTATTTTCTCTCTGGTTTTATTCCTTATGTCTTAGCTCATAGAACAGGGTAACTATGAACTTTATAAAGTCTTTCTCTGACATTTCTTCCACTGTGGTGTCAATGAAGTCAGTTGTTGAAGCATTATGGGCTGTTTGGGATGGTTTGTTCCCTTGCATTTTTATATTATTTGTCTGTCTATAGATCTATCTATCAGTATAATTCTGATTTATTCTTTTAACTGAAGACCTACTTTGTGAACTTCTTTTTCTTAAGAACTCTGGGTTGGGTAAATATTCAGATAATGATATTTTAAGTCAGTGTGTGACCTCTGTTGATCCCAATCAGTGCCACTTTGAGATACCACTGAGCCCTATTTATTCTAACCACTTCAGAGCCAAGCTTACTTCTATTCAACCTTATAAGTAACAATAACTTGTTGCAATTATTCTCTGTCATTACTCAAATTAAGGTATAAACCTATAATAAAGTTCTGGATTAGGTAAAAAAAAAATATTTATTAAATTTAGTGAACTTACTATAAGTGAGGGATAAAAGGGGGAGAAAAAAAGATTAGGCAAATAGGAGAGGGAAAAAGAAAGTAAGAAAGAAATGGGGCTGGAGATAGATAGAGAGAGAGAGAGAGAGAGAAACAGGTATAAAAGGATAATTTTTACCAATGTAGAAAGGAGAAATAGATGAATGGCTGCTATTTGAGGCAGTAGAAAGTAATGCCAGAGGATGAGTAGAGGATAAAAAGAATCAGGTGTAAACTAGAGGTAAGAAAACAAATATAGGAAGATTGATTCCAAATAATGCTTTATACCATTATTTGATATACATTTAAATGGGTTGAAGGTACAATGTTGACTATTGGGTTAACAATATCGTCTAAGTTAGACTTATTTATATGATCAAAGTTGACATTCGAGTTTTTTCTAGTATACCACGACAAGGTAAAGATTTTTTTTTTCTGAATCTTGATTGTATTTCATTGGCGTTTGGACACTTAGCAGATGTCTATCAGTCTTTCACTGTAAATCTTTTCAACTTTCAGTAGCACAGGAGCCAATTCCCTAGTTGCAATGAACCTCCTACCAGCAGCTTCTGGCTTTCAGCACAGGGTTCTGCAGCTGACTGATTGAAAGGTGCAGTGTTGTGGGTTGGCTGTTTTTCTTGTGTGTAGTAGTTCAGGTTGAAGGCTCTGGAGTGCCCCTGTGATTGTTGTGGGTCGCTGTGTACCTGTTCCCCACTATAGGATCTGTTTTGTAGTAGTCAAGATCCTGGTGGCTGACTGTGAGTGCAGAAACTCTGGTTGTGGATTTTCTGTGAGTGTTCTGTGGTGCAGAAATATTCTGGCCATTGTTGCTCTCTGAGATATTATAGTGAGGGATCTCCAGTGGTTCACCTGGACTCTAGTTTCCACTGCCCCAAGTTGTGAATGGTGGGCATTGATTCCCTCTGTTTACTAAGTCTGATGCAATGTCCTGCAAGTATACAAACAATGCCCTGTCATTTGCCAGTTGTGATCAAGTTTCAAACTGTGTACTAGTTAAGGCTGGGATCAGCCCCTTCCTGCTGTGTAGATTGTGGTTCTTTGCTGCTGGGTCTCTATGTCACTGGATATTCAGGCACCTTCCTTCTGGTAGGACTTTGCAATCCCAGAATGCTTTTTTTTTGTCTTTGAATAAAGTGAGTGAACACTGTATATATAGAGCTTAGTGACACTAGGTGTATTTCCGTGCACATTTTTCTATCAGCCCAGCCCATTTCTTCCCTGTGTTTATGGTAAGGGGGGCAGAGTGAATCTCAGCAAGTTTCAGCTAGTAGTGGTTCTTCTAGAAGTTTTTTTTTTTTTTTTTTTTTTTTTTTTTTCCCTGAGTATATTCTTAAGAGGTTCCACTGCAGGGGACTTCCCTCTGGTTTAATTTGCAGTTGTTTGGGTGTGGGAGGATGCCTTGTTCATTTAAGGGTTGACTGGTTAGCTGAGGGCTCCACAAACTGTGGACCTCTGGCTCAGTTTTCTTTTCACAATTTGGTTTTAAGCTGTTTGCTTGTTTTAAGGACCCTTCTGTTACTGTCATACTTAAAATTTTTTCTGTCTTTCCAAATGTTTTTAAGTGGGTAAGCTTAAGAAATTTTCTGCTCCCCCCTCTCTTTCTCTGTCTATTGCCCCTTTCCCCTTCTCATATCCAGGTTCAGGTTCAGGGTTAGGGGACTTGAGTTTGTTTTCCATTCTGATAACTTGTCTTACAGTCTCTTCATGTCTCAGAATTTGTAATATTGAATCTCAGAGCATTTATTTTGACACCCACCTCTCAATTCTGCTTTCATTTTGCTGCTTCCTTTCTGTGTTGTAAGTAGATGAGAACTCACTACCTAGCTCAATTCTGCCATTTTCCTTCCAGGTGTTTCCATAGTCTATTATGTTACTTTTCCTTTTACTTATGCTTTTGTCTAATTTCTATCTCAAGACTCTTTGCTGTCCACTATTATTCCAATTGGTTCCTCTTTTCTCCTTAGATTTGTCTCTAAGCTAGGTCAAAATTTATTATACATTCATATAATTAAATGAAAATGTAGGATAATATCATCCTACTTATCCAACCATATCTTCTGTTGCTTCTGAGTCTGAATATTTTGTAGTAGGCAGACTATTTGCCCTCAGTGGTTCAAGAATTTGTTATGCAAATCTGAAAGCATTGCTTTTATTCATCATTGTGGTCTCTGCCTAGAATGCACTATCTCCCTCCCCCCACACACACTTTTTTCCCTACCTAAATTCACTGTACAGTTTGGGTTCAGTTTTAGTCACAATTCATGAAGCATTTTCATTATTACATAAGTACATCTTCATATTTTTTCAACTTATTGGTTTAGCCACTAGTTTTCCAATTTAATCATTATTTTGCTATTTAATAATCATATGTGTGCATTTTCTCAACAATTCTTTGTAAACTTGTAATTTGCTATGAGAATCATTCCTTTTTAATTTCCTTAATCTATCAAGAATTAATAACCAAAGTTATTGTTAGACATACATTTTAAAAGAAATATTAGTAAGTATATTGGATTTTTAAAGTAAAAATTATTCTTATTATCCTCTAAACTTTTTATTCTGATATTTTAAGTGGATAATTTTTCAGTCTTAGTTAACTCAGTACTAAAATACCATTCCTTTTTCTCAATGAAGTTTTTTTAGGTCACAGTAATCTTTCTAGCTTCCTAGTTCATAATATGGTGGGTAGATAATCAATAATTGAATATATTTTCTCATGTGCATTTTAGCTCCTTAGTATTCATAACACATATTTTCAGTTGAATTTGGAAAACTTGAAAGATTTTTTTTTTTATTTTGCTAAGGAATAACTTACCCCCAACAAATTTTAATCACACACCTAAAATCAAATATTTAGAAAGTGATTAATATGGGTTAGAATCCAGGACTATATTACTCCAAAACCTCAGCCCTTTCAATTTTTTTCCCAAATAGTAACACTTTGCTTGCTCTCTTGTTTAAAAATATGTTTTGAAAATATAGTACAGCAGGCACTATCCTCAACATCATGGTAACAATCCAAAAATGATGAATCTTGCCCCCAATTTGCTCATATCCCAGTGCAGGAATTAACCAGATGAACAGAATTAAATAGATCTGTGTAACAGATCAGTGTCCACAGATACAACAGTTTTAATGAAAATTTATATATGTATGTTGAATGTTGGGAGGTAGTGCTCACTGATACACTGTGAGTGAACTATGAAAAAATAAATGACCCAAGGTGCATCTGAAATACTGTCTTTTTTTTTTTTTGTTTGTTTGTTTAAAGGGGCTTGATATTATTTAATCCTCCCTGGGAATGTGACAGCAAGGAAGTATTCTTAGTGAATGAAACATGGTTATTGTATCCTGACCCTTCTTTGGGACATGCACTATGCGCTCTGATTAAAATAAAGATCTTGCAGCAGACAAAGCTATGATATTTAACATAAAAACTAATACCTTGAGACAGCTTCACATAAGTTGATATATTTGATTAGAGTCTGTTTTTGCTTAATTATTTAAATCATAGAATGACATGAGTTGTGGAGTAAAGAAGAAAAAGTCACAGTCATCAACAGTATGACACCTTCAAGCATAATGAAGAGATTTTAGGGTTTGAAATGGTATTTTTAACCAACAAAGACAAACAACTGTCATCAATGACTGTAGGATTTCATTTACAAATAGCTCAAGTTGTCTCTTTGACAGTTGCTTGTGACTGAACATATAGGCAATCCATGTGTTAAATTTTCTCTCCTTATCTGGTATCCTGAATGATGTGGGATCACATGTCCAAGGTGGTTGACACTATTAATTATATTCCTCACCCTGGAATTGGTTTCAGTCCTGTAATGTTGAGGTTTGTGGGCACTCATTCATTGTTCATTCAGTCACTGTATGCATTTTATATATCAAAAATATGTCAGGCATGGAAAACTCAAAATTGAGTAAGTCATGGGCCATATTCTGAAGAGAGTGACTATTTAAAAGAGGAAACATTTATTTATATCTTTAAATATCCAACATTTCATTAATTAATGGGTAGAAAGTAGTGTCAGCAAAATCAATGCAATGGGCTTTTTTGCCATCTCACCCGTTGGATTTTAGGACATTATTTACCACTTTTAATTTCTGTTATACACTAATAAAATACCAGACATAACAATATGTTTACCCAAGCCAGTCCTGGTCGTTGATTGTGCACCTGCTGCCATTCCATTCTAAGTTGTAAATCCTCAGGTCCCAGCACATTTTTCAGGTTCTTAACAGCTGATGATTTGCTTTAACCCATGATCACAATACTCCTATTGTCCTACTGCCTGAAAGACTGACCCCTACATTGAGTTAAATATTCACTTGAATTTTATTCAAGCTAATGCCCCTATCTTGCAAAGATCTATTACTTTTGTATCAAAAGTATGTAGAAAGATAACTTTAAACTACTTCCTTCCAGGTTATGCATTTACAGTGGACATGATAGCATAATTCATCAGGTTCAAGGAGCTTTGGTTCTTTTAATTTTAAGCACCTGTTTCCAAGGACTGCATGGATCACATGTCAAGGTCCTATTAAGTTTGGGCAAAAGTCATAATTTTACTTTTGGAAGTTTAGGTAAATGATATCATGCTGTTTCCAGAACTATTACTCACCACTGAAAATCAGAGAATCCATCACTTGGGGACAATTTTCTTTCTGAAAAAAAATGTCTATTACACCTCTCAAATAATTTCTCATTCTGAAAAGCCAGACATGGTTCATGTAATTCAGTAGATATGAATTTAAAAAGGAATATGATATTTAATTACACATAAAAGATATAAATCTGCTCAAGCCAATTTAGGGCATATAAGCACGTAAGTGTAATAAAGTGTTAAAATAGCTTGATAGAAGTTATACAGATTATAGTTAGGAAACAAACATACACATATGTACATATTATATACAATATTTGTTTGAATGCATTAGAGACATAGGAAGACAGCAAGAACTTGTGGAACCAAGGTTTAAGAAGGGAGGAAGGCCCCTGGCTAGGGCTATTTTTCAGTAACAGAGTGCTTGACTAAGCACTCATGAAGCCCTTGGTTCTATTGTCAGAACTGAAAAATAAAAAAAGAAAGAGGAAGAAATCCAATAGAGGAAAGTTTATTTGATATGTTTTTCTACTTATTTGTTGAATTACAAGTGGTAACCAAGAAATTGAGAAGCTGACCAGATATTTCAGGAGTTTCTTGAGGTTGTAGGGCAAACACAGGAGTCCAGTATTCACCAAGAATGAGGGACCATATCAAACACTACAGGTCTACAATAGATAAGAAATAACTAAATACAATAGAAAAAGACATAACATGGAAACATGATGATAGATAATTTGAATATTATATTGAAGATTTAGGCACAGTGTTAAAAATATGTCAGCAAATTATGGCCCAATTGGACCTCTGTAGCCTGCATCCTGACTTTGTGAATAACCTATATTGGAATGCAATCCTGCTAATCTGTTATCATATTGTCTATAATTGTTTTATGCTAAAACAGCAAAGTTAAGTAGAAGCAAAAAGATTGCATGCCCATTGATGTAAAAAAATATTTAATATGTGGGCCACTATGGTAAAACTTTGGTACCACTGCTTTAAAGAAAATTTAATATGTCAAGAAAATAAACAAAATGAAAATTATCAACAAAGACCTACAAATATGAAAAAAACTCGGATAAAAATCTCAAAACTAAAAAATACAGTAATTGAAATTCAATCATTAACAGATGTCATAGATTAATATCACATTTGAAGATAGCACGAAAGGAAATTTGTAGAATGAAACATGGAACACAAAATTGCTTTAAAGATATATTAGATAATAAAACCACCAATCCTTAATTTAACTGACATAATAGAAGAGAGGAAAGAGATGGAGCACAAGTAGTATTTGAAGAAATGAATGGTAAAAAATTTCCCAAATTGTTAAAAGACAGAACCCATATCTTAATCTATTCAGGATTGTATAACAAACTTTCATAGGCTGAGTGGCTGAAACAGCAATAATTTATCTTCCACAATTCTGGAAGTTGTATTTCAATATAAAGACACCAGAAAATACAATGTCTAGTAATGACCCATCCCATGGTTTACAGGGAAATTTCTTTCTCTATGTTCTTCCATCATAGCAAGAGAGTGAGAGAACTCTCTAAGGACACATTCATAAGGGTAATAATCATATTCATAAGGGCTCCACTTTTTTAAAGATTTTTTTTAGTTATAGGTGGACACAATACCTTTACTTTATTTATGTGGTGCTGAGGATGGAACCCAGGGCCTCACACATGCGAGACAAGCACCCTACCGCTGAATCATAACTCCAGCCCCAAGGGCTCCACTTTGATGACATTATTACCCCTAAAATGTCTCACCTCTGAATACCATCACATTTTGGATTAATATTTTAACATACAAATTAAGGAAAGGGAGGACATAAGTCCATTATTAAGTTAAAAATTGAAAAGTATTAGAATCCTAAGCAAGATAAACATAACAAAAATTATACATTGGGAGTTCATAAATTACCAAAAAGGAAAAAAATAGATATTTTTATTTTTGCACTTTTTATTCAAAGTTGTTGTATATGACAGTAGAATGCATTATAATTCATAATACACAAATACACCACATTTTACATATCTCTGGTTGTATACAAAGTATATTCACACCATTCATGTCTTCGTACATGTACTTAGGGTAATGATATCCATCTCATTCTGCCACCTTTTTTTTTCTTTTTACCCCCTTGCCCTCTCCCTTCCCCTCCCTACCCATTGACCTTTCTAATGTTCCTATAATCCTCCTATACTCCCCATCCCAACCCCACTGTGAATCAGCCTCCCTATATCAGAGAAAACTTTCAGCATTTGGATTTTGGGGATTGGCTAACTTCACTTAGCATTATGTTCTCCAACTCCATCCATTTTTCTACAAATGCCATGATTTTATTCTCTTTTATTGCTGAGTAATATTACATTGTGTATATATACCACAATTTCTTTATCCTTTCATCTACTGAAGGGCATCTAGACTGATTCCACAGTCTAACTATTGTGAATTGTGATGCTATAAACATTGATGTGGCTGTGTCCCTGTAGTACGCTGTTTTTAAGTCCTTTGGGAATTGACCCAAGAGTGGGATGTCTGGGTCATAAGGTGGTTCTATTCTCAGTTTTCCAAGGAATATCCATACTGCTTTGCAGATTGTCTGCACCATTTTGCAGTCCCATGAACAATGTATCAGTGTGCCTTTCTCCTCACATCCTCTCCAACATTTATTGTTGTTTGTGTTCTTAATAGCTGTCATTCTGACTGGAGTGAAATGAAATCTTAGAGTAGTTTTGATTTGCATTTTTTTAATTGCCAGAGATGTTGAAAATTTTTTCATGTATTTGTTGATTGATTGCATATCTTCTTCTGTGAAGTGTCTGTTCAGTTCCTTGGCCCATTCATTGATTGAGTTATTTGCTTTTGTAGTGTTAAGTATTTTAAGTTCTTTATATATTCTAGAGATTAGTGCTCTATCAAACATGTGTGTAGTGAATATTTGTTCTCTATTAGTAGGTTCTCCATTCACCTCACTGATTGTTTCTTTTGCTGAGAAGGAGCTTTTTAGTTTGACTCCATCCCATTCATTAATTCTAGATTTTAATTCTTGTCCTAGAGGAGTCTTATTAAAGAAGTAGGGGCCTAATACAATATGATGGAGGTTTAGACCTATTTTTTTTCTAATAGATGCATGGTCTCTGGTTTAATTCCTAGGTCCTTGATCCACTTTGAGTTGAGTTTTGTGCATGGTGAGAGATAGAAGTTTAATTTCATTTTGTTGCATACAGATTTCCAGTTATCCCAGCACCATTTGTTGAAGAGCTATCTTTTCTCCAATGTATGTTTTTGGCACCTTTATCTAATATAAGAAAGCTGTAGTTGTGCGTATTAGTTTCTGTGTCCTCTATTCTGTACCATTGGTCTACATGTCTACTTTGGTGCCACTACCATGCTGTTTTTGTTACTATTGCTCCGTAGTATAGTTTAAGGTCTGGTATTGTGATGCCACCTGCTTCACTCTTCCTGCTAAAGATTGCTTTAGCTATTCTGGGTCTCTTACTTTTCCAGATGAATTTCACGACTGCCTTTTCTATTTCTATGAGGAATGTCATTGGGATTTTGATTGGAATTGCACTGAAATTATATAATGCTTTTGATAATATAGTCATTTTGACAATATTGATTCTGCCTATTCAAAGAACTAGGTAGATTTTTCCATCGAAGGTCTTGCTTATAAAGGTCTTTCATGTCTTTCGTTAATTTGATTCCCAAGTATTTTATTTTTCTTGATGCTATGTAAATGAGGTAGATTTCCTCGTTTCCCTTTCAGAGGATTTGTCACTGATATACATAAATGTCTTTGAATTATGGGTATTGATTTTGTATTCTGCTACTTTGCTGAATTCATTTACTAGTTCGAAAAGTTTTCTGGTAGAATTTTTTTTGGGTCTTCTAGGTATAGAATCTTATCATCAGCAAATAGTGCTAATTTGAGTTCTTCTTTTCCTATCTGTATCCCTTTAATTTTTTTCACCTGTCTAATTTCTCTGACCTATGCTTCAAGTACTATGTTAAATAAAATTGGTGAAAGGGGGCATAACTATCTTGTTCCAGCTTTTAGAGAGAATGCATTCAACTTTTCTCCATTTAAAATAATGCTAACCTGGGTCTTTGCATAGATAGCTTTTATAATGTTGAGATATGTTCCTGTTATCCGTAGTTTTTCTAGTGTTTTGAACATGAAGGTGCTATATTTTGTTGAATGCATTTTCTACATCTATTGAGATGATCATATGGTTCTTATCTTTAATTCTATTAATGTGATATATTACATTTATTGATTTCTGTATGTTGAATAAACCTTGTATCCCTGTGATAAACCCCACTTGATTGTGGTGCACTATCTGTTTGATATGTTTTTGTATTTGATTTGCCAGAATTTTGTTGAGAATTTTTGCATCTACATTCATTAAAGATATTAGTCTGAAGTTTTCTTTTATTGTTGTGTCTTTGCCTGGTTTTGGAATCAGAGTAACATTGGCCTCATAGAATGAGTCTGGAAGAGCTCCCTGTTTTTCTATTTCCTGAAATAAATTGAAGAATATTGGTATTAGTTCTTCTTTGAAGGTCTTGTATAACTCGGCTGTGTATTCATCTGGTCCTGGGCTTTTCTTGGTTGGTAGTTTTTTGATGGTTCTTCTATTTCCTCACTTGAAATTGGTCTGTATAAATTTTGTATAAACTCTAGATTCAGTTTGGGCAATTCATATCACTCTAGAAATTTGTCAATGCCTTCAATATTTTCTTTTATTAGAGTACAAGTTTTCAAAATAATTTCTAATTATCTCCTGTATTTTTGAACTATCTGTTGTGATATTTCATTTTTCATCATGGATGTTAGCAATTTCAGTTTTCTCTCCCCTTCTTTTCATTAGCATGGCTAAGGGTCTGTCAATTTTACTTATTTTTTTCAAAGAACCAACTTTTTGATTTGTCACTCTTTCAATTATTTCTTTGGTCTCAATTTCATTAATTTTAGGTTTGATTTTAATTATTTCTTGTCTTCTACTGCTTTTAGTGTTGATATGTTTTTCTTTTTCTAGGGCTTTGAGGTGTGATGTTCAGACATTTATTTGTTATTTTTTCCTCTTTTAAGGAATGAACTCCATGCAATGAAATTTCCTCTTAATACTGCCTTCAGAGTGTCCCAGAAATTTTGATATGATGTATCTGTGTTCTCATTCACCTATGGGAATTTTTTAGTCTCTTCCTTGATGTCTTTTGCAACAGCTTGTTCACTCAGATCCATGGTGTTTAGTCACCAGGTGTTGGAGTAACTTTTTTATTTTTTATTTTATCATTCATTTCTAATTTCCTTCTATTATGAACTGATAGAATGTAAGGTAGTATCTCTACTTTCTTATATTTGCGAAGAGTTGCTTTGTGGCATAATATATGGTCTGTTTTAGAGAAGAAGCCATGTGCTGCTGAGAAGAAAGTATATTTGTTCACTGTGGGATGAAATAGTCTACATATGTTCATTAAGTCTAAGTTAGTATTTTCATTAATGAGGTCTAAAGTTTCATTATTTTGTTTTTCTATGCACAATCTATCTAGTGGTGAAAGAGGTGTGTTGATGTCTCCTATCATAATTGTGTTGTGGTCTATTTGACTCTTGAACTTGAGAAGGGTTTGTTTGATGAATGTAGGTGTTTCATCATTTGGGGCATATAAATTTATAATTGTTATATCTTGTTGATGAATGGTTCCCTTAAGCAGTAAAAAATGTCCTTTCTTGTCCCTTTTGATTAACTTTGGCTTGAAATCTGCCTTATTTGATATGATGATAGAAACACCTGCTTGTTTCTGCAGCCTGTGTGAGTGGTAAAATTTTTCCCATCTTTTCACCTCCAGTCTGCTGATGTCTTTTTCTATGAGGTGAGTTTCTTGGAGACAACATATTATTGGGTCTTTTCTTTTAATCCAGTCTGACAGTCTGTGTCTCCTGAATGGTGAGTTTAGGCCATTAACATTCAGGGTTATTATTGAGACATGATTTATATTCCCATTCATTTTTGTTTATTTTTGATATTTAACTTGATTTGGTTTTTCCTCTGAATAGTGTTTCATTTAGTTTAATGTCTCCATTTGCTGATTTTCATTGTTATTTTTCTTTTCTTCTTCATGGAATATTTTTCCAAGGATATTCTCTAGTGCAGACTTTAGAGTTGTGAATTCTTTTAACTTTTGTTTATCATGGAAGGTTTCTATTTCATCTTCAAATCTAAGCTTAATTTTGCTGGATATAAGATTCTTGGTTGGCACCCATTTTCTTTCAGAGTTTGATATATATTGTTCCAGGATCTTTTGGCTTTTTAAGGTCTGGGTTGAAAAATCTGCACATAATTTAATTGGTTTCTCTCTATACGTAATCCGATTCCTTTCTCTCGTTGCTTTTAATATTCACTCCTTATTCTTTATGTTAGGCATTTTCATTATAATTTTCCTTGTTGTGGGTCTGTTGTGATTTTGTACATTTGATGTTTGGTAAGCCTCTAGAATTGGTTTTCCTATTTATTCCTCATGTTTGGAAATTTTTCTGCTATTATTTCATTGAATAAATTACTCATTCCTTTGGTATAGAACTCTATGCCTTCCTCTATCCCAGTGACTCTTAAATTTTGTCTTTTAAGCTATCCCATATTTCTTGAACATTTTGATCATGATTTCTTACCATTTTCACTGTGTAGTCTAAACTTTTTTCAAGGTTATATATTTTGTCTTCATTATCTGAGGCCCTGTCTTCCAAGTGGTCTAATCTGTTGGTGATTCTTTCAATTGAATATTTAATTTGGCTTATTGCTTCTTTCATTTCCAGAATTTCTGTTTTGTTTATTTTTAGAACCTCTATCTCCCTATTGAAGTAATGTTTTGCTTCTTGTATTTCTTTATAAAGTTCTTTGTCAAAATGATATTTTACTACCTGTATTTGTTCTCTTAAATCATTCTTCAGATCACTGGGCATTTTAATTATGTACATCCTGAACTCCTTCTCTGTCATTTCATCTGCTGTGTATGCCATGGAATCTACTAAGGAGGTATGTTGATTTGTTTGGGACACTCTCTTCCCTTGGTTTTTTGTATTGCTTGTGTGACCTCTCTTCTAGCACTGTGGAACTTGACTTTTTCATTTTTACTTTAAAGCCTTATTATGCCCCTGTAGGACAATGTTAACAGATCCCCATATGAACACTTTACACACTAAAACCAGACATTTTCTAATCAGATGTTCACAATTTGGTCACAATGTACAGAATCAGTGAATTCAAATATTGTCCTCAATATACTCTATAGGTTTGTAATGGGGTTTATAATTTCTGATATTAGACACAGATATGATATGCTAAAGAGGAAGTCAGTGAGGATATTGAGTTATTCATTCCTAGGAAGTGTGAAAATTTTATGGATGTAGTTTAATATCAGCACAGGAGACAAAAAATGAATTGGAGTCACAAGTTAGTGTACAAAAAATATATTCATGTGTATGTTAAGAGAAATAAAAAATGTGAAAATAGTAGAAATTGTTAAAAAGAGAAGAAAAGAAAATTGAGTTGAAAAGAGAAAAGAAACTATATATAACACAACTTTGATACACTAGTCAGTTACCCCAGTTCTCATCATCCTAATTCATGTATAATACTTGGTTTCACACATGTTGAGAGTTTGAGGGTGGGGAATAAATAGGGAGAGGAAAGGAAAAAAAAACAATACAAAACAATCAAAACAAAAAAGAAAACATGAAAAAGAGAGAAAAACGTGCACTCGCAAACACACACACACATTCACATGCACGCAACTACACAAATAAATCACAGACAAAAAATCTTGAAGGAAGATTTTCTGCTTCTTTTCACATCCAGTAGATGTGATCATCTGTTGTCGATTGCCAGATTTTATTTTATTTTTTAGAGATTTCTTTCTTTCTTTTTTTATTTAATTTAATTTGTTATACATGCTTGCAAAGAGCAATTCCTTTCATATTACATATAAAAAGCACAGTTTTCCAAATTATTGGTTTTACACAAAGTATTTTCATACCATTTGAGTTTTTATACATATACTTAATATATTGATGTCCAACACATCCCGCCATTATTCTTATCCTCCTGTCCCGTCCCCTCCCTCCCCTTTGTTCTATTTAACATTCCTTCATCCCTCTCATCCCCCCTCCCTTGCCACTATAATTCAGTATCATCATAGCAAAGGAATCAATTGACCCTTGGTTTTCTGGGATTGACTGACTTCACTTAGCATTATTTTCTCCATCTCCATCCATTTACCTGCAAATGCCATGATTTTATTCTCTTTTAGTGCTGAGGAGTGTTCCATTGTGTATATATACACCAAAGTTTCCCTATCCATTCATCTATTGATGGGTATTGGGGTTGTTTCCACAATCTAGATATTGTGAATTGTTCTGCTATAAACATTGATGTGGCTGTGTCCCTGTAGTAAGCTGTTTTTAAGTCCTTTGGGCATAGACCGAGGAGTGGGATAGCTGGGACTAAAGGTGGTTCCATTCCAAGTTTTCCTAGGAATCTCCATACTGCTTTCCAGATTTGCTGCACCAATTTGGAGCCCCACTGGAAATGTATGAGTGTGCCATTTTTCCCACAACCTTGCCAGCATTTATTGTTGTTTGTGTTTTTGATAGCTGCCATTCTGACTGAAGTGAGATGAAATCTTAGAGTAGTTTTGATTTGCATTTCTCTAATTGCTAGAGATGTTGAACATTTTTTCATATATTTGTTGATTGATTATATATCATCTTTGGAGAATTTTCTGTTCAGTTCCTTGGCCTATTTATTGATTGGGTTATTTGTTTTACTGGTGTTAAGATTTTTGAGTTCTTTTCATATACTAGAGATTAGTGCTCTATCTGATAAGCATATGGTTAAAATATAGTCCCATTCTGTAGGCTCTCAATTCATTTCATTGATTGTTTCTTTTGCTGAGAAGAAGCTTTTTAGTTTGAATCCATCTCATTTATTAATACATTTTTTTTTTTTTTTTTTTGGTGGTACTGGGGATTGAACTCAGGGGCACTCGTCCACTGGGTCACATCCCCAGCCCTTTTTTATATTTTATTTAGAGACAGGGTCTCACTGAGTTGCTAAGTGCCTCACCATTGCTGAGGCTGGCTTTGAACTCGTGATCCTCCTGCCTCAGCCTCCCAAAGTGCTGGGATTACAGGCATGCACCACCACGCCCGGGAATACTTTGTTTTAATTCTTGCGCTATAGGGTTCTTATTGAGGAAATTGGGACCTAATCCAACATGTTGGAAATTTGGGCCTACTTTTTGTTCTATTAGGTGCAGGGTCTCTGGTTTAATTCCTAGGTCCTTGATCCACTTTGAGTTGAGTTTTGTACATGGAGAGAGATAGAGGTTTAATTTCATTTAATTACATAAGGATTTCCAGTTTTCCCAACACCATTTGTTGAAGAGGCTGTCTTTTCTCCAATTTATGTTTTTGGCACCTTTGTCTAATGTAAGATAACTGTAGGTGTGTGGGTTAGTCTCTGTGTATTCTATTCTGTACCATTGGTCTACTGGTTTATTTTGGTGCCAGTACCATTCTGTTTTCATTACTATTGCTTTGTAATACAATTTAAGGTCTCGAATAGTAATGCCACCAGCTTCACTCTCCTTGCTAAGAATTGCTTTGGCTACCATGGTTCTCTTATTTTCCAGATGAATTTCATGATTTCTTTTTCTATTTCTATGGGTAATGATATTGGGATTTTGATTGGGATTGCATTGAAATTGTATAGTGGTTTTGGTAGAATAGTCATTTTGACAATGTTAGTTCTACCTATCCATGAACAAGGTAGATCTTTCTATCTTCTAAGATCTCCTCTAATTTCTTTCTTTAGTGTGTAGTAGTTTTCATTGTACAGGTCTTTCACTTCTTTTGTTAAATTAATTCCGAATTATTTTATTTTATTTATTTATTTTTTGAGGTTATAGTAATGGGTTGGAATTCCTAGTTTTCCTTTTTGAGAATTTGTTGCTTATATTCAGAAATGCCTTACATGTATTGTTGTTGATTTTATATCCAGCCACTTTGCTGAATTCTCTTTTTTAGATCTAGAAGATTTCTGGTGGGATTTTTTTGGACGTTCTATGTATAGAATCATATCATCATCTCTAGTGCCGGATTTCTCATTGCAAATTCTTTTAGCTTTTGTTTATCATGGAAGGTTTTTATTTCATCATCAAATCTAAATCTTAATTTTGCTGGATATAAGATTCTTGGTTGGTATCCCTTATCTTTTAAAGCCTGGTATATGTTGTTCCAGGCTCTCCTTGCTTTGAGGGTGTGTGCTGAAAACTCTGCTGAGATGCGAATCAGTTTTCCTTTATAGGTTATCTGATTTTTCTCTTTTATGGCCTTTAAAATTCTATCTTTATTTTGTATGCTAGGCATTTTCATTATAATGTGCCTTGGTGTAGATCTGTTGTAATTTTGTACATTTGGCATCCTAAATGCTTCTTGTATTTGGTTTTCAAATTCATTCTTCTTGTTTGGTACATTTTCTGATATTATTTCATTAAAGAGATTTTGCATTCCTTTGGATTGATTCTCTACACCTTCCTCAATTCCAATAAATCTTATATTCGGTCTTTTGATGGTACCCCATAATTCTTGGATATTTTATTCATGGTTTCATACCATTTTCACTGTGTGGTCAACTTTATTTTCAATATTATATATTTTTTCCTCATTGTCTGAGGTCCTATCTTCCAACTGATCCAATCTATTGGTGATACTATCTATTGAGGCTTTTAAATGGCCTATTGTTTCTTTCATTTCAAGTATTTCTGTTTGTTTTTTTCTCAGACTCTCTATCTCTTTCTTGAAGTAATCTTTTGCTACCTGTATTTGTTCTCTTATCTCTTTGTTGGTGTGATCAATGGTTGCCTGTATTTGCTCTCTTATCTTCTTATTGGAGAAATCAGTTTTTGCCTGTATCTGTTCACTTAGGTCATTTTTTAAATCCCGAATCATTTTAATTATGTATATTCAGAATTCCTTCTCCAACATTTCACCTACTGTGCTTTCTATGGATTCTATTGCTGTAGTATCTTGGTTTGTTTGGGGCATTTTCCTCCCTTGTATTTTCATGATATCTATGTGTTTTCCTCTCTTGCAGTGTAAGTCTGAGGTATTACTGTTTCTAACCTATTGTCTTATACCATCCCTACAGGTTACTCGATGCCTCACTTTTAAGGGAAAGATCAATACTACAGCATTCAAAGTACCCAACATATTTCCATATATCAGTTAGATTCTATTTTTATATTTACAATTTTGACACTTTAAACATAAATGATGAGATCAGTTATCTTCTACCATTTAGTCAGTACTTTTGTGTCGTGGTTCACAGTATCTAATGTTAGAAGGGGGTACTTAAGGGTGGCTAAAATGTTTTTGAGGTAAGATGTGAGAAGATAGCGGTATTAGATTATTTGACTATGAGAGGGTAATCATGGGAATTAGGATGTTAGTCAGAGAAACAAGAGATAGGTATCCCCATATAATACTCCCTGATCCTGAGCCTCCTGGATCTGTTCCCTGACCTGCAGGCAGAGGCAATGACTACCTATGGCTCCTGAGTGGGTGGGCCAAGCTGGAACACATGCAGGCAGGCTGGGGCTTGTTCCCCTGCCCTCCCCATCAGGAATGGTGTCTCCATGGTGGGTGGGCTGAGTTGGGAATGCACACTGGTGGGCAGAGCTGGAAAGCTTTCAGGCAGGCCTAGCTGGAACACTTGTAGGTGGGCCTAGCTTGAACTCATGCCCCCAGGCCTAGCTGGAAGGCTTGCAGTATGGCCTAGCTGGAACCCGATTGTCAGGTTTTATCATGACCCTCCAGATGTTGAAGGTATCCAAGTAGCCACAGAACCAGCCATAGCTGTTGCTGAGGAGTTGGGGGTGGAGTTACAATCTGCTTACTTGGTCAGCTGGATTTCCAAGCTCAGAGTTGTCCCCCCCTGGTAAATGCACTGAAAGGTGACCCAAGATGTAGGCATCCACTTTCCATGTCACAATATAGTTGCAGAGTTATGGGGCCAGTATGCTGGGTTCAGATAGGAGCTCCTGTGCTGTCTGTGTGTAACATGTGTAGATGTCGGCTGTCTTCAGAGCCTGTGTAAATTCCTCAGATGTATGCAGGTCTTCTGTGCATAGGTGATTCCCCCCCCCCTTTTTTTTTTTCTTCTTTATCCCTCTGCTACAGCCACTTTCAAAAATGGCAGTGATCAATTCCCCTGGCATTCCTGCGCATGGAAATTTGCCAGGTGACTTGCGTGAACACCAATTGGTTAGCTGAATGTTCTGCACCAAACATTCTGCACGGGTCCGACTGGCACTGTTACAGGTGTCCTTGTTCTTCTGTACCATTCCCCACTGGCTCCGCTGCAGATATCCTTGTCACTGTTTGTCTCCCGCACAGGCCCCGCATGAATGAGCAATTTGGAGATTCTCCCATGCTATAGGCTGTTGTCCCAGTGCTCCAGAGGAGTATGATGGCCTTAGCTCCTTTGCAGGTGCAGGAGTATTGCTAGTAACTGAGCAGTATTATCACTAGTGAACCTCAATTTATGGACTGACACATAATGTCGCCTCTCTCCAGTCCGCCATCTTTTATTTCCTTTATTTTCTTTTTTATTGGTTCTTCTTAATTATATATGATAGTAGAATCCATTTTGACAAAATTATACAAGCATGGAATATATGTTATTTTAGTAAGAACCGTACTGTTTTGGGTGAGCATGATGGTGGGATTCACTTAAGTATTTTCATATGTGTACATAGGAAAACGGTGTTAGATTGACTCTACTGTCTTTCCTATTTCCAAACCCATACCTTCCCTTCATTCCCTGTCTAACCTAATGAACTTCTTTTCTTCTTATCTCCCACATTTATTGTGGGTTAGCTGCCACATATCAGTGAAAAATATTTGATCTTTGATTTTTGGGGACTGGCTTACTTCACTTAGCAGGATAGTCTCCAGATCCATCTATTTACTGGCAAGTGTCACAAAGTCACTCTTCTTTAATAGTCCATTGTGTATATATACCACAATTTCTTTATGCATTCATCTGTTGATAGGTTTCTAGGCTTATTCCATAGAACTGACTTCCTTAACAAGACTACTAAAGCACAAGAAATAAAATTAAAATATCAATACATGGGATGGCATCAAACTAAGAATTTCTTCACAGCAAAGGAATCAAGAACATGAAAAGAGAACCTACAGAATGGGAGAAAAACATTGCCACCTGCATCTCAGATGGCATGCTAATTTCAGGATATATAAAGAACTCAAAAAGCTTAACACACACACACACACACACACACAAAAAAAAAAAAAAAAAAAAACCCCCACAAATAACCCAATCAATAAATGGGCAAAGGAACTGAGCAGACCCTTCTCAAAAGAAGAAATAAAAATGATCAACCAATATATTAAGTACTGTTCAACATCTCTAGCAACTAGAGAAATGCAAATTAAAACTACACTGAGATTTCATCTCACTCTACTTAAAATTTGAATTATCAAGGATACAAGTAACAACAAATGTTGGCAAGGATGTGGGGAAAGGGGAACCCTCATATATTGTTGGTGGAACAGAAAATTGGTGCAATCCCTCTGGAAAGCAGTTTAGAGACACCTCAAAAAACTAAAAAATGGGGGTAACAAAGATGGTGCAATAGGGTGACACAGCATTTCTCTTAGCTTGGCTACGCAGAACCCAAAGATCAGGAATAATAACACTCCCACTCTAGAAACCCTCACCATCGTAAAGGTGGAGCTTCCATCAAACACCAGACAACCCTAACATTCACCTGAGAAACTTTTGGATAGTAATGGAAACATTTGTTCAATTTTCTATTGAGATCCCTTTTCCCCCTTCTTCCCCTCCCCCATATCCACCATTTTTGAAACAAAATTTTTTTTTATGCATCAGATTATAGAGGAATGGGATGCCTGATTAGTATATTACAATTTTACTGTGTAGCATTCTATTTTTACAGTTTTTCATTTTAATTATTTTTTACTTTGCATATATTTTTCCTATTGCTTATGTGTTTCTCTGGATTCTCCGTCTTTTCTTCTGCTAACAACGAACCCCTATTAATTGCTCTTTCATGCTTCCTATAATTTTTTACTTCTATATTCTCTCTTCCTTCCTTATAAACATCACATCCTATACAACTTCTGTTTACTTTTTCCACCATTTGAAATTGTAAATCCTTTTGAAAACCTACTGTTTACATTGTACACAATAAATGAACTCATCATTTCTGTTTATTGCAATAAAACTGTAGATGTCTTACCTTTGAGGCTGGGGTTGTGGCTCAGTGGTAGAGCTCTTGCCTACCATGTGTGTGACCTGGGTTCAACACTCAGCACCATGTAAAAATAGATGTCTAAACTTTAATACAAACTACTAGATGCAAAGACACAAATAACATAATAAAACAAGGGAACAAAGTGCCCCCAAAAGACCAATATGTCCCAATAATAAAATCCACTAACAACACAGTAGAAGAAATGTCAGAGAAAAAGTTTAGAATGTACATAGTTAAATGGATCTGAGATGTAAAGGACAATGTAAGGAATAAAATCAGAGATAAATTTCAGGAAGTGAAAGATCACTTCAATAAAGACATAAATATTCTAAAAAGAAATCAAGAAAAAGGGCTCTAAATGGAGCAATCAATATACCAAATTAAAAAATTCAATGGGAAGTATCACCAACTGACCACTTAAAAGACAGAACCTCAAACAATAAAGACAAAATATATAATCTAGAAAATAAAGTTGACCACAGAGAGAAGATGGTAAGAAACCATGAACAGAACTTCCAAAAATTATGGGATAAAATGAAAATATCAAATTTAAGATTTATAAAAATGGATGAAGGCACAGAGACACAAACCAAAGGAATGCACAATCTTTTTTTATTAAAAGTTTTCTTTATAATAGTAGTATGCATTATAATTCATAATAAACATATAGAACATATTTTTACAAAACACTGTATACAATGTCTATTCGTACCATTCAAATCTTCAATCATGCATTTAGGATAATGACATCCATCTTATTCAACTACCTTTTCTTTTTTTGCCCTCCATCCTCCCTTGCTCCCTTCCTTCCCCTCCCTCCCCTTTGACCTTTCTAGTGTTCCTCTAATCCTCCTATGTACCCCAACCCAACACCACTGTGAATCAGCCTCCTTATATCAGAGAAAACATTCAGTATTTGGATTTTTGAGACTGACTAACTTCACTTACCATTATATTCTCCAACTTCATCCATTTACCTGTGAATGTCATTATTTTGTTTTCTTTTATTACTGAGTAAAATTCCATTGTGTATATGTACCATATTTTCTTTATCCATTCATCAACTGAGGGACATCTAGGTTGGTTCCACAATCTAGCTATTGTGAATTGTGCTACTATAAACATTGAAGTGGCTGTGTCACTGTAATATGCTGTTTTTAAGTCCTTTGGGAATAGACATAGGAGTGGGATGGCTGGGTCATTAGGTGGTTCCATTCCCAGTTTTCCAAGAAATCTCCATACTGCCTTCCATAATGGTTGCACCATTTTGCAGTCCCACCAACAATGTATGAGTGTGCCTTTTTCCCCACATCCTCTCCAACATTTATTGTTGTTTGTGTTCTTGATAGCTGCCATTCTGACTGGAGTGAAATGAAATCTTAGAGTAGTTTTGATTTGCATTTCTCTAATTGCCAGTGACGTTGAGCATTTTTTCATGTATTTGTTGATTAATTGTGTATCTTCTTCTGAGAAGTGTCTTTCAATTCCTTAGCCCATTTGTTGATTCGATTATTTGTTTTTTTTTTTTTGTGTTTGTTTTTTAGTTAAATTTTTTTATTTCGTTCTATATTCTAGAAATTAGTGCTCTATCTTATGTGCATTTATTAAATATTTGTTCCCAATTAGTTGGCTCTCTATTCACCTCACTGATTGTTTCTTTTGCTGAGAAAAAGCTTTTTAGTTTGAATCTATCCCATTCATTGATTCTTGATATTAATTCTTGCGCTACAGGATTCTTATTAAGGAACATGGGCCTAATCCAACATGTTGGAAATTGGAGCTTACCTTTTCTTCTATTAAGTATATTGTCTCTGGTATAATTCCTAGGTCCTTGATCCACTTTGAATTGTATTTTGTGCATGGTGAGAAATACGAGTATAATTTCATTTTGTTGCGTATGGATTTCCAGTTTTCCCAGCACCATTTGTTGAATAGGCTATCTTTATCCACTGTATTTTTTGATGCATTTGTCTAATATAAGATAGCTGAAATTATATGTATTAGTCTCTGTGTCCTCAATTCTGTACCATTCGTCTACCAATCTGTTTTGGTGCCAATACCATGCTGTTTTTGTTACTATTCTCTATAGAATAATTTTAAAAGGCTGGTATGGTGATGCTACCTGCTTCACTTTTCTTATTAAGGATCATTTTGGCTATTCTAGGTCTCTTATATTTCCGGATGAGTTTCATGACTGCTTTTTCTATTTCTTTGAGGAATGTCATTGGGATTTTGATTGGAATTGCATGAAATCTTTATAATACTTTTAGTAGTATGGGCATTTTGACAATATTAGTTCTACCTATACAAGAACAAGGTAGGTCTTTCCATCTCCTGAGGTCTTCTATAATTTCTTCTTTAGTGTTCTATAGTTTTCATTATACATGTCCTTCATCTCTTTCGTTAAGTTGATTCCCAGATATTTTATTTTTATGCTATTGTAAATGGAGTAGTTTTCATCATTTCCCTTTCAGAGGATTTGTCACTGGTGTACAACAATGCCTTTGACTTATGGGTATTGATTTTGTATCCTGCTACTTTGCTGAATTCATTTACTAGGTGTAAAAGTTTTCTAGTAGAGTGTTTTGGGTCTTCTAGGTATATTATTATGTCATCAGCAAATAGTGCTAATTTGAGCTCTTCTTTTCCTATCTGGATCCTTTTAATTTCTTTCATCTATCGAATTGCTCTAGCCAGAGTTTCAAGTACTATGTTAAATAGCAGTGGTGACAGGGGGCATTCCTGTCTTGTTCCAGTTTTTAGAGGAAATGCTTTCAATTTTTCTCCATTTAAGATAATGTTAGCTTGGGGCTTTGCATAAATAGCTTTTATGATGTTGATATATGTTCCTGTTATTCCTAGTTTTTCTAGTCTTTTGAACATAAAGGGGTGTTGTATTTTGTTGAATGCTTTTTCTGCATCTATTGAGATGATCATATGGTTCTTATCTTTAAGTCTATTGATGTGATGTATTATGTTTATTGATTTCCGAATTTTGAACCAACCTTGCATCCCTGGGATAAAACCCACTTGATCATGGTGCACTATCTTTTGGATATGTTTTTGTATTCGATTTGCCAGAATTTTATTGAGGATTTTTGCATCTATGTTCATTAAAGGTATGGCCTGAAGTTTCCTTTTTTTGGCTGTGTCTTTGCCTGGCTTTGGAATTAATGTAATATTGGCCTCATAGAAAGAGTCTGGGAGAGCTCCCTCTTTTTCTATTTCTTGAAATAGTTTGAAGAGCATTGGTATTAGTTCTTCTTTGAAGGTCTTGTAGAACTCAACTGTGAACCCATCAGGACCTGGACTTTTTCTTGATGGTAGCTTTTTGATGGCATCTTCAATTTCCTTGATTGAAATTGATCTGTTTAAATTGTGTATAGCCTCCCATTCTAGATTGGGTAATTCATATGACTGTAGAAAACTGTCGATGCATTCAGTATTTTCTATTTTATTAGAGTACAAGTTTTCAAAGTAATTTCTAATTATCTTCTGTATATCTGAGGTGTTTGTTGTGATATTTCCTTTTTCATCACGGATGTTAGTAATTTGAGATTTTTCTCTTCTTTTTTTCTTAGCATCACTAAGGGTCTGTCAATTTTATTTATTTTTTCAAAGAACCAACTTTTAGTTTTCTCAATTCTTTTAATTGTTTCTTTAGTCTCAATTTCATTAATTTCAACTCTGTTATTATTTCCTTTCTTCTACTACTCTTAGTGTTGTTTTGTGCCTCTTTTTCTAGTTCTTTGAGGTGTGATGTTAAGTCATTTATTTTATTTTATTTTATTTTATTTTTTAAGAAATGAACTCAGTGCAATGAATTTTCCTCTTACTACTGCCTTCATAGTGTTCCAGAGATTTCTATATGACATATATGTGTCTTCATGTACCTCTAGGAATTTTTTAATCTCCTCCTTGATGTCTTCTTCAACTCCTTGTTAATTCAGAAGCATGTTGTTCAGCTTCCAGTTGTTAAAATAGTTTTTTCTTTGTTTGTTTCTTGTTTCATCATTGATTTCCAATTTCATCCCATTATGGTCTGATAGAATGCAGGGTAGTATCTATACTTTTTTGTATTTGCTGAGATTTGCCTTGTGGCACAATATATGGTCTATTTTGGAGAAGGAGCCATGTGCTGCTGAGAAGAAAGTGTATTCACTCCCTGAGGGAAGAAATAGTCTGTATATGTCCGTTAGGCCTAAGTTATTAATTATTTTAATGAGACCTACAGTTTCTTTATTTAAATTTTGTTTAGATTATCTAACCATTCATGAGAGAGGTGTGTTGAAGTCCCCTAGAATAATTGTGTTGTGGTCTATTTTACTCTTGAACTTGAGAAGAGTTTGTTTGATGAATGTAGGTGCCCCATTATTTGGGGCATACAGATTTATAATTGTTATATCTTGTTGATGAATGTTTCCCTTAAGTAGTAAGAAATATCCATCTTTATCCCTTTTGACTAGCTTTGGCTTGAAGTCTACCTTATTTGATATGAGAATGGAAACCCCTGCTTGCTTCCACAGCCTATGTGAGTGATAAGAGTTTTCCCATCCTTTCACCTTCAGTCTATTGATGTTTTTTTCTATGAGGTGGGTTTCTTGGAGACAGCAAATTGTCGGCTCATTTTTTTTTTTTTAATCCAGTTCTAGAATCTGTGTCTTTTGAATGGTGAGTTTAGGCCATTAGCATTCAGGGTTATTACTGAGATATGATTCTTATTCACATCCATTTTTTATTTGTTAATGTATTTAACTCAATTTGTTTTCTCCTCTGGTTGGTATTTCCTTTAGTTTAATATCTCCCTTTTTTGATTTTCATCATTGTTATTTTTTTCTGCTTTGTGGAATATTTTGCCCAGGATATTCAGAAGTGCTGACTTTCGAGTTGTGAAATCTTTTAACTTTTGTTTCTTGTAGAAGGTTTTTATTTTATCTTCAAATCTAAAGCTCAATTTTGCTGGGTATAAGATTCTTGGTTGACATCCCTTTTCTTTCAGAGCTTTAAATATGTGATTCCAGGATCTTCTAGCTTTTAAAGGCTGGGTTGAAAAATCTAAACATAGTCTGACTGGTTTCCCCCTATATGTTATCTGGTTCCTTTCTCTTATGGCTCTTAATATTCTCTCCTTGGTCAATATATTAGGCATTTTTATTATAATGTGTCTTGACATGGTTCTGTTGTGATTTTGTACGTTTGGTGTTCAGTAAGCCTCTTGCACTTGGTTCTCCCATTCATTCCTCAAGTTTGGAAAATTTTCTGCTATTATTTCATTGAATACATTACTCATTCCTTTGGCAGTGAACTCTGCACCTTCCTCCACCACAATCACTCTTAAATTTGGTCTTTTTATGTTGTCCCATATTTCTTGAATGTTCTGTTCTTGATTTCTTACAATTTTTGCTGTTTAATCTACATTTTTCTCCAGGGCATATATTTTGTCTTCATCACCTGAGGTCCTTTCTTCCAAGTTGTCTAATGTGTTGGTGATGCTTTGAATTGAACATTTAGTTGGGTTTACTGCTTCTTTCATTTCCAGAATTTGTTTGGTTTCTGTTTAGAACCTCTATCTCCCTATTGAAGTAATCTTTTGCTTCCTGTATTTGTTTTTGGAGTTATTTGTCAAAATGATCTTTTACCACTTGTAGTTGCTTCCTTATATCATTTTTTAGTTCATTCTTAAGTTCCATAAACATTTGGAATATGCAATTTATGAATTCCACCTCTGGCATTTGACCAACTATGCTTGCCATGGAATCTTCTGAGGAGGTATGTTGATTTGTTTGAGTCACTTTCTTCCCTTGTTTCTTCATTTTGCTTGTGTGATTTTTCTTCTAACTCTGTGGAACCTCAACTATTTTGTTTTTACCTTAAATTCTTATGATGCTCCTGTAGTACAATGCTATCAGATCCCTTATAAATACTTTACACTTTAAAACCAAACACTTACTATTCAGATAATCCCTGTTTGATCACAGTGTACAGATTTTGTTAACTCAGATATTGTCTCCAATTTACTCTGTATGCTTGTGATGGGTTTTATAGTTTCAAATGTTTGGCACAGAGGTGATAAGTTTAGGAAGAAGAAAGTGAGAGTATTGGGTTGATCTTTCTTAGGAAGTGTGAAAAGAGAATTCTATGGAATTGGTTTAATATAATCAGAACAAGAGAGGAAAGAGAGTGAACGATTTAGTAGAAAGACCAATTTATATATACGCTAAAATTATGCAACCATTGAGAGAAGAAAAAAAAAAGATGGAAATGCAAAAAAAAAAAAAGAAGAAGAAAGAGAAAAAAAGAGAGAGATGAGAAAGAAGTAGGGGTTAGTGTAAAAGAGGAGAAAGTGAGAAAAAAAAGAGAGAATAAATTATATATAACACTGCTTTGCTGTATATTTCGATTGTACCTGTTCTAGAAATCCCAATTTCTGGGTATAACTTGTTTTTGCCTCTATTGAGAATGCAATGGCAGGGTGTAAATAGGAAAGATAAGGGAAGAAGAAAGGAGACAAAAGTGAGAAGGAAGAAAAGAAAGAAAGAATAGAGGAATAAAAGCGAACAAATATGCAGGTAAATGAATGAAGTTGGAGAATATAATGCTAAGTGAAGTTAGCCAATCCCCGAAATCCAAACACCCAATGTTTTCTCTGATATAAGGAGGCTAATTCACAGTGTTGTTGGATTGGGGTACATAGGAGTTTTAGAGGAACACTAGAATGGTCAAAGAAAAGGGAGGGGAAGGGAGCGAGCAAAGAGGAGTGGGGGGAAGGAAAAAAATGGTGGTTGAATGAGATTGATAACATTATCCTAAATGCATGATTGAAGATCTGAATGGTATTTATATACTTTGTATACAAACAGTTGTATGTAAAAGGATGCTATATAGTGCATTATGTATTGTAATACATACCACTATTATAAAAAAATAAAAGCGAACAAATAGACAAACCCACAATCAAACAACAACAACAAAAAAGAAAACCAAACTCTAACCCAGGAACAAATCTCAGGAACAGATCTCAGTCAAACAGTGCCCTGTGAAGTCCTTCTTTTTTTCCCCTTCCAATTTAATCCAGTTGTACCAGATCACATCCAGGCAGTTACCGAGAACCTGGGAAGCTTGCAGACTGGGGCATGTTCTCCTGCTGTCCTGTTGTGGGATCGCCTTTCTGCAGTTGGTGGGCTGGGAAAGTCTGCTGGTGGGGGCCTACCTGGGAAGCTTGCAGGCAGGAGCTTTTTCTGCTGGGTTCCTGTGCTGGGATCACCTCTCTGAAGATGGTGGGCTGGGAAAGTCTGCCAGTGGGGGCCTACCTGGGAAGCTTGCAGGCTTGGGCTTTTTCTGCTGGGGTCCTGCTCTGGAATGGTGTCTCCGCGGTGGACAGGCTGGGAAAGTCCTCTGTAGGGCCTAGCTGGAAAGCTTATAGGCTGGGGCTTTTTTTCTGCACAATCTTTTAAATGAAATAATATCATAAAATTTCCCAAACCTAAAGGATGAAATGAAAATCAAATACAAGAGGCTTACAGGACCCCAAATGTACAAAATTACAATAGACACACACCAAGACACATTATAATAAAAATGCCTATCATAGAAAACAAGGATAGAATTTTAAAGGCTGGAAGATGAAAGTATGAGATTGCATATAGGGGGACACAAATTTGAAATCTCAGCAGATTTCTCAACCCAGACCCTCAATGATAGGAGGTCCTGGAACAACATATACAAAGCTCTGAAAGAAAATGGATGCCAACCAGGAATCTTATATCCAGCAAAATTAAGCTTGTAATTTGATGAATAATTAAAAACATTCCATGATGTAGGAGCCCTGTTTGGGGAGATGGCTTGAATTGCGGTTGACTATGGGCCATGGAGATTTGGGCATTGTCGCCTTCCGTAGTCTCACGGGACTTGGCCTGGGATCTCGAGTGACTTGGCCGAGATTGCTGATCGGGTCAGCGCCATTTTGGTGGTGTGTGCGGCGCGTGTTAGTCGTTGTTAGAGCCAGAGAGAAAAGTTATCAAAATAAAAAGCTGTTTGTCTCCAGTTTGCCTCTGAACTTCTTTCCGCGGCTTCGTTGCTCCAAGCGGCCATCGCTTCAGGCAGCGACACCATGATAAACAAAAGTTAAAGACTTTACAACTAGAAATGTTGCCCTACAGAACATCCTCGACAAAGTATTCCATGAGGAAGAAATAAAAAATAACAATGAAAATCAGTAAAGGGAGGTATCACATTAAAGGAAAAGCCAATCAAAGGAGAATCCAAGTCAAGTTAAAAACTGAAAATAAACCAAAATGACCAGGAATACAAATCATACATCAATAATTACCCTGAATGTTAATGGCCTAAATTCATCAATCAAAAGCATAGACTGGCAGATTGGATTTTTTAAAAGATCCAAAAATATGCTGTAATCAAGAGCCTCATCAAATAGGAAAAGACATGCACAGACTTAAGTTGAAAGAATGGGAAAAAAACATATCACTCATGTGGACTGTGGAAACAAGCAGGGGTCTCCATTCTCATATCAGATAAAGTGGACTTCAAGCCAAAGTTAGTCAGAATGGATAAAGAAAGACATTTCATACTGCTTAAGGGAATCATATACCAACAAGACATAACAATCATACATATTTATGCCCAAAATAACAGAGTATCTATGTACATCAAACAAATCCTTCTTAAGTTCAAGAATTGAATAAACCACAACATAATAATATAAGATGACTTTAACATACCTCTCTCACTACTAGATAGATTGTTCAAACAAGAACTAAACAAGAAAACTATAGAACAAAATAATATAATCAATAATTTAGACTTAATGTACATATATAGAATATTTCATCCATCAACGAGGGAATACACTTTCTTCTTATCAGCACACAGATCATTCTCTAAAATAGACCATATCTTATGCTACAAAGTGACTCTCAGCAAATACAAAAAATGTAGAGATAATACCCTGCATTCTATCAGATTATAATAGAATGAAATTAAAAATCAATAATAAACAAAAAATAGAAGTAACTCTAACATCTGGAGACTAAATAATATGCTAGTGAATGATAAAAGAAATCAGGGATGAAATAAAAAAAAACACTTTGAGGTACTTGAGAATACAGACACAACATTTCAAAATCTCTGGGACACTATGAATGCAGTGCTACGAGGAAAGTTCATTGCGTTGAGCTCATTCCTTAAAAAAATAGAAAGAGAGAGTGGTGTTGTGTATCAGCAGTAGAGTGCTCACCTAGCATGTGTGAGACACTGGGTTCAGTCCTCAGCACCACATAAAAATAAATAAAATAAAGGTATTGTGTCCAAATACAACTAAAAAAATGAAAAAAAAAAAAAAAGAAAGAAAGAAAGACAATGAATAAATAACTTAACATTACATCTCAAAGCCCTAGAAAAAAAAGAACAAATCAACACCCAAAGAAGTAAAAGACAGGAAATAATTAAAATTAGAGCTGAAATCAATGAAATTGAAACAAAAGAAACAAATGAAAAAACTTGATAAAACAAAAAGTTTGCTCTTTGAAAAAATAAATAACATTGATAAAATCTTAGCCTTGCTAATAAAGAGAGAGAAAACTCAAATTATTAAAATTCGTGATATAGAATTAAATATCCCAATGGACACTACTGAAATACAGATCATAATAAGAACCTGTTTTGAAAATTTACACTTTAATAAAATAGAAAATCTTGAAGACATCAACAAATTTCTAGAGTCATATGACCTACCCAAACTGAATCAGGAGGACATACATGATTTAAACAGATTAATTACAAGTAATGAAACAGAAGACATCTTCATAAACCTACCAAACAAGTAAAACTCAGTACCAGACGGATTCTCAGCTGAGTTCTACAAGAACTTCAAAGAAGAATTAACGCCAATACTCCTCAAACTATTCCATGAAATAGAAAAGGGGGAAACACTTCCAAACTTATTCTCTGAGTCTATATCACCCTGATGCCAAAACCAGACAAAGGTACATCAATGAAACAAAATTTCAGGCCAATATCCCTGATAAACATAGATGCAAAAATCCTCAATAAAATTCTGGAAAATCACATACAGAACATATTAAAGAGATAGTGCACAATGATCAAGTGTGCAAAGTTGGTTCAATATACAAAAATAAATTTATGCAATTCATCACATTAATAGACTAAAAGACAAGAATCATATGATCATCTCAATATATGCAGAAATAGCATTTGAAAAAATATAGCACTCCTTCATGTTCAAAATACTAGAAAAACTAAGGATAGTAGAAATATACTTCAACAATGTAAAAGCGATATATGCTAAGCCCAAAACCACCATCATTCTAAATGGAGAAAACTTGAAAGCATTCCCTCTAAAAACCAGAACAAGACAAGGATTCCCTCTTTCCTCAATTCTATTCAAAATCGTCCTTGAAAATCTAGCCAAAACAATTAGACACAAGAAAGAAATTAAAGGGATACAAATAGGAAAAGAAGAACTCAAACTATCACTATTTGCTGATGATATGATTCTATATTTACAAGATACAAAAAATTCGACCAGAAAACTTCTAGAACTTGTAAGAGCCCTAATTGAGGAGGTAGCTAAGATGGCAGCTAGCTGAGAGCCATAAAGGTGTTCAAGTATTTTCACCTGATCTAAAAAACTTTTTATGCACATGAACACTGCGTGACACACCTGTAAGCTCGAGCTGTTAGCACGTGTCCTTGTTAAGGCAAAAAGTATTTAACGGGGTGAGGGTGAGTTAGTGGTGTGGTTGGAATTGGAGTTGGAGAGGTTGTTGGAGCCAGAGAGAAAAGTTAGAAGAAAGAAGAATAAAAGAACTTTTTCATTTCCATTCTGCCTTCGAATTTTCTCCCGCGGCAACAAGTGGTGGCTGTAAGCTGCCTGTCACGGCCAGCCACGGCGCCGCCACGGGAGGAAAATTCTCGGAGGCAGAGTATAGCTTTTACTACTTTTACTTCTACTTTCTTAGAGCTTAGAGAGGGAAAGAAAGATTTTTCTTCTTAGCTTAGTAGCTTAGAGTAAAGAAAGATAGAGCTTAGCTTTTCTTCTTAGCTTAGAGTAGAGTAGCTTAGAGTAGAGTAGCTTAAAGAAAGATAGAGCTTAGCTTAGAGAAAGACTAGAGCTTCTTTCTTCTCTCTTCTTTCTTCCTTCTTCTGTCTTCTGTCTTCTGTCTTCCTCGGGAGCCTCGGCCTTACTCTGACCAGTCCTCTGGAGCCTCGGCCTAACTCTGGCCAGTCATTACTTCTTCTATCTGGTTTCTCTTCTGTAACCGCTCTGCCTACGTTCTGGCCGCTCTGATTCTTCTGACCGACCGAGTGACTGCCCGGCTGACTGAATTCTCCGTTCTCCTAACTCGGACCGCTTTCACCCGGTTATATACCTTCAGGTTTGCGGGTGCCTACAGGTGCGTCACATACATATCAGGTGGAACCCATGGCTTCCAGCTAGCTACAACAGCCCTTCCTAATTAGGGCTCCTTCAGGTGGCCCGTATAGGGAATTCGGAATTGGCACAGTAAGAAAACTGAGAAAACAATTTTGAAAATGGGCTCAAAGATGACAAAAATCCGAGCTGCTAAAGCTATTCAAGATTTACTAGAGATAGTTCAAGGATATGTGCTCTCAATTGAACCTGGGACTCAGGATGTTACTACCAGTGAGAGTAGCAGTAGTGAGGAATCAAGTAATAGTGATTATGAAAGCGTAGCCTCCGCTGAGTCAGTTAGGAGCAGTAAGGATAGTAGCAAAAAGAAATTAAAGAGGACCAGAAAGGACCGTCAAGTGGAGGAATCCTTTGTGCCCTCATTGGTGGAATCCATTACAGAAACCATGAGGGGTATTTCTGAGCATATGCATGCACTTGAGGCAGAGATTAACGGCCTTTCTGAGCACTTACGTGCCCTCGAATGCCAAAAACCGCAGGAACATTGTGACCTGCCAATATTTGAAAATGAAAACAGGCAGAGATACCACCAATCCCTAGATTTTAAAACAATAAAAAATTTCAAAAAGGCAATAATGACCTATGGGCCTCAAGCTCCGTTCACGTTGAGCATGCTGGAGTCCCTTAACACTCTAACTTTAACCCCCTCAGACTGGAAGGGGTTATGCAAGGCAGTATTGAGCGGGGGACAATATCTGATATGGAGGTCACAATTCCAGGAGCTTTGTGTAGAAACAGCTAAAAGAAATGCGACTGCAGGCTTCCCAGACCGTAATGTAGATATGCTAACAGGTGAAGGACAGTTTACTGAACTACAAACAAAAATACAATATGATCCTGGTGTATACGCACAAATAAACAATGCCGCTGTTAAAGCCTGGAAGACCTTACCAGGAACAGGTGATTTACAAGGCAGCTTATAAAAAGTAATACAGGGGCCTAATAAGCTGTATTGCTGATTTTTCTGACAGACTTTTAAGAACTGCAGGCAGAATATTCGGGGATGTGGATCAAGCAATGCCCTTAGTCGTCCAGTTGGCATATAAAATGCCAATAAATATTGCCAAGATGCTATAAGATCATGGAAAAATAAAAAGAACCTTTCCATATATATTAGATTATGTAAAGATATTAATGATGCCTTTGTCACAGGCAATGTGATTGCAGCAGCAATGAGAGGTGCTTCTCCTCAAAATTTCACAAATAGGGCTCAACAAAAAAATTATAATCAGTCAGGATATTCAAGACAAAATTATTATAATCAACCAGGATATTCTAGGCAATATCCCCAAAGAGAAATAAGACCAAGCTCATACCATGCCCCAGGCCACTGCCCCAGGTGTAAAAAGGGAAATCATTGGGCCAATAAATGCCGTTCTAAATTTGACATCTATGGAAATGTTTTGTCCAGGAATTCAAAAAACGGGGCATGGGGCCCAATGCCTCGGGGCCCACAAATGTATGAAGCATTACATGAGGAATATCCTCAAACATCCATACAAATGATTCCTCATCACAATCCCTCCTATCCATTGACTCCCTTGTCAGAGGGACAAGAGGAAGTGCAGGACTAGACCTCTGTTCCACTGCCAAATAGTGCTAACACCTGAAATGGGGGTTCAACTGATTTCTATGGGAGTCAGGGGACCTCTTCCTTCAGGGACTGTAGGACTTATCCTCGGGAAAATTTCTAAAAGCCTATTAGGTTTTCAAGTAACACCAGGTGTTATTGACTCAGATTACCAAGGAGAAATAAAAATAATGCTTAGTTCACCTAGAGGCATTATCTCTGTTAACCAAGGAGATAGAATTGCTCAGCTGCTTCTCCTTCTCAGTTTCCACAACTCATTCAAGAGTAGGCTGCAGAATAGGAACAATAGAGAATTTGGTTCCACTGGCTTGGGACCTATGGCTTGCTGGGTTCAGGATTGTTCATGGAGGCCTATGTGCAAAATAAAAATTCAAGGTATAGAGATGGAGGGCTGATTGATACTGGGGCTGACTCTTCCATCATTAATCTACAACAATGGCCCAAGCACTGGCCTCTGCAGAAGGCCTCAACTAGTTTAAGAGGCTTGGAATATACTAACACCCCAGAATAAAGTGCTGTAGTCTTAAATTGGGAACATAATGAAGAGCATAAAGCAACATCCCCCAGCCTTATGTTTTGTCCAGCATGCCAGTTACCTTATAGGGAAGAGATATTTTGCAACAGATGGGGGTCCACCTTGCAACCAAGCCTGCAGGTGTTAAAAATAAAAATCTAAATCATCATCAAAAGGGTAAAAGATATTTTCTTAGGGGCCACTGAGAAAACAATTTTGAAAATACCATGGCTTTCTGATAAGCCAGTTTGGGTCCCTCAGTGGCCCCTATCTAAAGAAAAATTACAAGCGGCCCACCTATTAATCCAAGAACAACTAGAAGCAGGACACATAGAGCCTTCCACCTCTCCCTGGAATTCCCCCATATTCATAATCAAGAAAAATCAGGAAAATGGACATTGTTACATGACCTTAGAAAAATCAATAAAACTATGCAAATTATGGGCCCTACCCAACTTGGACTTCCTAATCCTGTAGCTATTCCTAAGAATTTCCATTTTATAACTCTTGATATAAAGGATTGTTTCTTTTTCATTCCTCTACATCCTCTGGATGCCCCCAGGTTTACTTTTTCAGTTCCTTCTATCAATAATAATGACCCTGATAAAAGATATCAATGGAAAGTGCTACCGCAGGGAATGGCTAATAGCCCCACTATATGTCAAATCTATGTAGAGAAAGCTATTCAGCCTATTAAGAACAAATATCCAAACCTTATGTGCCTCCATTATATAGACGATGTTTTGCTTGCTCACCCTAATCAAAAAATCTTATTTACCATATTCAGTGATATGACAGAATATTTAAAAAGATATGGATTAAAAATTGCTGAAGAAAAGGTTCAAACTAGATCTCTCATATTATATTTAGGATTTAAAATCATGGATACCTTTATCAGGCCTCAAAAAATTTTAATTAATAAAGAACATTTGACCACCCTCAATGATTTCCAAAAACTACTGGGAGACATTATTTGGCTTCGCCCTACACTAAGCCTCACTACTGGACAATTAAAACCCTTATTTGATACCCTTTGCGGGAACCCTGATCCATCTTCACCGTGAACATTGACTCCTGATGCTAGGGAAGCTTTAAAGTTAGTAGAAAAGGCCATTGAAAGATCCCATTGTGATAGAATTGATTTTGCTCGACCGCTAATATTGATTATTATTTCTTCACAATATACACCCACAGGAGTATTTTGGCAAGAGGGACCTTTATTATGGATACACTTGCCCGTCTCTCCTAAAAGTATAATTGAGTCTTATACCTCATGGTGGCTAAACTTATTCTTCAAGGACTTAAGACTTCTACTAAAATATTTGGCATTCACCCTGCTACTATTATTACTCCCTATTCATCATCACAGTTTGAATATTTGTACTTCAATGATAATGATTGGGCTATAGCTAGATACTCTACTTCTGCAAATTTTGATAACCATCTTCCTAAATCTCCTATACTATTTTTTGTGTCAATCATCCCATTATATTTCCACAGGTAATAAAAAATCAACCTATTCCTAAGGCATTAAATGTATTTACGGATGGGTCCTCTAACGGTACTGCTGCAGTAGTCACTCAAAAAGAAAATATGATTCATATTACTGGTCAAAAATCAGCCCAATTAGTTGAACTTGAAGCTATTATAATAGCTCTAGAAAGTTTTAAAGAACAGCCTATAAATATTTTTTCAGACAGCCACTATATTGTACATGCTGTCCCTAAATTGGAGCTAGCAGGTCCAATAGCACCACATACTCCAGCCTTTAAATTGTTTTTTCAAATTCAAAATCTCCTATGGGAATGTAAAGAACCTTTATTTATTGGACATATCAGAGCTCATACTAATTTGCCTGGTCCTCTCCATGAAGGTAATCAAAAGGTTGATGCACTCACTAAAACAATCTTTATATTTTCAGCAGTCCAACAAGCTACATTGTTCCATTCCCAATTTCATGTCAATAGTACTATGTTACTGCAAAAGTTCAAAATCACAAAGGAGCAAGCTCGATCAATTGTGAAGGCTTGTCAATCTTGTGTGACACATTTGCCCAATCCACATTATGGGGTTAACCCAAGAGGATTAATGCCCAATCATTTGTGGCAGATGGATGTCACTCATGAGCCAAGTTTTGGAAAATTGCGATTTATTCATGTGACCATAGATACATGCTCAGGCATGATTTTTGCTTCCTTACATGTAGCTGCCTGATGCTGTTGCTTGCAGCTACGATGCCGCGGGAGAAAACTCGGAGGCAGGATGAAAATGAAAAAGGTCTTTTATTCTTCTTCTCTCTCTGGCTTCAGCAACCTCTCGAACTCTAACTGCTCTAACTCCAACCACCAGCAACCTTCTTCTTCTTCCCCCAACACCAACTAACCAACCTCACCTGGTTATATACATTTAGCTTTAACAAGGACAAGTGCTTACAGCTCGAGCTTACAGGTGCATCACACAGTGTTCATGGGCATACAAAGATTCTTTGAATAATGTATTAATATTAGGTGGAAACTAGAACATCTTTTATGGCTCTCAGCTAACCGCTTTTTAGCTATCTCCTTGATTAGGGCTCCTTCACTTACATTCTGGAGAAAAAGTTAAAGATGTTACATCTCATTGTCTGCAAGCTTTTGCTGCATTGGGCATTCCCAAAATGCTTAAAACAGAAAATGGCCCTGTATATACGTCCTCATCTTTCAAACAATTTTGCGCAAAATTCACTATATCCCATAAAACAGGTATCCCATACAATCCTCAAGGTCAAGGTATAATTTGACGAGCTAATCACACCCTCCAAATTATGCTATTAAAGCAAAAAGAAGGAAATTGGAAAAATCCTAGGGACAGATTGGCAGTTGCCCTGTTTACCTTAAATTTTTAAACTTTGGATTCTAATGGATATTCGGCTGGAGACAGACACTGGAATCCACACCAACAACATAGACCTTTGGTTTACTGGAAGGATGTTCCTTCAGGTGCATGGAAGTTCCCAGATCCAGTATTAATTTGGGGGAGAGGATCTGTTTGTGTTTTTCCACAGCACGAATCCTCCCCAATATGGATACCATCTAGATTAATAAAACAGATACCAAATCAAAAGGACCAAGATGAAGTTGTTGAGGAATCAAGATTTAATAAACAAGTACAAAATTAAGAGGACCAAGATGAAGGTATGGAATGATTCCCTTAAAAGAGTCCTCCAATAAATTCACAATTTAAGTCTCATTCCTCCCGGCCGGGACGAGAAGATCTCTCTTTAGTGTGCACACAATTGTATTTTTTTTCTTTTTATATATGTCTTTATGTCTGTGCATTTGTCTAAATTTCATGCTAATGTGACGTCACAAATATATGTTTGTATGTGCGTCTGTCAAGTGTGACGTCAGAAATAACAAAGCGCTTATGAAAATTAAAAATAAAAAATAATTATAAAATATATATATGTATATATATATATATATATATATATATATATATATATATATATATATTTGGATCCAAATAACTTTAATTCATTTAAGTTTAGAGTATTCAAATTGGGTAAACAATTTAAAAAGTGAAGGTACCTTCAATTTTGATTTATAGGTGTCCCTGGGACTTCTCTTCAGCAAAGAATATGACTAATACTGTATAACCTAATCTTTTGATATTTGACATGGGATTGTTTATTTGTAATTAACTTTAGTTGTTTAATAGCTGATTAATTTGAATTATTTCAACAGGTAATTTCATAGAAGGTTGCTGTGTATGCAGAGACTAGGGGGTTCCAGCTAACAAATTATTTTTCCAAAGTGCTTTTAGCTTTTCTTTAATCTATCTTTAATTCAGTAAATACCCTCAGTCTTTCTTTGATTTGTTCTGAATGTGATATTTTGCCAGGTTATGTTTGTGGGAGCTCAAGCAGCAATGTGTGTGAGCAGAGATCAACTTTAATTTTCTAATCTAATAATTCTATTTTTTTAGTTTGACAACTCGCCTCTTGACTCAGTGATGGAATGGCACTGCCTTTCCTCTAATAATTGATGCTTGAGTTTCTAGGTAGCAGGCCCTGAAAATTTGCAGGTGGCATTGTCTAGACATAAAAAAGACGGCTGCTGCTACAGCTGCAGGGATCACGGTCGCTTCAAACATCCCTGCTGCTCAAGCATCAAACAACCTCACTAGCAGTGTGGCCTCTGCTCTGCATGCATGGGGCCTCCTAGATCAATGTGTTATAACAAGTGGACATTTTGATCTTTCATTATTTGGGACATTACGGGACAATACCTTACGGGTATTTGTCTAGAGAACTCAGTGCGTTACTTGATGGAACTAAGGGCAGCTGATTTGTTTAAAGACCTTGATTCACTATGGAACTTGGCTCGTCAGCAGAAGGCTTGCCGCCTTAAAGCCACAGCATCTCCTCACGATTGGATGGCTGTTAGTCAACACACAGTCAATCCTGAAGGGCTCGATTGGACGGCTGGTTAGCCAATGACCGGTAAGATCCTCAGAGGGGGACAACTTAAGACAGGAACAATCGATCCGGATGAGGTCGTCACCCATCCACGGGACAGTCTCATGTGGCCGACATATCAACCTAACACAGGAGTCAAGGGCACAGCCTTGATTATCCAATGACGGGTAAGAATGTTGGTTGCACATGGACGTCCTAGAGCATTCCCTCTTTTAAAAAAAAGGGGGGAAATGTAAGAGCCCTAATTGAGGAGATATCTAAGATGGCGACTAGCTGAGAGCCATAAAGGTGTTCAAGTATTTTCACCTCATGTAAGAATCTTTTTATGCCCATGAACACTGTGTGACACACCTGTAAGCTCGAGCTGTTAGCACGTGTCCTTGTTAAGGCAAAAAGTATTTAACCGGGTGAGGGTGAGTTAGTGGTGTGGTTGGAGTTGGAGAGGTTGTTGGAGCCGGAGAGAGAAGTTAGAAGAAAGAAGAATAAAAGAACTTTTTCTTTTCCATTCTGCCTCCGAATTTTCTCCCGCAGCGTCGTTGCTACAAGCGGCAATCGCTACAGGCAGCAACAAGAACTAATAACTGAATTCACCAAAGTATCAGGATATAAAATCAACACCCATAAATCAAACAAATTCCTATACATCTGTGATGTATCCACAGGAAGAGAAATTAGAAAAAGTAACCACAACACAATAGCCTCAAGAAAAATATATTTCAGAATCAATCTAAAAAAATAGGTAAAAGATATCTACAATGAAAATTACAGAACACTAAAGAAAGAAATTGAAGAAGACCTTATACCATTGAAAGATCACCTATATTCTTGGATAGGTAGACTCAACATTGTCAAAATGGTCATAATACCAAAAACGTTATACAGATTTAATGCAATTCCTATTAAAATCCAATGACATTCTCCATAGAACTAGAAAAAGTAATCATGAAACTCATTTAGAAAGATAGGAGACCCATAATAGCCAAAGGAATCCTTAGCAAGAAAAGTGAAACAGGAGGCACCACAATAACAGAACTTAAAGTATACTACAGAGGCACAGTAACAAAAAAAGCATGGTATTGGCACTGAAACATATGCATGAACCAACGGTGCACAATAGGAAACACAGAGACAAACCCACATAAATCCAGTTATGTCATACTAGACAAAGGTGCCAAAAACATATATTGGAGAAAAGATACCTTTTTCAAAAAATGGTCTAGGAAAACTGGAATTCCTTATGTAGCAAAATGAAATTACACCACTATCTTTCACCCTGCACAAAAATCAACTCAAAGTGATCAAAGACTTAGGCACTAGAAGAGAGAATCTGTGCCTAATAGAAGAAAAAATAGGCACAAAACTTCACCATATAAGCTTAGGAACTGACTTCTTTCACAAGATTCTGCAAGAAGTAAAATCAAGAATCAATAAATGGGATGGATTCAAACTAAAAAGCTTCTTCTCAGCAAAGAAAACAATCAATAACATGACAAGAGATCCTACAGAATGAGAGAAAATCTTTACTTCATGCACTTCAGATAGAGCATTAATCTCCAGGATATATAAAGAACTAAAAAAAAACCTAACACTGAAAAAAACAAACAACCCAATCAACAAATGGGTAAAGGAACTGAATAGACATTAAATAGAAGAAGAAATACAATCGATCAACAAATATATGAACAAATGTTCAACATCTCCAGCAATTAGAGAAATGCAAATCAAAATTACTCTAAGATTTCATCTCACTCCAGTCAAAATGGCAATTATCAAGAATACAAGGAACAATAAATGTTGACAAGGATGTAGGGGAAAAGGTACACTCATACACTGCTGGTGGGACTGAAAATTGATGCAACCATTATGGAAAGCAGTATGGAGATTCTTCAGAAAACTTGGAATATAATCACATTTTGACCCAATTATCCCACTCCTTATTTTAAACCCTAAGGACTTAAAATCAGCATACTACAGTGACACAGCCACATCAATGTTTATACAGCTCAATTCATAATATCTAAACTATGGAACCAGCCTAGGTGACCTTCAACAGAAGAATGGATAAAGAAGAAGTGGTATATATACACAATGGAATATTACTCAGCCTTAAAGAAAAATGAAATTATGCTAATAGCCATTAAATGGATGGATCTAGAGAATATCATTCTAAGCAAAATAACCCAGTTCCCCCAAACCAAAAGCCAAATGTTTTATATGATATGAGGATGCTAATTCACAATGGGGGCTAGGGAAGGATAGAGGTACATTGGGTTGGACAGAAGGGAGTGAATGAATGGAAGGGTTTGAGGGTGGGAAAGATAGTAGAATAAATTAGACATTATTACCCTATGTGCATACATTATTACATGAGCAGTGTGATTCTGTCATGTACAACCAGAAGAATGAGAAGTTATACTCCATTTTACGTATGATGTGTTCAAAATGCATTCTACTGTCATATATAACTAATTAGAAAAAAAAAAGGACCATATAAAAATAAACATAGAGCATTTACTTGCTTCCAAAGTGCAGGTATACTTTCAAAGAATGTCCACTATTGTGCTAAAAGAACAATGGAGCCAAATAAAAGGACTCTTTTTTTATTTTTAAGCAAAGCAATTATTTTATTGTATATATGTTTAAAAATGATATGACCGGCCAAAGAACATGTAGGGAAAATACTGAAGCTGGTGAGATAATTCAAGAGAAAAGTCCAAATAATTTGGAGTAAGATAGTGGTTTAGAATTAAAAAGGCAGATAAAAGAAACATGGAAAAGGCCACATTTCAATTAAGAGTGCTGAGAAAAGAAGGATGAATCAAATAGGTATCTTATGACATATTGAGCATCAAAATAAGAAAAATAATGATAGTCAATTACAAAGTTTCTTACCTAGGGACAATTTGCCCCCAAGAGAAACTGGCAATGTCTGAAGAAATCTTTGGTTGACACATCTGCAAAATGTTCTTCTAATAAGATCAGTTAGAGGCCAAGCATGCAGTTAAACATCCTGTAGTGCACAGGTTAGCCCCACTACAACAAAGAAATTACAGTAAAAAATGTAAGTAGTGCCAATGTTGTGAAACCCTACTTGACTGAAACAAACTCAGTCTCTAAAGATTCTCCACTCCTGGGTCTATTCCCAAAGGACTTAAAAACAGCATATTACAGTGACACAGCCACTTCAATGTTTGTAGCTGTACAATTCACAATAGCTAGGTTGTGGAACCAACCTAGATGTCCCTCAGTAAATGAGTGGATTAAGAAAATGTGGTATATAAGCACAATGGAATTTTGCTCAGCAATAAAAGAAAATAAAACGATGGCATTCACAGGTAAATGGATGAAGTTGGAAGACATAATGCTAAGTGAAGTTAGTCAGTCTCAAAAATCCAAGTACCAAATGTTTTCTCTGTTTTAAGGAGGCTAGTTCACAGTATTGTTGGATGGGGGTACATAGGAGGATTAGAGGAAGCCTAGAATGGTCAAAGGGAAGGGAGGTTAAGGGAGGGAGCAAGGGGGGAGGGAGGGGGAGATAAGAAAAGAAGGAAAAGAAAAAGAAAAGGTGGTTGAATGAGATGGATATCATTATCCTAAATGCATGATTGAAGACCTTAATTGTACGAATATACTTTGTATACAAACAGTTGTATGTAAAAAGATGCTATATACTGGCACTATGAATTGTAATTACTATAAATTAAAAAAAAAAAAGATTCTCCAAAAGGAGGAAAAGTAGATAAATGTGAAGAATGTTAGCTGCATAAAACAACAACAACAACAACAACAACAAAAACTAAGTTTAATGCATAAACTAGCTTTAATGTGTGCATTGAGTTAGCATATCTGAATGATCCACTTTCAGTTTCATTTATTCTTATTAAGAATGTGCATGATAATGGATACTTACTGTTAGCTGTGTAATAGAATTGTGGGGACAGGAAGAGTCATGAATAAACAGAGATGAATCATAAGACCAATAACTGTAATATAAACAAGAAAATGGCCTCCAGAGGTTATTTCAGGAAATAAGTAGGTAGACATAGATTTTAGCAGCATATTTCAAGAGAGTAGTTTATGTATTCACAATAGAGGTCTGATAGTGCAGAGGCAACCTTCTTAGAAGGGGAAACCTCCATATAACTCTATAAATTAAATTGAGATATTAATGCAATACAATGAGATAAATGACTATCTGAGGTATTTGTGAACATAACTGATGTATAACAAAACAAAATGGAGACATACAAGAAAAAAAAAAAGATTTAAAAAGTCATGTGAAATAGCATACAACCCTGTGTCAAAGGTGGGTAACCACACCCAAACCTGGAGTCTTGACATTTAATGTCCATGGAGTAAAACAAGTTCTACTCTTCAGACCAAGAATCAGCTGGTTTGACAGAATACTATTATTTGGGTGGTTCTGTTAAGGTTATAATTCACAAAGGGATAATTAAATGGTAAATTTTTAAGTCCACAAACGCAGACTGTCAATACCTTTGAATGAGTTAACTGTCTACGTAACAATAAAATTCAAAATCACCAAGAATAAACAAACTAGGAATGGAACCACCATTTGACCCATTTGTCCCACTCCTTGGCATATATCCAAACAATTTAAAATCAGCTTACTACAGTGAAAAAGCCACATTAATGTTATAGCAACAGAATTCAAATATATATATATATATATATATATATATATATATATATATATATGAAAAATACCTAGAAAAAGTAATCACATTTAATGCAAAGGATCAACAATGACAACTGAATTCTTATCACAAAGAATGAAAATTATCTTCAAAATAACTTCTAACCCATAAAACTATACCTGAGGAAAATATACTTCACAAATGAAGACAAATTAAAGACATGTTCAGGCTAATAAATCTGAGAGAACTTATCAGTGTTAAACCTGCATTAAAAGAAATAACAAGGAAAGTTTTTCAACCAAAATAAAAAGCATACTAGGTTAATGTCTTGAAAAACAGGAAGGAATGGAAAACAAAGGAAAGAGTTTATTTACTGGTGTGTGTGTGTGTGTGTGTGTGTGTGTGTGTGTAACACAAGAAAATAGCGTAAGAAGAAGTGGTAAACTGAGCTGTAGTATTCTAAGATTCTTTCTTTGTCTGAACAAGGTAGAAATATTTATTTATATCTGATTTGAATAGTGTGGTCTCTAGGGTACCCACAAAAAAAAAAAAAAAAAAAAAAAAAACAGAAAAATGAGTATATAACTAACATGCTAACAAAAGAATAGATGGTGAAATGAGATGGACATTATTACCCTATGAATGGTGTGACTTTGTATCATGTAAAACCAGAGAAATAAAAAGTCATGCTCCATTTGTGTAAAAAATAAAATAAAATTAATGAAAGAGTAGAATGAAATAGTAAAATGGATAATTGAAAATAATTATCATTAGAAAAACTATAGTAAAATGATAAATAAACCCAAATAATTAATAATTATTTAAACCTAAATGTACTAATATTTTAATTCGAAGAAAACTATCTCCAGAGTAAATTAAAGCATTGGTATATATCATGTGCAACTCATTAGTCTCCCAACAACATAATCTTGGGTCTTTCTAGATTGAAAAGCCAACTATGTTGAATTACCCTCCACTTTCATATTTTGGATGAAATACTATATTATAGATAGAGTATCTATCTTCTACACATAGATCAGACAGTACAACCTTGAAGTGCAGGTAGAACTTTCCCATACAAAACCCTTGAATAGAGCTGGGGTTATAGCTCAGTGGTAGAGACCTTTCCTCATACAAGTGAGGCACTGGGTTCCATCCTCAGCACTACATAAAAATAAATAAATAAAATAAAGGTCTTGTGTCCATCTACAACTGAAAGATATTTTTCAAAAACTCCTTGAACAATGGAAATTGGGGGGATCTGAGTGGATAAATTATTTCCTTTTTTGCCCTGTGTACACTACTTTGAGCTGCAGTTTGTCCTTGAAAACACTTCAAATATTTCTTATATGATAAATAAACAAGACTGTTAAATAATCTTATTGCCTCTTTATGATTTTTGAGAATTTATGGCCAGATTAGAGTGCACTATAAAGTATTGTTTTCCATTTTGTGTTGATTTTTTTTTTCATTTGGTTTCCTTATAGTCACTGGCCTGGGAGTAAATGTAAATTAATAAAAATAAATAAAATAGAAAAATTCATAGCAAAACCCAATTTAAAGAAACCAATACAAAAATAAATAAATGTGAATATGTATGTATATATATACATATATGCACATATATATGTATATACATATATGTAACTGTGTGTGTAAATTTGATCAAAATTTAAAGCCTTCTTATGAAGACAGTACTAATGGCATAGAATTTTACTAGTGAATTTTTAAAATTTTAAGGACTAAATAGAACAAATATTATACAATCCCTTACAAAAAAAAATAGAAAATACCACCCATCTCAATTTAGGAGGCCAGTTTAACTTTGTTCCTAGAATATGAAAGTGAAATTACAAGAAAATAAAATTATGAACCGATCTTTTTTTGTGTATCAGTGCAGAAGAACTACCAAATATTAGCAAGCTGAATCCATTGATGCATGGAAAGGGGAATATGTTGTGAAATTTTGGATTTATTACAGGAATATAAGATTAGTTTAATATCTAAAATTAATTAATTTTCCTCATAGAACAAAAATATATCTCAAAAGATGTATAAAAATCAATTAATAAAATCCAATGTTTTTTAGTGACCTAAAACTTACATTAATCTGATAAAAGATATTTACAGAAACTTAAACCAACATCACAGTTAATTGTGAAATACTGGAAGTCTTACCTTGAGATCATAATGCCCACTTTATCCATCCCTACTTAGAAGTGTGTGGGACTTTATAGCCAGTTTGGTAGTACAAGAAGAAAAAAAATGCTATATAAACAAAAAAGGAATAAGTATCATTACTTACCAGAAAAAGACAAATACTAAATGATTCCAATTATATGAAGTACAACAGTTTAGAGTAGGATGGTGCTTATCAAGCACTAGGGACATAGGGGTATGGAAAGTTGCTATGTTGGGTATATTTCATTAGACAATATGAATAAATTCTAAATAACTGCTGTATTACATCTTGCCTACTAATTAATTATGCTGTATTGTGCCCTTAAAATTACTTCATTTAGAATAATTTCCTCAAGATTCATACATGTTATCATATGCTGCAGGGTGTTCTTCTTTTTAAGGCTGAATAATATTCCATTGTATGTGTATGGCATAATTTCTTTATCTGGTCATTCATTGATGGACACTTAGGTTATTGCCCCAACTTAGCTATTGTGATTAGGGCTGCAATGAACACGGGAGTGCAGATATTTTTTCAACTTTCTGATTTTATTTCCTTTATTTATGATCTCTGCATTATATGGCAGTTCCATTTTAATTTTTTTAGTAACCACCACTCCATTTTCTATAAATACAAATGAATAACTTTACCACTTTCTGGACAATGAAAGGACTTTAGAGTGCTATAGCTGAGTTTATCTGAATTTATTTCTACATATTTGCTCATTCCTTTGCTATTTATTCCTTTCTGTTTTCAACACTTCCATCTAGTATTGTTCTTTTCATACAGTGTTTTTGTCTAGCTTTAGTATCAGAATAATACTGGCCTCATGTAATGAGTTTGGCAGTATTAATTTCTTGCCACTTTTGGGAAAGAGTTTAAAGATTGTCATTAATTCTTCTTCAAATATTTGATAATTTATCAGTAAAACCTTACAGTCCTGAACTTGTCTTTGTTGGGAGGTTTTTCATTACTGACTTAATTGCTTTACTACTTATAGGAGTGCTATTTACTACTTATACTCTGTTACTCTGTTTGGATGTTGTATTCTTGATTCATTCTTGGCAGGTTTTATGCTTTTAGGAATTTATCCTTTTTTTTTTTTTTTTTTTTTTTTTTTTTTTTTTTTTTTTTTTTTTTTTTTGTGGTACCAGGGATTGAACTCAGGGGCACTTGACCACTGGGCCACATCCCCAGCCCTTTTTTGTATTTTATTAGAGACAGGGTCTCACTGAGTTACTAAGTGCCTCGCCATTGCTGAGGCTGGCTTTGAACTTGCGATTCTCCTGCCTCAGCCTCCCAAAGTGCTGGGATTACAGGTATCCATTTTTTGTAGGTTACCTAATTTATTCATAGTAGTTTATTATGATCCTTTATATTCCATTGGAATCTGTTTTAATGTTTTCTCTTTTATTTTTTATTTTGAGTTTTTTTCTGTGATTTTCTTAGTCGATCTGAATATTCGTCAATTTTGTCTTTTCAAAATGACAACTATTAGTTTTGTTGGTCTTTCCTATTCTCTATATTGTTTGTTCCTGTCCTATTTTTTCTTATTTCCCCTTTTCTGCTAAATTTGGGCTTAATTTGTTCTTCTGTTCCCTTGAGGGGTGTGTTAGGTTCTTTATTTGAGACCTTTCTTCTTTTAAATGTAATGTTTATCATTATAAATTTATCTCATAGATCTATTTTGGTACATCCCATAAGTTTCGGTAGGTTGTGTTTCCACTTTCATTTATTTCAAAAATATTTTATTTCCTTTATAATTTCTTCTTTGAGCCATTGATTTTTTCAGGAGCATATTGTTTAATTTTCTCAAGCGCCTCTTTTTATTGATTTCTAGTTTCATGTCATGGCATTGGAAAGGATATTTGGTATGATTTCAATCTTCTTTAATCTGATAAGACTTGTTTTCTTTTCTAACATATGATCCATCGTAAAGAATGCTCTATGTGAACTTGAAAAGTATAAATAACCTGCTATTGTTCAATGGATTGTTTTGTATTAAGTCCTATATTGTTCAAGTCTGCTGTTTCCTCATTGATTTTTCAGTCTAGAAGTTCTATTATTGAAAGTGTGGTATCAAAGTCTCCTACTATGTTTCTATTTCTTTCTATTTGTCCCTTCAGTTCTGGCAATTTTTTCTTTGTATATTAGGTCCTCTGATGTTAGGAATAAATTTATTAACAATTATGGTTGCTCCCTGAATTGACCATTTTATCACTATATAATGAATGTCCTTATATTTTTCTTTTGACAGTTTTGGACTTATGTCTATTTTGTCTGATATAAGTATAGCCCCCTGATTGATATGGGTTACCATTTATATGGAATATATTTTCCATTCATTCATTTTCAGCCTATGTGTATCTTTAAATCTGTAGTGAGTTTTTTGTAAAGAGCATATAGTTGTGTCCTGCTTTTGTATGTTTATCATCCATTCAGCTACTCAATAGATTTTGATCAGAATGTTTAACTCATTTACCTTCAAAGACATTTTTTTCCAAAAAAAAGAGCTACTATTGTCATTTTGTCAATTAATTGCTCTCATAATTAATTGCCTTATATTTTGTCCCTTATTCCCTACCTTGTTGTGTACTTTGGATTTTGTTCATTTTATTTTTGATGTTATATTTTTATCCTTTTCCATTTTTGGTATGTATCTTCTATAGGTATTGTCTTTGTGATTATCTTGAGATTACCTAAAATTTTTGTAGTTATACTTTTAAATGCATAACTTCAATCACATAAAAAACTCTATATTTACTTTTCTCCCACATTTTATGTCATTAATATCACAATATACATCTTTTCATGTTGCATAATATCATATTCTGGAATTACAGTCATTTGTCTTTTAACTTTTATATTTGGCTTGAAAGTTATTTACCTTGTACTATTACAGTATTACACTATTCTATATTTGTCTACAGAGTTACCATTAACAGTGAATTGTATATGTTATATGACTTTTTATATATATTTGGGATCCTCTTGTCTTAACTTGAAGACCTCCCTTTATTAATTCATATAAGGCAAGACTAGTGGTGATAATCTCTCTTAGCTTTTTATTTTTTTTTTTGGTCTGGAAGTCTTTGTTATGGTTTATCTCAACCAAAACTCATGTGGAGTCTTAATTCCTCAATTTGGTAGTGTTGGAAGGTAGAGACTGGTGGGAAGTATTAAGTTCATCATGACGGAGTTCTCATGAATAGATTAGTAGTGTCTAGGAGTGAGTTTGTTCTTGCTCTCACAGTACTGGATTAGATATCAGGAAAGAGTATTGTTATAAAGCAAGATTACCCATAATGTTTCTTTTCTCTGCACATTACTTTCCCTCTTGCTTTCTACCATGAGTTGAGGCCCTTACCAGATGCAGTTATCCAATCATCAATTTCCCAGACTACAGAATCATAAGCCAATAACACTCTTTCTTTTATAAATCAACAATCCTCAGATGTTCTGCTATAGCAATATAGAAGACACTAAGAATTGTTATCTCCCTCATTGTGAAAGACAGTTTTTCAAGTACAGTCTTCTTGGTTGTCAGTCTTTTATCTGTCAGCAATTTGAATATACCATCTAACTGACCTCTGCCTTTCAAGGTTTATCCTAAAAACATCCACCAATAATCTTACAGAGGCTCTCTTCTGTGTCACAAGTCATTTTTTCACCTGCCAATTTCAAAATTCTTTATTTTAACCAATGACATTTTGATTATTATGTGTCTCTGTATGCATTTAAATTCATCTTATTTTGGGACTACTGAGGTTCCTAGAGCTAAATATACATTTATTTCTCCAAAATTGGGAAGGTTTGGGCCATTATTTCTTTGAAGAAGCCTTCTCTTTGATCTATCTCCTTCATCTCCTTATATCGTACCCATTATGTACACATTAATTTTCTTATTTGTTGTACATAAGACCTTCAAGTTTTCTGTTACTCATTTTTATTATTTTTTTAACTCCCTTGCTCTGATGGGATAATTTGTAGTAACCAGTATTTGAATTCATTGATCCTCATTTTTGCTTAATCTAGCCTGCCATTAAACCCTCTGGTGAAATTTTCAATTCAGTTTTCCTATTTTTAAGATATAAGAGTTCTGTTTGGTACTTTTTAATATTTTTTTTTTTAAATTTTACTTTGTTTCAGCATTATTTTCTGACCTCACTGAGTATCTTTGCAATGGTTATTTCAAACTCTCTCTCAGGTATATCATATATCTCTGTTTTATTAGGGTCAGTTTCTGGTAATTTATTGTGTTTATTTTGGGAATACATTTCCCTATTTATTAATTTTCCTTGACTCATTGTATTTTTATCTTTAATAAAATAGAACTATTACATTCTTCATGAATTGAACTAGCACAGGAAAAGACCCTTGCTGATTAGTTTAGTCACATAATCTTGGGGCCTCTCATACCAACACGTTAGTCCAATCTGATTTACAGGAGCCCTGTTTGGGGAGATAGCTAAGATTGCGGTTGACTACGGGCCATAGACATTTTTGGGCATTGTCGCCTTCCGTAGTCTCACGGGACTTGGCCCAGGATCTCGAGAGATTTGAGCAGTGACTCAGCAGATCGACATTTTGGGGCATTGTCACCTTCCGTAGTCTCACGGGACTTGGCCCAGGATCTCGAGAGATTTGAGCAGTGACTCAGCAGATCGAGCAAGCGCCATTCCTGCTCGGGCGCATGGGATGAGACCAGAGAGAGAAAGGACAGGGTTATCGATATTGTATAGATATATTGTAGTTTCTTGTAAGAGTAGGTGCCTTGGTTTCTTGTGAGAGTGTGTATGTAGTGTTAGAAATTACAAGAGACAGAGACAGAAAGATTAAAGAATTTTTTCGTCTCCATCCTGTCTCTGGACTCCTTCCCGCGGTGCTGCCGTTCCAGGCTGCAATCCCTTTCCGGCGGCTTCACTGATTTCTCTGTTTTTAGGGGCCCCCAAGTGTCTAGAGTGTGATAAGTCCCATCAGCTCTCAAGACAAATATCAAAAAAGTCAATCCCTTGGGCAGCCCCCAGAAAACTTGAATCGTTGGAGGCTCTGTTCAAATTTTTTACTTCCCAAAGAGAAGTTGGAGTCTGGGTTTGGTTACTTTTTTTCTCTGTACATGTCAGGTCCTATTAGCACACTGAGACAAACAAGACACAAGATATTATTTTTGAATCTTTAGACAAATTAAGGCATTGTACATCTGTCCCAACTCTTTCACTCCCCAGGAGGAATGTGTGAGCTCATGCTTTTGTTATTATTGTTTGAGTTTTTTTGTCTGCTTACTGTTTTCTGAACTGGGGGAAGAGAATATGGCTATTTACTTCCCAAACCACCAACTTTTATCTCCCTGATTTCAGACGACTGGAGTTTGCTAGATCTTGCCAGTAAACTTTTGAAAGAGGCAAAACAGAGGCAGTTCTTTGGGTAGTCCCTTGAAAGGCTGCATTATTGGCCTTTTCTTTGCCCCCCAGGGAGAAGTTGAACACTAAATAGTTTCCTCCTTATTATTTGGCACTGTTCCATTGGTAGGGATAGTGGTTACAGTGCCTCAGATTTCCTACCAGATTGGTGTGGCTGGTTTCTTCCTTAACAAGGTATAAGAGCCTCTAAACTAGTTTCTGGATTTCTTGAAAAGGGAATCTGTCTATGTAGTATGTGAATTTTGTGTGGTTATGTGGAAAAGTGGGATCCCAGGGCTTCCTATTCCACGATATGGCTAAAGTTTATTGTCCCCAGTTGTATTTCTATATGACAACAATTGGAAATTTGAAAATAACAAATTTAAAATACCATTTTTGATGACATCAAAATATTAAATAATATAGTGGAATGAGTCTGATATAACTTTCCTGTGTTATGTGTATGAATACAGCACAGTGATTCTCAACACCACGTATATCCACAAGACTTGGATCCTAATTAGAATAAGATATATTCCACATCTGTGTAAAATATATCAAGATAGACTCTACTGTTTGAAGACATGAATAATATGAATATACTTTGTACACAAACAGTGATATGTAAAATATGCTCTATATGTGTATTATGCATTGTAATGCATTCTACTGTTATATATACAACTTTGGATAAAAAAAGATAGACTCTACTGTCATCTATAACTAAAAAGAACAAATAAAAATAAATGAACTTTCAAAAACTGAAAAAAAAAACACAAAAATCTAGAAATAAGTCCAGTAAAGACTTATAAAGACATCTATACAGAAAAATCTGAAATATTAGAGGTAAATAAGAATGCAAACTTCTTGTGAGATTACACATGGCTATTGTGTGCTGTATGTCTCAAAAAGCTACAAGAAATGGTTTCATTTTGAATATTTTTGCAATAAAGAAGTGATAAATGTTTAAAGAGGTAGGTATGTTCAACCTGATTATACAGTATACACATGTATTGGAACACCACATGGTAACCCATGAATATGTATGACTTTTATGTTTTTATGTACCAGTTAAAATTAAGTCAAAATTTAAAAAACACTTAAACAAGCATAAATGCATGGATAATTCATATTCATGAGTTTTTTGACTCAATATAGTCAAGATGGAAATTCTTCTCCAATTCATTTATAGCTTCAATCAATGCTTTTCCTTTTAAAACTCCAGCAAGTTTTTTCTGTAATTTGACACACATTTACAAAATTATCTAGATAAATATAAATGGACAAAAATAGTCAAAATTATTATATAAAGAATACAGTTGGCAGAATCGCTTTACCCAATATCAAGGTTTCTCATAAACTTATAGTAAATTAGGTAATGTGCTGTTAGCACCAGCATATCAAGTAAACAAATGTAACAGGAGAGAAAGTTCAGAATTAATCCCTGACATAAAATGGCATTTGTTTGATGCTGAAGTAGCAAATCAGACTGTGGGGATAATGATAGTCTTTATGATAAATGGTTATGGTTCAATTGAATAACCATATAGAAAAATAAAATGACTCCTACCTCATATTATATAAAGAATGAATCCCTGATTGATTAAATATCTGAAAATTTAAAGTAAAACATTCAAGATTCTAGAAGATGTCATAGGAGGATATATTCATACCTTTGGGTATTAAAACATTTCATAGGGAAGGCAAAAATACTGGGGTTAAACTGGGAAAACATACTGGCCAAATTATGTTGTTGTATTGTTGGATGAACAAGTACATAATGATGAATCCCAAAATTACATATAATTACAATGCAGCTATAAAATTATTTGAAAAAAAGAAGACTATATATATTTAAAAACTTGATACATTAGACTATATTAAAATAAAGTAATTACATTAATCAAAGTACAGTATAAAGAAAGTCAGCTCACACAATGGGTAAAGATATTTGCAATCCATATAAACATCAAAGAACTCATATCTAGAATATTAAAAGAACTCTTATAAATCTTCATGAAAAAGGCCAACAAATCAGTGAAAAATGGGCAAATTAGTTGTCCAAAAAATGATAATAATGAAAATGTTCTTAATTAATCTTTTAAACAATGAAATTAAAAATCATAATGATATATTACAAATCTTATAGAAAATGGTTAAAATTAAAACATCTGACAACACAAAGTGTTAGCAATGATGTGGAGCAACTGAAACTCTCCTTGCTGGTATGAGTGAAGATTAATTCTTTCACTATGGAAAACTCTTCAGCAACATGTACTAAAACTGAACATGTACTCATCCTTTTGCCCAGTTACTATCCTCCTAAATATGTGCAAAATTCAAATATTTATAGATGTGAAGAAATATAGAAATGTTTTTCATGATCATTCCAAACTGAAAAAAACTCCAACATCAGTGGTGGAGTGTGTACATTTTATCATATTTGCCTTATAGTAGGATACTTTGCCTAAACCAAAATTAAAGTTGAGCTACACAGAACTTCATGGAATGTCAAATATTGCATTGAGTAAAATAGAACAAACACCACACAGTAGATATTATCTATTCTAGTTATAGAAAGATAAAAGTTGGCAAAAGCCAATCCATAAAATGTGAGAATTTAAAAATGTGATTTATTTTTGGAAAGGCAGGGAGTAATAACTGGAAGGAGGTATAAATACACCTTCTAGGGTATTGCTAATATACTGTTTCCTGAATGTGGGAATCAGGAAGTAGGAAGTTGAGATGTTTGAACTTTTCTCTAAATATATTATTAGCTATAATAGGGGCTGTAGCTGTGTCTCAATTGCAGAGCACTTGCTTAGCATGTGTGAGGGATCAGGTTTGAGCCTTAGCACCACATACTAAAATAAATAAAATAAACTCATACTGTCCATCTACAACTACAAAATATATTTTTTAAAAATACATTATTATCTATAATAATGTTAGTTACAATATTAAAAGCTTCTGAACTGGGGTTGTGGCTCAGTGGCACAGAGTGCTTGCATCACATGTGTGAGGCACTGGGTTCCATTCTCAGCACTGCAAATAAAGAAAGAAAGAAAGAAAGAAAGGTCCATCAACAACTAAAAAATATTTTTTAAAAAAAGCTTCCAATTATCAAGAAAATGTTCTAATTGGCCTAAATTAAGCCACATACTAACCATGATCCAATCAGCTGAGGTCACTGTTGGGGCTATTCAATGGCACTCTTTTAGTTTATCAATATTTTTTAGTTATACATGGACACAATATCTTTATTTTGTTTATTCATTTTTATGTGATGCTGAGGATCAAATCCAGTGCCTCACATGTGCAAGGCAAGCATTCTGCCACTGAGCCACCACCGCAGCCCTCAATGGAACTCTATAAGAACAGAATGTAAATAGGGCTATTAGTAAGAGGAAATGATCAAGATGGTGACATGGGTCACATAAGTACCACTAAATCAAAGTACCCTCAAAAGTGTTGGCTTTGATGTAAATAAGCACCAAAAAATTAACCTGAAGAATTTTGGTCCTGGTATGGTTTGGATGTGATGTGTCCCTCAAAAGCTCATGCATTTTTTGGGATTGGCTTACTTGCTTAGCATGATATTCTCCAACTCCATCCATTTACCTGCTAATGACATAATTTTATTCTCTTCTCTCTAATGTGGATGCTGATCCATAATTGGGGGGGGTGGCATGGGAGAAATGGAATAACTTTGATTGGACAAAGGGGAGGGAGAGGAGAGGAGGGGACATGGGGACAGGAAAGATGGTAGAATGAGATGGGCATCATTACCCTAGGTACATGTATGACTGCACATATGGTGAGATACTACATCACGTACAACCAGAGAATTGAAAAGTTGTGCTGCAATTGTGTAGGATGAATCAAAATGCATTTTGTTGTCATACATACCTAATTAAAGAAATAAATTTGTATAAGACTGAAAAAAAAAATCTCATGTACGAAACAATGCAAGGAAGCTTAGAGGTGAAATGATTGAATTATGAGAGACAATCTAATCAGTGAATTGATCTGGTGATGGGATTAGCTGAGTGGTAACTGAAGGCACCTTGGGTGTGGCTGGAGGAGATGGGGCATTTCAGGCATGACTTTGGGGGTATATATTTGTGTCTCCCCAGTGGAGATCCCTCTCTCTTTCTGCCTCTGATCATCATGTGAGCCACTTTTCTCCATCATACTCTTCCACCTGATGTTCTGCCTGACTTCAAGTCCTGAGGAATGGACCCAGCTGTCAAAGGACTGAGATCTCTGAAACTGTCCAAATAAACTTTCCAAATAAACTTTTCCTCTTCTAAAATTGTTCTTGTCAGCTATTTTTAGTCACAGCAGCAAAAAAAAAAAAGCTGACTAAAACAGAAATTGGTACCAAGAAGTAGGGTTGTTGCTGTTACTAACCTGATCATGTGGTTCAGAAGCTTTTTGGAATTTTGAAGAGGAATTTTGAGATGTTTAGCAATGCAAGCTGAAAATGTTTTAGATTTTTGTAAAGGGAGCTTAATGCCCAATTCTGGTGGGAGCTCAGAAGATCAGAATGCCAATAGGACTATGGACAATGAAGAAAGGGCTCAAGAGGGTTTAAAGGAAAAGGAGGAACACTATTGGTAATTGAACTAGAGGCCATTTGTGTGATGTTCTGGCTGAGAAATTTTCTGCATTTTGCCTGTGTCATAAGACTTTCTGTGAGGCTGATTTTAAAAGCAATGGACTTCTTAATCTGGTGGAATAAATTTCTGTATAGCATAGCATTCAGGCAGTGGCATGGATATTGCTGGCGGCATTTAGCCCAATTTGTTGTGATAATCAGGAGCAGAAAACAGAGCAAAAAGATTTGGAAACTCTTGGACTTGAAAGGTGGAAGTAAAATTTGGGCTAAGAAAATTGCAGTTGTTGAAGACATTACTGCCACTAAAGAAATGCTAAAGACTTTGCCCAGAGACAATAAGAAAGATGGCTTGAGGGCATCTCAGGAATTGGCAAGATTTACCTCTCTCGGACTCAAGAAAGTAAAAGTAAAAATGCTCATGAGAAGAGAAGAGTGGTGAATCCTCCTTGCACAAGGGGGGGGGGTGGGCTGCTAGGAAGTTTTTTCAACATGCTCAGCCACCCAGACACTCAGAAGCTGCTGCAGCCAGGTTCCCTGGGGGCTTTACTACTGCTGGAGATGGTGGCAGACTTTGGCATCAACCATGTGGTGCCAGTTCTTCAGGAATGCAGGGAGCTGGAGTAAGGATGGTCATGGAGGATTCCACCAAGAGATCAAAGAAAGTAATGGGGGGCCAGAAAAAGTGCAGCATGGTTGGAGTACCTGTACTCAGCCCTTGAGAAGGTGATGTATGGAGATGAGAGGAAGAAACCAAAGCTGCAGTAGAGACCCCCAAGATTACAAAATGCCACTACCATGGGACATCATCCTAGGAAAGGTGTAGAAATCTAGCAGAGACAAGCCAACTGAAGGATCACTTGGGTTGCACAAGCCCTTTGGAGGGAATATCATGATGAGATGTGCTCCAGATGCCAAATACAGAACTACAGGACTTGTTTGCCCAGCTGGATTTCAGTCTTACTTGGGTCCCATCCTTCTTTCTATGCCCCTATTTTTCTAAATGTAAATGTTTACTCTGTGTGTTTATATATTGGATACTTGTAAATTGCTTTTGATTTTTAGAGTAACTCATGATGTAAGTTTACCCTGAGTCTCAGAGGAGACTTTGGATTTGAACTTTTGGGAAATCCTTGAACTGCTGAGACTATGGGGACTCTTATAAATGGATTAAATACTATTTTGCATTGTAAAATGATTATGAGATTTTGGGGGGTAGGGGTGGAATATTATGGTTTGGATGTGAATTGTCCCCCAAAAGCTCATGTGTGAGACAATGCAAAAACACTTAAATGTGAAATAATTGGGTTATGAGAGCCTTAATCTGATCATTGAATTAATCTGGTGATGGGATTAAGTGAATGGTAATTGAAGGCACCTAGGGTGTGACTGGAGGAGGTTGGGCATTTGGGGTATGTCTTTGGGGTACATATTTGTATCTGCCAAATGGAGATCTCTCTGTGTGCTTTCAAATATTTATGTGAGCCACTTCCCTCCACCATCCTCTTCCATCATGATGTTCTGCCTTACCTCAAGCCCTGAGGAAGGGAGACAGCTATCTATTGACTGAGATTTCTGAAACCATGAGCCTCCAAATAAACTTCTCTTCCTCTAAAATTTTTCTTGTCTAGTCTTTTAGCCACAGCAGAAAAAAAAAAATTCATTCAAAAATAAAAGTAGCAATTCTTTCAAAAACATGAAAGCATTCAATGAGTAAAATGCTTGCTGCTGTGACCTCAAGTAGATAAAATTGAAAGGAGTAAGTGAATTAAAGGTCACTGGTGATCTATATGACAAGAGTTTCAGTGGCATGAGAGGAGAAGACATCTGATTATAAGCAAAAGCCTGATTGCATTAGGATGAAGAATAAAAGGGTACCCTTGAGATCTGATGAAATCTATGAACTTTCTTGCCCAAAAGATGCATATACACATTTACACATAAAATAATGCCTTCCATTTCAATGAGTTTATACACCTTTTGATACCTACTTCTTAATACTACCTCAATAAATCTTGCAGCAAGATATTCTTATGAGGAACTTACTTAAGAGAAAGATATAAGAGCAAGAATTAGAGTGAGAATAGTATTGGAAAAGATCTGAGCCTGTTTTTTTTCTTTTTTTTTTTTTTTTTTTGGTACTGGAGATTGAACTCAGGGGCACTCGACCACTGGGCCACATCCCCAGCCCTTTTTTGTATTTTATTAGAGACAGGGTCTCACTGAGTTGCTAAGTGCCTCACCATTGCTGAGGCTGGCTTTGAACTCGCGATCCTCCTGCCTCAGCCTCCCAAGTGCTGGGATTACAGGCGTGAGCCACCTGTGTCATTCTTTTTACATGTGCAGCAACTTTGCTCTCAAACTATTAAAAGTATAAAATCACTTATACTATAAGGGGAGGAATTATATTAATCTTAATTCAGGAATTATCTTAATATTATTTCAAATTTTATCTTACTTCTGAAATAACTTCCATAAGTTTACCTTTTCTTAAAATAAATGGTTTCCTGCTTTTTGACAGTACCACTCTCACAAAAGGTCCTCTAGTTATGGCATTCCCCGCCCATATTATATGAATTTGAATCAAACATCTGAATTTCACTACGTCTTTTCAAACAAGACTTGTAATTTGTCTCTCTTATGCATAATCCCTGAAATCTATTTTTCAATTTTAAAAATAATAGAATATTGTGATTTTAAAAATAAATTAATTCTCCTTATTCTAGTATATGTGAAATAATACATAGGAACAGTATAGCCATTAATACTTATAAATGTAGGCCAGTCTAATTATAATTTTTACTATGTTTTATTACCTTTTCTACAGTTTATCTTTCTTTCCAGTTTCCCTTCCTCTTCTTATTCCCCTTTAATATTTTTTATAAATTTTCTTTAAACCTCTTGGTAGACCCCTATAAAAATTTCTTTAGTTGTCAACTCCTCCATGATAATATTCAGTTTAAAGGATTTTCTTTACTAGACTAATGTACATCCAAATGACCCTAAAATGAATCAAAGGATTTAAAACCATGGTCACTGTATCTAGTGATAGTGTCATACTATGATTTTGCAAAGGAACATCATGACACAAAGGAAAGAGTTCAAGAAGTGATAGTGAGGCAGCTTGGATTTTAATTCCTCATCTCCTATTTATGCTGTGTGTACTTAACTAAATCATTTAATCAACCAAAAAAATATATATTAGAGAAGTTGAGGGTGTTTGGTTAGGACTTGCAAAAATAATTTCTAAGTTTGTTCATCTTTGGTTCATTCTTCAAATAACCTAGAACTGAGAGTTGCCTGGATTCTTATCTTGAACTCTACCATTAATTAGCTATGGGTTCTCAAAAAGCAAAATCTTTTTGGGAGACTATTCTATCATGTGAGTATTATAGAAACAAGAGGGAGAATGTTACAGGAAGAAACTTCAGAAAAATATAACCTAATGAACTCAATCTACTTATTGCCCAGAATTTTGCCATATTGATACTATGAATGTCTGAAGAAACTTGGGGCAACTTAATAAATTGATATGATTACTTTATGTATAAAGATAGAATTATTAATGGAACCATATGTATACATAAGAATTAAGCATGACTGATAAATTTTATATAGACAAATGAGTGAGTGAAAATACTATCAGAACCTGCTTGAGAATATGTAAGAATATGTAAGTTGACTGATGAAAACATTTGATGGCATGGAATTAGCATAGCCTGATATGTTCTGTCCATAAAAGGCATTATTTGCTATTACTACCTTTCATTAAGTATTGCTCTGTTCTACAAACCAAGTTTCTATAAAGTGACTTTCTAACTTTTCACTTTATTCTCTGACCCCATAGCATATCTCTCAGAGAGCAACATGATTTCCAAATTCTTGGAATGTATCACACTGATTTTACCCTCTATTATAAGTGGTAGCTATATGGTAAAACACCAAAGCCTGCCATCACAGATTGTAGTTTTTGAATGAGATAATGCATTTTAAAACCCTTAATTTTGGTTAAAGCTATTGTTAAAATACTGTTTGATATACTGCTATTTGGGACTGAGAGGAAAAAAGGAGACAATGAACTTTCCCTAAAAGAGTTTAAATTAATATCAATAGTAATTACTGTTAATATTTACTGAGCTCTTAGCATGTTTTTGGTATCATGCTAAATACTTTACATCCATCTTCACAGCCTCTGTCTGAGAATGGTATGTTATTTCTCTTTCACAGATGAGAAAAAGTAAACCTAAGTGGATTAAGTAACTTGCATAAGATCACACAGTTATAAGTGACAAAGCAAGGATTTAAATGTAAGCAGTTTGAATCTAGAAAATCTACTGAAAGACTGTGTTGGGAGGTCAGAGAAGACCTCTGGGATAAAATAAGAGTATTACATTATTGTACTAATACCTATTGTAATAAGAAAATGACAACCTTAATTTTGTGCTGCAAGGTTGTGAAGTAATTTGTATTTGTATTTTTTACTATGAGAAGGTAAAGTCAATTTTGACCCAAATACGTTTTTTTTTTTTTTTTAATTGCCTACTTTGGTTTTAATTCCAGATTCCACTTTGTTTGCTCTGTGACAAGCATGCTATTTTTACTTTTCAAATTTACAAAGTTTCAATTACTCATTTCAATTACTCAGTTTCCAAAAGACCCATTGATAGCTTTAGACAAGTGCCCAATATGTGTCCTAAAATGTTTACACCTAATGAATTTGGAAACTGTCATGTGTCTTCATATGAATAAAATAAAATATGTGTTAAGCTGTGATAAAGTCGTTTGTTGAAACTAAGTAATATTTTAATAATTTAAATTACTTTCATCCCATCAAATCTTCAGAGGGCCGAACTCAGTGGAGCATGCCTGTAATCCCAGCAGCTCAGGAGGCTGATGCAGGAGAATCATGAGTTCAAAGCCAGCCTCAGCAACTTAGCAAGGTGCTAAGCAACTCAGTGAGACCCTGCCTCTAAATTAAAAAAAAAGGACTAGGGATGTGGCTCAGTGGTTGTGTGTCCCTAAGTTCAATCCCCAGTACCACACACACACACACAAAATCTTCAGAGAGGCCAATACTAAGGTGACATTTTTATACGTGGTTGATATGTAGGAGCTCCCTTCTATTTAGGGACAACTTAGGACAATAACCATACATTTTGAAACCAAGAATTCTGAAAATATGATCAATATCTCTCAGTTTTGTTCAACTGTAAACACTTTTAGATCAGAGTCCATGTCATCCTATAATATTTCATGCAGAACATAGTGCATAGTAAATGTTCAACAAATACATATTGAATACATGAATGGAAATAATGAGTTTTTGTAATGTTTTTACTCTTCTGCTCCTCTATTTGCAAAGAAAATTTAAGTTCCTTGCTGTTGTTTATTCATCATGTATCTTATATATGTGAAAATTGAGTAAAATACAGGATAACAATAGAAAAATCCATACTTTGAAAGTTTTCTTTCTAGTTGAACCCAGAGCAATGAGAAATTATAAAAAGAAGAAATCCAGCTACATAGTTTCCCTCAAATAAATGATACATTTTTTGAATAATAAGTGGAGTAGAAATGCAAACCAGCCCCATTTAGGACTTTTGGACTTTTGATTTAAAATCAGAGGGAACAGTTATTTTGCTACTGTAAATTCCATAGAACAAGTGTTTTAGCATTAATTAAGATGGGCATGGACTCCTTGCTGGAAAGTAGTGGCAATGTGGGGGGTATTTGCTTGTTAGTGTAAGTCGAAAATGTTTCTGTGGATTGATAACTAAGACTACCATTTATTATATTCTAATTGCCTAGGGAGTGGGAAGACATGTTTATAACTTTTTGACTACACTCTGTGATTTCCACAATGTTATTATAGGGCAGAAGACCTGTGTCATGAATATGATCTGTTTCTAGACTAGATTCCAAAGAAAGAAATTGAAAAACTTCTAAAGGGGAAGAGAGAGAAAAAAAACATGAAAAAGAGCCTACAATTCCAAATTTAAAAATACTTGAAGATGACTAAGTGGTCTCGCCCCACATACACAAAAATAACATTAATTCATCTTATAATAAATTAAACTGATAAAATAATGTGAAAGAATCTTTGAAAATAACTATAATGTTCAAAGAAGTAAATGAATGACATCTTTACATTAAAATTATTAAATTCCATTCTTTTTGTTTAATGAATGCATTAAAAATATACCCCTAGGTGCCTTTTTAGTTGATGACCACAAGTTTTGATAGGGAGTTATTTCACTATTATTTGTTTTTCAGTATCCTGCCATTTGCAACTGTCTTTCTTTTCAATAATTAATTTTTTAGTAGTATACTTTTGTTTTGTTTTGTTTTTTAGTACCAGGATGGAACTCAGGGGCACTGAACCACTGAGCCACATCCCTAGCCAATTTTTATATTTTATTTAGAGACAGGGTCTCACTGTGTTTCTTAGCACCTTGTTAAGTTGCTGAGGCTGGCTTTGAACTCACGATACTCCTGCCTCAGTCTCCTGAGCCACTGGGTTAATAGTACACTTTTAATGTTCCAAACACATGAAGATTCCTAACTTCCCTTGACTTTCCTTTTATAGTCAGTTTCTAATTTAATTGTACTTTTTAATCAGAGAAAATGTTCTTCATATGGATTTTTGAAATGTGTTGGAAAATCCATTATGATCTGATAAGTCATAAATTTTTATATATGTACCCTGTGTATCTAAAAATAATGCATGTCCTTTTTTAGGATGACTGATACCACATATATCCATTGGGTTTAGTTGCTAATATACTTAAAATATTCTATATCCATATTGATATTTTGACTACTTGATCAATTACTATTTGTGGAAAAATATGTTATCCTACTTTGATTGTGGGTTCATCAATTTCTTCTGGAAGTTCTGTCTACTTTTTCTTAAAATGAAGTAAAATTGCTTAACATAAAATTAATCATCTTGGCAGTCAAATTCTCTTTGCATGTCTAAATATGTTCTTGTTTTACTTGATGTTGAATATTAGGTTGCCTGCCAAGCATCTTTATTAAAGGAATAATGAAAGATAAAGTTTATCAAGAAGAAATATAATAAGAAGGAGAAGAAAATGAGATCAGGTAACAACTGAAGTAAATAAAATAGGTTGGTAAATTTAATTTTGAAAGTCAACATTTGGGGGCTGGTGTTGTGGCTCAGTGTTAAAGTGCTTTCCCAATGTGTGAGGCACTGGGTTTGACCTCAGCACCACATATTAATAAATGACTAAAATCAACAACTAAAAATACTTTTTAAAAGGTCAACGTTTTGTGTTCAAAGGAGAAATAAGTAAAACATTAGAAAACAATAACAACAAAAATTAATCATCTTGAAGAATATAATTCAGTGGAATTTAGCTCATGCACAGAGTTGAATAACCATCACCACTGTCTAGTTCCAAAACATTTTCCTCACCCATAAGGAAACCCTGTACCTATCAAAGAGTCATTTTCCTCCCCAAGTCCCTGAAAAAACTAGTCTGATTTCTGGGTCTATGGACTTACATACATACTCTAAATGATTCGTGTAAATGAAATCATTAAATGTGACCTTTCATGTGTAGCTTCACACACTTTGCATGAAGTTTTAGAGGTACCTCTACACTGCAGAATTTATTAGTACTTCAAACCTCTTTTTGGCTAATACTAGACCTTTGCACAGGTATACCACATTTAACATGTCCATCTTTTTCTCAGTGGGCATGTGGGCCCTTTACACCTTTGAGCTACTGTGAATAATTCTGCTATATACATTCATATACATATATATATACATACATACATATACATATATATATATATATATATATATATTTTTTTTTGTTTGTTTGTTTGAATGCCTATTTTCAATTCTTTTTTGTGTGCAACTAGGATTCAAATTCCTGGGTCATGTTGTAACTATGTGTAACTGTTTAAGGTACTGTCAAACTGACTCCTGCAGTGGTTGAACCATTTTACATTCATATTACCAAGGGATGAGTATACCAATTTCTTACAATCTCCACTAAAACTGTTTTTTTTTTCTTAGATTGTGGCTACCTTTTCATAAGTGAAGTACCATCTTCTACATTTGATTTGCATTTCTCTGATGTCTAATGATGTTAGTCATCTTCTATGTGCTTTCTTTGCCATTTGGATATATCCTTTAGATAAATGTCTATTGAAGCTCTTTATCAACTTTATTTTTTTAAGCAGGAAACAGTTTTATTTGGCTTCAGCCAGGCTCAGAGGGTACAGCTCTCAGTGTAATCAAGAACCCTGAGTTCAGCCGGGCGCGGTGGCGCACGCCTGTAATCCCAGCACTTTGGGAGGCTGAGGCAGGAGGATCGTGAGTTCAAAGCCAGCCTCAGCAATGGCGAGGCACTTAGCAACTCAGTAAGACCCTGTCTCTAAATAAAATACAAAAAAGGGCTGGGGATGTGACCCAGTGGTCAAGTGCCCCTGAGTTCAATCCCCGGTACCACAAAAAAAAAAAAAAAAAAAAAAAAAAAAAAGAACCCTGAGTTCAGGTAGTTTCAGAACTTTATACCCAGCATGTAAGTGGAGGGGCTCAGAAGTTCAGTTTACAGAAGTTCACATAAAAGTAGTTTTCTTCTTTAACTGTTCTGGGCAAGTTAACCCTTCAAAGACAACACCTGAGAAGGGGAGAGCTTCTTCTGCCCTTTCTTTCCTCCCCCTGCCAGCTATTACCATGGAGCCCAACTGGTAACTTTTTTTTTCTTTTATTCAAGGTTGTGGTATATGACAGTAGAATTCATTACAATTCATAATAGACGTATAGAGCACATTTTTACATATCTCTGGTTGTATACAAAGTATATTCATACCATTTGTGTCTTCATATGTGCACTTAGGATAATGATATCCATCTCATTCTGCCACCTTTTTTCTTCTTTTTTACCCCTTTGCACTCTCCCTTCCCCTCCCTCCCCATTGACCTTTCTAGTTTTCCTGCAATGCTCCTATGCTCCCCATCCCAACCCCACTGTGAATCAGCCTCCTTATATCAGAGAAAACATACGGAATTTGGATTTTTGAGATTGGCTAGCTTCACTTAGCACTATAATCTCCAATTTCATCCATTAACCTGTGAATACCATTGTTTTATTCTCTTTTATTGCTGAGTAATATTCCATTGTGTATATATACCACATTTTCTTTATCCATTCATCTACTGAGGGGCACCTAGTTTGATTCCACAACCTAGATATTGTGAATTGTGCTGCTATGAACATTGATGTGGCTTTGTCCCTATAGCATGCTGTTTTTAAGTCCTTTGGGAATAGACCCAGGAGTGGAATGGCTGGGTCATAAGGTGGTTCCATTCCCAGTTTTCCAAGGAATCTCCATACTCCTTTCCAGATTGGGTGCACCAATTTGCAGACCCACCAGCAATGTATGAATGTGCCTTTTCCCCACATCCTTGCCAACATTTATTGTTGTTTGTGTTCTTAATAGCTGCCATTCTGACTGGAGTGAAATGAAATCTTAGTTTTGATTTGCATTTCTCTAATTGTCAGAGATGTTGAACATTTTTTCATGTGTTTGTTGATTAATTATATCTCTTCTTCTGAGAAGTGTCTGTTCTGTTCCTTAGCCCATTTATTGACAGGATTATTTGCTTTTTTTGGTGTTAAGATTTTTAAGTTCTTTATATATTCTAGAGAACAGTGCTCTATCTCATATGTGTGTAGCTCTATCTCATATGTGTGTAGTAAATATTTGTTCCCAATTAGTAGGTTCTCTATTCACCTCACTGATTGTTTCTTTTGCTGAGAAGAAGATTTGCAGTTTGAATCCATCCCATTCATTAATTCTAGATTTTAATTCTTGTGCAATAGGAGTCTTATTAAGGAAATAGGAGCCTAATCCAATATGATGGATGTTTGGGCCTACTTTTTCTTCTAATAGATGCATAGTCTCTTGCGGGGGCACCTGGCAATCCAACCAGTGTTTGACAAGGATCCACTGGGAGAATGATGTTTGCAAGGACTCATCATCTCGAGATAATGCCAGATGTGTGCCTTTGGGCTCTGGTGCCTTTTCTGCACTATCTTCCTAATAATACAATACTCATACTATTTTCTAGTGGTGATTGCTGGGGGTGAGGGGAATACTACAGCATTTTCTGAGAATATTAATAAAACATTAGAAATCCTAACCCTTTCTCTACCACAAACAGTAAATAATCTTCTGCCACCGTGTGATGTGTTTTCTTCCTGGGGTGATTGTTATAAACATGTATTGTTATATGTAAGAACAGTCACAGAGCCACCTGTTTCTCCAGTCATGAGTATGCAAAAAGCACATAGTCTCACTATAAGTAATCATAAACAGAATAAAATTATAAAGCTTCCTACTATAGAGACCCCATGGGAAAAAAGTTCTTTTGGTGCCTGCAATCCCGCTCTAGTAAGATCAGCTTTACTAAACAATATAACAATTATCTACAAAGAAATTTGCCGTGGAAACCGCTGAAACCATTGCCCTCTTGCAAGCCTGAACTTAAAGATTAACTTAGATTAATAGAGTTAAGAGTCTAGCTTGTTTACCACAGCTAAGCACTATGTCAAGGGCATTTATGATGAAATAGAAACTTAAGATCAACTTTGCTGATTATGTTCATAGCTTAGACATTAAATCAGAACAATAGCAGGGGATGTGGTGGGGATGTTATTGTCTCATACAATCACTTTTTCCAGTAAGCCTGTTCTGTACTAGGAATTCTATGGGTTTTATGTTAACTACATTCTTGGCATATTATACTTTAAAAAATGTATAAAAACTGTGTGTGAACTCAATAAACTTGTCAGCATTCTACAATGGCCTGTGAGTCTGTGTGGTTGTTGTCCATCTATCGCCGACGCTGTCTACCCCGTCACAACGCCTTGACCAGGAAGACCCCCGACCCTGCTAGGGCTGGACCCTGGCAGTCTCTGGTTTAATTCCTAGGTCCCTGATCCACTTTGAGTTGTGTTTTGTGCATAGTGAGAGATGCAAGTTTAATTTCATTTTGTTGCATATGGATTTCCAATTTTCCCAACACTATTTGTTGAAGAGGCTATCTTTTCTCCAATGTATGTTTTTGGCAACTTTATCTAATATAAGGTAGCTGTAGTTGTGCACTTTAGTCTCTATGTCCTCTATTCTGTACCATTGGTCTACATGTCTATTTTGGTGCCAGTACGATGCTGTTTTTATTACTGTTGCTCTGTAGTATAGTTTAAGGTCTGGTATTATGATGCCACCTACTTCTCACTTTTTTGATAAGTATTGCTTTAGCTATTCTGGGTCTCTTATTTTTCCAAATGAATTTCATGACTGCCTTTTCTAATTCTGTAAGGAATGTCATTGGGATTTTGATTGGAATTGCATTGAAACTGTATAATGCTTTTGGTAATATAGTCATATTGACAATATTGATTCTGCCTATGCAAGAACAAGGAAGATCTTTCCATTTTCTAAGGTCTTCCTTAATTTCTTTCTTTAGGGTTCTGTAGTTTTCCTTACAGAGTTCTTTCACATCTTTCATTAAGTTGATTCCCAAGTATTTTATTTGTATTGATGCTATTGTAAATGGAGTAGTTTTCTTTATTTCCCTTTCAGAGGATTTGTCACTGATGTACATAAATGCCTTTGACTTATGGGTGTTGATTTTGTATCTTGCTACTTTGCTGAATTCATTTACTAGGTCTAAAATTTTTCTGGTGGACGTTTTGGGTCTTCTAGGTATAGAATCATATCATCAGCAAATAGTGCTAATTTGAGTTCTTTTCCTATTTGTATCCCTTTAATTCCTTTCTTCTGTCTAATTACTCTAGCCAGAGGTTCAAATACTATGTTAAATAAAAGTGGTGAAAAGGGGCATCCTTGTCTTGTTCCAGTTATTAGAGGAAATGCTTTCAATTTTTCTCCATTTAAAATGATGGTAACCTGGGGCTTAGCATAGCTTTATATAATGTTGAGATGTGTTCCTGTTATCCCTAGGTTTTCTAGTGTTTTGATCATGAATGTGGTGCTGTATTTTGTCGAATGCTTTTTCTGCATCTATTGAGATGATCATATGGTTCTTATCTTTAAGTCTGCTGGTGTGATGAATTATACTTTTGATTTCCGTATGTTGAACCAAACTTGCATCACTGGGATAAACCCCACTTGATCATGGTGTGCCATCATTTTGATTTGTTTTTGTATTTGATTTGCCGGAATTTTGTTGAGAATTTTTCTATGTATGTTCATTAAAGATATTGGTCTGTAGTTTTCTTTTTTTGGATGTGTCTTTGCCTGGTTTTGGAATCAGTGTAATATTGGCCTTATAGAATGAGTCAGGAAGAGCTCCTTCTTTTTCTACTTCCTGAAATAAATTGAAGAGTATTGGTATTAGTCTTCTTTGAAAGTCTTGTAGAACTCAGCTGTGTATACATCTGGTCCTGGGCTTTTCTTAGTTGGTAGTTTTTAGATGGTGTCTTCTTTTTCTCACTTGAAATTGATCTGTTTAAATTGTGTATAACCTCCAGATCCAGGTTGGGCAATACATATGACTCTAGAAATTTGTAAATGCCTTCTATATTTTCTATTTTATTAGAGTAAAAGTTTTCAGAATTATTTCTAATTATCTTCTGTATTTCGGAACTGTCTATTGTGATATTTCCTTTTTCATCATAGATGTTAGTAATTTGAGTGTTTTCTCTCCTTGTTTTCATTAGTGTGGCTAAGGGCCTGTCAATTTTATTTATTTTTTCAAAGAACCAACTTTTTGTTTTGTCAGTTCTTTCAATGGTTTTCTTAGTCTCAATTTTATTGATTTCAGCTCTGATTTTAATTATTTCCTGTCTTCTATTGCTTTTAGTGTTGATCTGTTCTTCTTTTTCTAGGGCTTTGAGGTGTGATGTTAAGTCATTTATTTGTTGGTATTTACTTTTTTAAGAAATGAACTTCATGCAATAAAATTTCCTCTTAAAACTGCCTTCAGAGTGTCCCAGAGATTTTGATGTGATGTATCTGTGTTCTCATTTACCTCTAGTAATTTTTTATTCTCCCCATTGATGTCTTTTGCAACCCCTTGTTCACTCAGTAGTATGTTGTTTAGTTTCCAGGTGTTGGAGCAACTTTTATTTATTTTTTATTTTATCATTCATTTCTAATTTTATTCCATTATGATCTGATAGAATGTAAGGTAGTATATCTACTTTTTATATTTGCTAAGAGTTGCTTTGTGGCATAATATATGGTCTATTCTAGGGAAGGATCCATCTGCTGCTAAGAAAGTGTATTTGTTCACTGAGGGATGAAATATTCTATATATATATCTGTTAAGTCTAAGTTGTTAATTGTAACAATGAGGTCTAAACTCTCTTCATTTAGCTTTTGTTTGGGTGATTTATCCAGTGGTGAAAGAGGTGTGTTGAATTCTCCTAGAATAATTGTGTTGTGATCTATTTGACTCTTGAACTTGAGAAGGGTTTGTTTGATGAATGTAGGTGCTTCATTATATGGGGCATATAAATATATAATTGTTATGACTTGTTAATAAATAGTTCTCTTAAGCAGTAAGAAATATCATTATTTGTCCCTTTTGATTAACTTTGGCTTGAAATATGCCTTATTTGATATGAGGATGGAAACCCCTGCTTGCTTCTGCAGTCCGTGTGAGTGGTAAGATTTTCCCAGCCTTTCACCTTCAGTCTGTTGATGTCTTTTTGTGTGAAGTGAGTTTCTTGGAGACAGCATATTGTTGGGTCTTTTCTTTTAATCCAGTCTGACAGTCTGTGTCTTTTGAATGGTGAGTTTAGGACATTAACATTCAGGGTTATTATTGAGACATGATTTATATTCCCATCCATTTTTGTTTATTTTTGATATTTAACTTGATTTGGTTTTTCCTCTGGTTAGTGTTTCCTTTAGCTTAATATCTCCCTTTGCTGATTTTTATTGTTATTTTTTTTTCTTCTTCATGGAATATTTTGCCAAGGATGTTCTCTAGTGCAGACTTTAGAGTTGTGAATTCTTTTAACTTTTGTTTATCATGGAGGGTTTCTATTTCATCTTCAAATCTAAAGTTTAATTTTGCTGAATATAAGATTCTTGGTTGGCATCCATTTTATTTCAGAGCTTGATATGTATTGTTCCAGGATCTTCTAGCTTTTAAGGTCTGGGTTGAAAAATCTGTACATAATCTAATTGGTTTCCCCCTATATGTAATCTGATTCCTTTGTCATGTGGCTTTTAATATTCTCTCCTTATTCTTTATGTTAGGCATTTTCATTATAATTTGCCTCGGTGTGGATATGTTGTGATTTTGTACATTTGGTATTTGGTAAGCCTCTTGAACTTGTTTTTCCTATTTATGCCTCATGTTTGGAAATTTTTCTGCTATTATTTTATTGAATAAATTACTCATTCCTTTGGTTTGGAACTCTACACCTTCCTCTATCCCAATAACTCTTAAATTTGGTCTCTTTAAGCTATCCCATATTTCTTGACCATTTTCATCATGATTTCTTACCATTTTCACTGTGTGATCTACACTTTTTTCAATATTATATATTTTGTCTTCATTATCTGAGGTCCTGTCTTCCAAGTGGTCTAATCTGTTGGTGATGCTTTCAATTGAACATTTAATTTGGTTTATTGCTTCTTTCATTTCTAGAATTTGTTTTCTTTCTTTAGAACCTCTATCTCCCTATTGAAGTAATCTTTTGTTTCTTGTATTTGTTTATGAAGTTCTTTGTCAAAATGATCTTTTACTACCTGTATTTGATCCCATATATCATTCTTGATATCATTGAACATTTTGATTATGTACCTCCTGAACTCCTTCTCTGTCATTTCATCTGCAGTGCTTGCCATGAAATCTACTAAGAAGGTATGTTGATTTGTTTGGGACACTTTCTTCCCTTGTTTTTTCATATTGATTGTGTGAATTCTCTTCTAGCACTGTAGAACTTGACTTTTTCGTTTTTACCTTAAAGCCTTATGATGCCCCTGTAGTACAATGTTATCAGATCCCCATATAAACACTTTACACTCTAAAATAAGACATTTTCTATTCAGATGTTCACAATTTGGTCACAATATACAGAATCAGTGAATTCAAATATTATCTCCATATACTGTGTAGGTTTGTAAAGGGGTTTATAATTTCTGATATTGAACACAGATATTATATGCTGAGGAGGAAGGAGGGATTCCTTCCTCCTCAGCATATAATAAATCACGCACAGGTGATTCCCTCCCCCCACCCCTTCTTTCTCCCTTTGCTGCAGCCACTGTCAAAATGGTGGTGATCACTTCCCCTGGGAGTAATGGAACCACACAGGACCTGACTGGTGTTCCTGTGTGTGGGAATTTGCCAGGTGACTTGCATGAAAGCAAGTTGGGTAGCTGAATGTCAGCGCCTATTGTTCTGCACCGTTCCCTACCCCCTACAGGTACTGCTGGTGGGGTCCTTGTTCTTCTGCACAGTTCCCCACTGGCACCACTTGCTGATTTCTTTGTGTGCTGTTTGTCTCCTGCAGGATCCACGTGAGTCAGCAGTTTGGAGACTCACCCCCGCTGTGGTCTGTTGTCCCAGTGCCCCAGAAAAGTATGATGCCTTGGCTCCTTCGCGGGTGCAGGATTATCGCTAGTAACTCAGCATTATTCTCACTACTGTACCTCACTTTACTGACTGACATTTAATTTCACCTTTCTCCGGTCTGCCATCTTGCCATTCTCCTTCTTTATCAATTTTTGATTGGGGTCATTTTTCTTTTTTTTGTTGAATTTTAAACTTTTGCATATTCTAGATATGAGACTTTTACTTGGTATGTGATTTGAAACTATTGTTTTTTATTCTATAGGTTTTCTTTTCACCTCTCCATAATATTTTTGATTCATGAACTTTTTAATTTTGATGATATCCATAAGTCTAAATTATTTGTTTTTTTTTTTTTTTTTCCTTGTTGGTCGTGCTTTTGGTGTTATATGTAAGAATTGTTGCCAAATCTAAGTTCCTGAAGAAATAGATGTAGTTATTTTATATAATATTATGTAATTTTAAGTTTATAACTACAGTTTAAGTGTTTTATTTCTTTGTACAGTTTCAGTTACCTGGAATCAACCACATTATGAAAGTGTTAAATGGAAAATTACAGAGAAAAGTAATGTATAATTTTCAAATTGTGCTCAATTCTGTGCAGCATGACAGAAGCTCCTTCTATCCTATTTTATTCCTCCTGGGATGTAAATCATCCCTTTATCTAGTATATCCATGTTGTATACACTATACACTATCTGCCCATTATTCACTTAGTATTCATCTCCATTATGAGATTGACTGTCACACCATTGCAGTGCTTGTGTTTAAGTAACCCTTATTTTACTTATTATCATCCCCAAAGTGCAAGAGTAATGATGATGGAAATTTTATTATAGAATATTTTTATAATTGTTCTATTTTATAATCACTTTTTGTTAATCTCTTATGGAGAATAATTTACAAATTAATCTTTACCATAGGTCTGAATGTATAGGAAAAACAGTATAGTCAGTTATCTATATGTATATGTTTCACATCCCTGGATTCAATCAATTTCAGACATTTTTCTTGTCATTATTTCCTAAATAATACAGCATAACAGCATTTACATTGTATAAGGTATTATAAGTAATATAAAGATGATTTAAAATATGCAGAGGGATGTGCATAGTTTATATGCAAATATTATACCATTTTATATAAGGGATTTTAGTATTTATAGGGATGTACTGGAAACAGTCCCCTATGGATATTTAGTGTACTCAGTGGTAACTGCATTTTGATTGTTATATCCTTCCTTTCTTTCTTTCTTTCTTTCTTTCTTTCTCTTCTCCTCCTCCTCCTCCTCCTCCTTCTTCTTCTTTTACCAGGGATTAAACCCAGGGATGCTTAAACCCTGAGACACATCCCCATTCCTTCTTATTTTTGATTTTGAGACAGGGTCTCACTAAGTTGCTGAGGGTTTTGCTAAATTGCTGAGATTGACCTCAAATTTGCGATCCTCCTGTCTCAATCTCCTGAGTTGCTGGGATTATAGGCATATGACACTGTACCTAGGTGTTATGTCCTTATGAGGAATTAACCCCTTTATCATTACATAATGACTTTTAGCTTGCTTTACTGTGTTTTATTTAAATTCCATCTTATACAATGTAAGTATAGCTACTCCTGTCTTTTTTTGTTCCCATTTACTTGGTATATATTTTTCCCTCCATTTACGTTCAATTAATTTTTTTCCTTAAAAGTTAATTTGCTGGGTGCAGTTATACATTCCTGTAATCCCAGTGGCTCAGGAGGCTGAGTCAGAAGGATCGAGAGTTCAAAGCCAGCCTTAGCAACAGCAAGGCACTCAGCAAATCAGAGAGACCCTGTCTGTAAATAAAATACAAAATAGGTCTGGAGATGTGGCTCAGCGGTTGAGTGCCCCAAAGTTTAATCCCCAGTACACCCCCCCAAAAAAGTTAATTAATTGTTTAGTAGGCAGATTATAGCTGGTTCTTGAATTTTCACCATTGAGCAACTCTGTATTTTGATTCCAGAATTTAATTCATGCACGTTAAAGATAACTATTGACAAAGATATAATATTGCCATTGTGTTAATTGTTTTCTCATTACATTGTAGATCCTGTATTCCTTTAATTCTTGCTGGATTCCTTTCTGAGTGGATTATTTTCTCTAATGGTATGCTTTCATTAATTAAATTTTTATCTTGGTGCTGGAGCCGTGGCTCAAGTGGTAGAGTGCTTGCTTAGCATGCATGAGGCACTGGATTCAAGCCTCAGCACCACATAAAAATAAAATAAAAGCCAGGCGCGGTGGCGCACGCCTGTAATCCCAGCACTTTGGGAGGCTGAGGCACGAGGATCGCGAGTTCAAAGCCAGCCTCAGCAATGGCGAGGCACTTAGCAACTCAGTCAGACCCTGTCTCTAAATAAAATACAAAAAGGGCCAGGGATGTGGCCCAGTGGTCGAGTGCCCCTGAGTTCAATCCCTGGTACCACAAAAAATAAATAAATAAAGTAAGAAAAGTAAAATAAAGATATGTGTCCAGCTTAAAAAAATTATCTTTCGTGTGTTTGTATTAAGTTTTTGTTTTGTGGTTACCATGAAGTTTACATAAAACATTTCATAGTTATAACAAGCTATTTTAAGCTGATAGCATCTTAACCTTGACTGCATTGAAGCTGTAGGACTTTGTTCTTTCATTATCCTGCAAGAGCTCATCTCTTAGAGGACTATGGCTTTAGCGTCACTCTCTTATTTGTGTCTCTTTTCCATTTCTTGTAATAAAGATATTTATTTTAATTTCAAAAACAACTGTTTTTTATATTTCAGTTTTTATAATTTATATGTTTAAATGTTGAATGAAAGAAGACTATTTCAAAACAAACTTTTTTTTCTTTTCCCATATTTTTATTGGTGCATTATAATGTAAAAAGTTCCTTATTTACACTTCAACATGTTTCCATCTGCTTTCCAACCACATAACTTTACTTAAAATGCTCTTATTGAGAGAACTGAGACTTTTATTTGCTCAAAGTAAGGAAAATTTTTTTTGTTTCATCTTCCTCAACCTTTCAGCAGCATTTAACAGAGTTTGTCATTCATTCTTTCTTTCTTTATTACAATATTTTCCTCTCTTAGTTTCCACCTCATAGATGCCTCATTTTCTTCCCTCTTAGTTGTTACTCTATAACTCTATATTTTAGGTCCTCCTTCTCCCAAGACTTCCATCATATTGGAATTCCTGAAAGACAAAATTCTAGCTGGGCACAGTCATGCACACCTATAATATCAGCAACACAGGAAGCTGAGATTGAAGTATTACAAGTTCAAGGACAGCCTCAGCAATTTAGCAAGAAACTCAGCAACTTCAGGAGACCCTGTCTCAAAATAAAAATATAAAGGGCTGGGAAAAGTGGTAAAGCTTCTCTGGTTTCAAGCCCCAATATCAAAAAAGTCACTACTCTAGATTTTATTCTTTTCCCTATCTACTCTCTGTCCTGATTTTAATAATTTGCATAGCACTGATTAATAACTATATGGAGACCTAGTTCTTAAACATATATGTCCAGCACATACAGCTTTCCTGAGCTTCAGACACTATATCCAATATTTATTTTACTATCTCTTATGTGTTTCATGGATGTTTCAAATGAGATGATAAAATTAAGCTCTTGAACTTCCCCAAACTTGTTCCTCTCCCAGTTTTAACAACAGTGACAAAAAAAAAGTACAACATTACTATTGATTTACTTGCTCAGGTCAGAAAATGTGGACGCATTTATGTTGTTTCCTTTTCCTCAGTTTCACATGCACATTCATCTAATGTACCCATTAGAAAATTCTGGTGATTCAGCCCCAAAATTCCTCTATCTACTTTTCTCCATATCTACTACCACATTTTATCACAGGGCTTCTTATCTCTCATATGGATTGCTATAATAGACTTTAAATAGGTATCCTAGTCATATTCCCCCCATCCCTACCAGCCTGTCATAATCCATTTTAAACAAACTGGAGTGATTTTTAATGTAACAATGCGAATATAATCATGTTACTCTCATGCTTAAAAGTTTTAATGATTTTTAAATGCATTCAGAATACAATTAAAAACCTTTATCATGATATTCAAACTCTGAATAACCTCACCCCAAACTCTGTTTTACTTAGTACCACTCATGTTCTCACTTGTTATATCTTAAATACAATGCCTTTTTTTAGTTCCTAAGAGAAAACCACCTCAAGGGCTTTAGTTCATGCTCTATAATCTTCCTTCAAGGTTATTTACTGAGAAATTTGCATGAGTCCTTGTCATTCATGTTTCAGCCTATATGCCTCCTGTGCATACAACCCCTTCATGACCATTTAAATAATGCTTCCCATGTTATTATCTGTCAAAAGCCTCTTTATTTACTTCCTATTATTTGCCAATGACTGTTACTATTTGCTTTGTTTGTTTATTTATTTATTTAGAATGTGGCCCAATCTTTTATTACTAGATTCAAATTGATTGCTAGCATTGAAATGTCTGAGAACTCCTCTATTTTGAAAGTAAGCAGTAAATGATATATTATTCAGATAGATGTAAGAATAGAAGATGGTGACTCTCAAAGCCCACATTCAGATTCTCAAAAGAGAGATATTCTCACTTAGGAGACTTGCACACAGACAAAAGAAAATATCTACTTTACATTCCTAGTTTCAAGGACTACGTTCTAGAAAGAAGACTAGTCTCATTAAAAATTTTCAAACCATTGAATATTAGTGTATGCATTAACAAATGTAGCATGCATGGCTGGATTCAACATTATCTACTAAGTTTTGTTTGGAAAGAATGCCCTTTGGACTCAAACACTATGATTATATAACTGCTGCTATTATACACACACACACTTGACATCTCTAAGAACTAAATTCAAATTCTTCTTCTATTTATAATAGGTCCTCACAAAAACTTAATGACACTTAACCTAGTCAACAGCTCCCCAAAATTTTGAATACTGTCGTTAAATACCTGGTATACATGGATTGAAGGTCAGTCAGTATCAGCCTCTGAGTTGTGGAAGGGATATAGAACAGAAATTTACATATGGCCACTGTGTTTAATCATCGTTTGAATAACATTTCAATGGTCAATTGAATGGTGTAGTTGTAATCAACTTAGTACCAGTATTGTAATCTCTCGAGAACATATATGTAAGTGCTGTTGAATTTTGCATTCACATTGATCTAAATAAGGTTGGTTTGTTATAAAACTATATGTGTTCTATAAGGCAAAAATATGGATAATAAGATATATTCAAATTTCCTGTGATTTGGGAGCAATGCTATTTTTCAATACCTTCTCCTTTACCTGTCTTTCTGCTTAAAATAAGCTACTTAAGTTTCCATACAGTTAAAAATGATACTACTAATGTGATATATGCATCATGCTCAGTTTCTCAACTGAAGAGACAAATTTAGGTAAATTACATACATTCTTTCACCTGGTCCTCCTCAGAACTAAAAACTTACATTTGCCATAACTTTGGGATAGGGAAGAAACTAGGATAAATATTCATAAATGAAAGCTGTGACTGAGCCATAATATGAATATGACCTCCCTAACTCATTGAAGGAAGGAAACTGGTGCTCACCCAATAGAGCTTGCAAAGAATCTACAATCAGAAAGAATATTTAAAATTTCTGTACATGTCATTCCATGAGTCATATGCATAGTTTAATGACAATTGGATCTCAATGGTTATAATTAAACTTTATTGATAAAGCAACCTGCAAATAAATGTTATTCTCATTTAGAATATGAAGAAATTGAAGCTAAGAGAGGAAAAGTGACCTGTACAGCATCACACAGCTGTGAGAAGCAAAAATTGAACTCAAACCCAATCTGTTTGACTCCAAAGCTTGACCTCTTAATGACTGTACTCTATAACATCCTTAAGATACTAGGAAGCCGGGCATGGTGGCGCATGCCTGTAATCCCAGCACTTTGGGAGGCTGAAGCAGGAGGATCGCGAGTTCAAAGCCAGCCTCAGCAATGGCGAGGCACTTAGCAACTCAGTGAGACCCTGTCTCTAAAAAAATACAAAAAAAGAGGGGGGGGCTGGGGATGTGGCCCAGTGGTCGAGTGCCCCTGAGTCCAATCCCTGGTACCAAAAAAAAAAAAAAAAAAAAAAAAGGATTTAAGGAGATTAATGCATTCTTATCAAAAACATACAACTAAAGTGGAAAGACACAAACATAAGGAATCTACTTGGAAACTATTACATTATGGAAGGTTTTGCACTATGTTGGCAGTAGTGAGAATGTTAAATAAAAAAAAAAAAAAAAGCGAGCAAGAGTTACTGGAAAAGAAGAGTACTTAGTGACTCATTGGACATGAATGACCCAAGAGCCAACTGAAGGAAACCCCATTGCCCAATGTGGAAATTTTTTATACAAGATAAATAATGTAGTATTGGAATATAACCCAAAGTTTAAAACAAATGCACATAACATCATACCTTACAAATAGAAGAAATAAATGTGTAGAATTCCTAATTTGTGCAGATAAATCACATTTAATATAGTGGAGCATAATTCCCTACTTCAGTGTGTACTAGGTACATTGCCTATCAAACTGTTCAGTATAGAAAAGGGTGAAAATTGTATATTGGCTGTGCAAAAACCTGATAAACAGCACTTCATCAAGGTGATCAAAGTTAATATCTATAGTCATAAGTCATGTTGATAATTAATACTCTTGATACGTAATGAGAATGGTACCTTATTTCTGTGAGATTCCTACCAAAAGTTTATATCCACAAACTATTGATGAGAAAAACATCAGACAAATTCAAATTGAGAGACATTCTACAAAATACCTGACCAATACTCATAAAAATAAGTAATGATTGAGAAACCATTACAGTGTAGAAGAACCTAAGGAAACATGATTTAATGGTATGTACAATTGTGAATGGGATCCTAGAACAGAAAAATGATATTACAGGAAAATCAATGACATTTGAATAAAACATGGGCAATATTTAATAATAATATATCATTATGGGTTCATTAATTATATTAATTATAATATGGGTCATTAATATAAGATATTAATAATAAGGAAATTGGATGTAGACTCTATCAGAATTTTTCTGTACTATCCTCATAATTGTTTTTCTGAAAATCCCAAACTCTTCTAAAACAAAACATTTACTTTACAAATGTATGAAAGCTCATTCTGTTAGTGAGGCTGTGGGGAAATAAGCACTCATACATAGAGCTCCGTTCTGGTGGGAATACAAATTCCTGCAACCCCTATGAAGGGAATTGGACAGTATCTAAAAAAATATATACATTTATCACTCACACCATGAATCCAAATTCTAGGAATTGTCCATGAAAATATGCCTTCATCAAACAAAATTCAGATAACAAGGTCTTTTGATGCAACATTAAAAAATGCATAATATTGGAAATATCCTAAATGTTTCCACTTAAGAGGGTGGTTTAATAAATTATGGTGCATCCAAACAATAGAGTATTGGGCAACTGCAGAAAAAAGAATGAAGAAGAAAGTATGAATTGATATGGGATGACTTATAAAATATAATGTTAAAGGAAAATATTAAATTGCAAAGAGTATCTGTAGTATGTTACTTTCATGAAATGAAGATGGGAAAATAGCAGAATATATACATACCTGCTAAATTTTGAAGAAACAAATGGGAAAGATAAATCAGAAACTAAAAACGATTAATTATATTAATTATAATATGGGTCATTTCCTCACCTACAGAGGGTGAGGAAAAACAAGATAGAAAATATGGTGGATTGGATAATTTAGAAGGGACAGGGTGGGGGTGAGATTTCTCTAAGTATACTTAAATAGCTTTAATTTTTGGACCCATGTTAACATACCATATACCTTAAACACCAACAAGTCCTCCTAAGTTATGTACTAGAGATATTAGAGTAGCAAGTGCTTTTATGGGAAGAAGACATTTTGAACTGCAGCTTTTCTCCAGACTCACAGATTTAATTCCAACCTAACAGCTGCACTGCAGTCCATGAAATATTTACATTGTTTCTTGCTAAATTATATACATTATTTACCATATCATCTATTAAATATTTACCTCCTTTCCAAATATGTCATGTATCACACTCCACTGCTCTTGTTTCTTTTAGCAATAAATAGAAAAGGCCTGCAGAATCCTGGTGAAAGTGGCTGTGGCAAAGAAAAAATAGGGAAAATATAAAAAGAAGAAGACAGCTCTCTGAAATAAAAGGCTCAGTATTAGTCACCATTTTCTCCACTTGCCCTTTGTCTAGCTGGTATGATCATTTCTCTCACTTGGAGAACTTGTTTTTCTCCAATTATTTATATATACAATAGTCTAATAGAAACTGTTCTGGAAATAAGCTACATTATTCTCAGGAACCATGCTCTAGAATGGCCATATATGTAAAATTGTCTGTTAAGAAAGGCTTATATTAGCACCATATGGTGGTGCATACCTGTAATACCAGCAACTTGAGGGGAGCAGAGACAGGAGGATTGCAAGTTCAAGGCTAGCCTCAGCAATGTAGTGAAACCCTCAGCAATTTCAGGAGACCCTGTCTCAAAATTTAAAAAGAAAAAGTTAAACAAGGGCTGGGAATGTAGTTTAGTGGCAAAAACACCCCTGAGTTCAATCCCCAGCACCAGGAAAAAACAGAAAGAAAAAAGAAAGGCTTATATTTATAACAGAAGTAAAGACACAAGCCCCCCCCCCAACTTATTCAAAACTCTTCCCTACAGGAAATAGAATTGAATGCATTCAATAGAATATAATAGAAATTGAATACATTCAACTTTCCCTGGGCAAAGTTGTTGTTGTTTTGCTTTCTGGGAAATATGAAAATCAATAATAGATGTATTGTCAATAGGATATACATGCATACTTATGATCAATAAAAGATGGTGTCAGGGATATAAGAAAATGAAACAACTGATTGGTTCCTCATTGAGAAATATTTTCTTTAACTTGTTTACTATCTCCAAAGTAGGCATCTTAGATGTTGCTAGTCAGCTACTAATTATATATTTTCCTCTTCTATTGGAATGAACAGAAACTTGATATTTAGAGGGGCACACTAAATGACTATATTTTGCATTCTTCCTGTACTTGAGGGTGGCATGATGAAATTTTAACCAGAGTAGTAAGTGGAACTCTGCCTGGTCTTCCAGAAGTTTCTTTATAAGGGAGGGGTATATGACTTTCTTTCTCTATACTGTTGCTTAAAACCTGAAGATGATGACTGAAGAGTCAATAGAGCCATCTTGAACCATAAGAGTGAAGATCATATCATTAGGAATCAAAAAAAAAAAAAAAAGCTGGATAAATCTCTCTCTCTCTCTCTCTCTCTCTCTCTCTCTTTTCTTGACCATGACCATGGTACTGCTATACTAGCCCTTAAAAACAAACCTCCACACTTTTTTTTACAAGAAAGAAAAAGTAGCTATTTAACATATTTAAGCTACTATATTTCAGGTCTTTGCTATACATAGTTAGACTCCATTCATGCACTCTTTTTCCCTGTCTGCCATCTAAACCTACAGGAACTAAGTACTCTTATGTTTGTCTAATTTCTGTCAAATCATTTTGATGGTACAACTGTGGGTTATTTCAATCATAGCTATCTACTCAGTATGAAAGGTTGTCTTTGTTCATGCTCATTTGAAGTCAGGGGATACTTTTCTGTACTAATTTTGAATATCCTAAATTGTTCTTTCTCCTATTTAGGTTGGAATGATTTGCAAATGGGTTAATGCTGCCAGCATGCTGAAACATATTACTGATGTCCACATCCTTGGAGCTGACAAGACTTTACTAGTTAATTTTCTTTTGTTTGATTATGTGGTTATTTGAAAATATTGTGCAGATATAAACACATCAACATATTTAATTTCTGCACAGAAATTAAATTCCTAAAGTCCTACTCATTTTACAAACCAAATTTTCTGAAATTTTCTTTAAACCATACTTTAGGTCAGCAAACATTTGTTGAGTGCTTACATGCTAGGAAATAAAAAGCAAACTGCGATTCAGTGAGTCCCAAGCTTGGATTCTCAAGAAGGACAGCGGTTTAGACACTTTTGAAGAAAGCATTTGAATTAAAATCATCCTCAAATGAATGGGTGCTATAATTTCATTTTTGCATTAAATTTAGTCATTGATGGCATCACTACCTCTTTTTAAATCTTCTACATTTTCTTTGTTGTTTTCATTGTTGAACACGTTGAATCACCTCATCGTCCAACTGGGATTTCCTGAAATCTCTACTATCACACATTAAACATCCATCTCCAAAGTGCATCACAGGTGTTTTATAGGAAGGAAATTATTTAAGATTGTCTTTAATAGAATACAAATGCTTATGATTAAGCTTGATGGTTTTATAAACTTTTATAAGCATGTTTCTAAACCAGTAACTTCTTCAGAAGAAATCAGGGGAATGTCATTAACCTTAAATATTTCAATATTTAAGATGAAAAGGTCTATTTTTGTCATAACAAATCTAGATTGTTGCATGAGCTTTACTCTTTACCCTGGAAGGCTGGATGTAGGAGCCCTGTTTGGGGATTGGCTTGAATTGCAGTTGACTATGAGCCGTGGAGATTTGGCCATTGTCGCCACCCGTAGTCTCACGGGATTTTGTTGCGGGATCTGGAGTGACTTGGCCGAAATTGCTGATCGGGTCAGCGCCATTTTAGTGGTGTGTTTGGCGTGAGTTAGTTGTTAGAACCAGAGAGAAAAGTTATCAGAATAAAAAGCTGTTTGTCTCCAGTTTGCTTCTGAAGTTCTTCCCGCGGCTCCGGTGCTCCGAGCGCTTCAGGCGGCAACAGCTGGACAGAACAAAAATTGTTCTCAAGGTTATTTTGATAAATACATACTCTTTGTAGTCAACTAAATGCTTCAATATGAACAGAAAGATTGGGAAGAATATTAGGATTGGATGGTGTTGTTTTTAGATCTTTAAGCCCAGTGCAATATCATTTTTCTTAGCCTTGGTTTCTCCCTGTAAATCGAGTAAATTTCAACTTTATGCCCTCTTTGATATGGAGTTGATCTCTGTGTATTTATGTAGGTCACTTTTAACATTTGTTAATATACATACTTAATACTTTCTAGCTCCCTATTGACTTCTTGGGAATGGGAACCAGCTATCAAATAATTGCATGAGGGTGGTAGGGATTCCAAGTGTACCTTTTGTATGTGATCACTGTACTGTTCTGAAACCTTAATTGCATAGCAGGATAGGCTGATGATGGAAGGTGTTTTGAACTAATTCTAAAGCCCAACACAATATGAATGATATAGATGATTTCTTGTATTCCCAGTCTGTGCTCTATTTTTGTTTCATTTAAAAAATCAGTTGTGGAAGTGTAAATTATCTTATTTTAAACCTGACGAAGCTCACATTAGAAAATTCCATACATAGTCATTTTGGTTCAGGCCACATTATATATAGGCTTCAACTGAGCTGTCATATCATTTGATTCAAATTTATCATTATGGGACGATTTTTTTTAAATGAATTCAGAAAAATGTTCTCTTCAGAGGTATTTATCAAAAAAAAAAAAAAAAAGTCACAAAAATTCAATGTCTAAAATATACCCAAATGGGTATACTCCCAAGATAGATGAACTTTTTGTTTATGCCCCTAGTTTTTGTTCCTCTGCAATTGTTCCTCTTTGTATCAGCATACTTTTAATTATACCTATTTACATGCTTTGGAGAGGAGTTAAAAAGAGAGAGAGAGAGAAGGGGTGGGAGAGGAGTTAAAGAGAGAGAGAGAAGGGGTGGGAAGGATAAGAGAGAGAGAGAGAGAGAGAGAGAGAGAGAGAGAGAGAGAGAGAGAGAGATCTAAGGTTTTAGTGGAGATTTTGTCCAGACTGACTTTTTAGTGATGTTTTCATACTTGAGAGTAGAAAAGAGGGAAATGTAAGGGCAAATCTTTCATAACACTATTTTTCTTATATTCCATTCCATTTAGAAACCTTCTTAGTTCACTAATTCTAGACACATTTAAATTTATTTCCTAAATTAGCCTTCAGGAATTAAGTATTTAAATACCAAATAATTTTTAAAAGGTTAGATGGAGTATAGAAATAGTATTAAATAAAACCCAAGATTTATCAGTTCATCCATTAGGAAAAAACTGATTTTAGAAAGAAAATGAAATCAAATGCTATTTAAAAGTATAAGAAGAGTTCAATTTCACCAAAGAAACAAGCCAGCTCTGGCATTCAACCAATTCCCCAGGCTTCCTTGGAGGCTAAGTTATGTCTGCACATCAATGAAAGAATCAGTATTTGAGACACGAAATAACTTTTGGCAGACATTGAAAAAGGCACCAAATGGTCTCTGTCTTTGCTGTGATCAACTGTGAAATGAAAACCTACCACTTAAATCACTTCTACTGCAACCTAATTCGTTCTCCCTGAGTACAATACAGAATAAATCTCAGTGCCCTCTGGCCCATGGAATTTTTCTTAAAATAAAGCCAACAGTGTGAAGTTTCTATGGTTGGAACATCTTCCCAATCTGCAAAGTATACTTGATATTTCAACTGTAGGTTGAAATTTAGTCAATCAGTGGATTTTCTGGTGTTCACAATGCCAAATGAAATTGTACTGCTGGTTCTACCACTGATTAGCTATGTGGCCTTGGTCATGTCATTTATTTATCTTTTCCAACCTTCATTTGCTTCACCTATAATTTTGGAAAACATGAACTGATTTCAAAGTTTCATTTCAGCCTTAAAGGTCTATGATACCAACTAGTTTTTCATTATATAAAACTGTTACCAAGTAGTATTTAGACATGGGTTTAAATTTTTCTTCCCCCCTTTCTCCAACTTTTAACAATCAATCACAATTTGGCAAAAGAACTTAGCTACTTATCGGTAAGGTAGAGCCAGTCATATATTTAAAGGAGTTGAATAATGCCTCCACAAGGCATTATGCTCTTATTTTATACAAAGTCCCTCTACAGAGAAGCAAAGCCTCCAAATCATCTGATATGTGCATTTCTTTGTTTTGTGATAATTTTCTTTATGCAACCTAATTCTAATGAAGAGAGCTGGAAAGTATGAGGTCAATTATTGAAAATAAACATATTTTTAGTTTGGACTTGTGACAATGATAAAGGAAATCTTTGTTATTAAATGTAAATATGAACTCTACAACAAAACAGTGATCATAACTGAAGTGAAAATCTTCTATTTTTGAAGGTGAATGTGGTCATTAGACTTTAGGAGAAAGTGTGTTTGCCTCTGGATGAGGGAAGTCTCTACAAACTACATTTAAAGTCAAGAAACACAGGAATTCGAATAATCTGGAGAAAAAAAAAGGTGAGGATATGTGTGGTTGATCAAATATTCTTCAAGAAAGACTTAGTTTCTTTCTTTTTTTCTTTTTGGCACTGGGGACAGAATCCAGGAGTACTCTATCCCAGAGGTATATCCCAAGACCTTTTTATTTCTTATTTTGAGACAGGGTCTCACTAAGTTGCTGAGGCTGACCTTAAACTTGCAATCTTCCTGCCTCAGCCTCCCAAGTAGCTGGGATGACTGGCATGCTCCATTTTTCCTCCTTAAATGAAATTTATTTTTCACAATTTATTGAGACTACATATACACATATGCATACACACACACACACACACACACACACACACACACATTACATCTGTTGGCTTCAGATCAACCAATAGATTTTATTTCAAGGGGGACACCAGAATTGAACTTAAGGGTGATTTACCACTGAACTACATCCCCAGCCTTTTTCTTTAATTTTTATTTGTTTTTTTTTTTTTTGAGACAGGGTCTCACTAATTTGATGAGGTGGGCTTCAAACTTGCAATCCTCCTGCTTCACCCTCCTGATTTGCTGGGATGACAGGTGTGTGCCACCACTCCTGGCAAATAACAAATAATTAGTTTTATTTGAATACCTGTGAACAAATAGGATTCAATTAACATAAATTCACTTAAAGCAGCCTTCATTAGCAGAGTCCCTCTATTCTGTCCAAAGTGGTGTTTATCACAGAGTAAAGGGAAAGTCTCATGAGTTTAACTGCATTTAGGAACATGTAGTTCCTTTAGGGAGAAATTGTTGAGTCTCCTGCATCTCTTTTCTTACTAGGATGTTATTTTTCCCAGTATAACATATATTTTATATTTCCTTGTACTTTTGTGTCCATATTCCCTAAATGTTTGATGTCTTAGGTTCCCACACTAAGTAGGAACAAAACTTGATTTCAACTGACAGGTGCTGGCAGAAATTATTAATTCTTCATGAGAAACCAAAGTTAGGCAAATATACACCAACTGTTCTATAGTTTTGGAAATAGAAAAACAGTCAACCAAATTAAAGGAGTACACAGTGCTGTGGGGGCAACATAAACCCACTCAATGATCTAAAATGTGGTTTTTCTCATACATCTTCATTTCCTGTTGGCTTCAGTGCCAGATGTTTTAGAATTTCAAGCATCTTGACATCCTTCAAATAGCTACATAAGTAACTAAGGCAAGTATGCATGTGTGTGTGTGTGTGTGTGTGTGTGTGTGTGTGTGTGTTTGTGTGTGCTTGTCTGTATGAGTCTGTGTGACTGATCTTCTTGGAGAGGTTCTTTTCTATCAATCCATATGTCCAAGTCTAAGAATATGGAATATTAAAAAAAATATGGAACCTGAAATCAGTAAAAAGGGGTATTATTTGAAGTCAAACAAGGCTGGATTTGCAATTACACATCAATCTTTATCTGTGTGACCTTAATTAGATTACCAAATGTGGTGCCTCCTTTTCCTCATGCATAGAAGGGGAATAATAATAGTCCTAATTTCATAGAACTGAGAAGTAAAGTCATTAATTCCTTTAAAGCAATTATAGGAATCGAAAACACATAGCACAGTGTTTTTAATAAGACAGCATTCAGTAAAAATTACTTGTGATATCAAAACCCTTGAAGGTTTGGGAAGTTTTGGAGAGACTCAAAAGGAGAAGAAAATACAAACAAATTGTGTTTTCCTTATGTGTCCAATATGTACTGAAATTCTTATTATCAGAATATTTAGGTAGGAAAGCCAATGTAATACTTAAGAATGTGATCTCTTCAATCAAACAGATTGGAGTTTAAATCATTTATCATTTGCTAACTTGGACAAGTTAACTAATATCTCTAAACTCTAAGATTTTTGCATAAAACTATATTGATTCTAGTTATTAAAATGATTCTTACCACTGAACCTGTATTGTGATTACTAAATGAGCACAAAATTCATATAGGGCATTTTGAGCAGTAATATCATATCAACATACAAAATAGAAGAAAATATTTGCCAATGATATATCCTATAGAGGTGTAATACACAGAATATATAAGGAACTAAAAAAAAACTGAACCTCAATACAATCAAGCAATCCAATTTTTAAAATGGGCAAGTGATCTGAGTACACATTTCTCAAAATAAGGAATTCAAATGGCTAACAAATATATGAAAAATGCTCAATATCATTAGCCATCAGTACAACACAAAATGAAACTACAATGAGATATTATCTAATCCAGATGAAATTGGTTATCATCACAAAAAAATAACAAATGCCTGCAAGGATATTTGGAAAAACAAACACTTGTATACTATTGGTAGGAATGTAAGTTAGTACGGCCATTATAGAGAACAGTATAGATATTTCTCAAAAAACTAAAAATAGAACGACCACATGATACAGCTGTCTCATTCTTGAGCATACATACAAAGAACATGAAATCAGCATACCCATGATTACTGCAACACTATTCCCAATAGCTAAGATATAGAATCATTCTAGGTGCTCATCAACAGATGAATAGAAAAATTAAATTGATGTATATGCACTTTGGAATACTATTCTGCCAAGAAAAGGAATGAAATCCTGTCATTTGTAGCAAAATGGATGGAACAGGAAAACACTATGCTAATGAAATAATCCAGAAACAGAAAGACAAAATGATGTGCAGATTCAATGCAATCCACATGTGGCTATTTCACAATGGAAATATGGATACTGTGACTGAGGAATTGAATATTCATTTTATTTAGCAGAAATTTAAATATCAACATGTGTCTAGTGGTGACCATATTGGACAGAGCAGTTCTAGAGCTGAAGAGCAATGGATTTTCCTTCAGGCTGGATCATTTTCCCTGTTATATGTCAAGAAATTGCTCCTAAAGTAGAAATACATCTTTTCCTGACACATTTTATGGAGATAAAAATATTTATGGAGATAAAAGCTACCTATGAGTTACCATGATATCTTTAATAAGATGTATTTCTCTCCCACAATAGTTCACCTATCCCCATGCCAATGATCTGAATTGCAGTTTAAGTTGCATGATAAGTATGATGTTTGTGTGTACATACAAGACTTAGATTAAGCATTCTCTGCCTTTTTTTAATCACTTGTTTTTACGACATAGGCTCTATCTGACCCAGCTCACATAATTGTTGTGAGCAACTACAGAATTGCATTAGAATAATTATAACAAGATATTTTGAAAAGATAAGCAAGTATTATCCACACTTAATAGATGCAGAAACCAAAGCCCAGAAAATGAAGTAATAGAACACAGAGATCTATAAATGGTAGAGACTAGATGAGAACACAGGTGTCCTGAATTCTTCACCAAAGGATTTAAAACTAATAATTTCACATTTTTCAATAGCATGACTCTATATATCTCATGTACTTTTTTCATCAGGGCCAGAGGTGAAGTCTGGTATTAGAAATTATTACCAATATAAAACAGTTCAAGTGAATATTATAATTTTAACCACACTAATTTGGGCACTACAGAATCACATTTCAAATATATAGTTTCTTTGCCTTACTAACATAAGTTGTTCTAATGTCACCTTTAAATGGTTTCCATAGACAAATTTCTGGTGATATTTTATTTCATATATCATTGTGCAAATAGATATTTGTGTTGTCCCATAATTTCCCAATATATAAAATTTGCTAACAAATGTTACCCAGAATATGACAGATTCCATATCCCATTGGTAAAGTGGTTAACAAATGTTTGGGGCATTTGGGAGATTTTTTTCATACTAGGAATTTAATTCAGAGGTGTTTAACCACTTTACTATATCCACAGCCCTTTTTCACATTTTATTTAGAGACAGGGTCTTGTTAAATTGCTTATGGACTTACTAAGTTGCTGAGGCTGGCTTTAAAGTTGTGATTCTCTTGCCTCAGTCTCCTGAGTCTCTGGGATTACAGGTATGTGCCACTGCACAGAGCACAAAGTTCTTAAACATATGCTTTTTTAGGATTTTTTCTTGCTCAGATATAATTCAAGCCAAATGAATGCACATTTATATAATTAACCAATACAGAAGTACATCTTAGAGGGGCTGAGGTTGTGGCTCAGAGGTAGAGTATTGCCTCGCATATGTGAGGCACTGGGTTTGATCCTCAGCACCACATAAAAATAAAGAAACAAAATAAAGATATTTGTCCATCTACAACTATATGTGTGCGTGTGTGTGTGTGTGTGTGTGTGTGTGTGTACATCTTAGAATTAATACATTATGCACACCTGGAATTGGTGTCAGCCAGATTCCCTACCACCCCCCACCACAATATTTTTTTTTTCAAAATCAAGTTGAAACTTTTCAAAGATCTCAAATGCAGCTCTTATGCATCTTCCTTAGTCCATAAACTTGGTTAAGAGTTCTGGAAAGAACAATTGTAGCCCATATGGAAAATTTTAGGGAGAGAGACTCTTTAGTGGGTATTGATTTATCTTATAGTTCTTTGTTATAGCATAAATGGAAGGACTAATGAATGTCTTGAAGTATTGTTGGCCTCTCCTTTTAGCTATCACCCTTGCTGAAGCATTAGAACCAGATAATTATGTAGTGTTATTGGAACAAATGTCCCAAAAGTAGAGTAAGTCTTCAAATATTCCCCTTTTCCAATGGATTCCAATTACCTTCACTAGCATGTAGTTTTGTGCTTTTTAACATACTTCAAATTGTTAAATAAAAATTTGCTGACAGATGTTACCCAGAATATGACAGATTCCATATCCCATTGATAAAGTGGTTAACAAATGTTTTGAGGATTTTCAGGTTTTCCGAACTATTGTCCTATTGGCTTCCTCTTTCATCAGCCAAGCATTATTTCTTTTGCAATACTTATTAAAAGAGTCCCATGGAACATCTACATCAGAATCATCTGATAGAAGTAATTTATAAAATCCTCATTGTTGACTCATATTCTGGGTGATACAAATGCACAGTGAAGTTTGGGAGACACTGCTGTAGTGAAAGTTTGCTCTTTACAGAGTAGTCTTCTGAGTCTATATCAAATGAAAAGGACGACAACAAAAAAGCATAATGCCTTAGGTACATAGTAAATTGTATTGTTATGACTATGACTCAAAACCATATTTTATTTTCAAATTTAAATTAAAAATAACCGGCCGGGTATGGTGGCGCACGCCTGTAATCCCAGCACTTTGGGAGGCTGAGGCAAGAGGATCGCGAGTTCAAAGCCAGCCTCAGCAATGGCGAGGCACTTAGTAACTCAGTGAGACCCTGTCTCTAATAAAATACAAAAAAAAAAAAAAAAAAAAAGGGCTGGGGATGTGACCCAGTGGTCGAGTGCCCCTGAGTTCAATCCCCAGTACCAAATAAATAAATAAATAACCACAAGACAGTGAAAGAAACTATGGCAGATCCTAAATAATATTTTTAGCTAAAACAAGCATGTAACAGCTCTGCATGCTTAATCTGAGTCATTGCTATACAAGTGATCATTAAAATTACAGACCCAGGTGACTATGCTACAATAGTAGTTTTTTTCAGGTCCAGCACAGCACTACTAATTTTATAAATTAAACATACATGATCACATGTACACTGTGTAAAACATGCCGAATCTGGCACTGTAAATCTATGTGGTAGTGGGTCTTAAGAAGATATTGGTGAGAAAGGCCCCATGTTTTATACTTAACATCCATGTGAAAGTACACTATCATCAACTTAAACATTTGCTTTCTAACTCTGTATTGTTATTTTTTCCCCAAGAACTGTGATTCCAGCAGGGCCTGACAACAGGGCAAACAAGATAAATGTGTGTGTGTGTGTGTGTGTGTGTGTGTGTGTGTGTGTAGCAAAGCAAAATAATAGATGCTTGAATCCTAATCACATATGAAATGTATCTTTAAATGTATTCCTATGTGGTTTGCTTAAGTCTAGTTTCTGATACTTTAGAAGTAAATAAATCCAATGATTATAATATCCTATATGATTGGGAATCAGCAAATCTAAAATTAGTTTACCTTTTTGTCATTTTAAGTGTTTATGAGTAGAAATAGTTTCTTGAAATCAAACATATTTACTCTGCCTTAAAAGCCAAATGCTTTATGCACACTGGTGCAAGAAAAATAATAAAGTCTATTTCAGTCTGGAATAAGACTCAATATAGCTTGGACAGAAAAACAAGATGAATATTTCTATATTTGGAAATATCTCTGTTTCTAGATATCTTTATTCAACAGAACTTATTTTCAAATAAAAGCGTAATAATATCCATGATGAGTGATTTCAAGGAATTAGACTTTATCTATCAGTGAGCATTTAGTTGGGAAGATAAAAGCATTCTTACGGCAAAAACTGAACATCTGTAGAGCCAACTGCAAGTAAATAGAAAATCATGTAATGCCTACTGTATATAAATTCTAGAGAAAATATATTGCTACGACTGTGAAATATCTAGAGTGATTAACCTAGAAGGGATCCTGGAAGCCCTACCAGGAACTAGATAACTATTATGCTAAATACTGAGTGTACTGAGGCTATAACAGTGAACAAGTTAAATATACGATCATACTTCATGGACCTTAGGCTAGTGGAGAATATGGATAATAAATGAATATAATAGGTGTCAAGAATTTTACAAATAGGAATACAGATGTTATGATGGTTCTGAGTTTTGAGGCCAGAGAAGGCCTCCCTAAGGAGATGAAGGCCCTGAGGCTTAAGCAGGCATAATGTGTCCAAGGAACTGATAGAAAACCAGTCAGACTGAATCACAGTGTTGAAGGTCAAAACAGCAAGTAAAACATAAAACAGAGAAAAACTATAAGTACATACACTGAAATGAAAAGAGAAAGTGGGATTGAGCATTGTGTCCTAAAAGGCAAATTTAATCTACAAAATGTAATTGAAGGAAAATTTCCTTATTCAGTGACTTATAAGTAACTGAAGATGTCAATGTTTTCTCCTTTATTCTGTTTTATTCTAACAGGTCATGTGTACTAGAGAAACTGTTGTCTATAGTCATATATCAAAGGAATCTATATAAAAGAACTACTCACATTAACTGATCTCTAGATTCTTAGTTGCCTCAATTTGAGCATAATTTCATTCTGTTTTGAAGGTTAAATTATTCCAGGGTCTGTCAGATTGTTTAGTCAATACATCATAGTTATTATTTCAAATTGTAACAATTCCAAATTTTCACACCAAGGTACATGTACAATTATAAAAAATTATTTAGAGGTTTAATGAAGAAAAAAACCATGCTTTAAAGATGCATAGTATAATGCATTCCATCACTTACATTTAGAGATCCTTTAGTAAAGATGTGGAAGCTAGGCCATAAATACTCACAAATGCTTACCTCATTACTTACAACTGACAAAAGACATTTCATTAGAAGTACTTTTGTCTTTGTGAATTTTTGATGTACTATGGATTGAACATGGATAGGGGAGTTATACCACTGAGCCACATCCCAGTCCCTTTTACTTTTTTTATTTTGAGACAGGATCTTGCTAAGATACCAAGCATGACCTTACACTTGCCATCCTCCTGCCTTAGTCTCCTGAGTCAATGGGATTACAGGTATGTGCCACTTTGCTGTCTATCTTTGTGAACATTTTAATTACTTAAAAATATTTAGTTAAGTTCTATAGGCCTCATCATGTGCTAAAATATTAGGGAAGGAATTCATTTTTAATAAATGATTTATAGACTTATTTGTTTCCAAATAAGAAGATTACTGGGGCCTGAATTTGGGAAGCAATTCAGTTTTAAGTTACAAGCTGCTGCATAGGCATCAAAAACTAAAAGTTTCAAAAAAATTAATTGGGATTGTAGGAATAACTATTTACATTTGAGAATGTGACTGAATAACTGTGTTGTATTTTATCCTATGTCTTTGACAAATATCATATTAACAGATAATGTAGAACAAAGCTTTGAAAAACCTGCTGGGATTTTGGTAGATACAATTCATAATCCTCATTTTATTTACTTCTTTCTAATGATGATTGTTCTATATAATCCCATTTAATATTGCTTATGCTTATTTCTTTAACATTTCATAGGAAAAAAAGAATAATCTGTCTTTAGGTCTTGTGTGATCATAATTCAGATGATCTGAGTCAAATGGCTAGTTGGAACTTCAGCATATTGTCATTGGAGATGGTGAGAGGATCTGCAACTTGATAGCATCAGAATTTGGTTCATATTAGTGTATACCAGGCATAGAAATATGGGAAAATTTGGTAAGATTTGTTATCAGAAGTGGTTTGATGTAAATGGAAAGTTATAGAAGCTAAATAGCAAATAAGATAAAGATGATGCACAGCACTTCTGTGATTCTGATATATTATCTTATTCCCAGTAAACTTGAGCCATTTATGATAGGGCATGGAGCAAATTTTTAGGGAAATTGTAGTGCTAAGCACAGACATTAAGGTATATAGATAACAGACAAATTCTGCCCCAAATCAGCTGGTGGATGTAGATTATTAAGATCAAGGCATTTCTAATTTGAGAAAACTTGGCTTGACCTGGAGGATACTTTGTTAAGTGAAATAAACCAGACACTGAAAAACCAATACTGCATGATCTCACTTATATGTAGAATCTATAAAAGGTGAAATCGTAGAAACAGATTATAAAGATATTACCAGGGTTCCATAAGTGGTAAAATACGTGTAGAGAATCAGAAGAATGACAACAAGATTTCTTGCAAACGAGGCCTTGTTGTCTTTGGTGGGCGTGTCTGCAAATGGAAAGTTCTGCCAAGAGGTGTAGAACAGATAGAGAAGAAACAAATAGTTTATCAGAAGTATGGCAACAATAGCTCTTGCAAACGAGGCTTTGTTGCCCTTCGTGGGCATATCTGCAAACAGAACGTTCTGCCAAGAGGTATAAAATAGATAATAAAGAAACATTGCTTGCAAACGAGGGTGTTTCTTTCTTGTTTCTTCTATATTGAAAAGAAGAGGAGCTCAAAGTGTTCTAGCCCTAACTAGTTTAAGATATCTTTAGGGAAAGTTTATCTGGCTGATTGCTGATTTGCAAATTTGCGCTCGTCATTGTTACTGGCTATTTGCCTTCATTGTCTGTTAATGTTTGCTGATGGCTAATTGCCTTCTTTGTCTGGATATGTATAAAAAGGATGAAAGAAATTTAATAAAAACACACACTGCATGCTGATCCCGTGTTGGAGTCTGACCTACAACAATAAGGATATGTTGATCAAAGAGTATAATCTTACAGTTATAAGGTAAATAAGTTCTGGACACCTAATGTACAGCATAGTGACAGTAGTTATTAATAATTATGTATTTTTATACTTCAAATTTTCTAAGAGAATAGATTTTAAATAATTTCAATACTCATTAAAAACTATGTGAGGTGATGTATATGTTATTTAGTTTTTGTAGACCTTGAATATATAAAATTTTTAGTTATCAATAATATATTAATAAAACTGAAAACAAGATCAAAGTACTTCTTTCCCTAGAAAGAGCTGACTAGTTTGAACTAATCAAGGTACTGGGTATGGTGGAGGTCATCAGGAATCTAGCTGGAATGATGTGTGTGAAGGACTGGCCATTACACTATAAATAGTTATGTTGCCCAAAGGAACACAGGATAGGAAGTGGAACTTTTTAAATATATTTTATTTATTTTTTTATTTATAATATTAGTATGTATTACAATTCATAAAGCACATATATAGCATCTTTAGAAGTTGACAGACTTTTTCTCTTCTGAACTTAACTGTGTTGAACCAACTCTTTAGAACACATCAGAAATCAATTTGTCCCTGGGCAAATAAGAGAGTTACCAGACATTATTGCATGCAAGAACTGTTGCTTAGAGATCTTCTATGTTGGACAGTGACTAATGAATCAGTTAGATAATCAAATCTTTCTCTTCTTGTAACTTTCTATATGCCTTAGAACTTTCTACCACTCATTGACTTGTCTGAGTGTCTTCTCATTCTGACCCCTAAACTTGGAACATCATTTAATCTTCCCCACTGGTAAAATTCCTAACTTTTGAGCTTTATTTAAAAATTTAATGTCCTCCATGAAGCCTTCTCTGAACCTTTAGGTGGGTTTAGTCCTATCCCCTTTTGTTTTCTTTCTGACTTAGACTCTGAATTGCTTGATCTATTTTCCCCCAACACTTAACAGATTATTCAATATATTAATATCAATAACTAAATTTTAATAAAGTATACTGTGTCAGAAACTTGTTGTTAACACTTTATATACATTAAGTCATTTAAGCTTCATAACAACTCTTATCATGTAGTTACTGTTATTGATGATAAAACCAGAGCACAGAAAGGTTAGACTTGACTCAAGGTGTCACAACTTATGAATTTCAAGCAAGGTTCAAATTCAGGCAATTTGGTTCCAAGATTAGCATGTAGTCAATGCATATCTGTGGATGACAATATAAAGGGAACTTTAAAATCACTTTAGAAGTGCTGGGGATATAGCTCACTTGGTAGAGTGCTTGCCTTCCATGCACAAGGCACTGGGTTTAATCCTTAGCACCTCAAAAAAAAATCAGTTTAGAAGCTGTCTTTTCATAGATGTAAGTCAGCAAAGAGAGGGTTAGTTAGTTAATGGTAAAAGGGAAATTGATTTGGATTTTTATGTTTTTTTTTTTTTCATTGTTCCATGTTGCTCTCCTTAAAAGCTATTTCTAAGAAAGTTTAAAAATGATTTCCAAGAACCCATCACAATTATCTCTCATTATCTGATAATTCTCTTTTTTTAACCTGAATTGAATTTGGCAAAAAAAGAACAAGGAAGGACATCACCTCTATTTGTAAAATGGAGATCCTTATGCCTTTGCTCCATAATTTATTATGCACTTTTTTTTTACAAATGCAAATAAGGTCACTTTCTAAATCACAAGTCCATTTTTAATGGATCATTAAACCAATTCCCATGAATCCATAATGATGGATGATGCCCATATCGCTAACTTGCCCCACAAAAAACATTTCTCTATTTTATGTCTTTATAATTTTAGTAGAATTTTTACATGATATTTCATGTATATTCTCCCATTGTTGCTTCTGTTTTCTATTTATTGCCCACCTCTTTGTACCCCTACACCTGTACATTTTGCTAAAATACCACTTTCAGGGACCTTAGTGTTCTATTCAGTTTCTTCCCAACGTGACATTTGTCACCCATGGGTAACAAGTCATTTCTCATGCTGAAGTGATTGGGATTGCAGAAAGTTTTCTCCTTTATGTGCCAAACTGACCAAGTGAATTATTTTCTTTATCCCCTTCAAAAAAAGGTGGAGAATGAGTGAATCTTCTTGTCTTGGAAAAACCAGTGGGTTGTCTTGATGGGCGTATATTTCTTGTTAAGGTCTGGCTGACTCTCAGAGCCTGAATGTGTATGTGTAATATTTTTTTCTGTTATTTTGCAGGTAGAAGCAAGATAGTATAACTTTATTGTGCTTTAGAAAAAGTAATAAACCCTTCTTCAAACTCATATAGGAACTCCACTTCAGAAGGAACTCCACACCAACAAGGGCATTTTCCCTTCAAAATAACAACGCATAACACAAAGTAAACCAAAGCATATAAGAGAGAAAGAATTCATTTATTTCTGAAAGAGAATTCCAGTAATAATTTGCTCAAAAATAATTCCTCAGCTTAAGCTCTAAGTCTCCAGACAAATCATTGATCATCAAGTATTATACACCTATTCCTTCAGAGCCCCAAATACAAAGCAAATAAAATCCAGAGTGACAAACTCAGATGGACAATATACCATCTAGAATCTGAAATCTTCCTTATCTGCTGTTACAGTGACTTGACTACCTATCTCAGAAATTGGTGCATTTAATTCTTTATTTTATTTTAATTCTTTCTTTGACTTTTCTCCAGTGAGTGCATGGAATTGTTTACTTAGAGACCTCGAAGTCTAGCAACATAGGAAGAATTTTGTTATTTAAGCAGATTGGAGGTCATTTTTAGAACACTGGAAATTTATCACTGAGTCCCTCACAACTTTCACCCATCAAACTATATCTTTCACATAGAATTTCCTGCCACAATAAATTTAAGCAGTGCATATTCTAAAATAGGAATCACAACAGTGTCACTTTTTGACATTTCTGGATAATTTGCAATGCATAGAAATGATTTGAATACATATCCCAAAGGAGACCTCAAAGCTGTTCTGAAGGAAACTCAAAGCTATTCTGACATAGCAATAGCTAATGCTAGCAGAGCAGGGACTAAGGCATTGAGGTAAACCCAAAACCTCTTTCAATATTCAGCCACTAGGACAAAAAACAAATAAAAAAAAAAAAGCTTTACTGCTGAACCTTTTAATTTTATATAACTGCTCAAACTTTAGAAAATTCATAGACCCTAATCCATTAAAACAACGTCTATTACATATGTGCATTATGAATTGTAACACATACCACTATTATAAATAAATAAATAAATAAATAAATAAATAAATAAATAGATAAATAAATAATTCCAATTGATAAATTTGCATTAAAGCCTTGGAATGGAGGGAAGGATTGGATCTCTTACATTTTTCATAAAACTTATTTGTAAATCTGGAAAAGAAACTTTTTTGTGATGGTCTGGTGGATCATTCACTATTCCCATTCTGTGCTTTTATTTCCTAACTCTACCTTTGTAATAGATTAAAAAGTTAGCATAAATACTCTCTTACTTCCTATCGAAGAAATCAGTATATAAGATTTGACTTTTTTCATTATTTCTCATCCTCATTCAAGGTTGAAGAAAGTGTTCTCATCAGCTACCTACTTTTTGAAGGCACTTGACTGTTACCACAGACAAGTATTGTCTTTTTTCCCATAGCTTGTGTGAAGATAAAATCTGGCAAAGGGAGCAAGGGGAATGGAAGGGAAAAAAGAAAAGGTGGATAAATAAGATGATATCATTATCCTAAATGCATGACTGAAGATTTGAATGGTACGAATATACATTGTATACAAACAGTGTTATGTAAAAAGATGCTCTATATGTTTATTATGAATTATAATGCATAGTACTATTATAAATACAACACTTTGAATTTTAAAAAAAGAACAAAAAAATACATGTTAATAAAAAATAATCTGGCAATCTTTTAAAAAGAAACGTATACATACAATCCACCAAACTTGAGTTCAGACAGTCTTTTACAAAATGTGCAGTATATCAAACTATTTGAATGAATATCAGTGTTTTCTTTTAAAGTGAAAACAACATTTGCAACTGTTTTTACTGTTTTCTCTATTATTTATCTTTTGCAGTTAGGACTGCTTCACTCAAGTTAAGCATTATCCAAAGTCAGAAATGATCTGATACTTCACAAATTATTGGCCATATATTAATTCTGAGGAACAAAGTTTAAGGACGTTAACAATGACTTGTTAAAAGGATACTCACATGTCCTCCTGTGGATTATGTTATACAGTCCATATTTCGATGCTTTGATCAAGGATTATTTTGCCTCATTGGTCCAACCCTATATTTGCCTTATAAGCCCAAATTTCCCACAGGTTTTTGTGACCTCATGTGATGAAAAGTCTGTCTCTGAAAGCTCTTCCAATGGTCTTACCCTCCATGAGCTCCTGTTAATCCTTTAATACACATACCATGTTAACAACCTGTGAAGTCTTCCCTAGTCGTTCAATACATGCTTCTTCTATACCTCTTTGTATGCCTCACTTATAGCTTATAATTCAGTGTTTATTACAAAATACTGATAAAATATTTCTGGTAATAAAGTAGAAAGTAACTGAACCTTCAAAGAGTCTAGATGAATTAGAGTAAGGTGGTTTCCAACCAGTATGAAATTTCTTGAAATCAAGTTTTATCTTATAAAATTTCATTAGTAATATTTCATTGTGTACCACTATATGCCAGTTTATTATAATTATAAATACTATTTTAAGTCATCTCTAATAAAACTGAAGTTTAAACATATTTCTAATATTCAGCCTGTGAATGCTGTTCCCTTTAGAGCATCACTATACACATTCAGTTTGAGAAGCACATTTTTAGATCTTTAGCTTATGGCAAAGCAATATTTTTATAAAATATCAGTATCCTGTAAAAAAATTAAATATTCAGAGGAAAATTTATAGCACTAAACATGTATATTAGAAAAGGAAGATCTCAAGTCAATTACATCACTTTTTCTCTTTAAACTAAAAATGAAGAGCAGTCAACCCAAGAGAAAAGAAAATATAATAAATACTACAAAAGAAATCATGGAAATAGAAACAATCAATGAAATTAAAATCAGTTTTGTTGAGATCAACAAAATATATGGACATCTAACCAAAATAATCAGAAAAAATATAGGATGCAAAATATTAATATTAGTAATGAAAGGGATGAGGTTACACTAGATTTTACAGATATTAAAATAATAGTAAGAGAATAAATACCAAGGAGAACTTTATGACAAAGAATTTACAAACTTAGATATGAGGCTGTATAGGTTTACTATTTTTTCATGAGTGATGTTCAACTTATGTCTTTCAAGGAATTCATCCATTTTATTTTTTTTAATTTTTTAAAATTGAGTTTACAGTTAAAAATTTCACAACTAAAACCTCAGACTTCATATAGATTTACTGGTAAATTTTACTAAATATTTAAGACAGAAATAATACCAATTCTACAAAATATCTTCCAGGAAAATTATGCAGTGAACATATCTACCAATTCATTCAATAAGGCCACCATTAACTTAAAATAAAACCATAAAAATATTACAAGAAAAGAATACTTTAATCAATAATCTCTTGAATACAGATACAAAAATTCTTAACAATATTTTAGTAAATCTCATCCTACAATATTTAAAACAAACAACATATCCGATCAGTGGAGTTTAGTACACTAATTCCAAGTTTGTTTAATATTCAAAATCAACCAGTGTAATTGACCACATTAACAGATTGGAAAATTATCATCTGAGTATCTGAAGAAAAATAATGTGTCAAAACTGACATCTCTTTCTCAAAAAGGCTTTCAACAAAACTAGGAATAGAAAGAACTTCAATATGATAAAGGTCATGTATAGAAAACCTACAACTAGTATCCATCACACTTATTGGTGAAAGACTGCATGCTTTTCTCCAAGATTAAGAATAAAGCAAGGGCTTGTGTTGTGGCTCAGGGGTACAGTGCTTGCCTAGCATGCATGAGGCACTGGGTTCAATCCCCAGCACCACATAATAATAAATAAATAAAATAAAGGTATTGTGTCTATCTACAACATATTATATATATATATATATATATATATATATATATATATGAATAAAGCAAGTGTGTCTAAGTAATACGATTTATTTTCAACATTGTACTGAGTGCTCTATCCAGATCCATGAGGAAAGAAAAAGAAATTAAAAACATTCATATTTGACAGGATAAAGTCAAGTTTTACTTATTCTCATATGACAGGATTATCAATGTAAAAGACCTGTATGTTTTATAAAATTAATTCTAGAACTAATGTTAGTCTAGCAAGTTTGCAATATATAAAAATAATAAAAACAATTTTATTTCTATATGCTATAAAAACAATAAAAAATAAAGTATAGAAATTAACCTACATATATATTCAATTGATTTTTGACAGATATTATAAAGCAGGTCAGTTGAGCAATGACAGTGTTTTTTAAAAATGTACTGGAACATTTAAACAACCTTTCAAAAACATAGAATGAATAAGCAAAAGAAAGAAATCTCAATCTATACCATGTACCATAAAAAAAAAATTAACTCAAAATGATAATAGAACTATGGGTGCTAAAACTACAAAATTTGTGAAAGAAAACATAGAAGTAAACCTTCATCAATTTCAGTTAGGCAGTGGTGCTTTAGATATGACACCAAAGTAAAAATTAAACATCTTAAAATGTTAAACATATGATATAATAAATTGTGCAGTATCAAATTTTTTTAAAAAATTATACAATTCAATGATTTTTATTCATAGAGTTGAGCAACCATCATCAAAATCAACTTTATAACATTTTTATCACCCTCAAATGAAATCTCATTAGCCATCACACCCCTTTTCCATCTGACTCCCCTTGCTCCAGCCCTGCATAACCACTAATCTGCCTTCTATCCCTGTGGATTTCCCTATTCTGGTTATTTTATATAAAAAGTAATAAAGTACTGAAACATTCTACAACATGAATGAAACATGAAAATTGGAGGCTAAGTCAGACTCAAAAGGACACTAGTTATTTAAAAAGTAAACTGCAAATAGACCAAAGAGAGATCAGTGGAGTGAAGGGAGAGGAGCTGGGGCAGGTAGGGAGAAAGTGCTAGGGATTGAATTGGAGCAGGTTGAATTCCATATATTTTTATAATGTCAGGGTGTATCCTGGTGTTGTATATAATTAAAAAGAATGAATTAAAAATGTTAAGAGGAAAAATTTAGGCATTTATATTAGACACATGAGGTTTGGATATTTATTTTTTAATGGGTTGGATAGCCTTGTGCACATATATTTGGCATATGGTGGGGCTATTAGCCCATTTCCCTGCGGCAAAACCTTCCATTGATATCTCTGATCAGGGCCATTATTGTTAAAAAAAACTGACAAAAAACCTGGGGGCATCCAGAGGATGTAGGGGAATAGAAAAGAAGCAATCCTTTATATCAAGACTAATAACATGGAAATTTTTTGGAATAGCTATAGGATTCGGAAGTCAGGTTGAGTAGGGCCCATGACTTGCATGGTTTTATTAATTTGTCTAAGATCATGTAATAATCGCCATTTTCCTGATTTTTTCTTGATCACAAATATGAGGGAATTCCAGGGAGAGGTGGAATGTTCTATATGTCCTGCTTTTAATTGTTCCTTAACTAGTAGGTGGGCCGCTTGTAATTTCTCTTTAGATAGGGGCCACTGAGGGACCCCACTGGCTTATCAGAAAGCCATGGTATTTTCAAAATTATAATTTTCTCAGTGGCCCCAAAGAAAAATGTCTTTTTCCTATATGATAATGATTTCTTTTAGGTTAAGCTTACCCTGTACTTTTTGATGATTTCTTTTAGGGTTAAGATTACCCTGTATGTTTTTACATTTAACACCTGCAGGTTTGGTTGCAAGGTGTGTACTCCCATTTGTTTGTAAAATATCTCTTCCCCATAAAAGTAAACGGTAGATTAGGTAAAATATAAGGCTGAAATGTGCCTTTATGTCCTTCATCATCCTCCCATTTTAAAATTACCGCACTTTTTTCTGGGAGGTTATTATATCCCAAGCCTCTTAAACTGGTTGAAGCTTTTTTTGAAGAGGCCAGTGTTTGGGCCATTGACGTAAATTAAATGATGGAAGAATCAGCTCCAGTATCTATAAGACCCTCCATTTCTATTCCTTGGATTCTTATTTTACACATAGGCCTCCTTGTACAGTCCCGAACCCAGCAAACCATGGGTTTCGAATCAGTGGAACAAAATCCTCTATTGTTCCTATTTAGAGGCATATTCATTTTAAATGAATTATGTAAATTTGGAAGGAGGAGCAGCTGAGCAATTCTATCTCCCTGATTAATAGAACTTATACTTTGGGGGTGAGCTAAGCATTATTTTTATTTCCCCTTTATAGTCTGAGTTTATTACGCCTGGGGTCACTTGCAAACCTAATAAGCTTTCAGGACTTTACCCGATAATAAGTTCCTACAGTCCCTGAGGGAAGAGGTCCCCTGACTCCTGTGGGAAGAAGTTGAACCCCCATTTCAGGTGTTAACACTATTCGGGCGGTGGAACAGAGGTCTAATCCTGCATTTCCTCCTGTTCCTCTGGCGAGGGAGTGGATGGGTAATAGGGATTGTGTCGGGGAGAGCATCTGAGTGGATGCTTGAGGATACTCCTCCTCCAATGCCTCGTACATTTGTGGGCCCCGGGGCATTGGGCCCCGTGCCCTGTTTTTTGAATTTATATTCCTAGGTGAGAGAAAGAAATAACACCCAATTTGGAGAAGCATGTTCAATTCATATAATAGTGAATTTGTATCTAAAATATGTATAGAATTCTCAGTTTCAATAATTATAAAATACAGAATCCAATAATTACTGAATAAAATATTTTAATAAACATGTCACAAAAGATACAATAAGCATATGAAAAGAAATACTATTACTTATCAAGGATATACAAATAAAAAAGAACAATTACATTTTAATACATATTTATTAGAATAGCAAAAATAAGTAGGCCCATACTGAATGTTAGTGAGTATGTGGGGGAACTAGTACTCCACTGCCAGTGAGAATGTAAAATGGCACAACCACTTTGAATAAGAGTTTGGTAGTTTACTTAAAAAATAAACATCTTAAAATGTTAAACATATAATACAACAAATGTTTAACATACAATTCAGCCTTTCTACTCTTACATTTTTACATAGGGGAAATAAGTGTATATCTACACAAAGACTTATACATGATTGTTCATCATAGTTTTGTGCATAATATCCAAAGAGTAGAAACAATCTAAATGTCCATCGATAGGTGATTGGAAAAAATTTGGTATACCTATAAATGGAATACTACTCACCAATTAAATGAATAAAATATCAATACACACAAACAACCTTGAAAAAATGTCAAAGTAATTTTTCTGAGTGAAATTAACTAGGTGAAAAATGAGTGCATAACCTGTGATTCCATTCAGTCTTTCATCAATAAATATGATGAATGTTAACTTAGGTTTTTCATAGTTGACCTTTGTCATATTGAGGAAATTCATTTCTATTCCTAGTTTTATGGAGAACATTTTATCAGGAAAAGATGTTGGTATTTGATAAACACTTTTCCTGCACATATTAAAATATATGGAGAAATTCTAGAAAATGCAAAATATAGTAACAAAGTATCATAAATATTTGTTGGAGAGGGAAACTGTGGTAGAAGGGAGAGAAGAAAACTTGGGGTGAAGAATATGCTAATTATTTTCAAGGGTGGGTACAAATGTCAAAACCTTTCAAACTGTACACTTTTAATAATATGAAGTTTACTTCAATAAAGCTTTAAAAATACCATGCAAATGATGCATACTATTCAATTTTGTGCTAATTCATCATAAGAATTAACATTATTTTAAATTATTTATCAGTGGGTAAGAGCAATGCTCAAAATATTTCTACATTTAGCCTGTAATTTTGTGTTCCCTTTGCAATACTGCTGCATATATCCAGTTTGAGAACCATGTTCTTAGTTTCCCTGTTAATCACAAAGCAATATTCTGTTAAAATAGAAAGTGAACTTTTTGAAGGCAGGGACTGGGTTTGTTTGTTTCTTTATTCTTAGCTCTAGTGCCTGTCACACAGTAGAAACTTTACTTGAATGGAGAATACTCTCTGATACTGTTTTTCTTTTTTGTATTATATATGTGACATTAAATAACAATCATAAGTTCATCTTAATGATATTACAACTGTGGATATATAACTGGAAGAGGACATTTGTTTTGGGGGCTCATTGTTTGTCTCATTTCCATGCCTGCAATGCTTTTACACACTTTCCCCTGCATTTATTATGGAGAAAACTCAGGTTATCTCAGGTTCAGTTCTCCTCTCTGACACTTATTGTGGTCTTGAGGAGCTAACTCAACATCTTAGAATCTCAATCTCTTCATTGAAATGAAATGTAGACATAATAGTACCTATTTATACAGTTAAATATGGAGTTTATGAGATGAAACCCATAAATTACATGAGTCATAGTAAATAGCTTGGGTCTCACTATACATAGCTTCTTCATTGAAAGTTTTCCATCCAATGCTTTTGCTTTGTGGACATTGCTCTCTTGCAAGATATTGAGTGATATAGATAAGTAAAGGTCTAATAGTTAAATAACTTTTTCCAGAGAATGGACTTTTTGTGTAGTATTATAGAATAGGGAAATGAAACTTCACACCAAGCTTTAATAAATATAAGGGTGGGGGTAGATAATAGTTTTTTTTTTTTTTTTTTTTTTTTTTGCCTGCTCTAAATTTTTCACCACACAGGCAGATGTAGTTTAGTTCTAACTTTGTTCAAACTTGTCCTCTGCCTCTGCAAATATCAAGGTCCTACTTCTTGCCCTATACTTTTTCATCTCCAAACATTATACTAGTTCTACCACAAACAAATGATTTTTCTAAGCCTAATGTTGAGTTTTCTGGCATATATAGGAGTTGTGGTCCTTATGAGTTCATAATTTACTTTATTTGGTATTTATGCAGACAAATAAATGAAGAAACAAAGGAAAGATTTATTTTTTCCTATCCACCAGCAACTTCAAGAGGTACTATATATTATAGTATGAAAACATGTTAAAGGAGTAGTTAGAAAAAGTGTAGATAAAACTATCCTTCTGCCATTCTCACACTCCTAAAGCTATGTTTAAACCTATACTGTAGCAAATCAATAATAATGTTTAGTTACCGTTTACAATGTACCAATAAGCGCTTCACATGTAATGACTCATTTAACTCTCAAGAACAAATTTTGATTTAGGAACTGTTACAATTCCCATTTAACAGATGAAAAAATATAAACAAATGATCACAAAAACTAAGATAGAAATCATATTAAATTATATCACTAGAATGAAGCAGGGCAAGGAATTGAGCCTGGTGAAAAATATATCTCTTAATCCCTGTAATTGAACAACATATTTCATTACAGTTCAGTTTCAAATAATCAGAACTGTACTAACTGAAACCCTTAGAGAAATGTTTCTTTTTTTAGGACAAAGAAGCACATTGTAAAATTTAAGCTTTTGATGTAGAATTAATTCACTTAAACAAAAATTTCAAAAACATGGGCTTCCAATCCTATTAAGTTTCTTAGACAATGAATATTTAATGGTCATATCACTTTGCTTACTAAAGGGATAAAATAGACATTGACACTTTAGAAGAATAGCCATTAACAAAAGAGTAAAATAAATACATTTTTGTTGTTGTTTTCAATCTTCAGGTCACTAGAATATTAAATTTACTATAACTTTCCTTTGTCATGCAGTCTAGTTGGGATTGTCTGTATATTGACATTTCTACATATCTAAGATGTCAGATGCCACGTAGGTTAATTAATTATATATTTTCCTGCATTAATCTGAAAGAAGAACACAGTGGACAACTTCCCTGAAGCAATAAGGTATGATAAGTTGGCAATATAAAGAAACATGCATGACATATTTATAATGAAATGATATATGTAAATATACATATTTAATGAAACAAAACACATAGAGATAATGTAGGAAGTGGTCCATATTGAATAGATGTTAACGTATACTGCCATTTATTTTCATTGTTATTGTTTTGGTGTTTTTATTGGTTCTTTTTAGTTATACATGACAATAGGATTCATTTGGACATAATTATAAAAGCTTGGAATATAATTTGTTCTAATTCAGTCCTAGTACTTCCCCTTCCCATTCCCTGCTAGTCTACTGATCTTTGTGGATATACATGATGGTGAGATTTACTGTGGTATATTCATATAGTTACATAGGAATGTTATTTCTGATTCATTCCACTGTCTTTTCCTATCCCATCCCTAAAATTCTCATAATCAGGGAAGAGAGATTTTTATCTATTGATCAAAATTTTGAAGCTTAAATCAAATATTTAGAAATATTTATAGGAATTTTCCACAAGATAATTATACAATGTGATGTAAAAGATAGCTCAATAAACACTCAATGTAAGAATGTGACTGTTGGTACTTGGGTACTGAAGTGTTTATTGAAGCAGTAAAATTGGTCTATTAAAGTCAGAAGACTTGATGAGGTAATTCTACAATTGGCATTTGAACTAATAAGAAAATTGTGGAAAGGCAACATTATCAACTTGAAATGCATTCACTTGCCTTCCCAAGACCCTTACTATCAAGCAGTTTTGTACAGTCTAGCTGGTGGCAAAATAGCTGATATGTGGTCTGTAAAGGTGACTTGGCAAAGGATCAGGCCAGATGTTTTTCATAGCACACACACACTGGAGCACACAGACTCTGTATATAAAATGATCTTATACGTTAAAGGATCTCATATGATTATCTTAATGAAAATTTTCATGAGTTTAAGATGCTAAGCTTGGAAAAATCTCAATAGATACTCAGGCCTCTATGTAGTCCATTTGCTCTTGGAAAATGCCCATATTGCTTTTAACAGGAATCCACTGATCAAGTCTGTACATACTACATTTTCTCGTATCCCTCCCTTTGCCTTTTTTTTCCCCCCAGACTGCCTTTATTTTATTCAAAAGTGGTAGTTTGCATAAGGATTCAGGAAACAAATCATACAGTTTCATTTTATTCAGGTCATTCACTGAGAGAGTCTCAAATTCATTGTAAGAAGAAGACAAATACAAAATAAGGAGAAAATCTGCCTTTTACTTATGAAGTGTATATATATAAAGGAAGTCACAAGCCACCATCTATGTGTGTAGAATCAAAAAAGCCATGCTATAAAACAATCCATCAGTTCTACTGTTATTTATTTCACCATATTCTTTTTTAATATATTACTTTTCAGTAGACAGATGGAGGTGACTCTTTCAATATAAAGAAATTGACATAGGGCCGGGGTTATAGCTCAGTGGCAGAGTACTTGTCTAGCATATATAAGATCCTGGGTTTCCCCAGAACCACAAAAACATTGAGATAAGTGCTTGCTTGCATGGTCACAAAGATTTTCATAGCAATTTAATTTAATACATCAGTATTTGAGTACTGACTTTGGGTGCCCAATAAAGATTAATCATTCAGCCTTTCAAAAGCACTCATCTAACCATGTATTTTATATTCTCCAATTGCTTCAAACTCTATGTAAAAACGTTTTTTTTTTTTTTGTGTGTGATATTAAAAACCATAGGATTTTACTTTAAATAGATACATTACATGATATGTGAATTGTATATAAAAATCTATTTTTCAAAAATCTTTTCTGTGAAGATTAGACTATCCATTGAGTAGTTATCATATACTAAGCTCTTTGAACATGTTGAAACTTTTAATATCACACTCATAACCTATCTATTAGCAGAGTTTTAACTTCAATTTCACAAATAAACTAAGGTTTAGAAATGTTAAATAACTTGCCGAGGAATATATAGCTAGTAAATGGTGGATTCAAAGTTCTACCTAAGTCTATTTGAGTCTAAACCCTTATTCCTTTCTCATCACTAGGCTGCCTCTGTGCCTGTCTACCTACCTAACAGAAGTCAGCTGAAGGTTTCTTAAGTTGCTTGAATCAACCTTTTGTTTATGAACTTTTAAATGCTTCTCTACATTTCTCAGATTCTAGATTCCATTTATAGCTAGGGACCTGAAGGAATAATAACTTAGAAAACTCCCAATTCCCTTGTGTCTAGGAGATTAATTTCAATCTACTCCTTAAGAATGAGATTTGAGAGGCTGGGGCTATGGCTTAGTGGTAGGGTGCTGGTCTCCCATGTGTGGGGCCCTGGGTTGGCTCCTTGGCACCACATAAATAAAATAAAGGTGTTGTGTCCACATACAACTAAAAATTTAAAAAAATTCAAAAATGTGATTTGAAATCATACAGTAATGATTAATAATTATTTTTCAATTATGCCTCATGAATGTAAATATAAAAACATTTGACTTAACTATTTTCTTGGAACCTGCCATAAGTATAGGATTTGTTGGGAGTCTTTTTTTCTTGGATGCTTCTTGTCTGATCCTCACTTTTTTGATTAATCTCGAAAATTATCATTTTTCTGAACAAGCACATTATTTTGTCTTCAGCTAGTAATTCAAGGATTCTTAATGGTGTCTAATGCAAGTTTTGACTAGATAGCTAGGCAAGGATTTTTCAGCTCTAAAATAGTATTATGGACATATGCCAGTGGTTACTGATAGTACCCAATCACCAAGCCAAATTACTAAGTCTTCCCATCCATGTACAAATGGGGAAAAAGACAGGAAAACTCAAGACCTTATTTCAAATGTTTGATTGCGTCTGGGGATGACAGCAATAATAAAAGACGTAGGAAATCAAAGTTAGTTCCAAACTTCACTTTCAAATTAAAGTCATTTTCAAATACATCATTTTTTATGTTTTACTATTATAATGATTAACATTAATTGAACAAATTGATAGGATTCACTGTGGTATTTCCATATATGCAAAATAATTCATTAATTATATGCAACCACTTTTCTTCTACTCTTAATCTTCCCCTTCTCTCCACTCAGAGCATCCTTAAGTTCCTCTTAAGTTCCTCTTAATTTCTTTCTGTCCCTCATCCCCCTTGCCTTTTCCATATCTACTAACCACTCTTCTGTTTTGTACTTCTACAAGGTTTGATTTATTGGTTTCCATAAATTAATGGGAATATGTAGTATTAAATATGTCAATTTTGTACCACAGAAACCCAAGCCAAATATTTTCTCTTATTTGAGCTACCATCACAGCTACCTATCTGGAGTAACTTTTCATTCTCTTGGTCCTTTACTGTCTATTCATCTTACCACATTAACCACATGTTTTAGTTAGCTTTTTTGCTGCTGTGACTAAAATAACCAACCAGAACAATTGTAGAGAAAGAAAAGTTTATTTGAGGGTTCACCAGTTCAAAGGTCTTAGTCTATAGAAGGCCAGCTCCATTCCTCAGGGCTTGAGGTGAAGCAGAACATCATAGTGGAAGAGTGTGACAGAGGGAAGCGGCGACTCACAAGATGATCAGGAAGGAGAGAGAGAGAGAGAGAGAGAGAGATCTACTTGCCAGATACAAAATATATACCCCATAGTCATGCCCCAAATGAACCACTTCCTCCAGCCACACCCACCTGCCTCCAGTTACCACTCAGTTAATTTCATCAGGGATTGATTCACTGATTAGGCTAAGGCTATAACCCAGTCATTTCTACCCCAAACCTTGTTGCATTGTCTCACATATGAGCTTTTCATATAACACCACAGTTACAGCATCTACCTGAATATCTAACAGAAACAAGTTCAAAGTAGTACTTTTGATTTCTACCTTCCCCAAAACTGTTCCTTTCCTAGTCTTTATCTCAGAAACTTCCACTGCTTTATAGAGTTGATGGCTCCAGAAATCTGTCTGTCATACACCACCACCCAACATCTAATCCATGAGTAAATCAAGGAGATTTTACTCCAAAACATATCCAAAATCATTCTACTTCTACCTCCATCATTATCACCTTAATCTATGCCACAATTATTGCTCATCCGGACCATTGCTATCACCGCTTAACTAGTTCCATTGTTCAATTTATATCACCTCACACAATCTATAGTAGTGGTATTTTTGAACTTAGATCATTGTCCTGCCATGATTAAAATTATTTGAAGACCTATCAAGGTTTAAGATAAAACCCAAGCCTCTTACCTTTATCTTTAGGGTTCTCTATGATCTAGCCTCTATCTACCTCTCAAAATTAATCTCACATTTCTCACCCTCACATTCAATATACTGTAGCCACATTTAAATCCCCTCTATTATTAGAACATATGATGTGCTTTAGGACCTTTTGCATTATGTCCTATCTGACTGGCATGTTCATCCACCAACCCTTTTCATTACTAGATCTTTTTGATGCATCTGCTCTCAGTTTACATGACGTCTTCTCAGATATTTTCATGACCAAGCCAAGTAGCATTCTCTATCATTGACAATTCTTTTTGAAGTACATGTCATTAATCACTATTAGAAATTCACAATTAAGTAATTGTGAATTAGGTTTGGTTGATTAACATTTTTTTCTCTCCACATCCCCCAGTTCTCCCCACACTAGAAGGTAATTACTTTGTCTCTTTGGTTCACCAGTATATCCCTAGATTTTTAAGCCCAGGGTATAGAATATTTTTTGAAAAAAATACAGTACCAATATTCTTAGTCTACCATAGGAATAAAAAAAAAAACATAAATTTAAGGGATTAAATGGACTAAACATACTATGGACTAAGCATACCATGATAAGGCTAAGGAAAACGGGGTACTGGGTATATAAGATCAAGAAAATTAATCTTTGTAAAATCTAGGCCTTCAATAATTCTGTGCTCTTATTTATAGGTAATTAAAGCCAAGGATGCACAACTGAATCTTTTTCTGGGGGGTGGGTACTGTGGATTAAACTCAGGGGCACTTGACCATTGAGCCACATCCCCAACCCTATTTTGTGTTTTATTTAGAGACAGGGTCTCACTGAGTTGCTTAGCACTTTGCTTCTGCTGGGGCTGGCTTTGAACTCATGATCCTCCTGTCCTAGCCTCCCGAGCCTCTGGGACTACAGGTGTGTGCCAATGCGCCCTGTAATTGGACCTTTATAAGAAGGCATGATTAAAACTTATCTAATTAGCTGGTTTGGATAGTACACACCTGTAAACCCAATGGCTAGGGAGGCTGAGTCAAGAATTGCAAGTTCAAGGCCAGCCTCAGCAATTTAGTGAGGCTCTAAGCAATTGAGTGAGTCCCCATCTCAAAATAAAAGAATTAAAAAGGGATGGGGATGTGGCAGTGGTAAAGTGCCCTTGGTCAATCCCTGGTACCAAACCAAACCCAACCCAACCAAACAAAACAAAATAAAACTTATGTAATTAATATTTTAATAGTAGATTTCTTTATCTTCTAATTCCATCTTATTCTTCTTTGCAAGAACAAAATTCTAGAAACAGCAAGTCTAAACCACAGACATAGTTGATATTGTAGACCTGTTTCTATAAGATAAAAGCTCAACAGTCTAAAGGGTTCCTAGAGCACAAGGCAATGGACACCCTCATGAATTATTAATTATCAAAAGAGGTTCTACCAATGTTTACCAAAAATTCAGAGAATAAAGAACTAAATAATTCAGGAATGAAAAGCCTGTCTGCATTACTGAAATGCTCCAATTGTAGACTATTTTCAAATATATATTTTGTTACTCTTGGGAACTATAAGGATTTTATAGATAGACAAGAATTATCTATAATAATGCATCATACCTTATTGACACCTGAGTGAGAGAGGCAGGAGCCACTTCACAGTGAGCTTTATACACCATGCTCAAAATTTAAATTTATTTTTCCGAAAATTAACATGTTTGAAGTAGGGAAGTGATGATATGAAATCGTAGATCAGGGTTTCTTGAAATCTGAATTCCAGAGCAGTCAAAAGTGTGGATTGGAAAACCATACCAAGTTATTTGGAGGCCATTCCCATATTGTGTAAATATGATACTTGAATTTGGTTGCTATAAACATGGGTATACATGTATCACTCTACCAACCTAGATGCCCTTCAGAAGATGAATGGATGCAGAATATATGGTGTATGTGCCCTATGGAGTTTTATTCAGTCATAAAGTAGAATGAAGGAATTCATTTTCAGCCATTTGCAGGAAAATGGATTGAACCTGAGACCATGATGTTAAGTGAAATAAGCCAAACTCAGAAAGTCAATGGTTGTATATTTTGTCTCATATGTGAAAGCTAGAGAGGAAAAAGAAAAAGGAAAGTGTGTGAGGGTCTCATGAAAATCTAAAGAAGATAAATATAGAGTAGAGAAAAAGGACTGGGGGAGGGAAGAAGAGAGGAAAGGGGGAAATACTGGAGAATGATATTGGTCAAAATATATTGTTATATTGTGTATATGTACAGATGTGTAACAACAAATCCAACCATTATGTACAGCTATAATGCACCAATAAAAATAGGGGAAAATGATACCTGAAACTGTGCAAGTAGAAATGGAGGAAAGAAAATAAATTTGAGTTGCAATTATGATGTACAATTAGCTGAATATCCATGGTAAAATGATTTAGTGAAGGAGATGAGAAAAGGGGAAATGTCTCTTCTAAGCTTCTCATCTGGGGAAGGAGGTTGGTGGGAGGGAATTTTTATAATACTTGCAAGCCACAGCAGGTGTAAGAGGTTTGGGTAGGAAGATCATTTTGGATATGTTGAATCTATGATGCCTGAAAAATATAAAAGGGAAAAAAGTTTCATGCTGCTTTGTATGGTATTAAATTCTTCCCTTCTAAATTTCCCCCATGGAATTATAGGATTATAGTCTCCAAGAAAGTCTAATACAGAGACAGCCACTGAGCAGGTGCTCAAATATAGTTGTTGACTTGATTTGATTTGCATACACCCAACCTCAGGCCACCCACCACAACCACCTGGGCAAGGAGAATAGGAAGAAAGCATTCATCTAGCCTTACAGAGCAGGTCTGTAGTGTGCAAATTATCCCTGCTGTCAGCTAAATTCCTTGAGCTGTTAAGAAGATGCCTGGAGAGAAGATTGGCCTATACCATTTACAGAGGTAGCTTGGTTGTCATGACTGTGAATTTTGCTGCAGCAGAGCTGCCTTTCCTAAATTCACTCACTTGTTTCCTTCTCTGAAGCTGTGCTATGGTCAGGACACATCTGTGGCCCTGAAAGAAAAATGAGTTGAGTAGAGATGAAGAAACTAGCTATTTCTTCTCTGGGAATTTAAATAATAGGCAAAGCAGCTTTTCAGTGCTGTACCAATTACAGCACAGCCCAATCAGCTGCCATTTGTTGGAGAAAATAGACTATTTAGGGTGGATTTTAAAATAGGGCTTGCATTTCTTACTAAGATGATTTTTTACCGTACAATAGTGCCATATTGTTGCTGTATTTAAAGTACTCATTTTGAGTGTGCAGGGACTGTAACAGTAACTTAGAAAAAAACAAAACTTTTCCATTTGCCATTTTATCATACATCCTTCAGAAGGAGACACATCAATTTTGTTCTCTGGACAGGCAAATGGACTCATGCGTGAGCCCTTAACCTGAATTTTTGCAATTTACAGTGTTGCTGTCTGCAGCTGCTGCCTCCTACAGCAAGGATACCGCGGGAAATAATTCGGAGGCAGACTGGGAATGAGTAGGTTCTTTATTCTGCTTTCTCTTCTGACTTCTCTTTCCAACTTCAACAACAACCCCCACACAACTCCAACCCTACCTGGTTAAATACCCTTCACCTTAACAAGTATACACGTGTCACAAGCTCAACTTACAGGTGCGTCACACAGTGTTCTCGGGCACAGAAAGATTCTTAGTTGATTACAATAAGGTCAGGAGAAAACAATTAAACGCCTCCTCTTTGGCTCTCAGCCAGCCGCCATCTTAGCTACCTCCTCATTAAGGCTCTTACATTACAGTCCATCAGAAACATAATGTTGCCTCCGTCAGCCTTTTTTTTCCCCACAGCCATTCCACAGTTCTTAACTCTGGAGATGGTTTTCCCACACAAAACACATGTATACTTTGGTAATGTACTTGGCCTTGAGACACAAGAGATAGTGCTAGTGTTCCAGGGTAAAACTACAAAGAGTCCAATCTTCAACAGAAGCAAGGCAATATGTATTTTGAAATGGTTGGGCAAATTTTAATTCCCAGGAAGTACATCTTCACCTAGGCAAGATTGAACCTGATGTACAGAATTTACAAAGCTATAGATCATTCTATGAGCTTTGGTGAGGGTGAGGGTTGGGAACGGGCATACTTAAATCCTCTCTGATGTTAACTAACTGGAAAACCTTAGGAAGATTAATTTGTTTCTCTAGATCTCAGTGTTGCCTCCTGAAAAATTATGGGACAAGAAATTATGGTCTCCATGTTTCTCTTAAAAGGAACATAGATTCAATGCCTAATGCTTTGCCTAGGCAGATGCTTATTCATGGAATTGAAACAAAAATCTAATCTGCTCAAAATTATTTTCATGTTATTTCTCCACCATTTCTGTAATTATTAATACTAGAATAATTTGTCTGAATGAAGGTAGTATCTCTATAAAGGGCTTCCAATAAATCACATCTGTATACACACACATATATATATACATATATGCATGTATTACATCATACACATATATACATAAATGTATATACATATATTTGCGTATGTACATGTATGTGCATACATACACATACATATAAAATCTGTAAGTATCCACCTAGAGATGAGGATCCTATGGAAATAAAATTCAAGATAAGGAATTTTTACATATATACGGTCCAAAAGTTTAAGAGCAGGAGCCCAGCAACCTGTCATGTTCGAATCTACATGTTGTCTTTGCCAGTTACTTGTTATATGACTGTTCAATTAAATCCCTCCTTACCTAAGTTTCTTCATCTGTAATATTGGGTTAATGATAACAACTGCCTCATTTGGCTATTTTGATCTAATGAGATAAAGCATATAAAACACTTCCCCCTTGCTACAGTGACTTCATATATGCAGCACTCAACAAACATTAGCTATTATTATCTTTAAGGTTTTTCAGCATAATTGAAGAATGATTACATTATGCACAGGGTAGTATCAATATGAAATGTATTGACATTTTACATTTTGAATGACATATGAGATGCCCTGCTAGTTGAAGAATTTGACATTTCATTCTCCATCCTTAGTTCTCAACATCTTGTCAGTTTTTTTTCTTATTTATGATGATAAACACATCCAATGACTTCCTTTTCACTTTCTATAAGGAGAATAGGAGGTGAAAGAAGAACCCTCCTCTTTACCAGAGACTCATCCTATCCTTAAACCCCTAGGTGATTGTCAGCTCTATTGCTTCTATCTTACTAAATATATATTCCTAGAATTCCTGCTCAGCAAAGATAATTCATGGAGTCACATGAACACACATTTTTTTTTTGTTGTTGTTTGTTTGTTTGTTTTGGCACTGGGAACTAAACCCAGGGGTGCTTTACCACTGAGGCAATCCTCAACCCTTTTTATTTTTTTATAGTGAGATAGGATTTCATTAAGTTGCTTAGGGCCTTGCTAAGTTAGTAAGATAGAAGTAATAAATGAAGGTAGGATGTCCTGGTGGCTAGTCTTCCTTAAGAGCTATTAAAAATAATTCAGCCAATATAAAGTACCTTGCTTAAGCCATCCAAATGGAAACTCACTTGATGTTGAGTTTGGGAGTATAGATTTTGCCTCAAATTTAAATAACAGCATTCAGGCTCTTTTGCACACTCTAAAATATTTTTAAATTGCACATTTAAAAAAAATCATACATAGCTTTTAAACACATTTTAAAGTACAATTTTAATTGTGTTGATATGCATTCTATTATTTGCAGAATAGCTGAATATTAACATTAAATTTTAAAAAAGTTTTATTTGAGTAAATCAGTAATCTTTTGACATTTCAGAAACCTCAGATATTTAAGCTGTTTTAAAGATAACTCTACATTGCTTCTCATCTATTTCCGTTACTAAGACCCAAGCACATGAGCTCAGAGTGTTCTAATTGCAGAGTTTCTAGGGCTGCTAGAGAAGCCAATCACTGTTTTGTGGCAGAAAAAAATCGACGTGCTCTTATGTCTTCGGAAAGCCAATTTCAGGTTTTTTCATGGTACACTTTTTTAAATTATTTTTCCTTCATGTTATTTTAGATAACAATTTGATTTAAATAATATTGTCTGCTCTGGACTGCAGCATGACTTTTGAATGCCAGGCTGCTCAACTCTGGACTAATTCCTTCATTTAGTGATAAACCATTTCCTGCCTCTTTAGCTAGCATTTTTAAATATCTTCATTTAGCTTCCTATTGAGGAAATGAGGGGGTGAAGGGACAGCTCAAAGAAAGAGAGTTCCTTAACAAAGAAAGGTTGTGGAGGAGGAGAAAAGAAAGAGAAGATTTAAACCACAATATGAAATGGAGGTGCTCTGAAAATAAGAGGCAAAGCATTTCAATTTTCTTCTGGTCTATAGAAAATCGACCAGAACATAAAATGGCATTATTTGAGTCTAGGCAGGAAGGAAGATTATCAAAAGTACCGCTTGTAGGTGTACATTTATTAGTAAGAAATTGACCTGCTATATTCAGATAAAAACTTGCAGCTCCTCTGGGGACAGGACTTCAGATACATGCTAATCACTTTCCTGAGCTCTTCAAAAAATTCCCCAGATGCCTCTTCTTCAGAGTTTGCACATGCCTTGCATATCCTATACTTTGAAACAGACACCAAATTCTTTCTAGCTCATAATTAGCTTCAGTATCTTGGCCACAATTTGATGTCTTTTTAATAGATACATCTGTTAATAAACATGTACTATTTAGGAGACCATAAACACAAGCCTCATTTACAAAAGATTCTTAGTTTAGGATCCTTGGAACTAGGATAGTGATAAAGGGATTCATGGATCCTGATGCCTACAACCTAGGAATCAATCTGGCTAGATAAGACATCAGGCAGGAACATCCAGTTGTTCATTGTCACTCAAAAAATATTAACAAATAATACTGTGCACAGTAGCATTGAAAGTACAAAATACTTAGGAATAAATTCAAATGCAGATCTGTAAGACTTGTATATAAAATTTCAAAATGTGGCTAAGAAAAATGAACGTACTAAATTAAAAAATTAGCTTCTTTTTTTCTTCTTCCCTTTTCTTTCCATGTTATTTTGGGCTTGGGTTTTATTGGATTCCCTATTGATGAAAGATCACTAAGTAGATATTAATTACCTTGAGATGTCAGTTGCACAATTCTCTTCTATTAGTTCAAATAATAATATTCTAGCAGGTTATCATCATTTCTGCTATTCTGTGCTCCAATCTCAAGAAATAAATGTCCTGTGAACTTAAATACAGTAAAGGCATTCCTATTAGAAGAATTTTTGACTTTCAAATGTAATGGATTGTGTTAAAATATTAAAATAAATCTGTGTCCTCAAGTTCTTTCTTTTGCCTATTTGAATGTTGGTACTTGGAATTTTCTAAAAATGAGACCCATTGGTGCAGGCTATAGGAAAATATATGTACCTTGTTCCTGATGTTGAGATATAGAGACAAGACAAAGGGATGAATTGCAGGTACAGAAAAGATGAAGAACATCTGTAGGCAAGTTTTGTTCTGAGTAAACAATTAGAGAAGGTGAGGTTCTTAGAAATACTCCCCTATGCCTTTCTGGCATCCTGGATCCTTCTTTGATCTATTCCATTGACAGACAATGCACACTACACATGACAAGTCACCTGGGGGAACTGCCTCAAATTTTCAGATATTTTCTTCCTTTCTTCTCCCTACTAGTCTAATACTAACCATAATATAGATTCCTCTATTCAGTAAAAATCTCTTTTCAACTAGGCCCCCATTTAAGGAACAAAGAGCAAAAGTATCTAGTATCACCCATTAATCAGAAATGACCATATTATGCCTGAATTTGCAACATCAATTGTGCATTTATAAATCTCTAAAGATTGCGAGGGCACCTGGCAATCCAACCAGTGTTTGACAAGGATCCACTGGGAGAATGATGTTTGCAAGGACTCATCATCTCGGGAAAATGCCAGATGTGTGCCTCTGGGCTCTGGTGCCTTTTCTGCACTATCTTCTTAATAATATAATATTCATACTATTTTCTAGTGGTGATTGCTGGGGGTGAGGGGAATACTACAGCATTTTCTGAGAATATTAATTAAACATTAGAAACCATAACCCCTTCCCTACCACAAACAGTAAACAATTCTCTGCCACCGTGTGATGTGTTTTCTTCCTGGGGTGATTGTTATAAACATGTATTGTTATATGTGAGAACAGTCACAGAGCCACCTGTTTCTCCAGTCATGAGTATGCAAAAAGCACATAGTCTCACTGTTAGTAATCAGAAACAGAATAAAATTATAGTGCTTCCTACTACAGAGACCCTCTCTTGTGTCCCATGGGTGAGTTAGATCCAAAATCAGGAAATGTTATATGGTGGAGGGGTAAAAATATTCATAGACATAAGTTAAATGTTAGATTCTGGTGCCTGCAATCCCGTTCTAGTAAGATTTACTTTACTAAACAATATGGCAATTATCTACAAGGAAATTTGCCATAGCAACCACTGAGATCACTGCCCTCTTGACTAACCCTTGCCATGGCAACCACTGAGATCATTGCCCTCTTGCAAGCCTGAACTTAAAGATTAACTTAGATTAATAGAGTTAAGAGTCTAGCTTGTTTACCACAGCTAAGCACTATGTCAAGAGCATTTATGATGAAATAGAAACTTAAGATCAACTTTGCTGATTACGTTCATAGCTTAGATATTAAATCAGAACAATAGTAGGGGATGTGGTGGAGATGTTATTGTCTCATACAATCACTTTTTCCAGTAAACCTGTTCTGTACCAGGAATTCTATGGGTTTTATGTTAACTACATTCTTGGCATGTTATACTTTAAAAAATGTATAAAAACTGTGTGTGAACTCAATAAACTTGTCAGCATTCTGCACTGGCCTGTGAGTCTGTGTGGTTGTTGTCCATCCATCGCCGACACTGTTTACCCCGTCACATCCCCTGGACCAGGAAGACCCCCGACCGTGCTAGGGCTGGACCCCGGCAAAAGATGGCATTTCATAGATTGACGTGGAGATTGGGAGAATTGGGAGGGTCAGGGGAGAAATTCTATCACACTTTATATTCAGTTCTTATTCTGTCTATGTGTGATAGCAGCTTTGTTGCAAGCCAAATGGTTTCTGAAAATGACAAGCCCATAATAAATTCTATTTGCCAAGCTGAATTATAGAGTCTAGATTGAGGGATATGATGGGACTAAGCCTTTCACTGATTTTCCACTACATATACTATTTCTCCCTGATTTCTTCTCCATAGAATTTAGAAAATATAGGGATCCCAGGTGTTTTTGCTTTTCTTCCTATTCGATATTCCATTTTGAATCCTGGACATCAACATATGGCACAGGAATATAAATTCTAGAAGTCTTAAACTTCATTTTTTTTTTCAGGAAAAGGAAAAGGAAAAGAGAGTAAAAGCAAGAACATACTTGTAGTTTTTTAATGAAAATTGAAATCCATTTATATTTATGTATATAATTTTTAAAACTGACTTCTTTCTGACCTAAAATACAAGTATCAATTTCAGTGTAGGTAGTATGGATATGTTTCTGTTCAGTTGTTTGAATTAAGCAAAGCTGATTTTTTTCCACTCGTCTACTTCGGAATTCTGCTACTCAGAGAGAATATGACAAGATAGAGTGAAATATTAATGAAAAAGGGAAGTTCAAGTTGTGAACCTCTTTCTAAATCACATTTTTTCCAGGTTTCTCAAGTATATTAACAATAATTTACTTGCCCACTGTATTCTCCACCCCTCTTTTTCACATATATTTTTTCCTATCTTGAACCATACCCTGAAGGCATTTGACTACTTCACAACTTTCAACCATTTCCAAATACATGGAACTTTTTTTTTTTTTCTAGTCTAGACAGAACACAAAGCACTGCAATGTGGCTATTGGGGATAATTTCTCCTTAGGGAAGTCTAGTGCTCTTCCACCTAGAAGGGAAAATTTCCATGTGGGATTTTATATGTCATAATACAAAATCAATATTGCTCTTTTTGTCTACAAAATAAATGGATCTGTTTCTAATCAACAGTACAATGTAATAGCCTCCTAGGTCCCATTTTTAAAAAGTACAGTCTTCAAATTCTGTGCCATCCAGAAGACAGAAATAATTTTCACAAAAGTTACAGAGAGATGCTATTCAGTCTGTTCTCTCCTCTTATGATACTCTTTTATTAGTTGCTTCTTCTGTTTCTGTTTTCCTATCCTAATAATACTTGAATTTCTCATTAGAGAGGATTAGGTCAGATTGACTCCTCTTCCAGCCATATCTCCAAGATGACTTTAATTGGGTTAAGACAATTGGTGTATCTACTTCCCCTGGAGATAATGTTTTTGGACCAAAGATGAACATAAGAAAAAAATTGAACTATTTATATTTGAAGAAACATTTGCTAAGGAGTTCTGAAAAAGAAATTTCTTCTCATTTGAGTAGAAGATGCATAAAAAGATGTTCTTTCTCATACTAAATATGAACAAAGAAGCTAATAAATAAGAAGATACAGAAATACATCTTTAGAATTAGAGTGAGTCAGATTTAGAATAATGCTGACTTCATGGAAAAAAGTGGAGAGTACGAAATAAATACAAAAATAAAAGGAAATAAAAGAAATGCTTGTTTGTCATTGAGTTGCCTAAAGCATGACTTATGTGTAAAATACAAGTTATATGTGCCAGGAACATATCTTTGTTTTTTTAAAACTGTCATAAACCCTGTCATTGCTGTCATTATGTACTGCCAAAATCATATTAATGGATTAATATGAGAAAATTGAAACAAATCATAGTACGTAGATGAACTTTGATCCTGTAAATAGCCTTCACTGAAATTCCTTTTACTATAGAAAAAGAAATTAGAGCAAATCAAAAGGATAACATTAGAAAAAATAATCATAAAAGGATATAGTAATGCAGGAATCAAGGCACAAAGAAATATATGACATTGAAAAGAAATAGCAAATAGTGTTTCCTTAGTCATAGTGACTTTAAATAAAAAAGAATGAAATGCTCCAATTAAAAGGCAGAGGTCAGAGAGACAGATGAAAAACATTGTCTAACTCTAGATTATCCAGAAGATGCTCATTTTAGGACTAAGCATACAATTATGTTGAAAGTGAGAGAATGGGAAAAGGATATGTCATATGAGAGCTGGTGTGGGTTTACTAATATCAGATAAAATAGAATTTAAGTCACAGCTGTTAAAAGAAATAGTTATGTGCATCATATACTAATAAAGGGGTCAATTTCCCAGGAAGAGTTGGCAATTATAAATATACATGTACCAAAGAACGGAAACCAAAATATGATGTAAAAAGTAATAGAAGTGAAGGGAGAAATGCAGGTCTACAATTACAGTTTGAGACCTCAATACCCCATTTTTGATAATGGATAGAATAACTAGACAGAATTTAATTAGTAAATAGGAGACATGAAAAGCATTATATATTATACCAAACAGTCAAATACCAAACATTCTATACAATAACAGCAGACTGCAAATATGGCTATGTGCACATGAGACGTTATTTATTCATATGACTTTAAGTCTGTTTTTTAGGCTGAGTATTGTAATAATCATAGGAAGAAATAAAATTGCATTTAAAAACAGCAAAAAATTAAATTTTAAATTTCTTATGCTTTGGAGTGTCATTCAGATAATAGTATTTCAATTAGTATAAGGGATATCTATTATGTTGCTGTTCATCTGGAACTCATAATGCTCTATATATGACAGAAAATATGAACTATAGCCCCAAATCACAGTACAATTGCATCACCATGGTATCAAAGGCTATCAATGCTCTCATAATTCATAGAGAAAATATCATTATGATTTAAGAATTAAATGTCACACAAACCTTTTTTATTATGATGAAAGATGTGTAATTGTAATTCTTGAAAGACATTCAATCTAATTACATTAGAGAATATAAAAAAATACAAGGGTTCTACCAATGAGAATATGAGCTATTTATCAATTTGGCATAAAACTTCTGTGCTTATATCAGAACTGTGATTGTTTTGTCAATGTGTAGCCCAAATGACAGGTTCATTTTGAGTCATTTTATTCAACTACCTATGAGAATTACTGAATACCATTATGTATCAGTGAAATCTCAGCATTATTGGAGATGGCCAGGTCAGCCACTGTGAAAAAAGAACTCTAATGTCCTGAGTAGGCTAAGTCAAGCACATTAATGTTTAATTTCTTAAGCAATATTTTCCCAATATTTGCCATATAAATTCTAAAAGTTATATAAACATGTATAAGATGTTATCCTGCTATTAAGTAGTTTACAGTTTAATCAACATTGTAAGATTTATGCACAAGTAAATAATGCAGGGAACAAGGTACAAAACAACATAAAAGAGTAGAAATTAAGTGTTCAGAACTATTTGGCCTGCATCAAAGCTGTTATCACATATGGACAGAATAAGAACTGAATATAAAATGTGACAGGGATTTTTTCCCCCTAACTCTTCCAAGTCTCTCAATCCACATGTCAATATATGAATGCCATCTTTAGAGATTTATAAATGCACAATTAATATTGCAAATTCAGGCATAATATAGTTATTTCTGATTAATGGTTCATACCAAATGCTTTTCCTTTTTGTGCCTTAAACAGGAGCCTAGTTAAAAAGACGAGAGAGACATTGCTTTAGAACTGGGAGAATAATAAGGAAATGGTATTTGAGTTAAGCCTTACAAATATTTAGGATTTATACATGGAGAGACATTGGGACAAGAGAGAAAGACATTTGTAGCACACAGGTGATCATCAAAATTAATTACCTAGAAGTAGAAAGCATATTTAGCAGGCATGAAGTAAACATTATGAAGAAGTGACTTGAGAGATAAGACTGGAAAAATAAGTTGGAAGCAGAAGAGTATGGTAACTGTGGTAGAGGACATTGTGTGACAACTTGAAATGTAATTGGTACTGAAGAGCTTCTAAGGGTTGGACAACCAATGATAGTAAGATGTCTCACCTCCCAGAAATGGCTTCATCGTGTGTCTGACAGGAGAGTTAAATGGACACATATTCTTCTTTCAAAGGCTCCCAAGCACTTCTAATTGGTTGCAGTTCCTATCCAAGGATTTGATTTTTGAGGGAGCCTAGAGACTAATTAGAGAGTACCAAATGATCTGTGAAGAGAAATAGTTTTACTCAGCTTTTTCACTGTTGTGACCAGGAGACCTGACAAGAACAATTAGAGGAGGAAAAGTTTATTTGGGGGCTTAGGGTTTTAGAGGTCTCAGTTCATAGATGGCCAGCTCCACTGTTCTGTGCTTGAGGTGAGGCAGAACATCATAGCAGAAGAGTATGGCAGAGGAAAACAGCTCAAGACATCACTCCTGGAAGGAGAGAGAGAGGGAGAGAGAGAGAGAGAGAGAGAGAGAGAGAGAGAGAGAGAGAGAGAGAGAAACTATTCTCAAGAACAAAATATATACCCCAAAGGCATGCCCCAAATCATCCACCCATCTCCTCCAGCCACACCCTACCTGCCTATAGTTACAAACCAGTTAATCCATACAAATGGATTAATTCACTGATTAGTTTAAGACTCTCACAACCCAATCATTTCACCTCTAAACTTTCTTGCATTGTCTCATACATGAGAATTTGGGGGGACACTGAATATCTAAATCATAACAAATCTAATTTGCCTTTTCTCTTCAGCACTTTTACTTGAGATTGCCATATGCAATGATTACTGAGTAGCATATGTGTGTGATCCCAGAGAAAGGAAAATACTAGCAACATCAGATTAAATACAATGGTCAGATAGGGAACTCTTCATCCAAAGTAGTATGTAATTTATTGTATGGTACTGAATAATGTGCTTTGTCATAGTATCTACATTTGTTCCCCTTCATGAATACAGGTAGCTGACAGCTGCTTATATTTTGAGCCAAGGATGAAAGTAAGACTATCTACCTTAATTCTTACACATATAGTCAATTTCTGCCTGAACCAATTTCTGCATTTGACATATGTCAATAAGTCTCCTCACCAGAGATGGTGAAATTGATTTAGTAATATATAAAGGCAATGACATATCATTCACATAGATAACATAGGCAATCAATAATCTTAATATAATCACAAGGCAAGAAGCAGGTTGACTACCTTTAATAAAAACATATTGAGCACTTAACTTATTGCCTAGAATAGCATTGTGAGGTATAGAAATAAAAGGGATCTGGATAAAGTGACCATATAATTTATTGATGAAACTGGAACAGGTTTTGAGAAGGAAAAGGGAACCCCTATTCAATTATAAGGGAGTAACAAGTGCTAAAATAGGGAGGGCTGCTATCCCAAGAGAACTATATTTGCAGCCATTCAAGATTTAGAAGATATCTTCTGTATCTTGATGGAATTGACATGTCAAAAATCTTGGTGTATGGGATAGCATATAACCAAATACAAGATGGTGTGAGCCTGAGAAAAGTAAGTGCTCTGAGAAGGAACTATAATGATGAAGCAAGTAAGAGTTGAAATCTGAAGTTCACTAGGCAGAGACATTAGGATAAAGGTAAAAGTAGAAGCTGGAAGAAGTCTGAGTAAAAGTGGGAAAAGTTGAAGTGAAGTGGACAGGAGAGGGAGACTAAAGAAGTGTGTCTGACCTATACTTATTTTGGAATGGGTATATGAAATAGAATTGCTTAAAGATGATTCAATTGACTCCTGTTGGTTCTCCTTGAAAAACAGTCTAAGAAGATATTCCTTACTTCCCTGTAAAAAGTTATTTCTCTCTTTAGAAAGCCAATTCCAATTATGGATTTCATGCATGTCAGGCTCAATAGGCAAGGATATGATTACATCAGAAAGTGGCATGCAATGTGCTCACTTTAAAATTACTTAGAGAATAATAGTTTGCAATCTTTTTGTAAATCAGTAAGCTCTTCTGTCTCTATCACTCCCTCCCAGCATGGCAGGAAAAGTGAAAACCTCATCCTTTTGGAAAGAAAATGACTGATGAAATATTAATAAAGATTACTAACAAAGTAAGCACTATGACTCAGGTTGTATAGAGCCATGGTACCTAGATGGTGAACAAATATATTCAGTATCAAGGCAAGTTATTCATATATTTTAATGCAGGTGACACCACCTCCATAAACTGCAGGGAGTTTTGGGGAGTGGAGCATCGTGGAGATACAAGGGGAGGAGGAAATTGAAAGAAGGGAGTGATTAATAAGGATTAAATAGCAGGGAAAAAAGAGAGGAATTTGCGATGAAAATCCCACACTACATTTAGAAAGCAGTATGTCCACCTTTATTTCCTCTCTGAAATGCTTACACTTCTCTCAGTCTTATCTTTTTGCCATTACAGAAGAACTGATTTAAGTTATATATGTTCCTAAGCACAAGGTTACTGTGGTGAGGTTTTCAGGACATATTCACATATGACTGCCCAAAGTGGATATTTTTATTTTAAAAATGAAAATAGTGAGATTTGGACATTTCCAATGCTAGGTGAAACAAGGTAAGTCTGAGACAACTATATCCATTTAAATGGATTTTTGTTGTGGAGACAGCTGGTGACAGTTTCTTGGGGAAAGGTCAGAAGGAAATCACTGTCTCTGAAATGTAGATATTCTATCCTCTCTATCCTTCACTGGACTCAATAATTATTTACACCTGAGGTAATGGGTGGGAGGGAGGGAGGGAGGGAGGGAGAGAGAGAAAGAGAGACAACAATTATATCAACAAGCTGAGGGACTTATGTTTAACAGGGATGTTCAAAGCAGCCATTGCATATCCTCCCTTGTAACCCCTTAAACTTTGTAAGGATGGCTCAAGGATGGGGGTGACTGTGTACCTGTGGTATTCATTTTGTGCTGTTGGTACCATCCTCCTTGCTCCACCTCTAGAAAGGTTTTCTCGTTATCACATTTCTGATACCAACACATCATAAATAGGCCTTTAGTCAAAGGAGAGATTCTTCACATGGTTAAATCTCAACATCAAAGGGGAGGTAAAATGAGGCAGCATACATTAATCAGAAGATACACCCATTTTTGTAAGAGAGGAATTTGAGTCCTAGAGAGAACTTCGGTGATTTTTCATAGTTAAGAAATGAATTACTAAGAACACACAAAGAATAATTGCGTTCTGCTCAATCCTAGCAGAGTTCCTTTCTTTAAAAGCATAATGCTGACTTGAAAGCTTAAAAAACTCTCAGGGCTTCCTTTGATAGGTGTTTTCCTATAGGCTAGAAAGGTAACTAAGGTCATTTTTATAAAGGGAAGGAAAATAAAGTACAAGAAGTCTGTAGCTATTTCTCAAAGACTATAGTCCAGTTATATCTGTGACAGTGAATAACTCATGGAACAAGGGACACAAGTGAGAGCTCAGAAGGTAGAGGGAGGCTATACTGACTTCAAATTTTTTCAAAGGAAAAAGAAAAATTTCACTGTTGTTGTGGTACTGTTGCATGGGACCAGCAGATTTTAAAAAAAGGAACAGTTATTCATGGGTTTGAGGGTTTTGTTTTCAGCTGTGGAATGGGGTCTACAGCATGGTCATACATGGAGGAGCAGTGGCTTCCTCCTGCAGTGCACAGGCTTGCCCACATGCTGTGTGATAAGAAAGGAGAACTGGAATATTAAGGTACAAACTTACACTACTAAAAACCAATTGAACTTTGTTCTGAATGATTGGCTGCTATTGGTAAATACATAAATAGATAGTATTAAAGTACTATTGATTTTAAATAAGGGCCATGAGCTTCCTATAGAACCCTTCATTTAGTTAAATAATGGCATAGGTTAGAACCCCTCTTAGGCCAAATAATTCATATACATTGGCAAAATTCAAGGGCTGTTTTTCTTTTATTGATAGGCACTAAAGTTTATGCACTGAAAGGACTGTCAATTCAAACACACTATGAAGAATGTCAACATCAGAAATGTAAATACGCCTATAATTGATGAATTTCATAATCATTTCCCTCTAGTTTAGAATATTAAGTCAAATCAGTGTTTATAATATAAGACAGGTATAAACACAAACATAAAATACAGTCTTAACACAGAAACACAAATACAAACACAAGAACATCAGACTTCTAACAACTTCCACCCTGAACTGAGAATACCAAAATAAAAAGATAAACCTGAGACTTTTCTCAGAAATTCCATGAACTAAAACCCAAGCATTGTATCCCATTTAGACAATTTCATGCCTTGTTTGAATCCATATATTGCCATATATATATATATATATATATATATATATATATATATTCAATTTTATATAAAACAAAAATAAATTATTTATTCTATAATCTATAGACTATTAAAAGCAGTAAGTTAGAAAGTAAAAGCAAGTAAAAAAGTCGTGAATTTAGGTGACAGGAATGAGAAATGGCAAACATTCTTGGAGCAAGCTAGAGGACAAACTCTAAGAATATACCCAAGCAATAAAAACCACTCCAATTTGGGGTGATTCGGAGTATGGATGACATATCTCAATAAATATCAAGGGCATAAGAATATACTACATGGCCTGATATATGATGATGACCATCACATATCATAACTAATTAATATAAATTCATTAGTTTTTTTTTTCCATAATCATGCAAAAAAATTATATTCTGTGAGATTTTGTTTATCATCTTGGGTACGAAATTGCATAAAACATAATTTGTATCTTACTGATTTTCCAAACATTTAAGTTTTTAGGTAAGTTTCAAGTTTTCTGTAAAATTAACATTTTGGAACAATTCATTCCTTGATGATGCTAGATTAAAAAATTACCATAAATATATGTTATATACACACACAAATATATGAAGAAATGTGGGTTGCACAGGGAATTTAAGTATGTGTGCCTATGTAAACAAAAGCAGGGCTACTCCTAGGATGCAGGGGACAAAGACTGGGTAAGTATTTTTATGGGGCTTCTGACTATATGAAAAACAATATAATCTATGAGGCCACGTGCAGTATAGTGACTTATTAGTGAATATTTAGAATATTGCATAGATAAATAAGATTTAGAATAATGGATAGAGTAGGTACCATTGTATTTGTTTATTGTATGGAAAGTGCACCTGAACATTCTTCATAGTATTTAAGCATAAGCTCTAAAATCTTAGAGATAGTTCAGGTTTAAAAATTATCTCTTTGTATGTTTTATTATCAAATGTGTTGTTTCTGGTTAATTTCATATCTCTTTTTAATTTTTAATATATTTTTGTTGTAGGTGAACACAATACTTTTACTTTATTTTTATGTGGTGTTGAGGGTCAAACCCATTGCCTCACACATGCCAGGCCAGCGCTTTACCACTAAGCCACAGTACCAGCCCCTAATTTCATATCTTTTTTTTTTTTTTTTTTTTTTTTTTTTTTGATACCGGGGATTGAACTCAGGGACACTCGACCACTGGGCCACATCCCCAGCCCTTTTTTGTATTTTATTAGAGACAGGGTCTCACTGAGTTGCTAAGTGCCTCACCATTGCTGAGGCTGGCTTTGAACTCGCAATCCTCCTGCCTCAGCCTCCCAAGTGCTGGGATCAAGGCGTACACCACCACGCCCAGCTCTAATTTCATATCTTCAACTAAAAAATATAGCAATACTAATATTACTCATAATACCCTGACTCTTCACAATCAGTGTATTTTGAAATAATGTAGATCTTCTTGCCTCTGCAGTTCCCTAATGCCATGTATTTAATGCTGGTTAAACCATCACTTGTGGCACTACATCATCCATTCTTCCTCTTGTGAATACTAACTTACAGTGACAACTCTTAAAGGTTATTAATGTGTTTGTTGGTGATGACCACAAATACAAGCCTTGCCCAGAGTATGCAGAAAAAGGATGAGCAATAATATGATTTTTGGTCATGCTAAATTTATTATTTAGAATTTTATTGCATAAATATAAAAACACATCTTCCAAACATGTCTTCTGAATTCTTTAGGCCATAATAACTGCATTCCTAGAATATGCTGTTGATAACATCTCTGATAACATCTCTGAGTTGATAGCATCTCTGAGTTGATAACATCTCTGAGTTGATAACAACTCTTGATAACATCTCTGAGTTCCATGCACAGCTACTAGCATGGAAGATAAGAAATGGTCCCACAAGTAGAGTAAGAATGGTTCTATTTGCTCATCCTTCATCCTTCATCCAAAATAGTTTAAAATCAACCTGGGAGAGTTTGACATGCTCGCATAAATCCAGGGAGAAAGAGGGCATTGATTATCAACTAAACTACCCCATGGCATTGTGGAACAATGGTCTTACTAGCCCACAGAGAATATGGATACAGGCACCCTGCAGAAGACTGCTTTACACATGACACACACCTATAAATGGTGTAGGATGACTATGCTGGTTGTCAGCAGAACAGAGCACACAGGGAAAATGATAACACATGCAGATACAGACTAAAGAACTGATAGGGCATTAATTCTCAGAGCCCTGTACTCATCCAGTATCCACTGTAAGAGTTACCTTCAAAGCAGCATTTCAGAATTATTCAGGCTGCCTGATCTCACATGGTCTTTTGAAAGAAATAATGTGTTGGGTAGGAATTTAGCCATGGGTACCAAAGATTATTTCATTGGAATGGATTCAGAAGCTCCTCAGGTTATATGGTTAGCTTCATATGCAGGAGGGGGAGGATTTAATAATAGCTTAAATAGGAGAAATGGAGACTGGGACCCAAGTGGGACCCAAGTGGGTCCCAGTCTACACTCAAGATAACTTGCCCAAATATCAGTGTTGGCTTTAGACAGTCCCAGGTATCAGAGAAGGATTTATATAAATTCAAGTGATACAAGTTGATCAAGGTACTGGTACCCCACAAGGTACTGGTATAAAAGGCCCCAAAGATTCTTTTGGCACTAGCTTATTTTAGTCACTGGAGGGCATCTTTAAAAGTTTGAGGAAGTCACTCCAAAATGCTGGGGTGTGGGGTGGAGCCAACCTAGCCCAGGTCTAAGGATGGTAATATACAGAAATAGCAAAGGATCCAAAGAAAAAACAAAATGCAAAACAAAAGCAGTGAAAACCTCAGAAAAATTAGAAATCTAAAGAACCTAGGCTTGGATTAGAACTTTAAATTTCCCTTAGAAACTTAAAAAAAGTGTACAGATTATTAGCAAGTTATCTAGGAGGATAAACAGGTAAGAGTCATAAAAATCTAAATTACCAAGAGTCAGTCTCTTTGATGATAATGATGAAGAAGTGAGGAGAAAGTGGGTGACAATGATGATAATAACTAAAATAGCAAAAGATGACTAATATTCTTGATACTATGATAAATAATTTGTATTTTTATCATATTCAGTCATTGGAATAACCTTAAGTTTTTTTACACTGTCATTTACATTTTTTAAAAATTTGTTTTAGTTGTAGATGAACACAATATCTTTATTTATATGTGGTTCTGAGCATTGAACCCAGTGCCTCATGCATGTGAGATAAGCACTCAACCACTGAGCTACAACCCCTGCCCACTGAGCTACAACCCCAGCCCCATTGAGCTACAACCCCAGCCCCCACTGAGCTACAACCCCAGCCCTCCATGTTATACATGAATGAAATTGAGGCCCAGACTGATAAAGTCACTGGTTCAAAGTCATATAAATACTGATAATATTGTTTTACTTTTAAATTTTATTACATTTATTATTTTAGTTAATGGCAGAAAGCTACTTCGTTTATAAAATATTTGTAGTGAGCTTTTCAGAAAGTCAGCTTTTGGTAAAGTTAGGGACACCAAACTAAGCTCAAATTTGAGTTTAAATAACAAGTTTTTATCAACCTACTAAAAGCCTATGAACAGTGCACTGTAGTAGGTAGAAATCAATTTGTTTTAGATCTACATGGTCCCATATGGAAGCCACTAGCTACATGTGTTATTTAAATCTAACTTAATTACAATTAAATTAATAATTCAGTTCCTCAGTTACACTAGTTCCACTTCAAATACTCACCACACATATGTGGCTAATGGCTATCATATTAGATTATGCAAATATAGAATAGACCCATAGTCTCAGAAAGTTCTATTGGATAACACTGTTGAAAATAACTTGCTCACTCTTAAAAATACAACATAGCATTAACAATAAAGATAAGTTATAAAAACAGAAGATTTTGTAACTGATGAAATGATCCAATGGCAGGTTAAAGGAATACCTAAATTCTAGTCCTGCTTTTTTATGCTTTAGGTGCATAATATTATGGAAGTGGTTTAACTTCCATAGGCTTCAATTTCCTGATTTTCCAAATAAACATAATATTTCCTCTATAACTATCAAACACATCAATATGACAATGTGATATATATATATATCACATATGTGATATATATATGTATCACATTGTGATATATATATATATATGTATCTATATATATATATATATATATATATATATATATATATATATATATATATATATATATATATGTTAATCTTTTGTTTCCCCATCACCTTTTATTTTGGGGAAATACCCTCTTTCATTTTATGTTATTCTGGTGGTTCCATCAATCAAACACTCAGTCTACTCTACCGCAGTATTGCAAACATGATCTAGGATAACTAATTGGAAAACCCTAGCTCCCTGAATGTAGTGATTTACCTCGAGATATTTATGTGACCCAAACTGAGCCAGAGTTTGCTGGAATGATTGCTATGTGAGAAAATGTCAAATTCCTTTCTGGTATGTTGAACTACAAGAGTATGTGATATTGCCCTGCTAGTGACCATCTATGCTAGTGACCATCTATGCTGCCACCTAGAGTGATTTTTCCAGAAAAGAAAAAGGGGGGGGGGAGGGAAAAAAGCTAAAATTAAAGAGATAGGTAGAGAATGAAATTTTATCTGATAGCATCATTTGAAAGACTGGATCTAGCCACATTGTCTGAACCCAGACTACTAATCATTGTTCACTTAATGACTAACTTTAACTTGTACTCTTTGCAGATGGATTTCTATCCTCTTGCTAAAGACGAGTTTTCCCCAATTTCAATAAATTCAAATACTAAATATCCTAACATATCTTATTCCATCTATGACCTCTCCCTTGAGCCCCAGGCAGAAATATCTAATTTTTCAATGCTTCCACTTAGATATTAGTATCTTAAACATAATATGTCAACAACAAAGTAACTCATGACTACCCCAATCTCAGTTATCTCCAGGATTTCCATATCAATACATTTTATCACCATCTACTCAATTGCTCAAATACTTAAATATCACCTTGGATTTCTTTCTTTCCCTTACCCCCAAGTAAAATCCATCAGAGACTCCTGAATACTCTCCTTTTAAAATATATCCAAAATCTGTCCTTCCCTTTGTGTTTACAATTCCACAATCCTAATTCAAACTTTTATAACTTCTCATCTATAATACTGAAGCTCAATACCCCATAAAAGATCTCCCTGCCCTACTCTTGTTTATTTATATTCTTACTTACACACCAGCCAGAGTAATATTCTTGAAATACACGAAACCATACCCTTAAAACTATCTAATCCCTTCCCATCAAATTCAAATTCTTAATAATGCACCAAAGAAAGGTTTATATACTCTACCCCAGAATTCATTAATTCCTTCCTTCCTTCCTTCCTACCTTCCTTCCTTCCTTCCTTTCTTTCTATACTGGAGATTGAACCCAGGGACACTTAACCACGGAGCCACATTCTATTCCTTTTATATATTTTTATTTAGAGACAGGGTGTCACTGAGTTGCTTAGAGCCTTGCTAAGTTGTTGAGACTGGCTTTGAACTCATGATCCTCCTGCCTCAGCCTCCCAAGCTGCTGGGATTACAGGCGTGTGCCACCATGCCCAGCCCCAGCCCACCTTTCTGACTCTGTTTCCCAGTCCCTTCTTACACACTATACTATATTCATTGGATGCACCACTGCAGGGCCTTTGCACTGTTTCTTCTTATCCTACACGTGTTCATGTCTATCATAATTCTTTTAATTTTTCTCAGCACTAATCACTTGCTGAAATTACCTACCTCATCAAATTGCTTACTTGTTTATTTTCTTTTTCACTAGATATATGGAAGTCCATGAAACAGGAAATTTGTATTGTCTATGACAAGTAGTAAAATTAAGATAAGAACCCACATCTGAAGATTCAGTCTAGCTTTTTCTTTGAGGCCTAAAATCTATTTAAAGAGACATGGAACATTGTAAAAATTGTATTATGATTAAACACATTAAGGTTTAGTATATTACCATCCTCAGGTACTGGTTATTTGAAGAGGACTAAAAGTAGTAAAATATTTTGGAAAAGACTAAGATTAGGATAACCGGGTGTCTTAATGGTAGACATGACAGAGATGGTGGATTTAGAAACTTCATGTCAGAAAAATAAAATGTAAAAACAAAACATACATGTGTAGAGATAATACTTTGTATCTGAACAATATTTATTCTATGAAAATAACTTTAAAATTCCCAATTTTGATTCTTGCCATGTCATAGTTTTATTTAGCATTGTTCTTTGTATTCAGCAGAAACAAACTCTCAGTGTTCAAGTACTTACATCATGGGCTTTATCAGTTTTCAAAAGAACTACTTCAAAAACAGATTTCCTTTTTCCCACAGGAACCTCAAAATTATTGTGAATAAGGTAATGGCCCTGGATAAATTCAGTCTCTAATATGTTACAATTAAAATAAGATTTTGAGTACATTCAAATGTGGGAGGAAGTGCCCAAACTTTCAAGGTGAAAATTATGTTATCATTAACGTGCAAACCAGTTGTGTGAATCCATGCAGAAGACAAATGCTACAAATGCCTAGTGAATAAGTTATTTATTGGATTGTGCAGGCTGCTTGTAATAAGAGACAGAGTTGTAATGAACTAAATAACTTTTTTGGAAATATGAGCAAAGAAAACCATATAAACAACAGAATAAGTCTGTTGTGGGTATGTGCAGCCAGAAACAAAGATATAAGACAAAGGCAAAGAGAGAAAAGACAAGAGAGAAAAGAAACAAAGATTCCCAAGTTGAGACTCAGACTAGCAGTGGCAGTGATAATAGAAGAGGCTATATATATGCTTGCAGTAGAAAGTTGAGTGTTATGAGATTTTTTGTGTGTGATTTGACTCAAAATATAACAAAGTACCCTATGAGTTATCTATGCAGGTTTATACTTTCACATGAATTATGTGTGCTGAGAATATCAAATCTTTGGTGGTATGGTAATAGATTAACTTGTGATACTGGAACAAGAAAGAGAATCTATTCTCCAAGTCTTCAGGCTGCTTGGAGTGCTGACTAGGGATGAGTATGTCACCATCTCACCAGAGGAATATCCATCTGACTTAATGAACTAAAGAGTATGTGTACTGAGGTATTTTTTTTTAAATATCTTGGGGTATATATGTAAATTTTTAATATCATATAATGAGCATGCATCAATTTTATACAAAAAGAAAATACCAAACATCTACAATCTCCTCACCCAGGGATCAACATTACCATCATTCAATGTAGTCCCGCACATTGTTTTTATTGTCATTTACCAATATGCTCTGCATTACCAGACTTGTATCACAAAATAAGGTTATCTCTTCTGATATTCAAAGTAATACCAGTCCAGATTTTGTCTCAGAGATTTTAATTGGTCCTTTTGTTCTCTTAAAGATTGCTTTTCCTTAAAGAAAATGTGATAGATATAACAATGGAATATTACTCAGCTATAAAAAAGAATGACTTTATGACCTTTGCTGGTAAATGGATATATCTGGAGACTATCATAATAAGTGAAATAAACCAGTCCCCCCCCAAAAAAAAAAAAAAAAACAAAGATTGAATGTTCTTTCTGATATGTGGATGCTAACAGACAACAAGGGGAGGGTAGGGGAAGAATAGAAGTATTAGACAAAGGGGAATGAAGGGAAGGGAGGGGAGATGAGATAGGAATAGGAAAGACAGTAGAATCAATCTAACTTAACTTTCCTATGTACGTATATGAGTACGCCACAGTGAATCTCAACATAGTGTACATCCACAAGACTGGAATTCTAATTAGAATAAGATGTATTCCGTGTTTCTATAAGTATGTCATATTATACTGTACTGTCATGTATAACTAAAAAGAAGAAATAAAAATACTAGGTTTGGAGAAATTTTAAAAATCTTGCTTTCCTTGATACTCCTAAATTCCTTATAATGAACACAATATCTTAGTTAACCCAAACTGCATACAATAAAAGACTAATAATTTTTCAAATGAAAATCAACTGAAGGAATATTACATGATACATGTGCCAACACAGCCCTAGTGGCCAAACCAAGTGTGTACTACATTTCTATGCATTCTCAAGATAAAAGAATCTTAAATACTGAACATTTTATTTTATTGTATTATTTTTTATGTTTTGGTACTAGGGATTGAACCCAGTGGTGCTTAAGACTGAGGTTCATCCCCAGCCCTTTTATATTTTGAGATATGATCTCACTAAGTTGCTGAGGGCCTCACTAAGTTGCTGATGCTGGCTTTAACTCATGATCCTCCTGCTTCAGAGGATTATAGGTGTGCACCACCATGCCTGGCTGAACATTTTATTTTTAAGTTATTTCAAAGAAGCTGCAGCTTTCATCTGAAGAACCAAACTGTATAATAGAAATATCACAAATATTAAATGCAGTTTGGCTTCACCTTTGACTATTTTGGGGATACATCATTTCCTTTAAGTATATTTACCTCCTCCTGCTTGTAGTTATTAAACTACAACTTAAAATAAACTATGGCTTGAGCTAGTCTCCTTTCAGATGACTTTTCTGAATCATTAACCACTTTAGTGTGCATTTGGTTTTGACCATTTGATCATTTCCATGGTGATTTAGAAGAGCAGCAGAAAGGAAGCAGAAAATGATATTAAGACCTGTCATTTCATGCAAAGTGGAGGTCAGAACAGAAAACACGGAAGAAGACTTCTTGCATAGTGTCATTCAAAATAAGTGACCCATTATGCTGATGATAATCAAGGCACTTTACTGGCTGCCACTTCTGCTTATGCTAACGTTGCCACTTTTGAATTACTATGCTCTGAAGGAACTAATAGATGTGTGGAACCCTCCTTTTTATCCCCACGCCTCTTGTCAGTTTAACCGCTTCTTTTTGCTTCTGTGAAATGCTTGGCTTAAAGATAATAGAAGCCAAACTGCTGTTACTCCATTTTGTTATCATCTGCCTCAAACTATTGGAAGTCTCCTGTCACCAGGCAAGAACAAGCCCGGGTATGATAAGCCAGCCCATGCACAATAAGATAAGACAAAAGCAGGGCCTTGCAATGAACAGTCAGCACATTCCATTGTTCTGAGGACAGCCTCCACCAATGAAAACCTCCTTAGTCATGCAGGGGCTCCCCTGACCAATCAGGCAAACCCCCTCCCTCTCCTTGCTTCAACCCCTATAAAGACTCAGTCTCTCCTGAGTTCGAGGCTCTCAGTACAGATACACTGTGTTGATGAGGTCTGAGAGTCCGAGCTTAAGCCCAAATAAAGGCTCTTTGTTTTTAAATGCACTCCGGATTCCTTGGTGGTCTTTGGGGTCCATGCTCTGGGCATAACAGATGTAGGATGAGTACTAAATCTTCAAATGATACAATGCATTATGGGTACATTAGTGACTGCTGGCAGGATTTAGAAGATGTATACAACAGCTCGTGACCATCTTATATTAATAATTTGCAGCTTGAGATCCTGCAAAATCCAGAATCTTGGGCAAAATTGTGAAATCAGTAGCATATAAATTCATAGTGCATTATCCTTCTTCCCCAGTGGTCTACTCTAACCTTGATAATGTCCACAATAACTGGAACTCCTTGCTGTTACAACATTGAACTAGGCATTCCCTATACTCATGAATTTTCCTCATGTCTTCCTTCGCTTACAAACATTTCTATTCAGATTGCATTCCCTTGGATCCTCCAAGAGAATAAAGGACAATTCCAAGTAAATAAAAGTGCACCCAAATAATGGAGAAATGTTGCCATGGTGATATTTAATAGTGATATCTAAAATATAGCTCAGTCATCTTCAACCATTTCTTAATCTCAGAACACTTTGATCAAATAATATTTTACGTATTTGCTAGTACTTTAGAATATAATAGAAAGAACATGTGTTTTGAGTCAGAAAGACTTGTGTGTGAATGTGGACTGTCCATGTATAATTAGGAGATTTGTAATAATTTTTACACACTTAGAATTTTTCTTGATTATAGAACTAACACATGGTCAATGCAAAAGAAAACGGGACAGGATGGAATGCAGAAAGTATAAGAAAATAAAGATCACCCATATTCCATCAAGTGAAAGTAGTTACCATTAACATTTTTTATATGTTCTTTGATGTACCTAGCTTGGATAAGAAGCTGAGTCTCAACTTTATATGGACACTGTGAAAATTAAGTAATTAAATAATATAGCTAAAGCACCTAGCAAGATGCCCAGCAAACAGCAGGCCCTCAATAAATGTAACTACAGCTTGTCAAAGTAACTTTACATTTCATGCCTCGTTTGATTCCCCATGCCATCACCCTGATGTAAATGAAATCAGCAGTATTAGCATTCTTCTTCTTCAGATGATTCTTTTATTAATAGATATCCCCAGGTCCTGAATCCCTGAAGATTTTAAGTTCAGCATATTTAAGTAGGGATCAGGCCTTGTGTATGTGACAAGATTTCAACACATAAACCTAGTGCACAGACTTAAGAACCTCTGCTTCAGAGAAGTTTTCTGCCTAAGATGTTTGGTGAGGGAAAAGGCAGGAAGAAAGGCAAAGATAAAATGTCATACCTAATCAAAAGATGGTACAGTGGGCCTTGACTCTCCCTTGTCCATATTTCTGGAACTGTAGCATAGACAACAATGAACAGTCAGTATGACAAACATTACCTGTATAGAACAGAAGACCACACTTCAGCCCTGTGGTTTCCAAAAGTTACAATTTCATTTAATGATTTTTTTCCTATGTAAGGCAGGAAGGTAGGCCCCAAACTTTCTCCTAGATGTCTTGATTAAAACTCAAAACAGCCTACTACAAAGTAGGCGTTGATGGGCAGAGCCAAGGTAATTCTGATACATATCCTTGAGAATCTTTTCTCTATACCTTATGTCTTTTTTGTCATGTGCTATGCCCTGGTATATGTTCTAATTTCTTCTACCTAAATATTGTTCCCAATTCATACTTTTTATGAGTAGCCCGAAAAGAGTAAATCTGCATTTTTATGTCTTTATGTAGCCCCACATTACTTAGCATAATGTATTGCACCCAGCCACAGATCAATCGATGTTATTGATTCACCAAATGATGAATATGAAGCAACCAGCCAGTTCTACACTAGCCCTACAGGAGAAGAATGTGGAATGTACTTGTTTTGAACAACCTTCATTTGCCCATGTTGTTGGAAAAACCACTTCCCTCTGGGCAAGGTAAAACAGCTGCCTCCATCCTCTCTCAGATTCTTCCTTCTCCAGCCCCTTCTAACTGTATTGTACAAGTCTTTGACTGTTTTCCTTAATTAGTATTATGTGAACCATTGCAGAAGTTCATGGAAGTGGATCTAAAAAATTAATCTATCCTCTTCTTAATAGGCCTCTGGCTAACTCACCCACAGTTCTTTTCCTACTCTTGTCTAGAAGCTCTGAAATGAAGGAATATCTAGAACTTACCTTTAACTTCCAATTCTTACAATGTAGTTGTTTTGCTTGTGGTCATTGAAATCAGACACCTCAAGAAGAATAAATGCTGTGATACTGTTTAATCTTGAAGACATGGTTCTTTCCACTCTATGGATCAGTTTTGTCATTTGTAAAAAGAAAAATGGGGGGAGGGATAATATCAGTATCCATTCCAGAATTTTTGTGAGGATTAAATTCCATAATGCTTATAAAGAACTTAACACTATGACAGAAACCTGAGTAAGTGGTCTGCACATGTTGAGGAGAGATGATGTTGTCATTTTCAGTTACAAAGCAGTGAGAAATATACTGGTGTTAGGACCATTACACTCAACAAATCACATGGGGCTGTTCTGACTAGGGTCAAAGTGGAGAACAGGTACAAATCAGGGACCTGAGCAATCCAAATACAGAAGGAGGACTTGATAGAGAGGTAAGGGCCTGGCTTAGCCATTGGATTCTTCCATATATTCATCGAGGACCTGCTGCAGCAATCATTAATGATTTCTCCCAGATAGACGGACGGTTGAAGACTGCAGTTTAATATCAATATTTCCTTTTTAAGATGTGTTGTGATAAATTCTGGATCAATGGTGTTTAGCTAATTTTAAAGGTATTGACTTGATTTAACTTTTTACCCTTATAATAGCAAACTGTTACTAGCCAATTAGGTCTCCCTGTGTGGGAATAAGAGTAAAGAAAATTATAATAAACCTATAATAGCTTCACTCAAGCTATAGGAACTCTATCAGCTTCATCAATGTTCAGGGTCAGTGCTTTATGTACATCTCTGTTAACAACAGCTCTGTTAAACAATCTGAAAGCAGTAGAGGTGGCAGCAGTTAATGTCAACAATGAATCTTCCCAGTTGCATCCCTAAATTATATACAACACAAATAGATCTCCACCCCACCCTACCCCACCTTTTAAAGCATTATTATGAGTTGTCCTTTAGGTAGTAAATGAGGATCACAGTACAAGGAACTGATTTTCCATTCAGACTGGACCAGAATATAATTCTCAGTGAGAATTTGGGATTGTACATTTTCTCCTTTGTTTACATAGGAAGAAAAATCATTAAATGAAATTGTAAATTTTAGAAACCACAGTGCTGAGGTGTAGTCTTTTGTCCTATACAGCTAATCTTTGTCATCTTGTTGTATATGCTACAATTCCAGAAATATAGACTAGGAAGAGTCATGGCTAACTGTACCATCTTTTGATAATGTATAACACTTCATTCTTGCCTTTCTTCTTACCTTATTAATGTGGGTTACTCTAGACCATGCTAGCCTCTACCCAGGTAAAGTCACTGGAAATCTTGAAGCTCCATTAATAATTTACACTCATCCTACTTCTCTCCCACTCCTTTCCTCATTGTTGCCAGTATACATTGTAAATTCTTTACTCCATGATGTGACTTATGCTGTTTGCTCCCCCTGAAATGCACTCCCTCCTCCTCCCGGCCTCTTCAACTTCTATGCATCTTTCAATGCCTAGCTCAACTTCTACTTCACTAATTAAGCCTCTTATGCTGGATCCAGCACACATCAATCTTAATCTCCTGTGAGCTGATATAATTGTTAGCCTTAATCTTTTCTGAATTGATATAATTATACAAATCATCACTAAACCAAGAGTTTCTGTTAGAAAAATGCATATATGCCAGTAGTTTTATAAATATAAATATGTATTATATAATATGCATATTATATAATATACATGTATATAATATACATGCCAATCTTCCTGGCATGAGTTAAAAATTCTGAAGCTCAACTTTATATTGGATATTTCTTTTGCATTTTTCAACACTTCATGTTAAACATGTGTAAAGATTTACTTATAATCCCGTGGTAACCCAATTCTACATACTCAGATTATCTGTCCAGCACCTCTTTATAGCTAATTTATTTCCCTAATAAATATATACTGCTCATTTTCTTTTCATTTTTAAAGAGAGAGAAAAATATGAAAGAAGAAGAAGATAATATGGCATCTAAGATAATTAAAAAAACAAAGAATTAGAAATAGGAAAGCAAAAAAAACAATTTTTCAGCATTCCTTACTATCATTTTTCATGGTAGTAAACAATAATTCTAGACCATACATATTTGTCTGGTGTTTGAAACCTAATGTATCTACAGCTCTGGTTGTGTTTGGCTTACAAGGTGAGATTAAAAAATAATGAGCTAATGCCTATTATGAATCCAGACTCCAAATGTTCTACATAGATCTATTTCTTCCAACAATCTTATAAAAAGGGTTTGATTCCCATTTTAAAGACAAGGAAAGTAAAAGCCAGAAAGGTTAAGCAACTTGTTTTCACTTGCAGTGATTAGGTTGCAGATCCATAATTTGAGGCTGGGTCTGGCTTTGCTCTCATATTTACAACTACTATTCTGTGTGGCCTCTGTTTCCCTGGGTTTGCTGAGGGCCCAAGTAGAGGGTTGTGCTCTCTGTATCTGATCAGGACTGGGGAAGTCATGCTCTTACAGTATTACCTGATGCCAATGTATTTACTACTATAGGTAAAATTGACTGTAGATGAGGCATCACTGTAGGCATAAAATTCATGGATGCTGAAACCAAACATGCTGATTTATAGTGCTTAACTCTGCCACTAACTAGCTGTGTGACAGTAGGCAACTCATTTAACCTATTTGGCCTCAGTATTTTTTTTTCCTCATCTGAAAAATGAGGTAATTGAACTAGGTGATCTCTAAAATTCCTTCTAACTCTAATAAGGTATGAATTAAATATCAGAATTATTACTCCAAAAAGGCAGCTAATTAAGTATCTGCAATTAAACCAACCAAAGTAAAAATGTTGCTCATTAGATACAAATATATGTGCTAAACTAAATTTAGTGTTTTGATGCTCATAGACAATTTGGATTGGACTTGTGAATAGTACAAAAATCAGTGTGAATGGTAAAGTTTTAAATAACCTAAAGAAGAAAATATCTGATTACAATGTCATCAAAACAAATTCAGCAGTTAAAAAGTGCAAAAATATTATATGAATTGACATCTACATCTTGATAAATGAGATTGTGGTGTAGAAAGTAGAGAATCTCTACATGTTCCAGAGGTCTGAGCTGAGAACTTTCATGAATAAAACATTAAGATATAATGTACACCATAGTCTTTTACCTTTCCTCAGTCTCCCAGTTCAAGAAAAGCATTTCTTCTAAACCTCCCTGTGTTGATTCTGGCTATTTTCTGCACTTATCCTGTCTGACCATTTACACTCTAAAGCTTCTAAGGACAAAGCTCTTCAGAAAGGCAAAAGAATTTATAGCTAGATTTATAGCCAGATGCATTAAAATATGATGTAGTGTGACTCCTTTTCCATCTCGATACTTGTAGTAAACCTAAATCACACAGTTTTCTCAGTGGTAAAAATATTAAGACACAATGTCTTGTTAACCACTGACCTAATATTCGATAGGAATAAAATGAAGTTTAGGGCTCCATGGTTAGGAAGAATAACTTCATCTGTCTGCATTTGATTCATGATTCACTAGAAGTTGTTAGCACCACTCAATACCTTTCATATCAGGGAATCTCAGTTTGAAATTTGTGCATGACAGACAACTCCAGCTGAACAATATAAAACATGAGTACTATTTGATATACAAAGACATACGGGGAAGGGAGCCAAGCCAAAACATCACTTTCTGCTCCTCCACTCCCTTGGTGTTTCATTTAAATCCAAATTTTCAATGTGTTTTAGGGTGATATAGTTGTTATTGTGTGTGTATGTATGCTTGTAATATTAAGAGAAAAGGAAGTGGAAGGGGAGGTGGGAAGACAGAGACAAAGAGATAGAATCAGACAGAAAACCAAAGAATATCATATATTGGGTTCTGCTGCAAAGCATTCGCATGTTCAACACTGTGTTCAGATTTGGAGACTGTGGCTAATACTCTGTTTTTATTTACTCCATAGCCATGCGTTTCCCTTCTTTCTATTTTCTTTGCTAAAACATGCTTAAACCCAGGAAATAAATCATGACAATTCAAAGCCAATTCTGGATAATCAGTTCTTATTTTCCCATGATAAGACTAATAGGATGCACGTGATGCAATTCCAACCAATGAAAACTAAGAAGTCTGCTGGGAACCTCTTCAAAAAGATTTTCTTCCTCTAACATCTCCTAGTAAGCTTAGATCTATCATGAATTATCTCCTGGTCCTGAGCATATTTTGGTTCTTCTAAAAACTTTTTTTTTAGTTGTAGTTGGACACAATACCTTTATTTTATTTGTTTATTTTAATGTAGTGCTGAGAATCGAACCCAGCACCTCACACATATTAGGTGAGCTCTCTACTGCTGAGCCACAACCCCCACTCCATAGCTTAGTTTTAACGAAATCCAGGCTTTTGTTTTCATGTATTTCTTCCTCATTTGAATATTCTCATCTAAAGACATGATGCTTAGAGCTATTTCATCCACCTAGTGACCACAAAGGAAAAGCAAAAATAATTCCAGAGAGACCCACTCAGTGCACTGACATCAATTCTGTTGAAATAATCCTAGCATCAACACCCTCTACATTTATCCTTTAGAGAACATTAAATGTTCTTATGGTTTAACCTACTGTTAGTCTTTTTTTTTTTTTTCATTAGAGCTAGACTTATAACAGGAGACTGCCCAGAAATGTGACCACCTTTTAAGTAGCTGTAATAAAATAAAGTAGCCAATATCTATCATGTTGGAGAGCAAATAAATTTCCAAATCTGAGTGACTTATCTCAAACTTCAGCTTGGCCTCAATGTATTTCCACCCTTGGTCATGTTGTCTTCTGTCTTTTCAAGACCATCCCAATACACTGATAACACATTTTGACACTTAACTTTATAGAGATTTCTATTCTTTATTTGTATCTTCTTAATGCATTCTATCTCCTCAACAAGATTGTAAACTCCTTAGGGTAGTGTTTGACTCTTAAATTCAACAAAGTACCTAAGAGAGTTCATCTTCCACTTGTTAAATTGAATTGTAGCCCTCTTCCCTTCCCTGATTATTCTAGAGAGTCTAAAATATACTTTTCCCCCTTCAAGATAGATGCTATTAGGAGCATGATCCTTTTTGTCAGGTTCTGGAGAGAGAGTTTTTTTTTTTAATTTTTTTATTATTTATTTACTTATTTATCATTCCCCATTTCCCCAGTGCAGCTTACATAAGCAGTTCTTAAATGACTAACATTTACATAGTAAATTGCAGTACAAGAGCTCCCCAACTTTCTGTGGTTCAACTTAGCATATTTTGACTTTATGATGGTATGAGAGTGATATGCATTCAGTAGAAACTACACTTCAAATTTTGAAGTTTGACCTTTTTTTAGGCTAGCAATATGAGGTATGATACTCTCATGATGATGGGAGGCAGCAGGGGACCTCGGTCTCCATTCAGCTATATGATTATGAGGGGGAACAACCAATATTCTATGGTGTACTCTGTGGCTCAGCTATGATATTTGTTGGGTTAGGGGTATCAATTTAATTTTTGAATTACGATATTTTAAATGTATTATGAGTTTATTAGGAGGTAACCCCATCATAACTTGAAGAGTACATGTTACTTAACAATGGGGATACATTCTAAGAAATAGGTTTTTAGGTAATTTCATCATTGTGCAAACATCATACAGTTTATTTATACAAACATAGGATATTAGAGCCTATTACACACCTAGACTGTGCAGTATAGACTTTTGCTGCTAGTTTATAAACCTGAACAGTATTATATTTTATTGTAGTGAATTGTCACACAATATTAATTATTTGTGAATCGAGGCATAGTGTGATATAAAACATACAAAGCATAAGTAAAAATATGGTATAAACGATAAAAAATGGTACACCTGTATAGATCACTTGTCTTGAATGGAGATTGTAGAACTAGAAGTTGCTCTTGGGATACTCAGTGAATGAGTAGTTACTGAATATAAAGGCTGAGAATATTACCATACAATACTGTAGGCTTTATAAATGCTATACACCTAAGCTACACTAAACTTATAAAAAATATCTTTCTTCAATAACTCTTAACCTTAGCTTGCTGTAACATTATCATTATTATGTTATAAAATTTTTAATTGTTTTAGCTTTTTGATTTGCTTATAATAACAATTAAAACACATACTCTGTACTGTTGCACAAAATAATTCTCTACATCCTTATTCCATAAGCTTTTTCTACTTTCAAATTTTGATTTTTTTACTTTTTGAACTTTTTTGCTAAAAACTAAACCACAAACACAAACATTATCCTAGGCCTATACAGGGTCAGGATCATCAACACCACTGACTTTCGCCTCCACATTTTATTCCACTATAAGGTCTTAAGGGCAATAATAGGCATGTTGCTGTCATCTACTGTGATAACAATGCCTTCTGGAATACCTTCTGAAGGAACTGCCTGAAACTCTTTTTGAGGAAGTATCACTCTATTCAGAAATATATCCATGGTAATTTGTTTGGTTTATTTTTTCATCATATATTTGCTTATAAGTAGATAATGTACCATGAAAATTCCTCTCTGTTAATGAAAATCTTGTGGTGTTGGGAACCATATTTTCAAACTTTTAAGGAACTTGTTGAAGTCTGCAAAATCTTCTGCTAAAGTTTCCATCATGAATTTTCTTGGAAATTCTTTTTCTTCTCCTTCCATTTTTTTTTCTATTGGCTCTTCTTCAGCTATATGTTACCATTTCAGTTTAGATAAATGATCAGTCATTTCCCCAGGAACCACCTGTATGAGCTCTTCATTTTCATCTTCATCCACATGAGGTTTAAAGTTATTTGTCATCTCAACCACACCTTAGTTGATTTTTACAACATTCTCATGGTTGGAAAATTATTGAAAATGCTATGCATACACTCCTTAGTGATATCACCCAATCCCAAGCAGTGATAAATATTCCATTCCTCCCAGAATTGCATCAACATCTTCTCATAATCGTCCTCAGTTGTAGCAACAGCCTAGGCAAAGGTCCTCCTAAGGTAGTAGGTCTCAAAACCTGCTATAACTCTTTGATCCAGTAGTTGGATTAAAGAAATGGGATTTGGAGGGGAAAAAAAAACATTTATCTGATATTAAGATGAAGATAACCAATGAAATGAAGATATGGAAAAAAATTGTCAAGAAAACTATATAATCTTATAAGACATGTTATTTTCCAAACATTACTTCTCCATATCACTGACATAGCAATTCAGGGAGGGATTTTGGAATAAGATATGAGTCATCCATGACTTCTTAATTACAACTACAGTACACTAAAAATGTCTGTTTATTGGTATGCTTGAAGACTGGAGGGAGTGGTGTTCTAATTCTGCCAGATCACAAAGGGTTTCAATTTGTAGACAAACAACATTGTCCCCAAGCAGGATTATTATGCTACCCAGAAAAGAATTGAAACCTGGCATTGACTAGGTCTCCTTATGGTTGAAAGTCCTTTGAGGCATCCATTTCCAGAACAGAAAGATTTCATCCATATTGAAGATTTGCTCTGGCAATTAATTTTCTTTCACAATCAGCTTTTCTATGGTGCCTTCACATCAGCACTTACAGAATAACTATCGATCTTCATATTATGTAATGAATAACAATTCTTGAATGGTTAAAACCACACAAAGCTAGCAGTGAATTCAACATCATAAGTGAATATGGCCTTTTCTGTTCTTTTATTTTTGGGGGGGTACCAGGGATTTAACTCAGGGGTACTCAACCACTGAGCCACATCCCAAGCCCTATTCTGTATTTTATTTAGAGACAGTGTCTAACTGAATTGCTTAGCACCTTGTTTTTACTGAGGCCAGCTTTGAACTCATGGTCTTCTTGCCTCAGCCTCCTAAGCCACTGGGATTACAGGTCTGGGCCACTACACCCAGCCCAGCCTTTTCTTTTAACACCTAAAACAACATTTTTGTTTTGATTATAATTGTCAAGGTGCTGAGAAAGATGCTCTTCTGTATCTAGTCTTTAATCCAGGTCATTAGAAGTTTCTTCATATCTGATATAGTTCCTTCTCAAATATTTGTTAGTCTCATTGCATTCAATGAAGCAGATCCTTTAAATAGCTCCCATCACTTTGTTCTTTTTCTTCGAGATTGTAGCCATGGTGGAATGGGACATGCCTGACTGGCAAGCGGTAACCATCACTGATTTTCCACCTTCATAGTTCTTAATCACTTTTAATTTTTTCCAGGCCAATCACTTGACATGGTCTCTGCAACACTACCAGTGGATTTTGTACACCTAGGGGCTATGATGAACAAAACAACATAAGATTAAATCCTGCACCAGAGAAAATAATGTAATCATGAGACACAGTGAACATAAGGTGTATGAGGCTGCTGCCAGTGTAATACAGCATACTGTTTAAAGGTAAACTAATTTTTAAAATTTTTTTAAACTTTATTTTTAAAAGTAAACTATTTTTATGAGTAGGAGAATACTCTAAAATTATGATTAAAAGTATAGTAAATATGTAAACAAATAACATGGTCAATTATTATCAAGTATTATGTACTGTGCATAATTGTATTGCTGAATTTTTATATAACTGGCAGCATAGTTGGTTTGTTTATACCAGCATCACTACAAACATGTTAGTAATGTGTTTTGCTATGATGTGCTGTGACATTATGACAACTACAACACTACTAGGTGATAGGAATTTGTCAACTCTATTATAATTTTATGGGACCATTATTGTATATCCATTGTTGACCAAATGGTTATTATGCAGCACATGAATCACATACTTTGATTATCTCAGACCTCTGCTTTTCCAAAGTCAATCAGATATTTTTACAACTCATGAGTTATGCTACACAACAGTCCAAGCACCTGCAGAGTATAATCATTGAACGGGTATATCACTGGATATTTTAATGATCCAATGGCCTGGCTACTTTCACAAATCAATTTAAAACCTTGACTAAATTCACCAGTGTTAATATTGTTTAACTAACAACGTTAAAGATTGTGAAGACACTCAAATCCTTCTGAGAATGTGCTTGTACTTTTCTCCTTGGCCGTAGATCACAGTCTAATCAAGCTTAAGTCACATACTTGCATGCATATACACCCACACACAGACACACACACACACACACACACACACACACACATTACTTCTACAAACTATAACAGTCTCAGAGTCAGAGGAAATGAGAATTCAGAATTAAATTTTAGCATCCAAGTTGACTCACAGAAACTTTTGTTTGTTCCCCTAAAGACACACAGGATTTGTAACTATACAGATAACTCCCAAATCCTTATCTTCAACTGCAACACTGCATTTCTTGCATCTCACAAAGGTATATATACTTGCTTTCTATTTCACTTACTATAAACTGGCACCTGTTTCCTTCACCCACACCCACAGTCATCAGCAACCAAAAGTGGATTCACTTGACAAATGATATATCACCCCCACCAAGGGATGGCTTGGTGGGGGTGATATATAGGGAAAAGTCCACATGACTTCCAAAGCACCTTCATTTTACTTTTGTTTCTTTTCTCTCCATTCTCCCTTTCACTGTGATCATTATATTTTATGTGAAGGAGTCAAAGATAATGTCTTTCTTTGAGCAATTCTAAGATGAATGTCAGGGAAAACAGGCAATTAGAATTTTAGCACCTGCACAATTCAATTCCAAAGCACTTTAAACAACAGTGCTAAATTTACTAGAACAAGCAAATGTTTATCTTAAATATGGTTTAATCCTCTTTTCCATGAAACTTATGTAACAAAAAGTACAGCTGGAGGGTATAGTGGCTCATTTATAACCATACTTGGGTTTGTTACCAGAGAACCTGTCAAAATCAGCCTAGCTTGCTTGAATGGATCATTTTGGCTTTCTGTGTATTTCTTCTCATTTGATTTTAGGAGTTCAAACTGTCTTAGTGATGCCAGAGAGGGGAAATGGTTCTCTTTTACTTTGCCAACTGGGCAGGACTGGAATAGATGGCTAGCTACATGGTGTCATGTTTGAGGGACTTGCTCATTTGTCTCTGCCTCTCTCCAGTGCTCTTTTCACTCAAATGGCTTTGGATTCTGTCCTCAGAGTCATTACTTTTAAATAAAATAAAACCTACAACAAGGTACATATAGCATGTAAATATATCCACCTCTTAGGGAATAAGCCAATGTGTTAGACTAATCAAGCTTGACTAACAGGAAGAAATAGAAGGTAGGTTACTGTGAAAGACTCAAATGTTGAATTTAACCAAAATTTAGGCAGTCATCCTTTGCTCCCTGCTTCAAAGCAGGCAGGGCTGGAGGACAAACTAGCCATGGCTGATATAGATCCATCTTCATTCTTCAGAATTTGCCACCATTATACTTCTTGTTCATAATTAATTTTCTAATTTATTAAACAGAGACATCTAATGATAACCCACTGTATTATTTTCTATTGCTGTATGGCAAATCATCACATATTTGCAGGTTCAAAACAGCATTCATTTATTGGGTTACAGTTACATAGATCAGGAAGTCCAGGCAAGTTTGGCAGAGTTCTATATTCCAGGTGTCACAAGGCTGAAATCAAGTGTATTGTCCAGACTAGTTTGCTAAATATAGGGAAAAGTCCACATTTAAGCTCACGTAAGTTGTTGGCAAAATTCAGTCCCTTGTGATTGCAGTACTAAGTTCCTCTTCAAATCTTTCCTTCAAGACTATTAGCCAGCATCACTCTTAACTTTCTTGGGTCCTTTCAGAAGGCCACTCCATCTTCAAATACAGCAGCACATGCTTGTATACTCTGACTTCCTTTTAGGCTACTTGCTTAACAAGACTAAGCTTTAAAAGAGATCACATTGACTAAATTAGGCCCTCCTTGTTAATATCGCTTTTGCTATGTAATGTGACATAATCACAGGAGTAGTACCATGAAACTAAGGTATGGAGTCTTCAAACCTTCAAACCACTGCCTACTTAATATGTACTTCTTTTTATATTAGAATGATTTTCCTTCATATTTCTTCTGGTTGAATGGTAAGATTTACCTAATTTTAATATATCTGCTATATTTAAAAGGTATGTCTTTTGCTTCCTTTCCCCAAACCCTGAATCTAGAGAATACTTCTTCATTATTCAAAACAAGATTTTATAAGTCACAATGCACTGAGCCTACAAGAAGATAAGATAACTGGATGAAATCTATAAATTAAGACATACCTCATGTGGGCATGCACTTTCAAGGTTTCTTTTTTTCCAACTCTTGTTTCAAATACTGCTGTGATGATAGAGGGAGGCAATGGACTAGAAGGACTTTTTAAAAATGTCTATTGCAGATTATTTTTTGACTTATGTAAGCCTCAAATAATATAAACTCCTTTGAGTGAAACTCGGGATATTGCTTTGCCTGAAGTCCAGTGAACATCATTAGGTCAGCATATTTTCCCAAGATTCTGAGAACCAAGCCAAACATGTCCTTTACATTAACTAGAGATAATTTCAGACATTCCCTGAGAGCCCATGACAGTCATAGTCTTCATAAATGATCCTATCAAAATTGCACGCTCACCAGTGGTAAGGAAAAAGCATTTTGGAAGGTATGAATGGAATCTTAGCTGCTCAAGGAGAGTACTTAAGTAATAGGGCACTAGGAGTCCAAGACAAAAGAACCAGAAGCCTATGTATATACACAATAATACATTGTTTTATCTTAATTTGTCTTGCTTGATAAAAAGTAAACTTTGAATTATGGAGATCTGTTAATATTTAGAATAATAAGTGGGCAATTCATATACCTAATAGGGGCCAGGAACCAAAAGTAAATGGAAAAAGTCCCACCTGGATACAAGAGAAAACAGATTAGGATAAAATGCATCAAAGATCTAGTAATTAGACCAGAAACTATGCAACTCCTCTAAGGAAACATAGGATCAACATTCCAGCATATAGGCAGACAACGACTTTCTCAATAGGACCTATAAAGGTCAGGAAATAATGCCAAGAGTTAATAAATGGGGTGGCATCAAATAAAAAAAAAAAATGTTTCTTCACAGCAAAGGAAACACTTAAGAGCAGTAAGAGAGACCCTACAGAATGGGAGAAAATATTTGATAGCTACTCCTCTGACAGAGGATTAATATTCAGAATATATAAAGTACTCAAAAAATTTAACACCAAAAAATAACCTAGTACATAAATGGGCAAAGGAACTAAGCAGACACTTCTCAAAAGAAGAAATACAGTTTCCAACAAATACATGAAAAAATGTTCAACATCTTTAGCAATTAGGGAAATGCAAATCAAAACTACCCTGAGATTTCATTTCACTCCAGTCAGAATGTCAGCCATCAAGAATACAAACAATAATAAATTTTGGAAAGGATGTGCAGGAAAGGGAACACTTTAACACTGTTGGTAGGATTATAAATTAGTAAGACAAATATGTAAATCAGTATGGTGTTTCCTCAAAAGACTATGAATGGACCTACCATATGACCCAACTATACCACTCCTCATTATTTATCCTGAAGAATTAAAGTCATCATATTACAGTGATACATGCCCATGTTTATAGTAGGACAATTCACAATAGCCAAAATGTGCAACCAGGCTAGTTGTGTATCAATAGATATATGGATAAAGAAAATGTATAGATACACAATGGAGTTAAATTCAGCCATAAAGAAGAATGAAGGTGAGTGGCCCACAAACCGAACCAGCTTTAAAGGCACAGCTGCCGTGATAACATTGCAGTACGGGAAGTACACACCACAGCCTCTGAACAGCGCAGAATAAAGAGAAAGCCAGAAGTGAGCAGCAGCCTCATAAACTTCTTTCACGTAAATTGCCAAACGTGACCTAAACGCCTCAGAGTGACACACAGGTTCGGGGTACTGCTGTTGAGACCGGGAAAAGCGCCGCCATTTTGGAGGAAAGGTGCAGCAGACCGGGACAAAGAAACAAAGAAGAAAAACAGCTGCAAGCATCCAAGGATCTGTCCAGGGCCTGGAGAACAACACACACCTGGGTGAGACGCACGCAGGCAGCCAGCAGGGAAGGGCCTGTCTGAGATCAGCGCAGCAACCACGAAAGCTATAACAGGGGGCAGGCTTGGGGAATGCGTGCCTTTTGGATGAACCCTTTCCTGGTGCTATTCACGTACTGACACCCCCCTCCCCCAGCCATTCTTCCTCTGTGCCAATCTGCCACTGGCCAAAGCTACAGACTAGACTCCACTAATTGGTGCTCTGTGACTGTCTGGGCATGAACTGGGACAACTGGCTTAATCTGGAAGGGCTTCCCAGGGTCGTGTTTATTTGAAACTTGTTCCTGGGTTCGATTCTGGTTTTTTGTTTGTTTGTTTGTTTTTGTTTGTTTTTGTTTTGTTCTGTTTGATAGTGTGCTTATTTGTTTGTTTGTGTTCCTCTTTCTTTTCTTCCCTTCTCACTTACATCTCTTTTGCCCTCATCTTCTCTATTTGCACCCTGTCATTGTGTATTCATCAGAGGGGAGAAGAAATTATACACAAAAATTGGGACTTCTAGACCTGGGGCAATTGAAATATAGAGCAAAGCAGTGTTATATATAGTTTACTCTCTATTTTCTTGACGCACTTTCTCTATCCTCTTTCTTACACTAATTCTTACTTCTTTGTTATCTTTTACTGTTCCTTTTTATTTTTTCTTTTCCATCTTTCTTTATTTTTCTTCTCTCAAAGACTAAATAAGTTTGGTTTATATATAAATCGGTCTTCCCACTAAATCGCTCACTCCATTCTCTTTCCCCTCTCCCGTCTGCTGATATTAAACCACTTCCATAGAATTCTATTTTCATACTTCCTAAGAAATAACAACTCAATAACCTCACTTCCTTCTTCCTAAACATATCATCTCTGTGTCCAATACCGAAACTGTAAACCCCAACGCAAGCATACAGAGTAAATTGTAAACAATACCTGAGTTAACTAAATCTGTACATTGTGATCAAACTGGGATTTGCTGTAAAGAAATTATTAGATCTTAAAGTGTAAGTTATTTATAAGGGGATCTGACAGCATTGTACCACAGGAGAAACATAAGACTATAAGGTGAAATCGAAATAGGAAAGGTTACACAGTGCTAGAACAATAGACACACAAGCATTATGAAGAAGCAAGGGAAGAAAGTGGCTGAAACCAATCAACATACCCCCTCAGTAGATTCCACGGCAAGCACAGTTGGTCAAATGGCAGAGACGGAATTTAGAAATTAAATATTCTAAATGTTTATGAATCTTAAAAATGAACTAAAAAATGAGATGAGAGAGCAAATACAGGTGTAAAAGAGCATTTTTGACAAAGAACTCCAAAAACAAATACAGGAAGCAAAAGATCACTGCAATAGGGAGATAGAGATTCGAAATAGAAACCAAACAGAAATTTTGGAAATGAAGGAAGAAATAAACCAAACTAAATGTTCAATTGAAAGAATCTCCAACAGATTAGATCACCTGGAAGAAAGGACCTCAGATAATGAAGACAAAATATGTATCCTGGAGAAAAAATCTAGATGACACGGCAAAAGTAGTAAGAAAACAAGAACAGAGCATTCAGGAATTATGGGACAGCATAAAAAGATCAAACATAAGAGTGATTGGTATTGAAGAAAGTGGAGAACTCCAAGCCAAAGGAATGAGTAATTTATTCGATGAAATAATAGCAGAAAATTTTCCAAACATGAGGAATTAATGGCAAAACCAAGTTCAAGAGGCTTACCAAACACCAAACGTACAAAACCACAACAGATCCACAACAAGTCACATTATAATGAAATTGCCTAATATATAGGTAAGGAAAGAATATTAAAAGCCACAAGAGAAAGGAAGCAGATTACATATAGTGGGAAACCGATCAGACTACGCTTAGATTTTTCAACCCAGACCTTAAAAGCTAGAAGATCCTGGAATAGCGTATTTCAAGCTCTGAAGGAAAAGGGATGTCAACCAAGAATCTTATATCCAGCAAAATTGAGCTTAAATTTGAAGATGAAATAAAAACCTTTCACGACAAACAAAAGTTAAAATTTTCACAACTCAAAAACCAGCACTTCTGAACATCTTGGGCAAAATTTTCCATGAAGAAGAAGAGAAAAATAACAATGAAAATCAATAAAGGGAGATAGTAAACTAAAGGAATTACCAACCAGAGGAGAATACAAATCAAGCTCAATACCATAATACAATTAAAAAAGGATGGAAATTAGAATCACATCTCAATAATAACCCTGAATATTAATGGCCTAAGCTCACCATTCAAAAGACACAGATTGTCAGATTGAATTAAATAAAAGAACCCAACAATTTGCTGTCTACAAGAAACACACCTCATAGAAAAAGACATCAAGCGATTAAAGGTGAAAGGCTGAGAAAAGTCTTATCACGCACATGGGCTGCGGAAGCAAACAGGGGTTTACATTCTCATATCAAATAAGGTAGACTTCAAGCCAAAGCTAATCAAAAGGGATAAAGATGGATATTTCTTACAACTTAAGGGAACCATTCATCAATAAGATATAACAATTATATATCTATATGCCTATAATGGAGCACCTACATTCATCAAACAAACCCTTCTCAAGTTCAAGAGTAAAATAGAACACAACACAGTTATTCTAGGGAACTTAAAATAAACCTCTCTCACCAAAGGATAGATCATCCAAACAAAAGCTAAATAAAGAAACTTTAGGCCTTGTTAAAACAATTAATAACTTAGACCTAACGGACATATATAGAATATTTCATCCCTCAGTATGCGAATACACTTTCTTCTCAGCAGCACATGGCTCCTTCTCCAAAATACACCATATATTATGTCACAAGTCAACTCACAGCAAATATAAATAAATAGAAATACTACTTTGCATTCTATCAGACCATAATGGGATGAAATTGGAAATCAATGACAATACAAGAAAAAAAAAAAAAACTACTCCAACAGATGGAAGCTAAACAACATGCTACTGAATGAACAAGGGGTTGAAGAAGACATCAAGGAGGGGATTAAAAAAATTCCTAGATGTAACTGAGTACACAGATACATCATACACATCATATAGACATCTCTGGGACACTATGAAGGCAATAGTAAGAGGAAAATTCATTGCACTGAATACCTTCATTAAAAGAAGAAAAACAACAACAAATAAATAACTTAACATCACACCTCAAAGCACTAGAAAAAGAGGAACAGATCAACACTAAGAGCAGTAGAAGACAGGAAATAATTAAAATCAGAGCTGAAATTAATGAAATTGAGACTAAAGAAAAAATTCAAAGAATTGACAAAACTGAAAGATGGTTCTTTGAAAAAAATAAATAAAATTGACAGACCCCTAGTGATGCTAACGAAAAGAAGAAGGGAAAAATCTCAAATTAATAACATCTGTGATGAAAAAGGATATATCACAACAAACACCTCAGATATACAGGAGATAATTAGAAATTACTTCAAAAACTTGTACTCTAATAAAATAGAAAATACTGAAAGCATTGACAGATTTCTAGTGTTGTAAGGATTGCCCAAACTGGAACAGGAGGCGATACACAATTTAAATAAATCAATTTCAAGTGAAGAAATAGAAGACACTATCAAAAAACTACCGACAAAATAAAGTTCAGGTCCTGATGGATTTAGAGCCGAGTTCTACAAGATCTTCAAAGAATAACTAATACTGATGCTTTTCAAATTATTTCAAGAAATAGAAAAAGAGGGAGCTCTTCCAGACTCTTCCAATGGGGCCAATATCACATTAATTCCAAAGCCAGGCAAAGAAACAGCCAAAAAAGAAAACTTCAGGCCAATATCTTTAATGAACATAGATGCAAAAATCCTCAACAAAACTCTGGCAAATTGGATTCAAAAACATATCAAAAAGATAGTGCACCATAATCAAGTGGGTTTATCCCAGGGATGCAAGGTTGGTTCAATATTCAAAAATCAATAAACATAATACATCACATCAATAGACTTAAAGATAAAAACCATATGATCATCTCAATAGACACAGAAAACGCTTTTGACAAAATACAACACCCCTTTTTGTTCAAAGCTCTAGAAAAATTAGGAATAACAGAAACATATCTCAACATTATAAAAGCTATTTATGCAAGGCCCAGAGCTAACATTATCTTAAATGGAGAAAAATTGAAAGCATTCCCTCTAAAAACTGGAACAAGACAGGGATGCCCCCTTTCACCACTGCTATTTAACATAGTACTTGAAACTCTGGCCAGAGCAATTAGACAGATGAAAGAAATTAAAGGGATCCACATAGGAAAAGAAGAGCTCAAATTAGCACTATTTGCTGATGACATGATAATATACCTAGAAGACCCTAAAAACTCTACCAGAAAACTGTTACAACTAGTAAATGAATTTGGCAAAGTAGCAAGATACAAAATCAATACCCATAAGTCAAAGGCATTTTTGTACATCAGTGACAAAGCCTCTGAAAGGGAAATGATGAAAACTACTCCATTTACAATAGCATCAAAAAAATAAAATACATGGGAGTCAACTTAATGAAAGAGGTGAAAGACCTCTATAACGAAAACTATTGAACTCTAAAGAAAGAAATCATAGAAGACCTCAGAAGATGGAAAGACCTACCTTGTTCTTGAATAGGTAGAAATAATATTGTCAAAATGTCCATACTACCAAAAGCATTATAGAGATTTAATGCAATTCCAATCAAAATCCCAATGACATTTCTCAAAGAAATAGTAAAAGCAGTCATGAAATTCATCTGGAAATATAAGAGACCCAGAATAGCTAAAGCAATCCTGAGCAAGAAAAGTGAAGCAGGTGGCATCACCATACCAGACTTTTAATTATACTATAGAGCAATAGTAACAAAAACAGCATGGTATTGGCACCAAAACAGACTGGTGGACCAATGGTACAGAATTGAGGACACAGAGACTAGTACATATAATTTCAGCTATCTTATATTAGACAAAGGTGCCAAAAATGTACAGTGGAGAAAGGATAGCCTCTTCAACAAATGTTGCTGGGAAGACTGGAAAGCCATATGCAACAAAATGAAATGAAACCTATATCTCTCACCATGCACAAAATTCAATTCAAAGTGGATCAAGGACTTAGGAATTAGATGAGAGACAATACACCTAATCGAAGAAAAAGTAAGCTACAATTTCCAACAAATCGGCTCCAAGTTCCTTAACAACAATCCGGTAGCACAAGAATTAATACCAAGAATTAATGAATGGGATAGATATAAGCTAAAAAGCTTCTTCTCAGCCAAAGAAACTATCAGTGAGCTGAATAGAGAACTAAGTAACTGGGAACAAATATTTAATACATGCACATCGGATAAAGCACTAATTTCTAGAATATATAAAGAACTCAAAAAACTTAACACCAAAAAAACAAATAACCCAATCAATAAATGGGCTCAGGAATTGAAAAGACACTTCTCAGAAGAATAAACACTATTAATCAACAAATACATGAAAAAATGCTCAACATCACTGGCAATTAGAGAAATGCAAATCAAAACTACTCTAAGATTTCATTTCACTCAAATCAGAATGGCAGCTATCAAGAACACAAACAACAATAAATGTTGGAGAGGATGTGGGGAAAGAGGCACACTCATACATTGCTGGTGGGACTGCAAAATGGTACAACCATTATGGAAAGCAGTATGGAGATTTCTTGGAAAACTGGGAATGGAACCATCCTATGACCCAGCCATCCCACTCCTGGGTCTATTCCCAAAGGACTTAAAAACAGCATATTACAATGACACAGCCACTTCAATGTTCATAGCAGCACAATTCACAATAGCTAGGTTGTGGAACCAACCTAGATGTCCCTCAGTAGATGAGTGATTAAAGAAAATGTGGTATATATACACAATAGAATTTTACTCAGCAATAAAAGAGAATAAAATAATGACATTCACTGGTAAATGGATGGCGTTGGAGAATATAATGCTAAGTGAAATTGGTCAGTCTCAAAAATCTAAATACGGAATGTTTCCTCTGATATAAGGAGGCCAGTTCACAGTATTGTTGGGTCGGGGTACATAGGAGGATTAGAGGAACACCATAATGGTCAAAGGGAAGGGAGGGGAACGGAGAGAGCAAGGGGGGAAGGGAGGGAAGAAAAAGTGGTTGAATAAGATGGATATCATTATTCTAAATTGATGAATGAAGACTTGAATGCTTTGAATATATTTTGTATACAAACTGTTTTGTGTAAAAAGATGCTCTATATGTATAGTATGAACTGTAATACATACTACTACTATAAATAAAAATTTAAAAAAATAAAAAAAGAAGAATGAAGTTGTATGATTTGCAAGAAAATGAATGGAACTTGAGAACATCATGTTAAACAAAATAAGCCAAATTCAGAAGGCCAAGGGTCATGTGTTTTCTGTCACATGTGGAAGCTAGAGAGGAGAAAAGAAAAGAAAGTTTGGGAAGTGGTCACATGAAAATCCAAAGGATAGCAATAGAATAGAGGAAAGGGACAGGGAAATTGAGGATGGGAGGGAAAGGGTAAATACTGGGGAATGGTATTGGCTGAGCTCCATTGTTATACTGTGTTCATGCACAACTATTTAACAACAAGTGCCATCATTGTATATAACTTTAATGTTCCAATAAAAATATGGCGGGGCTGGGGATAGAGATCAGTTGGTATAGTGCTTGCCTCACATGTACAAGGCCCTGGGTTCAATCCCCAGTACCACCAGAAAAAAGAGGGGGGCTAGAGTTGGGGCTCAGTGGTAGAGTACTTGCCTAGCACATGCAAGGCCCTGGGTTTGATCTTCAGCACCACATAAAAATAAATAAATAAAATAAAGGTGTTGTATTGCTACAGCTAAAAAATAAATATTTAAAGAAATATGGAAAAAAGTACTCCAAAAAATAAAAAGAAAAAAAAAAACATAAATTTATTGTCTTACAGTTCTGAATGTTAGTAGAACAAAATCAAAGTATTGGCAGGGCCATGTCTTCCTGAAACTTGTGGGACAAAAGTCCTTTCTTTCCTCTTCCAGATTCTGGTAGCCACAGATGTTCCTTGGCTTGTAGATATAATAACTTCAATCTTTATATAGTAAAGCAAATCCTATGTCTTTATCCAAGTATTACCTTTTTATGAGGGTACCATTCATATTGGATTAGAGACCTGTATTAATTGAAACCAATAGTATTAGGACTAGAATCAATCTCTTTTTTTAAAGAGAGACTTGTTTTAAAGTTTTAGTACAACTAATTCCTAGTTGTGGAGAAGGCTGACAAGTTCAAAATCTGAAGGGTAGTCTGTGGACTCAGGAAAAAGTTTGTACTGTAGTTCTAGTCCAAAGACAATTTGCTTATAGAATTCCCAGATTTTTTTTTTTTTTTGGAGGAAGTGTTATTTTTTTCTTAACATCTCCAAAAGTTTTGATAAATTCTACCTGAATTTTGAAGGAAAATCTCCATAAGTTATAGCCTATCTAAATAATATTAACCATAGCAAAAACACAACTTCATAGAAACATCTAGAATAATATTTGTGGTTACCATGGCCTACCCAAGTTACACATAAAATAACTAACACAAGAGCCGGGCATGGTGGTGCACGCCTGTAATCCCAGCACTTGGGAGGCTGAGGCAGGAGGTTCGCGAGTTCAAAGCCAGCCTCAGCAATGGCGAGGCACTTAACAACTCAGTGAGACCCTGTCTCTAATAAAATACAAAAAAAGGGCTGGGGATGTGACCCAGGGGTCACGTGCCCCTGAGTTCTATCCCCAGTAACAAAAAAAAAAAAAAAAAAAAAACAAAAAAAAAAAAAAAAAAAACACCACAAGCTCACCCTAATGATTTCATTTTAAGTTGAGTGCATCTGCAATGACTCTATATGAGTAAGGTCATATTCTGTGGTGCTAAGGGTTAATATTTCAACTTATCTTTTGGAGGTAGGATTCAACTCATAGCAAAAAATACAAAAATAATCACTTTAAATGTTTTTGGTCTAAATACACCAATTAAAAGAAATATTCAGTGTGGATTGGGAAAAAAAGGTCAATTAAATGCTGTTTATAAGAGAGCAACTTTCAATATAAAGACAAATATGTTAAATGTAAAGGGACAGAGAAAATCTTTTATACTAACATAATAAAAATAAAATCTGAGTACTTATATTAATATTTCATTAAAAACTTGATGCCAGAATAATATCAGAATGAAGAGGGACATTACAAAATGACAAAAAGTAACTTGTCCATGAAGACATAACTTTTCTTAATGTGTCTGAATCATACAATGCAGTCAAAATCCATGAAATAAAAACAGAACAGAAAGGAGAAATTAACAAATCTGTATTATAGTTTGAGACTTCAAAACCACTCTTTCAGTAATTGATAGATCAATAAGTTCATTGTAGTGCACTATGAAGCTATATTAATGAAGACAGAAAATTTGTAATGGTATAGTTGACCTGAACAATACAATTAATCAACTTGCTATAACTGACATTTATAGAATTCTCCCATCTAACAACAAAATTACACATTTTTCTCATTTCACAAAGAACATTAATCAAGATAAACAATATATTGACTCATAAAATATACATTTACAAATTTTAAAGATTAGAAATCTTACAAAGTATGTTCTCCAAATACAATGGAGCTAAACAAAGGATCAATAACAGAAAGATAGCTAAAAAAATCCCGAATATTTGAAGATAAGAGAACACAGTTATAAACAACATTAATGAAAGAAGATACACATATAGAAAACATTCATATGAAAAGATATTCAGTATAAAGTGTCACTAGATAATTATATTTAAAAAATAGAATATCACTACACAGTTTTAAAATCACAATGCCAAATGTCAGCAAAGATTCAGAGCAATAAAAACTCTCATCCATTGTTGATGAGAATGCAGTGAATAGCTTGGCAGTTCTCTACAACGGTAAACATATGACATTTGATCCAATAATTACACTCCTATACATTTATCCAATGGATTTTGAAAACTTACATGCATAGAAAAATCTTCATGTGAATGCAGGTTTATCCATAATCTCCAAAAATTGAAAGGAACCAAGATGTACTTCATCAGTAAATGGATAAGCAAACCATGGTGTCGCCACACAATAGAATACTATTTAGTGGTGAAGAGGAGTGTACTTTTAATATACAAGAAAATATGGAAGAATTTTACGTGTATATTGCAGAGTGAAAGAAACCAGTCTGAAAAGGCCTCATATAATATAATTCCATTTATGTGGCATTCTACACAGGTGTTTATGCAAGAAGGAATGTTAAATAGTTGAAGTACAGGGGATTGTTAGTGATGAAACTATTCTCTATTATACCGTAGTGTTGAATACTTGACACTATACTTTTGTCAAAACCAATAGAACTTTAACCACAAAGAATGAACCCTGATGTATGTATATTTTAAAAATAATTTTAGAAATCATAGGCTACTAGAAAGGAATGTAACAATGTAAAGAGAAACTGATAGTATTATAAATATGACATAACTTCACTGAAGGGAGTAGAGGGGGATATTGACCTATGTAACTTTGGAAATGAGTGGACAATAACAATAAAAGCAAAAGAAACTGTGCATAAGCCACTTATTTTTTGTCTCATGTGAGTAAGAGTTAATAATTCTGATAGTGCTATGCACTATACTTGAATTTAATAAGTGGACAGTGGGAACCAGGTTTCTCACTGTTGAAGTGGAAATTTGTAGGTATGCAAGAAGAGGAATAGATATAGATGGTTCTGCATATAAATATTTATAGTTAACATATATGTAATATATATAATATTTGTATGTATATATATACAAATATATATATATTTATATATATATATTTATATATATTTATTTATATATTTATTTATATATTTATATATATATATATATTTATTTATTTATATAAATATAAATATATTATATATTTATATTTATATATATTTATATATATATTTATTTATTATTAATATATATATATATATTTGTATGTATATATATATACAAAAACATATACATATATATATATATGTTTTCTGGTGCTGCTAGTTGTTAGTTAAAAGGGCCTACAAGCAATGAACCCCAGCATTGAAGAACATACCTAGCATCCTGATCTCAGTTACTATAAAAATGAAAACCAATCAAATGAAAACAGTGAAAGGCTACTCATTTGTTTCTTGCTATAGCAAAGTAGTCATCCTCCATTACTAGCATTTTGGCAGACTCAATGGTAGACAGAGGGTTTGGAAAACTTCTAGCAAATACAAAATGATATTCAGGTATGCCCTGATTGGAGTCTGTTGCCATATGGAAGTTATAGACCAGCTAACTAGAAGTGGGGTTACTATTTGATTGGTTAGGGTTGAATAGTTTTCTCTCTTGTTTTAAATTTTAAGTGGGGACACAAATCAGGGAAGCTGTAAATTATTAATTATTAAGTCATAGCCATTTTGCACCAATTACTACAGGGATTTTTGTTTGGCTTTTGAGCTACTTGTTAGACATAGTGGTCTGACTTCCCAGTAAATCTACCTTGTCAATATTAGGCTGACTTTGTGGACTGGTTACTATAGAAAATAGGTTGATTTCTTGGACTAGATTTGTAGTTTGTAAGAGTCCGATTTTATATATAATCTGGCTATATTATGTTTATGTCTTTCATTTTAAAGATAATTCTACAACAAAAGGAAGTTGGCTCCTTGGACAAATGACTGAATTTACAAAATGAGCTTGGAACATCTTGTAGTGACAGAAATTGAGGGATTGATTTAAAAGTCAAAACAAAGAAACAGAAACCAACACAATGATGGTCTTATGTCAAAGAGGCATAGGATCCAACCGAAGGAGCTTCAGTCAAAGTTAAAGCAATTTGAATAATAAAACAAATATTTTGTGAAAATTAATAGTACTGGATTACAACTCAAAGTATAAAATAGATATTCCTGAATCTACATGATATAAATGATTGAACAAATATATAAGAGGGTAGAATGGAATAAACTTCCATGCAAACTTCCAAGTGATTTATGTAGATACTGTTTCCCTAAGAATGTGGAGCAGGATTACTCATTCCTTAAGTCTGGACTACACATGACTTCCACACAGTACAGTATGAGAAGAAGTGGGGATAGGAGAATAACTCTACAATAGAGAGACCTTACCAATACTATCTCAGTCAAGTGTTTTAGATAGCTATTGTGTTGCTGTAACCAAAATACCTGAAAAGAACAGGTTATAAGAGGGAGAGTTTACTCGGGGCTCATAGTTTCAGAGGTTTTGGTCCATAGATGTCCAAGTCCATTTTTCCGGGCCCAAGGTGAGATGGCACATTGTGGCCAAAAGGCACTGCAGAGGAAAGCTGCTCAGCTTATGGTGGTGTCACATAGCAAATAGAGAAGCATAGAGGACCTACAGGAAAGATGCCCCCTTCCAGGGCATGCTGACAGTGACCCACCTCTTCCAGCCATAAGCCACATGCCTATAGTTACCACCTCATCAGTCCATTCAAACTAAATCATATCCAAATCATAATACCTGGTGATCACGATCAACATTAACAATTATAAGTCATGTTGACAATATGTACTGTTGATATGATGTGATTACAATGGCAAGTTCCTTCTCTAGTTTTTAACCCCAAAACATATAACCCTGGTGAAACTATAAGAAAAACATTGAGCCCATCCCAGTGGAGGGAATTCTACAAAATACCTAAACAGTTTTCTTCAAAATTGTAAAGGTCATGACTAAAACGTAAAAGAAAAAGCCTGAGAGAATTTCACAACCAAGAGAAGTCTCAGGAAACAGAATGACTAAATGTATTGTGGGATCCAAGATGGAATCCTGCAGTGGAATAAAGGACATTAGTTAAAACCTGAGAAACTTTGAACAAAGTAAGAGCTTTAATTAATAATAATGTATCAGTGTTGGTTCATTAGTTATGATAAATGCACCACACTAACAATAGGGAAAAATTTGGTGTAGGGTATATGGGAACATTCTGTAGTATATTCACAATTTTTCTTTAAGTATAAATCTGTTCTAAAATTAAGTTTATTTAAGAACATACTGAGCTGCACTATGAGAGTAAGCAATACAACCTTCTGGACTCAAGATTGCCTCTGGTATAACCTGACCACTGAGACAGCAGAAAACTTCTTTGGGTTCTCTGGTGGAGGGGAGAAGTTCAGAATGAACTTTAACACTACAGTGTGGGTAATGCTGAATACTTGAGGCAGGGGAATAAAAACCTTTGAGAGGGGCCTGACCTACCTCTGAGTTAAGGTCAAGCAGGATCCTAACCCTTAAGGTGGAGTCTTGTAAAATAGTACACAGAAATTCAGCAACTAATTCTAGAGCAGCTCAAATGTAAAAGGAAGCAGCCTTTGAGGCTATGTGGAATATTTTATATGGGTACTGGTCAATGGGGAGTTGTACCTTGCAGGGGACTACATTTAGCAGAAAGCACATTGGGATTTGCAAATAGAAATAAAAGATATAAGCTTTCTAATTTAAATGCCACAAAATGCAAGAAGATGAGGGGGATTATTCCCACATTGGCATTCACTGAGCAAAAATATAGCTGTGCCTTCATTGTTCATTTGGTGGAAGAAGAAAAAAAAAAGATAATCCAGGATAATTATTTTGTGAATCAAAAAAGACACATACTTCTTATGAAATTATTTTTCTGGGCTACAACCAAGATAAGTTCCTAGTGGGAAAACACACATCTTGAGTGGATGAAGGGAAGATGTGGCACAGAAATATTAGTCATTCTCATCTTTTGGGGATTAAGTTCTCCTTTGAGAAATGAGTCGCATAAAATGTGATCTAGGGGAAAGCCTAGCATAAACCTCTGGTCTGGTCTGTCTGTATCCACTCTGGGCTGATGGCCAGATCATTTTAAATCAATTGACTATGGACTTAAGTGGAATTGGATTTGTGGATGTTTTGAGACTAAATAGGAAGTGTTTTATTAACCCATAACTCAGATTACTTTTGTGATCTATGGTTATCTATTCTGGGATAAAAAAAGATGCTATTTCATATACATTATTTTACTTTAATTTTGATCCTTAAAACTATAAGAGGAGCCAGGCGTGGTGGCACAGACCTGTAATCCCAGCAGATTGGGAGGCTGCGACAGGAGGATTGTGAGTTCAAAGCCAGCCTCAGCAAAAGCGAGGTGCTAAGCAACTCAGTGAGACCCTGTTTCTAAATAAAATACAAAATAGGGGGCTGGGGATGTGGCGAGTGCCCCTGAGTTCAATCCCTAGTATCCCCCCCGCAAAAAAAAAAAAAAAAAAAAAAAAAAAAAAAAAAAAAAAAAAAAACTATAAGAGGAAAGAAAAGCAATTTTTATAATGTTCATTATAAGGAGTTAAGAAAACTCAGAGCCGGGCGCGGTGGCGCACGCCTGTAATCCCAGCACTTTGGGAGGCTGAGTCAGGAGGATCGTGAGTTCAAAGCCAGCCTCAGCAATGGCGAGGCACTTAGCAACTCAGTGAGACCCTGTCTCTAATAAAATACAAAAAAGGGCTGGGGATGTGGCCCAGTGGTCGAGTGCCGCTGAGTTCAATCCCCGGTACCAAAAAAAAAAAAAAAGAAAACTCAGGAGGGAGATTTAATAATTAGTTCAAGGTAGCACAAACAGAAAGTCATAAACATTAACTTCAACTACAGCTTCTTGACTTTTATCCCAACACTCCATTTACTCTGCCTAATGCCTCACATACATATCTACACATCCTAGGATCTCGGTCTGAACATCTTGGCACTCTTCAAGCTATCCTAATGTTTCAGAGAAAAGAGCTCAGGCGAGCATACAGTGCAGCCTGTAATGATCCTTTGTGTGAGTAGAACTGAAATGGGAGGGGAGGGGAAATCATCTTTACTATTGGCATAAAATTACATTTGATTGTTTCCTCCTCTCAGCACTGCCTATTATGTGAAAGTGCTCATGGTATTTCTGCCTATTGAAACCACTTTGCAGGTAATTGTCACAAGGACCTGGATAAGGTATAGTTTGGGCTGGAAAAGTTAGTAATATAAAGGATATTTTTTGTACTGACATTGCCCCAAGTTGCAAGTTAAGTTAACCATCTCTCAGATTTCTAATCAGGAGACTTGGCTTCAGGAAGACAGCCAAAACAGAATATTCACCTTAGCACTTAGGTAATTAATACATTAGACACCAGTGATCTGATTCTCAGAATATTCATGAATTTTTGCTTAATTTATCCCATCCTTTAAATCGTGGAGGACAAGAGTAAGGATATAATAAGAGGAGGCACAGTTCGAGTAATGGGAGGTAGCACAAATTGGTCCAAACACAAAATGGCTCCAAACTTCTTCTTTCCTCTGTTAAATATTAGAAATAGTATTAAACAACAAAGTCAGTGATACTGTGGAGAATGATGGCCGAATATAGTAGGAGAGTAGAAAATGAGCTTCAGCACTTGGAGTAGAACAAAGTTTGAAAAAGAAGCCAAATTCTGGAATGACCTCAGGTCCAATTTTATTACTGTTCTCAAAGTACTTAATTCCACGTTTTTTTTATATTTGAATCATTTTATTTCTCTTCTTAAATGATACAAAATAATTATGGGTTGCAAATGAAATCACATGATAATACAGCATCACTTTTACAGCAGAGATCATAATGACTTTCATTCAGATGGACAATGCTAATGAGTATGCATTATACAGCAACATGAAAATAAATTGTTCTTCAGGAATAAAACAATGTGTAAAATTTATATTTTAATACCTCTTAAAGATGCTAATGAAACAGCAAACAATGTAACAAACATAAAATGCATGACTGAACTTTCAAGATAGTAAGGGAGACTCCAAGTGCCCAGAACATATACAGCTATTATAATAATATAAATCTGACCTTAGGGCATGACATAATAGGAATGAAAGATTCTGGTTAACTAAGGTTTATAATTTGGTGGATAAAGAGGAAAAGAGGTCTTTGAGTTCTCTTCAAAGTAGAACTGGAACCTTTGCATAAAGTCAGGAATCTTGATGTTCTACATCCTTAGTGGAAAGATAAATGAGGAAAAATTTAGCGATAGGCAAAGGAAGTGACAATTCTCACCTGAAATAAGGGTAAGAGTGAGGATAAGGAATCCCTCCTTTATAATTTACAGCCATGTATTTGGCTTTCAATTTCACATTACCTGCTTGGTTTGTAGAACTTCATACTTAGACATTAACTTAGCATAGTCTCAGGATGTGTTATGGTTGGGATTTGAGGTGTCTCCCAAAAGCTCATGTGTGAGGCAATGCAAGAAAGTTTAGAGGATAAATTATTGGGTTGTAAGTCTTAACCCAATCAGTAATTTAATCACATGATAATGATTAACTGAATGGTAACTAAAGTGATAGGGTATGGATTGAAGAGGTGGGAATTTGGGCATAGCTTTGGGTATATATTTGGGTTTTATTAATTTTTAAATTTGTTTTAGTTATATATGACAGTAGAATGTACTTTGATACATCATATATAATGGAGTATAATTTCTCATTCTTCTGGTTGTACATGATGTAGAATCACACCAATTATATAGTTATGTATGTACATAAGGTAATAATGTCTCATTCATTTTACTATCCTTCCTAATCCTGTACCCCTTCCCCTCCCTTAACTCTTCTCTACTTAATCTAAAGGAACTATTTTCTTCCCTAGCCCTCCCCATTGTTAATTAGCATCTGCATATCAGAGAAAACATTTGGCTTTTGCTTTTGGGGGCATTGGCTTATTTCACTTAGCATGATATTCTTCAGCTCCATCCTTTTACCAGCAAATGCCATAAATTCATTCTTCTTTAAGGCTGACTAATATCTCATCACATATATCTCACATTTTCTTTATCCATTCATCTGTTGAAGGACACCTAGGTTGGTTCCATAGTTTAGATATTGTGAATAGAGCTGCTATAAACATTGATGTGGCTACATTACTGTAATATGCTGATTTAAAGTCCTTTGGGTATAACTGAGAAATGGTATATCTGGATAAAATGGCGGTTCCATTCCAAGTTTTCTGTGGAATCTCCACACCGCATTCCATAATGGTTGCACCAATTTGTGTTTTCACCAGCGATGTATGAGTGTATCTTTTATCTCATATCCTCAACAACATTTATTGTTGTTTGTATTTTTGATAATTGCCATTCTGACTGGGGTGAGATGAAATCTTAGAGTAGTTTTGATTTGCATTTCTCTAATTGCTAAAGATCAGTTTTCATATATTTGTTGATCAATTGTATTTCTTCCTCTGTGAAGTGTTTGTTTAATACCTTAGCCCACTTATTGATTGGGCTATTTGATTTTGGGGGAGTGTTAAGTTTTTTGAGTTCTTTATATATCCTGGAGATTAATGCTCTATCTGAGGTGCATGTGGTAAAGATTTTCTCCCATTCTACAGACTTTCTCTTTACATTCTTGATTGTTTCCTTTGCTGAGAAGAAGCTTTTTAATTTGAATCCATCTCATCTATAAGTTCTTGATTTTATTTCTTGTGCTATAGGAGTCTTGTTAAGTGTTGTGGGGCAGGTTGCTCACAAAAACACACCAAGTCCCACTTTTATCCAAATTGAAGAGTCTTTATTTAGCCAGCTAGCCAGTGACCGCCCCCCTCAGAACCCATAAATGTCTCTGCAAGGAACAGCCCTGAACCCAAACGTTTTAGGATATTTAAAGGAAAAATCCACATCCAGGTTGACATAGCTGCAAGCAAGCAGGTACAGAAGCTAAATTGGTCAGTTAGCAAGACAATGCAATAGGTTCATTGGTATTTCCCACATGACTTTCCAGGTTGGCAAAGCAGCAAGCAAGCAGAAGGGAAGTGGGTCAAAATGACCCTAGTTCAGTACAAGTTATAGAATGGTTACTAACGTAGAGATAATCAGTCTCTGACAAGGTACATTGCCCAAGAAATATGAAAACCAAAGAGAATAATTTTACATTGTATAAGAATTGATATTTTGTGTTGCCAAGTATGTTATGCTAGGTAACTATTAATGGGTAAAATGTGGGGCTTTCCCATGGGAGAAGCATTTTTTTTCCCCAGATGAATTTCACGACTGCTTTTTCTATTTCTATGAGGAATGTCATTGGGATTTTGATTGGAATTGCATTAAATCTGTATAGTGCTTTTGGTAGTATGGTCATTTTGAGAATATTAATTCTGCCTATCCAAGAATAAAGGTAGATATTTCCATCTTCTAAGGTCTTCTTTAATTTCTTTCTTTAGTGTTCTGTAGTTTATGTTATAGAGGTCTTTCACGTCTTTCATTAAGTTCATTCCCAAGTATTTTATTTTTTTGATGCTATTGTACATGGGGTAGTTTTCCTCATTTCCCCTTCAGAGGACTTGTCACTGATATATAGAAATGCCTTTGATTTATGGGTGTTGATATTGTGTTCTGCTACTTTGCTGAATTCATTTTTGAGTTCTAGAAGTTTTCTTGTGGAATTTTTTGGGTTTTCTATGTATAGAATCATATCATCAGTGAATAGTGATAATTTGAGTTCTTCTTTACCTATCTGTATCCCTTTAAATTATTTCATCTGTCTTATTGCTCTGGCCAGTGTTTCAAGAACTATATTAAATAGAAATGGTGAAAGAGGGAATCCCTGTCTTGTTCCAGTTTTTAGAGGGAATGCATTCAATTTTTCTCCATTTAGAATGATGTTGGCCTGGGACTTAGCATAGACACATTTTACAATGTTGAGATATGTTCCTGTTATCCCTAGTTTTTGAGGGTTTTGAACATGAAGTGGTGCTGTATGTTGTTGAATGCTTTTTCTGCATCTATTGAGATGATCATATGATTCTTATCTTTAAGTCTATTGATGTGATGAATTACATTTATTGATTTCTGTATGTTGAACCAATCTTGCATCCCTGGAATGAACCCCACTTGATGATGGTGTACTATCTTTATGATATGTTTTTGTATTTGATTTGCAGAATTTTATTGAGAATTTTTTCATCTATGTTCTTTAGAGATATTGGTCTAAAATTTTCTTTCTTTTATGTGTCTTTGCCGGGTTTTGGAATCAGGGTGATAATGGCCTCATAGAATGAGTTTGGAAGTGCTCACTCTTTCCTATTTCCTGAAATAAATTGAAGAGTATTGGTATTAGTTCTTCTTTGAAGATCTTTGTAGAACTTGGCTGTGTATCCATCCAGTCCTAGGCTTTTCTTGAATGGTAGGCTTCTGATGGCATCTTCTATTTCATCTCCTGAAATTGATCTGTTTAAATTGTGTATATCCACAATGGAGTATTACTCAGCAATAAGAGAGAATAAAATCATGACATTGGCAGGTAAATGGATGAAATTGGAGAATATAATGCTGAGTGAAGCTATCCAATCCCAAAAACCCTAATGCCAAGTGTTTTCTCTGATATAAGGAGGCCAATTCACAGTGGGGTTGGGATGGGGAGCATAGGAGGATTAGAGGAACACTAGAATGGCCAATGGGAAGGGAGGGAATAGGAGGGGGCAAAAGGGTGAAGAAAAAAAAAGATGGTAAAATGAGATGGATATCATTACCCTAAGTGCATGTATGAAGTCATGATTGGCATGAATATACTTTGCATACAACCAGAGATATGTAAAAATGTGCTCTTCAAGTATAATATGAAATGTAATACATTCTGCTGTCATTTCTAACAACTTAGAATAAAAAAATGAATTTGAAAAAAATAAATAAATTGTATAAATCATCCAGATTCAATTTGGGCAAATCATATGACTCTAAAAATTTGTTGATGCTTTTGATATTTTGTATTTTAATAGAGTACTAGTTTGCAAAAGCTGTTGTGATATTTCCTTTTTCATTGTGTATGTTAGTAATTTGAGTTTTATCTCTCCTTCTCTTAGTTAGCCTGGATAAGGGTCTGTCAATTTTATTCATTTTTTCAAAGAACCAACTTTTTTTGTCAATTTTTTCAATTATTTCTTTTGTTTCAATTTTATTTATTTCAGCTCTGATTTTAATTATTTCCTGTCTTCTACTGATTTTGGTGTTGGATTGTTCTTTTTTTAGGGCTTTGAGATGTAATGTTAAGTCATTTATTTGTTAACTTTTTCTTCTTTTGAGGAATGAACTTCATGCAATGAACTTTCCTTTTAGAACTGTCTTTATAGTGTCCCAGCAATTTCAATATGTTTTGTCTGTGATCTCATTAACCTTTAAGAATTTTTTAATCTCCTCCTTGATATCTTCTGCAACCCATTGTTCATTCAGTAGCATATTTTTTAGTCTCCAGGTGTTGGCGTAATTTTTATTTATTATTTTATCATTTATTTCTAATTTCATTCCATTATGGTCTGATAAAATGCAGGGTAGTATCTCTACTATTTTATATTTGCTAAGAGTTCTTTTGTGGCATAATATATGGTCTATTTTGGAGAAGGATCCATGTGCTGCTCAGAAAAAAAGTGTATTCACTCATAGAAGGATGAAATATTCTATATAAGTCAGTTAAGTCTAAGTTATTGATTGTATTATTGAGTTCTATAGTTTCTTTGTTCAGCTTTTGTTTGGAAGATGTATCCAGTGGTGAAAGAGGTGTGTTAAAGTCATCCAAAATTATTGCGTTGCGGTTTATTTGACTCTTGAACTTGAGAAGAGTTTGATGAACGTAGATTCTCCATTGTTTGGGGCATATATATTTATAATTATTAACTCTTGTTGGTGTATGGTTCCCTTGAGCAGTATATAGTGTCCTTCTTTATCCCTTTTGATTAACTTTAGCTTGAAGTCTACTTTATTTGGTATGAGGATGAAAACTCCTGCTTGATTCCACAGTCCATGTGAGTGGTATGATTTCTCCTAACCTTTCACCTCAGCCTGTGGATGCCTTTTCCTATGAGACAAGTCTCTTGGAGGCAGCATATTGTTGGGTTTTTTTTTTTTTTTTTTTTCTTTATCCAGTCTGCTAATCTTTGTCTTTTGATTGGTGAGTTTTCACCATTAACATACAGAGTTCTTATTGAGACATAATTTTTATTCCCAGCCATTTTTTTTTTAATTTAACTTGACATGGTTTCTCCCGTGATTAGTCTTTTCCTTTAGTGTAATACCTCCCTCTGCTGATTTTCATCATTGTTTTTCATTTCCTCTTCCTGGAATATTTTGCTGAGGATGTTCTGTAGTGCTGGCTTTCTAGTTGTAAATTCTTTTAACTTTTGTTTATCATGGAAGGCTTTTATTTCATCCTCAAATCTAAAACTTAATTTTGCTGAATATAAGATTCTTGTTTGGTGGGCTGGGGTTGTGGTTCAGCAGTAAAGCACTTGCCTAGCACGTGCATGGCCCGGGTTCGATCCTTAGCACCACATAAAAATGCATTGTGTACAACTAAATGCAAATAAATAAATATTTTTTAAAAAAGATTCTTGGTTGGCATCCATTTTCTTTCAGAGCTTGGTATATGTTGTTCCATGATCTCCTGGCTTTGAGTGTCTGAGTTGAAAAATCTGCTGTGATATGAATTGGTCTCCCCCTGTGATATGATTCCTCTCTCTTGCAGCCTTTAAGATTCTATTTTTATTCTGTATGCTAGGCATTTTCAGTATAATGTGTCATGATGTAGATCTGTTGTAATTTTATACATTTGGTGTCTTATAAGCCTCTTGTATTTGGTTTTCCAATTCTTTCTTCATGCTTGGGAAATTTTCTGATATTATCTCATTGAAGACATTGTACATTCCTTTGGTTTGAAAATCTGTGCCTTCTTCTATCACAATTACTCTTAGATTTTGGTCTTTTGATGCTGTTCCATAATTCTTGGGTGTTCTGTTCATAGTTTCTTACTATCTTCACTGTGTAGTAAACATTATTTTCCAGATTGTATACTTTGTCTTCATTATCTGATATTCTGTCTTCCAAGTGATCTAGTCTGTTGGTGATGCTTTGTATTGTGTTTTTTATTTGGTTTATTGTTTCCTTCATTTCAAGGATTTTTGACTGCTTTTTTTATTCAGAGTCCCCATCTCTTTTTTGAAGTAATCTTTTGCTACTTGTATTTGATCTCGTATATCTTTGTTGTAGTGGTCAGTTTTTGCCTGTATTTGCTCATTTAGGTCATTCTTTAATTCACAAATCATTTTAATTATGAACCTCCAGAACTCCTTCTCTGACATTTCATCAACTTCACTGAGCATGGGTTCTGTTATCTTAGTATCCTGGTTTGTTTGGGGCACTTTACTCCCTTGTTTTTGCATGTTGTCTATTTGTCTTCCTTTCTTGCAGTGTATATCTGAGATATTACTGTCTCTACCCTATATTCTTGTAGAATCTGTGCAGATTTTCTGTGCCTCACCTTAATATTAGACTTTCAGACCCTGCAGGTGTCCTTCAGTGTATGGTTCTTCAACTAAAGGTAGTGTTGGCAATAGCAGAGGTAACTCAAGATAACAATGAAGGTGCCCCAAGATGGATGCAACAACTTCCAGAGATGGGGTTGAAAGGGTGGACCTTACAATGTATTTGGTATGCCTGCCCTGAGATGTGGCTGCTTTTAGGCCCTGTCTGTTGTCAAAAGTTAGGGGCAGCAGGGCACAGTGGTGCATGCCTGTAATCCCAGCACTTGGGAAGCTGAGGCAGGAGGATCACGAGTTCAAAGCCAGCCTTAGCAGTGGTGAGGAAGTGGGTTAGGCTTGTGCTCCCTGGTGGGAATCAGGTGGCAGACTCTGGACCTACCATGGGCCTGGGTCCCACACAGGTTTGTGTGGGCAGAACTGGCCGAATCTGAGCTCCTGTGGTGGTCTTCTGTTCGGAAGAGGAGGTCCTATGGTGGAGCCTGAGCTCAGTGGGTGTTTGCTGGTGGTGGGATGGACCTGGGCCCACTCTGAACCTGGGTACCACAGGTTGATTTAGGCAGAACTCAAGGTGTTACAGTTTCTACCCTATAATCTTATAGTGTCCCTGCAGGTTACTGATGTCTCGTCTTGGTGTTGGGCTTCCAATCCCAAACTGGTGTCCCAAGATGGAATCTGCCACAACTGAAGATGGTGATAGTGTCTGCAGTGGTAACCTGAGATGGCGGTACAGGTGTCCCAAGATAGAGGTGTCCCAAGATGGACGTGACCACTTTCAGAGATGGGGCTGAAAGGACAGGCTGTCAAATGGTGTTGGATGACCTGTTCAGAGATGCAGCACTGTGGTGCACAATGCTGCAGCAGCCAGCTGTCTCTATGTCCTGTCAGTTGTCAGAAGGTGGAGGCTTCCACTTGAGCAGGGCTATGGAGATGGCTGCAGTGTTCCAAGATGGAGGCGGGTGGGCAGGTTGGACCACAGTCTTGGTAAAGAGGGAACCTCAGGGAGGGATCCACCCAAGTCTCCACCCAGGGGCTGTCCTGGGCCTGCCTGTGCTTCACAGAGGTCAGTGGGGCTGGGGAGAAACATGTCTTACATGATATGGAGTCTGAGGGTACAATGGATTCTGTTTGGTCATTGCCCATATAGCCTGGTCCATAACATTAAGGAAGTCAGATCCTAAGCTGACTTGGTGAAGATTTGGGCCTATTTTTTCTTCTATTATGCTCAGGGTCTCTAGTCTAGTGCCTAAGTCTTTGATCCAGTTTGAGTTGAGTTGCATGCAGTGTGAGAGATAGTGTGGTTTAATTTCATTTTGTTAACATGTGGATTTCCATATCCCAGCACCATTTTTGAATTGGGTATCTTTTCTCCAGTGATTGTTTTCATTACCTTTGTCTAGTATGAGATAACTCATATGTCTAGTATGAGTTCCAGATATTTTAACTCTCTAAAGTGAACACCTCAGACAGCAATGTTGTATCTACATACCCAAATGATTTGACCTATTTAAAACAAATTATAATATAAAGGAAATAGTTGACTAACATGTAAGGGTTGTTGCTTCAGTATCACATAAACTATTTGTCTTTTCTATTTTTAGCCTATTAAACTATATTACTTGTACACAACTGTTAATGTCAGAGATTAAGAAGGATCACCAAAACTTAACAAATCTTTATTCTATTCTCCTTGTCTCAGCAACACTTACCATTACCATCCATCTTATGATGCCAGCATCCTCAAGGTTCATGTTTGAAAAATTCTGCTATAGATAAGTAGTAGAAAATATTATCCTTAGGAACACATTGTTTAGAAAAGATTCTTTGTGTCAGCCCCATCCATATATATAATAAGCATCTTATATTACATGTGGTAAAGACAAAGGAACCAACCTAACACTGACTGAAAATATTTCTCTAACCATTCTGTCATAGTGCCTTAAACATCAATCCTGTCATACCTGTACAGCTATATATGCAATATTTGATCAGTCATCCACAGTACATGATAGGAACTACTTGTAGGATATAAGAATTAAGAGACAAACAAGCCCTGTCCCTTCTATTTGAGAATCTGACATGATATTTGAATGTAAACCAGTAAACACACTAGTTAAAATTATAACAGAGAATAAGTTCTATGAAAATGCCGAGGAAGAGCACATGTCTTAGTAAGTGATACTCAGGAATAATTTCTTGGAGGATTTACATCTAGGCAGGTAAGGTGGCAAAGTTCAGAGTCATATTCTTAAAGAGGAAACATAAAGAATCACATACATCAGAGTGTACCATTTATTGAGAGCCAAAAGTAATTCCACACACCTAAATAAGGCATGACATAATGAAGTAGTAAGATAAAAGAATGGAAAGGTAAACTAAGAGGTCAAGTTTAAAGGGCCTTATGGATAATACTAAAGAATTTGGACTCTCTTCGAAGTTCTCAAGAGTCACTGAATGATTTTAAAAAGAAGGATGCATTAGAATTGGGTTCGTGAGAACTTTACCACGCATATTTACTCTTCCTATGCCAATATAGTCAAATAAAAGATGAGGCCACCAAAAATGTCAACATGGCTAAACCTTAGAGCCTGCATTAGTTGTGTCCTCAGCTGTATATTGGATTAATTACCTAGGAAGTCATCCACTTTTAGCAAAAATGTAATCTCTCTCATGCAGAGCTTAAATTCATCCCAGGAGACAAAGTAGAGCCCCATTTGGGCAAAGGCATTTAAACTATGTGTTTACTCTCCAATTTTTATATCTAATTAGCAATCAGCAGGGCATAACCAACTCTAGAAATTCTGTTAGCCCCTTGCAGTCATTGACACAGCCTTTGGGCAGTAGTCAATCTGCAAATAATACCACCTGCATTAATATTTAATTCATATTTCTATCTGAAAAGGCTATAAAACTGCAGAGGGTTAGCAATTGTAGGAAGGAAGAAATGAGCTAAGCTTTCAAATGTAATAAAGGTGCCCCTCATTTGAAAAAAAAAAAAATAGTGTGCCAGGTATCAAGGGAACTGCAGATGAATAATTTGAATGGGGGCATTTTCTACCTTAATCAACTGAGGAAGACTAAGGCATAAACACAATGTCTTGTGATATTGCTTGTTATAGTTGACTGCTACACATTTGTGTATACTACATTTTAAGGAAAAGATCTTAAGACTCTAATAGAGTAGTTCAGAAAAGCAGTGAATAGTAATTGAGTGCTTAAAAGTAACTGGACTGGAGAGAAGGATCCAAGATGGTGGACCAGAGAGAGGTACTATTAAGTGTTAGTCGATAAATTGAGGTTCAGTTGTGAAAATGCTGCATAGTTGCTAGTGATACTCCTGCTTCCACAAAGGAGCCATGGCCATCATATCCCTCTGGAGCTGTAGGACAACAGAATATAGTGTGGGTGAGTCTCCCAACTACTCACTCGCACGGTACTGCCACTCGGGAGACAAACAGCAAACAAGAACACCTGCATCAGTGCCAGTGGGGAATAGCACAGAACTTTCAGCTACACAATAGAGCAGAGTCACCTGGCAACTTCCCATGCACAGGTACACCAATCTGGTCCTGTGTGGTCCCCCTACTCCCAGCATGGGTCAATCGCCACCATTTTTTTAAAGTTGCAGAAGCAGAAGGAGAAAAAAAGAAAAAAGGGAAGAAAAATCACCTACACGCAGTAGCCTGCATACACCTGATGAATTTACACAAGCTATGAAATCAGCCTACAACCACACACGTCACACACAGACAGCTGCAGAGCTCGTATCTGAACCCAGCATCCATGCCATTGCCTTGCTCCCTCCATTTGACACAACATTTTGACATGAAAAGTGGGCGCCTACATCTTGGGTTACCTTATAGCGCCACTTACCAGTGGGGACAACTCCCAGCTCAGAACTTCGGCTGACCAGGTACGCAGCTTGTAACTCCACCCCAACACCTCAGCAGATGCTATGCTGGTACTGTGACTCCGTGGTTACCTTCAACATCTGAAGGGTGGAGATAAAAGCAGACAGCTGACAACAGACAACCCCATCTACTGGATGTGAAGGGAAGCAGGAAATCTTCCTTCAAGATTTTTTGTTTGTGATTTGTGTGTTTGTCTTTGTGGGGTTTTTTTGTTTGTTTGTTTGTTTGTTTTTGTTTCTGTTTTTCTTTCATTTTTTCTCTCTCTTTTTTTTTTCTTTCCTCTCCCTATTTACTCCCCTGACCTCACATTCCCAACATATGTGAAACCAAGTATTATACATGAATTAGGATTTTGAGAACTGGGGCAACTGAATAATACATCAAAGCTGTGTTATATATAGTCTCTTTTCTAATTTTGAATCACTTTATTTTTCTTCTCTTTTCACTAATTTCTACTACTTTCACATTTTTATTTCTCTTAACATACACATGAGCTTGTTTTATGTATACCTTGGTCTTCCCACTAACTTGTTCACTCCAATTCACTTCTTCTCTCTTCTGCTGATATTAAACTACATCCATAGATTTCTCTTTCACACTTCCTGAGAAATAATAACTTAATATCCTCACCTCCTTGCTCCTCAGCAAACCATATCTTTGTCCAACATCAGATACTATAAACCCCTTTACAAATCTATAGAGTATATTGGGGATAATATTTGCATTCAGTAATTCTGTACATTGTGACACAACTGTGAATATCTGAAAAGAAAATATCTGGTTTTAGGGTATAAAGTGTTCATATGGGGATCTGTTGATATTGTCCTACAAGGATTTTATAAGTCTCTAAGGTAAAAAATGAAAAAGTCATAGCTCCACAGTGCTAGAAGAGAAGTCACACAAGCGTTATGAAAAGAAAGGGAAGAAAGTGTCCCAAGGAAATCAACATACCTCCTTATTAGAATCCATATCTAGCACAACAGATGAAATGACAGAGAAGGACGTCAGGATGTACATAATTAAAATGTTCTGTGAATTGAAGGATGATACAATAGAGCAAATACAGGCAGTAAAAGATCATTTTGATGAAGAAATTCATAAACAAATACAAGAAGCAAAAGATTACTTCAATAGGGAGATAGAGGTTCTAAAAAGAAACCAAACAGAAATCCTGGAAATGAAAGAAACTATAAACCAAATTAAATGTTCAATTGAAAGCATCACCAACAGATTAAACAGTTGGAAGACCTCAGATAATGAAAACAAAATATATAATCTTGAAAACTATGTAGACCACACAGTGAAAATGGTAAGAAATTATGATCAGAACATTCAAGAACTATGGGATAGCTTAAAAAAGACCAAATTTAAGAGTTATTTAGATGGAGGAAGGTGTAGAGTTCCAAACCAAAGGAATGAGTAATCTATTCAATGAAATAATACCAGAAAAATTTCCAAACATGAAGAATGAATGAGAAAACCAAATTCAAGAGGTTTACTGGACACCAAATGTACAAAATCACAACATATCCACACCAAGACACATTATAATGAAAATGTCTAACATATAGAATAAGGAGAGAATATTAAAAGCCATGAGAGAAAGGAATCAGATTACATATAGGGGGAAACCAATTACATTATGTGCAGATTTTTCAACACAAACCTTAAGAGCTAGAAGATCCTGAAACAATATATATATCAAGCTCTGAAAGAAAATGCATGCCAACCAAAAATCTTATATCCAGCAAAAATAAGCTTTAGATTTGAAGATGAAATAAAAACATTCCATGATAAACACAAGTTAAAAGAATTCACAACTCAAAAGCCTGCACTACAGAACATCCTTGGCAAAATATTCCATGAAGAAGAAAAGAAAAACCACAGACTATGGAGACGTCATCCCAGCACAGGATGGCAGGGGAACAAGCCCCGGTCTGCAAGCTTTTCAGCTAGGCCCCCTGGCAGACTTTCCCACCCAGCCCACCACGGAGATGCAATCCCAGCTCGGGAAGGCAGGGGAAACAAGCCCAGGCCTGCAAGCTTCTCAGGTAGCCCCCTTTCCCACAGACGTTCCCAGCCCACCCGCTGCAGAGAGGCCATCCCAGTGAGGGACGGCAGGGGAAAAAAGCCCCAGCCTGCAATCTGTCCAGCTAGGCCCTCCGGCAGACTTTTTCCAACCCGCCCACCTAGCAGATGCCATCCAAGCACAGGACTGCAGGGGAACAAGCCCCAGCCTGCAAGCTTTCCAGTTAGGCCCTCCAGCAGAAACTCCCAGTCTGCCCACTGTGGAGACACCATCCCAGCTTGGAACAGCAGGGGAACAAGCCCCGGCCTGCAAGCTTGCCAGCTAGGCCCTCCAGGGGACTTTCCTAGCCTGTCCACCAATGAGATGCCACCCCAGCATGGGAAGGCAGGGGAAAAAGCCCTGGTCTGCAAGTGTTCCAGCTAGGCCCCCCGGCAGACTTTCCCAGCCAGTCCACCGCGGAGATGCGATCCCAGCGCAGGATGGCAGAGGAAGAAGCCCAGGCCTCCAAGCTTCCCAGATAGGCCCTCACCGGCAGACTTTCCCAGCCTGACCACCACAGAAACACCATTTCAGCACAGGACAGCAGGGGAAAAAGCCATGGCCTGCAAGCTTTCCAGCTCGGCCCTCCAGGGGACTTTTCCTAGCTGTCCACCATGGAGACGCGATCCCAGTGAGGGCCAGCAGAGGAACATGTGCCTTTCTGCAAGTGTATCAAGTGTTTTAGGTTCTCTGTGACTGCCTGTATGTGATCCGGGACAACTGGCTTATACTGGAGGGGAAAAAAGAAGGGCATCACAGGGTGCTGTTTGAGACTTGTTCCTGAGATCTATTCCTGGGTTCGACATTTTTTTTTATGTTTGATTGTGTGTTTGTTTGCTTGCTTTTATTCCTCTTTTCTTTTTTCCTTTCCTTCTTCTCACTTTGTCTTCTGTCTTCTTCCCTCATCTTTCCTACTTACACCTTGCCATTGCATTCTCAACAGAGGCAAAAACAAGTTATATGCAGAAATTGGGATTTCTAGAACTGGGGCAACTAAACTATACAGTGCTATATATAGTTTATTCTCTGTTTTTTTTTTTTTCTTTTTTACTCATCTTTCCCCTCTTTTACACTAATTCCTACTTCTTTGTCATCTTTTTTTCTTTCTTTTCCTTCTTTCTTTCGTTCTTCTCTCAATGGTTGCATAAGTTTGGTTTATATATAAATTGCTCTTTCCACTAAATCATTCACTCCATTCTCTTTCCTCTCTCGTAGCTGATATTAAACCACTTCCATAGAATTCTATTTTCACATTTCCTAAGAAAGAACAACTCAATACCCTCACTTTCTTCTTCCTAAACTTATTACCTCTGTGTCCAATACTTGAAACTATAAACCCCATCACAAGCATACAGAGTAAATTGGACACAATATCTGAGTTAACTAAATATGTACAATGTGATCAAATTGGATTATCTGAATAGAAAATGTCTGATTTTAAAGTGTAAAGTATTTTATAAGGGGATCTGATAGCATTGTACTACAGGAGCATCATAAGGCTTTAAAATAAAAACAAAATAGTCAAGGTTCCACAGTGCTAGAAGAAAAGTCACACAATCAATATGAAGAAACAAAGGAGAAAGTGACTCAAACAAATCAACATACCTCCTCAGTAGATTCCATGGCAAGCACAGTTGGTGAAATGCCAGAAATGGAATTCAGAAATTACATATTCCAAATGTTTATGGAACTTAAGAATAAACTCAAAATGAGATAAGGGAGCTAATACAGGTGGTAAAAGATCATTTTGACAAAGAACTACAAAAACAAATACAGGAAGCAAAAGATTACTTCAATAGGGAGATAGAGGTTCTAAAAAGAAACCAAACAGAAATTATGGAAATGAAAGAAGCAATAAACCAAATGAAATGTTCAATTGAAAGCATCATCAACAGATTAGACCACTTGGAAGAAAGGACCTCAGATAATGAAGACAAAATATATACCCTGGAGAAAAATGTAGATTACACAGCAAAAATTGTAAGAAATCAAAAACAGAACATTCAAGAAATATGGGACAACATAAAAATACCAAATTTAAGAGTGATTGGGGTAGAAGAAGGTGCAGAGTTCCCAGCCAAAGGAATGAGTAATTTATTCAATAAAATAATAGCAGAAAATTTCCAAACTTGAGGAATGAATGGGAAAACCAAGTGCAAGAGGCTTACCGAACACCAAACATACAAAATCACAGTAGATCCATGCCACAGCATATTATAATGAAAATGCCTAATATACTGGGCAAGGAGAGAATATTAAAAGCCACGAGAAGCTTGTTTTATGTATACCTTGGTCTTCCCACTAACTTGTTCACTCCAATTCACTTCTTCTCTCTTCTGCTGATATTAAACTACATCCATAGATTTCTCTTTCACACTTCCTGAGAAATAATAACTTAATATCCTCACCTCCTTGCTCCTCAGCAAACCATATCTTTGTCCAACATCAGATACTATAAACCCCTTTACAAATCTATAGAGTATATTGGGGATAATATTTGCATTCAGTAATTCTGTACATTGTGACACAACTGTGAATATCTGAAAAGAAAATATCTGGTTTTAGGGTATAAAGTGTTCATATGGGGATCTGTTGATATTGTCCTACAAGGATTTTATAAGTCTCTAAGGTAAAAATGAAAAAGTCATAGCTCCACAGTGCTAGAAGAGAAGTCACACAAGCGTTATGAAAAGAAAGGGAAGAAAGTGTCCCAAGGAAATCAACATACCTCCTTATTAGAATCCATATCTAGCACAACAGATGAAATGACAGAGAAGGACGTCAGGATGTACATAATTAAAATGTTCTGTGAATTGAAGGATGATACAATAGAGCAAATACAGGCAGTAAAAGATCATTTTGATGAAGAAATTCATAAACAAATACAAGAAGCAAAAGATTACTTCAATAGGGAGATAGAGGTTCTAAAAAGAAACCAAACAGAAATCCTGGAAATGAAAGAAACTATAAACCAAATTAAATGTTCAATTGAAAGCATCACCAACAGATTAAACCAGTTGGAAGACCTCAGATAATGAAAACAAAATATATAATCTTGAAAACTATGTAGACCACACAGTGAAAATGGTAAGAAATTATGATCAGAACATTCAAGAACTATGGGATAGCTTAAAAAGACCAAATTTAAGAGTTATTTAGATGGAGGAAGGTGTAGAGTTCCAAACCAAAGGAATGAGTAATCTATTCAATGAAATAATACCAGAAAAATTTCCAAACATGAAGAATGAATGAGAAAACCAAATTCAAGAGGTTTACTGGACACCAAATGTACAAAATCACAACATATCCACACCAAGACACATTATAATGAAAATGTCTAACATATAGAATAAGGAGAGAATATTAAAAGCCATGAGAGAAAGGAATCAGATTACATATAGGGGGAAACCAATTACATTATGTGCAGATTTTTCAACACAAACCTTAAGAGCTAGAAGATCCTGAAACAATATATATATCAAGCTCTGAAAGAAAATGCATGCCAACCAAAAATCTTATATCCAGCAAAAATAAGCTTTAGATTTGAAGATGAAATAAAAACATTCCATGATAAACACAAGTTAAAAGAATTCACAACTCAAAAGCCTGCACTACAGAACATCCTTGGCAAAATATTCCATGAAGAAGAAAAGAAAAACCACAGACTATGGAGACGTCATCCCAGCACAGGATGGCAGGGGAACAAGCCCCGGTCTGCAAGCTTTTCAGCTAGGCCCCCTGGCAGACTTTCCCACCCAGCCCACCACGGAGATGCAATCCCAGCTCGGGAAGGCAGGGGAACAAGCCCAGGCCTGCAAGCTTCTCAGGTAGCCCCCCTTCCCACAGACGTTCCCAGCCCACCCGCTGCAGAGAGGCCATCCCAGTGAGGGACGGCAGGGGAAAAAGCCCCAGCCTGCAATCTGTCCAGCTAGGCCCTCCGGCAGACTTTTCCAACCCGCCCACCTAGCAGATGCCATCCAAGCACAGGACTGCAGGGGAACAAGCCCCAGCCTGCAAGCTTTCCAGTTAGGCCCTCCAGCAGAAACTCCCAGTCTGCCCACTGTGGAGACACCATCCCAGCTTGGAACAGCAGGGGAACAAGCCCCGGCCTGCAAGCTTGCCAGCTAGGCCCTCCAGGGGACTTTCCTAGCCTGTCCACCAATGAGATGCCACCCCAGCATGGGAAGGCAGGGGAAAAAGCCCTGGTCTGCAAGTGTTCCAGCTAGGCCCCCCGGCAGACTTTCCCAGCCAGTCCACCGCGGAGATGCGATCCCAGCGCAGGATGGCAGAGGAAGAAGCCCAGGCCTCCAAGCTTCCCAGATAGGCCCTCACCGGCAGACTTTCCCAGCCTGACCACCACAGAAACACCATTTCAGCACAGGACAGCAGGGGAAAAAGCCATGGCCTGCAAGCTTTCCAGCTCGGCCCTCCAGGGGACTTTTCCTAGCCTGTCCACCATGGAGACGCGATCCCAGTGAGGGCCAGCAGAGGAACATGTGCCTTTCTGCAAGTGTATCAAGTGTTTTAGGTTCTCTGTGACTGCCTGTATGTGATCCGGGACAACTGGCTTAAACTGGAGGGGAAAAAAGAAGGGCATCACAGGGTGCTGTTTGAGACTTGTTCCTGAGATCTATTTCTGGGTTCGACATTTTTTTTTTTATGTTTGATTGTGTGTTTGTTTGCTTGCTTTTATTCCTCTTTTCTTTTTTCCTTTCCTTCTTCTCACTTTGTCTTCTGTCTTCTTCCCTCATCTTTCCTACTTACACCTTGCCATTGCATTCTCAACAGAGGCAAAAACAAGTTATATGCAGAAATTGGGATTTCTAGAACTGGGGCAACTAAACTATACAGTGCTATATATAGTTTATTCTCTGTTTTTTTTTTTTCTTTTTTACTCATCTTTCCCCTCTTTTACACTAATTCCTACTTCTTTGTCATCTTTTTTTCTTTCTTTTCCTTCTTTCTTTCGTTCTTCTCTCAATGGTTGCATAAGTTTGGTTTATATATAAATTGCTCTTTCCACTAAATCATTCACTCCATTCTCTTTCCTCTCTCGTAGCTGATATTAAACCACTTCCATAGAATTCTATTTTCACATTTCCTAAGAAAGAACAACTCAATACCCTCACTTTCTTCTTCCTAAACTTATTACCTCTGTGTCCAATACTTGAAACTATAAACCCCATCACAAGCATACAGAGTAAATTGGACACAATATCTGAGTTAACTAAATATGTACAATGTGATCAAATTGGATTATCTGAATAGAAAATGTCTGATTTTAAAGTGTAAAGTATTTATAAGGGGATCTGATAGCATTGTACTACAGGAGCATCATAAGGCTTTAAAATAAAAACAAAATAGTCAAGGTTCCACAGTGCTAGAAGAAAAGTCACACAATCAATATGAAGAAACAAAGGAAGAAAGTGACTCAAACAAATCAACATACCTCCTCAGTAGATTCCATGGCAAGCACAGTTGGTGAAATGCCAGAAATGGAATTCAGAAATTACATATTCCAAATGTTTATGGAACTTAAGAATAAACTCAAAATGAGATAAGGGAGCTAATACAGGTGGTAAAAGATCATTTTGACAAAGAACTACAAAAAACAAATACAGGAAGCAAAAGATTACTTCAATAGGGAGATAGAGGTTCTAAAAGAAACCAAACAGAAATTATGGAAATGAAAGAAGCAATAAACCAAATGAAATGTTCAATTGAAAGCATCATCAACAGATTAGACCACTTGGAAGAAAGGACCTCAGATAATGAAGACAAAATATATACCCTGGAGAAAAATGTAGATTACACAGCAAAAATTGTAAGAAATCAAAAACAGAACATTCAAGAAATATGGGACAACATAAAAATACCAAATTTAAGAGTGATTGGGGTAGAAGAAGGTGCAGAGTTCCCAGCCAAAGGAATGAGTAATTTATTCAATAAAATAATAGCAGAAAATTTCCAAACTTGAGGAACGAATGGGAAAACCAAGTGCAAGAGGCTTACCGAACACCAAACATACAAAATCACAGTAGATCCATGCCACAGCATATTATAATGAAAATGCCTAATATACTGGGCAAGGAGAGAATATTAAAAGCCACGAGAGAAAGGAAGAAGATTACATATAGGGGGAAATTGATCAGACTATGTTCAGATTTTTCAACCCAGACCTTAAAAGCTAGAAGATCCTGGAATAGCATATTTCAAGCTCTGAAAGAAAAGGGATGTCAACCAAGAATCTTATATCCAGCAAAATTGGGCTTTAGATTTGAAGATGAAATAAAAACCTTCCACGACACACAAAACTTAAAAGATTTCACAACTCGAAAGCCAGCACTTATAAACATCCTGGGCAAAATATTCCACGAAGAAGAAAAGAAAAATAATAATGAAAATCAACAAAGGAAGATATTAAACTAAAGGAAATACCAACCAGAGAACAATCCAAATCAAGTTAAATACCACAAACAAATAAAAATAGATATGGGAATATGAATCACATCTCAATATACCCCTAAATGTTAATGGCCTAAACTCACCATTCAAACGACACAGATTGTCAGACTGGATTAAAAGAAACGACCCAACAATTTTCTGTTCCAAGAAACCCACCTCATAGGAAAAGACATCAATAGACTGAAGTTGAAAGGCTGGAAAAAGTCCTATCACTCACATGGGCTGCAGAAGCAAGCAGGGGTTTCCATTCTTATATCAAATAAGGTAGACTTCAAGCCAAAGCTTATCAAAAGGGACAAAGATCGATATTTCTTACTGCTTTAAGGAACCATTCATCAACAATATATAACAATTATAAATCTATATGCCCCAAATAGTGGACCACCTACATTCATCAAACAAACCCTTCTCAAGTTCAAGAGTAAAATAGACCACAACACAGTTATTCTAGGGGACTTCAACACACCTCTTTCACCACTGTATAGATCATCCAAACAAAAACTAAATATAGAAACTTTAGGCCTCATTAAAACAATTAATAAATTAGAACTAATGGACACATATAGAATATTTCATCCCTCAGTAAGTGAATACACTTTTTCCTCAGCAATACCTGGCTCCTTCTCCAAAATTGACCATATATTATGTCACAAGGAAACACTCAGCAAATATAAAAAAGTAGAGATACTATCCTGCATTCTATCAGACCATAATGGGATGAAATTGAAAATCAATGATAAAACAAGAAATTAAAAAAAAAAAAAAAACTACTCCAACAACTGGAAGCTAAACAACATGCTACTGAATGAACAAGGGGTTGAAGAAGACATCAGGTAGGAGATTAAAAAATTCCTAGAGGTAAATGGGAACACAGATACATTGTATAGAAATCTCTGGGACACTATGAAGGCAGTAGTAAGAGGAAAATTCATTGCACTGAATTCATTCCTTAAAAGAAAAAAACAAAACAAAACAACAAATAAATGACTTAATATCACACCTCAAAGCACTAGAAAAAGAAAAACTGATCAACATTAAGAGCAATAGAAGATAGGAAATAATTAAAATCAGAGCTGAAATTAATGAAATTGAGACTAAAGTAACAATTCAAAGAATTGACAAAACTAGAAGTTGGTTCTTTGAAAAAATAAATAAAATTGACTTTATCAATGCTAATGAAAAGAAGAAGAGAAAAAACTCAAATTACTAACATCCATGATGAAAAAGGAAATATCAAAACAAACACCTCAGATATAGAGAAAATAATTAGAAATTACATTGAAAACTTGTACTCTAATAAAATAGAAAATATGGAAAGCATTGGCAGATTTCTAAAGTCATATGAATTGCCGAAACTGGAACAGGAGGCTATACACAATTTAAAAAGATCAATTTCAAGAGAGGAAATAGAAGACGCCATCAAAAAGCTACCAAGTAGAAAAAGCCCAGGACCTGACAGATTTACAGCTGAGTTCCACAAGACCTTCAAAAAGAACTAATACCCATGCTCTTCAACTTACTTTAAGAAAAAAAAAAAAATGAGGGAGCTCTTCCAGACTCTTTCTATGAGGCCGATATTACATTAACTCCAAAGCCAGACAAAGATACAGCCAAAAAAGAAAACTTCAGGCCAATATCTCTAATTAACATAGATGCAAAAATCCTCAACAAAATTCTGGGAAATCGAAAACAAAAACATATCAAAAAGATAGTGCACCATAATCAAATGGAGTTTATCCCAGGGATGCAAGGTTGGTTTGACATTCAAAAATCAATAAACATAATACATAAACAGACCTAAAGATAAAAACCATATGATCATCTCAATAGATGCAGAAAAAGCATTCAACAAAATACAGCACTCCTTTATGTTCAAAACACTAGAAAAACTAGGAATAACAGGAACATATCTCAACATTATAAAAGCTGTATATGCAAAGCCCCAGCGTAACATTATCTAAAATGGAGAAAAATTGAAAGCATTCCCTTTAAAAACTGGAACAAAAAATGGATGCCCCCTTTCACCACTGCTACTTAACCTAGTACTTGAAATTCTGGCCAGAGCCATTAGACAGATGAAAGAAATTAAAAGAATCCAGATAGGAAAAGAAGAACTCAAATTAGCACTATTTGCTGAGGACATGATAACATACCTAGAAGACTCAAAAATCTCTACCAGAAAAATTTTACACCTAGTAAATGAATTCAGCAAAGTAGCAGGATACAAAATCAATACCCATAAGTCAAAGGCATTTTTGTCCATCAGTGGCAAAGCCTCTGAAAGGAAAATGATGAAAACTACCCCATTTACAATAGCATCAAAAAAAAAAAAAAAAAAAAACTGGGGATCAACTTAATGAAAGAGGTGAACAACAAAAACTATAGAACACTAAAGAAAGAAATTATAGAAAACCTCAGAAGATGGAAAGACCTAACTTGTTCTTGGATAAGCAGAATTAATATTGTCAAAATGTCCATACTACCAAAAGCATTATACAGAGTTAATTCAATTCCAATCAAAATCCCAATGACATTTATCAAAGAAATAGAAAAAGCAGTCATGAAATTCATCTGGAAAAATAAGAGACCCAGAATAGCCAAAGCAATCCTTAGCAAGAAAAGTGAAGCAGGTGGCATCACCATACCAGACTTTAAATTATACTATAGTGCAATAGTAACAAAAACAGCATGGTATTGGCACTAAAACAGACTGGTAGACCAATGGTACAGAATTGAGGACACAGAGACTAATACATATAATTTCAGCTATTTTATATTAGACAAAGGTGCCAAAAATGTACAGTGGAAAAATAATAGCCTCCTTAACAAATGGTGCTGGGAAAACTGGAAATCCATATGCAACAAAATGAAATTAAACGCTTATCTCTCACCATGCACAAAACTCAATTCAAAGTGGATGAAGGACCTAGGAATTAGACCAGAGACAATACTCCTAATAGAAGAAAAAGTAAGCTCCAATTTTCAACATGTTGGATTAGAACCAAGTTCCTTAATGAGAATCCTGTAGTGCAAGAATTAATATCAAGAATCAATGAATGGGATAGATTCAAACTACAAAGCTTTTTCTCAGCAAAAGAAACAATCAATGAATTGAATAGAAAGCCAACTAATTGGGAACAAATATTTAATACATGCTCATCAGATAGAGCACTAATTTCTAGAATATATAAAGAACTCAAAAAAACTTAACACCAATAAAAACAAATAACCCAATCAATAAATGGGCAAAGGAAATGAAAAGACACTTCTCAGAAGAAGATACACAATTAATGAACAAATACATGAAAAAATGCTCAACATCACTGGCAATTAGAGAAATGCAAATCAAAACTACTCTAAGATTTCATTTCACTCCTGTCAGAATGGCAGCTATTAAGAACAAAAACAACAATAAATGTTGGAGAGGATGTGGGGAAAAAGGCACACTCATACATTACTGGTGGGACTGCAAAAATGGTGCAACTGTTATGGAAAACAATTTGGATATTTCTTGGAAATCTGGGAATGAAAACACCCTATGACCTGTCCATCCCACTCCTGGGTCTATTCCCAAAGGACTTAAAAACAGCATATTACAGTGACACAGCCACTTCAATGTTTATTGCAGCAAAATTCACAATAGCTAGGATGTGGAATCAACCTAGATGTCCCTCAGTAGATGAATGGATAAAGAAAATGTGGCATATACACAATGGAATTTTATTCAGCAATAAATGAGAATAAAATAGTAGCATTCACAGGTAAATTGATGAAGTTGGAGAATATAATGCTAAGTAAAGTTAGTCAATCTCAAAAATCCAAATACTGAATGTTTTCTCTGATATAAGGAGGCTGATTCACAGTGGTGTTGGGTTGGGGTACATAGTAGGATTAGAGGAACAATAGAATGGTCAAAGGAGAGGGAGTGTTAGGAAGGTAGCAAAAGGGCATGGAGGGGAAAAAAAGAAAAGGTGGTTGAATAAGATGAATATCATTATCCTAAATGTATGATTGAAGATTTGAATGGTACAAATATACATTGTATACAAACAGTGTTATGTAAAAAAGGTGCTCTATATGTTTATTATGAATTATAATGCATACTACTATTATAAATACAACTTTGAATAAAAATAAGAAAAGAGAAACAACAATGAAAATCAGCAAAGGGAGGTATTAAACTAAAGGAAACACTCATTAGAGGAGAATCCAAGTCAAGTTAAATGCCAAAAATAAACAAAAATGGCTGGGAATATAAAACATATCTCAATAATAACCATAAATGTTAATGACATAAACTTGCCATTCAAAAGACACAGACGGACAAACTGGATTAAAAGAAAAGACCCAACAATATGCTGTCTCCAAGAAACTCACCTCATAGATAAAAGACATCCATAGACTGAAGGTGAAAGGATGGGAAAAATCTTATCACTCACACAGACTGCAGAATCAAGCAGGGCTTTTCATTCTCATATCAAATGAGGGAGACTTAAAGCCAAAGTTAATCAAAAGGGACAAAGAAGGGTATTTCTTACTTCTTAGGGGAACCATTCATCAACAAGACATAACAATAGTAAATTTATATGCCCCAAATAATGGAGTGCCTACATTCATCAAACAAACTCTTCTCAACTTCAAGAGTCAAATAGACCACACCACAATAATTCTGGGAGATTTTAGCACACCTCTTTTACCACTAGATAGATTGTCCAAACAAAAGCTAAATAAAGAAATTTTAGACCTTATTAATACAATTAATAACTTAGCTTTAGTAGACATATATACAATATTTCAGCCTTCAATGAATTAATACAATTTCTTCTCAGCAGCTTGTGGATCCTTCTCTAGAGTTGACCATATATTATGCCACAAAGCAATTCTTAGCAAATATAAAAAGGTAGAAATACTACCCTGCATTCTATCAGATGTTTATGGAATTAAATTAGAAATCAATGATAAAATAAAAAACAAAAATGTTACTCCAACACCTGAAGACTAAACAACATGCTACTGAATGAACAAGGGGTTACAAAAGACATCAAGAAGGAGATTAAAAAATTCCTAGAGGTGAATGAGAACATAGATAGAATGTATTGAAATCTCTCAGACACTCTGAATGCAATATTAAGAGGAAAATTCATTGCATGGAGTTCCTTCCTTAAAAGAAGAAAAAAAAAAACAATAAATGACTTAACATTATACTTCAAAGCCCTAGAGAAAGAACAGATCAACACCAAAAGCAGTAGAAGACAGGAAATAATTAAAATCAGAGATGGAATTGAGACTAAAGAAACAATTGAAAAAATTGACAAATCAAAAATTCGGTTCTTTGAAAAAATAAATAAAATTGACATACCCAAGCTGGGTGCGGTGGCGCATGCCTGTAATCCCAGCACTTTGGGAGGCTGAGGCAGGAGGATCGCAAGTTCAAAGCCAGCCTCAGCAATGGCGAGGCACTTAGCAACTCAGTGAGACCCTGCCTCTAAATAAAATACAAAAAAGGTCTGGGGATGTGGCCCAGTGGCTGAGTGCCCCTGAGTTCAATCCCCGGTACCACAAAAAAAAAAAAAAAAAAAAAAAAAAAAAAAATTGACAGACCCTTAACCATGCTAATGAAAACAAGGAGAGAAAAAAACTCAAATTACTAACATCTGTGATGAAAAAGGAAGTATCACAGCAGACACTTCAAAAATACAGAAGATAATTAGAAATTATTTTGAAAACTTGTACTCTAATAAAATAAAAAATATTGAAGGCATTGGCAAATTTCTAGAGTCATATGAATTGCCCATACTGGATCTGGAGGTTTTACACAATTTAAACTGATCAATTTCAAGTGAGGAAATAGAAGACACCATCAAAAGACTACCAACAAAGAAAAGCCCCAGACAGGCTTGAGAAGATAAATGAATAAAAATCTATTTGCCTCTTTCATTACCCCAACAATAATAGGTCTCCCTATTGTTATCCTTCTTATTATATTCCCCAATGTTTTATTTTCTTCACCCAATCAACTTATTAATAGCCAATTAATCTCATTTCAACAATAATTAATTCAACTTGTATTAAATCAAATAATGGTCATGCACAACCAAAAAGGATGAACCTGATCTTTGATACTTATTTCACTAATTATATTTATTGAATCAACAAACTTATTGGGATTATTATCTCACTCCTTCACACCAACAACTCAACTATCAATAAATCTAAGCATAGCAATCCCACTATAAGCTGGAGCAGTAATCACTTGTTTCTGTCACAAAACCAAAGCATCCTTTGCTCACTTTCTCCCTGCAAGGTACCCCAATTCTCCTTATTCCTATATTTAATATTATGGAGACAATTAGTCTTTTTATTCAACTCATAGTCCTTGCTGTATGACTCACGGCCAATATTACAGCCGGCCACCTTGTTATACACCTAATTGGTGGGGCTACTCTAGTTTTAACTTCAATTAGTCCACCCACTACAATAATTACTTTTATTATTTTAGTTTTACTTACAGTTCTTGAATTCACTGTAGAACTTATCCAGGCTAGGTCTTTACTCTCCTAGTAAGTATTGTCATGTATCTACATGACAATACCTAATGACCAAACAAACCCACACTCATCATATAGTTAATCCCAGCCCAGGACCATTGACAAGAGCTCTCTCAGCCCTACTCCTCACATCTGGCCTACTAATATGATTTCACTTTAACTCTAGTACCCTTCTTACACTAGGTCTGCAAAGAAATATTCTAATGATATATCAGTGATGATGAGATGTAGTTCATGAAGGAACATTCCAAGGTCATCATACAAAAATTGTTCAAAAAGGATTACAATATGGCATAATTCTATTTATTATTTCAGAAGTATTTTTCTTCACAGGTTCCTTCTGAGCATTCTACCATTCCAGACTGGCCTCTACTCCAGAGTTTAGCAGCTGCTGACCTCCTGTTGGCATCAACCCTGTTAACCCCTTAGAAGTTGCACTTCTCAATACCTCTGTTCTCCTAGCCTCAGGGGTCTCAATTACCTGAGCCCACCACAGTCTAATAGAAGGAGACCACAAACATATAGTTCTTTTCTATTACAATTGCTCTAGGACTATACTTCACCCTATTACAAGCTTCAGAATATCTAGAGACATCATTAACAATTTCAGACGGCATTTATGGCTCAACATTTTTTTATAGCTACAGGCTTTCATGGACTTCACATTATCATCATTTCTACCTTCCTCCTAATCTGCCTGAAATGTCAACTAAATTTTCATTTTACATATAATCATCATTTTGGATTTGAAGCAGCCACATGATACTGACACTTTGTAGACATAGTATGACTATTCTTATGTTTATCAATTTATTGATGTGGCTCATACTTTTTTAGTATTAACTAGTACAAGTGGCTTCCAATCAATCAGCCCTAGAACTAACCTAGGAAAGAGTAACTAATCTTCTAATTGTACTACTGATTAATGTCAACATTGCCCTACTCCTAATCTCAGTATCATTCTGATTACACCAATTAAATATTTATACAGAGAAAGCAAGCCCATTTGAGTATGGATTTGACCCTAAAGGGTCTGCCCGCCTACCATTCTCAATAAAGTTTTTCCTTGTAGCAATTACGTTCTTCTTGTTTGATCTAGAAATTGCTCTCCTTTTACCCTTACCTTGAGCCACCCAAAAAAATAATCTTAAACTTATACTAACCATAGCTCTAATTCTGGTACTCATTCTAACCCTTGGTTTGGTCTATGAATGAATACAAAAGGGCCTAGAATGAAATTAAATTGGTAATTAGTTTAAAATAAAACAAGCGATTTTGACTCACTAGACTATGACTTATTCATAATTACCAAAATGACTGCCATCACCCTAAACTTCCTCTTAGCTTATGTAACATCATTACTAGCAATTTTTATTTATCTATCTTGTTTTATATCATCATTACTATGCTTAGAAAGTATAATACTATCTATATTCATAATATGTTCTAATTTTAAACTTTCACTTCTCACTATCATTTTATAATTGCCATTATTTTATTAGTGTTTGCAGCATGTGAAGCAGCAGTTTGGCTTGCTTTGCTAGTAATAGTATCAAATACATATGGACTTGACTATGTCCAAAACCTTAACATCCTCCAATACTAAAGATTATTCTACCCACTATTCTACTAGCCCCTCTCACATTATTTCTAAAAACTCAATAATCTAAATTAATCCTTCAATTCATAGTCTAATAATTAGCCTTGTTGTCCTTCTGACATTAAATCAGACAGATGATGTAGGATTGACTTGCTCACTAACTTTCTTTTTGGACTCACTCTCTACACCTCTTTTAATTCTAACAGCAAGACTTCTTCCCTTAATAATTATAGCTAGCCAAAACCATTTAGCTGAAGAACTCCTAATCTGAAAAAATATATATATCCTTATACTAATCTCTCTTCAATCATTCCTAATTATAACCTTCTCTGCTACAGAATTAATTATATTCTATATTTTCTTTGAAGCCATCCTGATTCCCACACCAATTATTATTACCCAATGGGATAACCAAACTGAATGACTAAATGTAGGAATATATTTCTTGTTTTATACGTTGGTAGGCTCCCTGCCCCTCCTAGTCACTCTAATTTATATTCAAAAATCCTCTGGGTCCTTAAACTTTACTGTCTCAATATACCAATCTTCTAACTAGCCTACCTCCTCATCGAATAATATCTTATGATTAGCATGTATTATACCTTTTATACAAAAAAAAAAAAAAAAAACACAACAGAGTTCTACAAGACCTTCAAAGAAGAACTAATACCAATACTCTTCAATTTATTTCAGGAAATAGAAAAATAGAGAGCTCTTTCAGACTCATTCTATGAGGCTAATATCACCCTGATGCATAAACCAGGCAAAGACATATCAAAAAAAGAAAATTTCAGAGCAATATATCTAATGAATATAGATGCAAAAATTCTCAATAAAATTCTGGCAAATCAAATACAAAAAGATAGGACACCATGATCAAGTGGGGTTTGTTGCAGGGATGCAAGGTTGGTTCAACATATGGAAATCAATAAATGTAATTCATCACATCAATAAACTCAAAGATAAAAATCATATGATCATCTCAATAGATGCAGAAAAAGCATTCAACAAAATACAGCACCACATTCATTATCAAAACACTAGACAACCTAGGAATAACAAGAACATATTTCAACATTATAAAAGCTATCTATGCAAATCCCAAGGCTAACATCATTTTAAATAGAGAAAAATTGAAAGCATTCCCTCTAAAAACTGGAACAAGACAGCGATGCCCCCTTTCACCACTTTTATTTAACATAGTACTTGAAACACTGGCCAGAGAAACTACACAGACGAAAGATACAGATAGGAAAAGAAGAACTCAAATTAGCATTATTTGCTGATGATATGATTCTATACCTAGAAGACCCAAAAAATTTCACCAGAAAAGTTCTAGAATTAGTAAATGAATTCAGCAAAGGAACAGGATACAAAATCAACAACCAAAAATCAAAGGTATTTATGAATATCAGTGACAAATCCTCTGAAAGGGAAAAAATTTACATTACATTAGCCTCACAAAATAAAATACCTGGGAATTAACCTAACCAAAGAGGTGAAAGACCTCTACAATGAAAACTACAGAATACTAAAGAAAGAAATTAAAGAAGATTTTAGAAGATGGAAAGATCTCCCTTGTTCTTGAATAGGCAGAATCAATACTGTCAAAATGACTATATTACCAAAAAGCATTATACAGATTCAATGCAATTCCAATCAAAATCCCAATGACATTCCTTATAGAAATAGAAAAGGCAGTCATGAAAGTCATCTAGAAATATAAGAAACCCATAATATCTAAAGTAATCCTTAGCAAGAAGAATGAAGCAGATGGCATCACAAAACCAGACTTTAAATTATACTACAGAGCAACAGTAACAAAAACTGCATGGTATTGGCACCAAAACAGACTGGTAGACCAATGGTACAGAATAGAGGACTCAGAGACTAATACATATAATTTCAGCTATCTTATATTAGACAAAGGTGCCAAAAATGTACAGTGGAGAAAGGATAGCCTCTTCAACAAATGGTGCTGGGAAACTGGAAATCCATATGCAACAAAATGAAATTAAACTTCTATCTCTTACCATGCACAAAATTCAACTCAAAGTGGATCAAGGATCTGGGAATTAAACCAGAGACCATGCATTTAATAGAAGAAAAAGTAGAAGACATCTATAGTACAAGAATTAAAATCTAGAATTAATGAAACGGATAAATTAAAACTAAAAAACTTCTTCTCAGCAAAAGAAACAATCATTGAGGTGAATAGAGAGGCTACAAATTGGGAACAAATCTTTACTATATACACATCAGTTAGAGCACTGATCTCTAGAATACACAAAGAACTTAAAAAATCTTTTTTTTAATTTTTTTATTATTCTAATTTGTTATGCATGTTTGCAGAGTACATTTCATTTAATATTACATATAAAGAGCACAATTTTTCAAGTTGCTGGTTTTATATAAAGTATTTTTAAACAATTGTGTCTTCATACATGTATTTGGGGTAATCATGGATAACTCAGTCTGCCATTATTCCTATCCCCTTGCCCCCTCCCCTCCCTTCCCCTTCTTTGTTCAATTTAAAGCTCTTCCATTCCTCTCATCCCCTCTCTCTTGCGTTTATAAGTTAGTATCTCCATATCAAAGATATCATTTGACCTTTGGTTTTTGGGGATTGGCTAACTTCACTTAGCATTATTTTCTCCAACTCCATCCATTTACCTTCAAATGCCATGATTTTATTCTCTTTTAGTGCTGAGTAGTGTTCCATTGTATATATATACCAAAGTTTCCCTATCCATTCATCTGCTTGCTGATGGACATCAGGGTTGGTTTCACAATCTAGCTATTGTGAATTGTTCTGCTATAAACATTGATGTGGCTGTGTCCCTGTAGTAAGCTGTTTTTAAGTCCTTTGGGAATAGGCCAAGGAGTGGGATAGCTGGGTCAAATGGTGGTTACATTCCAAGATTTTCTATTTTCCAGATTGGCTTCACCAATTTGCAGTTCCACCAGCAATGTAAGAGTGTGTCTTTTCCCCAACATCCTCAAAGGATTTATTGTTGTTTGTTTATTTGAAGGCTGCCATTCTGACTGGAGTAAGATGAAATCTTAGAGTTGTTCTGATTTGCCTTTATCTAATTGCTAGAGATGTTGAACATTTTTTCATATACTTGTTGATTTTTTGTATATCATCTTCTGAGAAGTGTCTGCTTAGTTTCTTGGCCCATTTATTGATTGGGCTATTTGTGTGTGTGTGTCTGTGTGTGTGTGTGTGTGTGTGTGTGTGTGTGTGTGGTAAAGCTTTTAAGAGCTTTATAAATCCTTGAGGTTAGTGTTCTATCTGATGTGCTTGTGATAAAGATTTTTTCCCATTCTGTAGGCCCTCTATTCACCTCACTGATTGTTTCTTTTGCTGAGAAGAAGCTTTTTAGTTTGAATCCATCCCATTTATTGATTCTTGGTTTTAGTTCTTGCACTATAGGGGTCTTATTGAGGAAGTTGGAGCATAAACCAACATGATGTCGAGATTTGGGCCTACTTTTTCTTCTATTAGGTGCAAGGTCTCTGGTTTAATTCCTAGGTCCTTGATCCACTTCGAGTTAAGTTTTGTGCATGGTGAGAGAAAGAGATTTAATTTCATTTTATTACATGAAAATTTCCAGTTTTCCCAACACCATTTGTTGAAGAGGCTGTCTTTTCTCCAGTGAATGTTTTTGGCACCCTTGTCTAATATAAGATAACTGTAGGTGTGTGGGTTCATCTCTGTGTCTTCTATTCTGTACCATTGGCCAACTGGTCTATTTTGATGCCAATATCATGCTGTTTTTGTTACTATTGCTTTGTAGTACAATTTGAGGTCTGGAATAGTAATGCCACCTGCTTCATTCTTCTTGCTAAGAATCACTTTGGCTATTTTGGGTCTCCTATTTTTCCAGATGAATTTCATGATTGCCTTTTCTATTTCTATGAGGAATGATATTGGGATTTTGATTGGTATTGCATTGAATCTGTATAGTGCTTTAGGGAGAATGGTCATTTTGACAATATTAGTTCTACCTATCCATGAACAAGGTAGACCTTTCCATCTTCTAAGATCTTCATTGATTTTTTTCTTTAGCGTGCTATAGTTTTCATTGTAGAGGTCTTTCACTTCTTTTGTTGATTCCCCCAAAATTTTTTGAGGCTACAGTAAATGGGGTGTATTTCTTGTTTCTCTTTCTTAGGATTTGTCGCTGATGTTCAGAAATGCCTTTGATTTATGGGTATTGATTTTATATCCAGCTATTTTGCTGAATTCATTTATTAGATCTAGAAGATATCTGGTGGAATTTTTTTGGATCTTCTGTGTACAGAATCATATCATCTGCAAATAGTGATAATTTGAGTTCTTCTTTTCCTATCCGTATCCCTTTAATTTCTTTTGTCTGTCTAATTGCTTTGGCTAGGGCTTCAAGAACTATGTTAAATAGGAGTGGTGAAAGAGGGCATCCCTGTCTTGTTCCAGTTTTTAGAGGGAATGCTTTCGATTTTTCTTCACTTAGGATGATGTTGGCCTGGGGCTTAGCATAGTTGGCCATTATGATGTTGAGGAATATTTCTGTTATCCCTATTTTTTCTAGCATTTTGAACATGAAGGGATGTTGTATTTTGTCAAATGCTTTCTCTGCATCTATTGAGATTATGATTTGATTTTTATCTTTCAGCCTGTTGATGTGATGAATTACATTTATTGATTTCCTTATATTGAACCAAACTTGCATCCCTGGAATGAAATCCACCTGATCTTGGTGCACTACATTTTTTGATGTGTTTTTGTATTTGATTTGCCAGAATTTCATTGAGAATTTTTGCATCTATATTCATTAGAGTTATTGGTCTGAAATTTTCTTTCTTTGATTTGTCTCTGTCTGGTTATGGAATCAGGGTGATATTGGCCTCATAGAATGAGTCTGGGAGTGTTCCATCTTTTTCTATTTCATGGAATAGTTTGAGAAGTATTGGTGTTAGTTCTTCTTTAAAGGTCTTGTAGAACTCAGCTGTGTATCAATCTGGCTCTGGGTTTTTCTTGGTTGGTAAGTTTTTATGGCATCCTCTATTTCTTTGCTTGAAATTGAGCTATTTAAATTGTGTATATCATCTTGATTTAATTTCGGCATATCATAGGTCTCTAGAAATTTGTTTATGGCTTCCTTATTTTCTATTTTTTTGGAGTATTAATTTTCAAAATAATTTCTAATTATCTTCTGTATTTCTGTAGTGTCCATCATGATGTTTCCTTTTTCATCGTAGATATTGGTAATTTGTGTTTTCTCTCTTCTTTTCTTCATTAGCATAGCTAAAGGTTTATCAATTTTATTCATTTTTTTAAAGAACCAAATTTTCATTCTGTCAATTTTTTCAATTATTTTATTAGTTTCAATTTCATTAATTTCAGCTCTGATTTTTATTATTTCCCATCTTCTACTGCTTTGGGGGTTGATTTGTTCTTCTTTTTCTAGGGCTTTGAGATGTAATGTTAGTTCATTTATTTGTTGACTTTTTCTTTTTTGAAGGAATGAGCTCCATGCAATGAACTTTCCTCTTAGTACTGTCTTCAGAGTGTCCCAGAGATTTTGGTGTGTTGTTTTATTGTTCTCATTTACCTCTAAGAATTTCTTAATCTCCTTCTTGATGTCTTCTGCAACCCATTGATCATTCAATAGGATATTACTTAGTCTCCAGGTGTTAGAGTAGCTTTTCTTACTTTTTTTAATCATTGATTTCTAATTTCATTCCATTATGATCTGATAGAATGCAGAGTAGTATCTCTCCTTTTTTATATTTGCTTAGAGTTGCTTTATGGCATAATATATGGTCTATTTTTGAGAAGGATCCATGTGCTACTGAAAAGAAAGTGACTTGGCTCATTGATGGATGATATACTCTACATATGTCAGTTAAGTCTAAGTTATTAATTGCATTATTGAGTTTTATAGTTTATTTGTTTAACTTTTGTTTGTAAGATCTATCCAGTGGTGTAAGAGGTGTTTTAAAATCACCTAGAATTATTGTGTTGTGGTCTCTTTGATTCTTGAACTTGATGAATGTAGATGCCCCATTATTTGGGGCATATATATTTATAAGTTATATCTTGTTGATCTATGATTCCCTTAAGCAGTATGAAATGCCCATCTTTATCTCTTTTGACTAACTTTGCCTTGAAGCCTACTTTATTTGATATGAGAATGGAGACCCCTGCTTGCTTACGTAGACCATGTGAGTGATATATTTTATCCCATCCTTTCACCTTCAGTCTAGGGGCGTCTTTTCTATGAGATGTGTCTCTTGAAGGCAACATATTGTTGGGTCTGTTTTTTTTTTAATCCAATCTATTAGCCTATGTATTTTAATTGGTGAGTTTAGGCCATTAACATTCAGGGTTATTATTGAGACATAATTTGTATTACCAGTCATTTTTTTTTTCATTATATTTTGTATTTAGTTTGACTTGGTTTTTCATTTGGTTGGTTTTTCTCTTTATTGTAGTTCTTACCTTTGCAGATTTTTATTATTATTTTTCATTTCCTCCTCATGGAATATTTTACCAAGAATGTTTTGTACAGCAGGCTTTCTTGTCATAAATTCTTTTAGCTTTTTTTCATCATGGAAGGTTTTTATTTCATCCTCAAATCTAAAGCTTAATTTTGCTGGATATAAAATTCTTGGTTGGCATCCCTTATCCTTTAGAGCCTGGTATATGTTGTTCCAGGCTCTCCTGGCTTTGAGGGCCTGGATTGAAAAATCTGCTGAGATGTGAATTGGTTTTTCCTTACAGGTAATTTGACTTTTCTCTCTTGCAGTCTTTAAAATTCTATCTTTATTTTGTATGCTAGGCAATTTCATTACAATGTGCCTTGATTTGGACCTGTTGTAATTTTGTACATTTGGCGTCCTACAGGCCTCTTGTATTTGATTTTCAAATTCATTCTTCCTGTTTGGGAAATTTTCTGATATTATTTCATTGAAGAGATTGTGCATTCCTTTGATTTGAATCTCTGCACCTTCCTCTATTCCAATAAATCTTAAATTTGGTCTTTTGATGGTATCCCACAGTTCTTGAATATTCTGTTCATGGTTTCTTACCATCTTCACTGTGAGGTCAACTTGATTTTTAAGATTATATATTTTGTCCTCATTGTCTGACGTTCTATCTTCCAAGTGGTCCAATCTGTTGGTGATGATTTCTATTGCATTTTTTAAGTGGCTTACTGTTTCTTTCATTTCAAGGATTTCTTTTTTTTCCCTCAAACTCTCTCTTTCTTGAAGTAATCTTTTGCTACCTGAATTTGTTCTCTTATCTCTTTTTTTGGTGTGATCAATGGCTGCCTGTATTTGATCTTTTATCTCTTTGTTGGAGAGATCCATTTTTGCCTGTATCTGTTCACTTAGGTCATTTTTTTCAATTCCTTATCATTTTAATTACGTATATCCAGAACTCCTTCTCTGACATTTCACCTACTGTGCTTTCCATGGTTTCTATTGTTGTAGTATCTTGGTTTGTTTGTGTGTCCATATATCAGTTAGTGTCTATTTTTATATTTACAGTTTTGTTGCTTTAAACAGAATAATGAGATCAGTTATCTTATACCATATAGTCTCTGTATATGTGTGGTGGTTTACAGTATCTAATGTTAGAAGGGGGAACTTAGAGGTTGGCTTAAATGTTTATGAAGTAAGATGTGAGAAAATAGAGGTATTAGATTATTTGACTAGTGAGAGTATAATTATTAGAATTTGGCTGTTAGTAGAAGAAGTAAGAGATAGGCAACCCCTTGTAAGATTCCCTTTTAGTTCACAACAGCATAACTGGTTGCACCTTCTGGTGCATCCTGGTCCCCAGGGACCTTGTGATGTCTTACCTGGACCTTTTTGTTGATCCTTCTTAGTAGTGTAGCTAACTCAGTTTTGTGGCAGTGGCAGCCTCAGGCCTGAAATTATATTGGTGTTGGGTTGAGTAGCTATGGAATCCCAGTGCAGTCTGTCTGTCTGGGCATATGCGGGTTGCCTCTCTGATTTTGCAGGTGTGGAGCAGGCCTCTCTCTCCAGATCTCCTCCTGGCCCCAGTGTGGTGGAGCAGGCAGTCTGGCTTTCTTCTCCCCACTCTCCTCCTCCTAGGTCTCCTCCCATTCTAGTTGTTTTGGTGGGGGTTGGGTAGGTGGGCAGCAGGGGTCTTCCACAGGGTGGAGCCTGCAGTTCCTGGTCTTGGTGATGGTGTTTGCTGGTGGTCGGGCAGGCTGGTGGTTGAGCCGCTCCTTCTGGTGGGTGTCTACCACTTTTTCCAGTAGCAGCAGGGCAGGTCACAATTCCCCAGGGAATGGACTGGGCCCTTCCTCTGGTTGGGCCCTCTCTGCAGCAGGGACCTAATATTCCCAGCCCTGGTGGTTGTGGCAGTGTGAGCCAGAGGCTAGGAAGGCTGGTGGCTGGGCTGCTCCTTCTTGCGGGTGTCTACCGCTTGTTCTGGAGGCAGCTGGGCAGGTTGCAGTTCCCCAGGAAATGTACAGGGCCCTTCCTCTGGTCGGCCCATCTCTGCAGTGGGGACCTGCTACTCCTAGCCCTGGTGGCCAAGAACTTAAAAATCTTAACACCAAAAAAACAAATAAGTGCATCAACAAATGGGCCAAATAACTGAACAGACACTTCTCAGAAGAAGATATACAATCAATCAACAAATACATGAAAAAAATGTTCGACATCACTGGCAATTAGAGAAATGTAAATCAAAACTACTCTAAGATTTCATTTCACTCCAGTCAGAATACAAACAACAGTAAATGTTGGAGAGGATGTGGGGAAAATGTACATTCATACATTGTTGGTGGGACTGCAAAATGGTGCAGCCAGTATGGAAAGCAGCGTGGAGATTCCTTGGAAAACTGGGAATGGAACCATCTTACGACCCAGCTATCCCACTCCTATGTTTATTCCCAAAGGACTTAAAAACAGCAAACTACAGGGACACAGCTATATCAATGTTTATAGCAGCACAATTCACAATAGCTAATCTGTGGAAGCAACTTAGATGCCCTTCAGTAGATGAATGGATAAAGAAAATGTGGTATATATACACAATGGAATATTACTCAGCAATTAAAGAGAATAAAATAATGGCATTTGGAGGTAAATGGATGGAATTGGAGGATATATTGCTAAGTGAAGTTAGCCAATCCCAAATATCCAAATGCTGAATGTTCTCTCTGATATAAGGAGATTGATTCACAGTGGGGTTGGGATGGGGAGCATAGGAGGATTAGAGGAACACTAGAAAGGCCAATGGGGAGGGAGGGGAAAGGAGGGGACAAGTGGGTAAAAAAAAGATGGTAGAATGAGATGAATATCATTATCCTAAGTGCATGTATAAAGATAGGAAATCCGTGAATATACTTTGTATACAACCAGAGATATGTAAAAATGTGCTCTATATGTGTAATATGAATTATATTGCATTGTGCTGTCACAACTTTGAATAAAAAAAAAAAGTTACTGGACTGGTATCACTTACAAATGATTGTTTTTGAGGTGCTATAGCAAAACTGGGACCTCTAACCAGCTCTTTTAGTAACTCTCTAAGTGACCTTGGGAAGGTTTCTTAGAATATGTCTAGTCATTTTTTTTCATCTAATAAAGGTGTGAAATGATTTAAAGATGAGAATATAAGTATTAAAATGTTTATACATATATGTATATATATATATATATATATATATATATATATATACACACACACACACACACACACACACACACACACACACACACACAAAGTGTTGATGAGGGTCTGGATATCCATGAATCATTGAATGAATCAGAACTGGAGAGCTGAAAAAGATCTTAATGCTCATCAATGCAACCCACTCTTTAACAGATGAGAAATTTGAATCTATATACAATGTTATTTTTCCAGTGTCAATTTTCCTTAGAGAACCACCTCCCACTCAGCTTGATTCCCACTTCCACTGACCAGTGTCCTTCATATTATTGGGACTACAAAAGGCATTGATAAAACAAACTTGGTATGAGAAAAACGAGGCATAAATGGCATAGCTTCTAAGCCTTGACAATAGTGAATAGTGGTAGTGAGTGGAAATAATGTTGGCACTAAGAGTGCCAACTTAATGGTATTAGAATGAAGGAATTTAATAATGTTAAGACTTTGATGTAGACTATTGCTAACCCTCAACAAAAACAAATGCACAAGGAACAGTGACTAAGAAAGACAAAGTAATGCAGAGTAGAATTTGTTGTGGTTTTGATCACAAATCCCACTGCAAAAATTCCAGTGAGGGGCTAATCCGTATGGAATATTCCCTTTTTTTCCATGATAGTTAAGATTTTGATCAAAACTGGCCAGGTATCTTGATCTATAGAATTAGATATTTTCCTAACACTTTCATTGCCACCACTGTTGTTGAAGTCACTATCACCTCTCACCTATATTGCATAACTTCTCTGTTTTCCCTCCTTCCACATTTGCCTTCTATGATGTGTTCTTAAAAATGGTAGTAATTCTGTTAAAATGTAAGCCAGATCATGTCTTGTATGCTGTCACCTAAGAGCCTTCAAAATCATTGCAGTGGCCTTTAGGACCCCATGTAATTTCTTTCTGTATTAACTTTCTGCCCTTCTTTCCTTCCACTCTCCATCTCGTCATTGTTTTGGCTTCTACACCAAACACATTGGTTCCTGAGGCTCTTCATTTGCTACCACTATTCTCTAGAAAGATTATACTCTAGACATCTGCTTACTTCAAAGACCCTCTATTTCTACTGTCACTTTGGTATTTCTTGATCTGTATAAAAATTGTAACATCCACCCACCCAAACCATCTCCAGAAGTACTTGTGTTATTTTCACCAATCTATTCTAGGTATTAAAACAAGACCTGGCATGTAGTAGACACTCAAAAATGTGTTTGTTGAATGAATTAATAATTGAATAAGCACTTGAAAGTGTCAACTACGCTATGTAACAGGTGCTTTGCTAAGTCTTTTGCATTTATTCTCTCAATTCTTCCATATACATTAGGTACTACTAGTTATTACTTTTCTGAATGAGAAATCTAAGTTAACTAATTCGTTCAAATGGTTCATAAAAATTCAAGCACAGTTGACTCCCAAGATTTGTGCTCCTTGCCATCATGAAATATTATCTCCTTAGTTTCTATCTGATGCTCAATTTGCCTCCCCTTCCTGATTTTTCCTTCCCTTTCTCACTACTTTTCCATTTGGTTTACAGGAATACTTGATTTTACATATGTCACTATAGAGGAAAAAGCTCTTTTCCTGACTGCTGAATCTTGATCTAGTAAATCATGAGATTCTAAGCAGGGTGCCATTTGGTTTCAACAAATAACTCTGAATACTGATGAGTTAGCATAGAAAACTGAGCAAGTGCTGGAAGTATGTGATACAGTGAGGCCTGACCAATAGGGTGGCCCCATGAGATTTTGGTGCTTATCTGAAGTTCAGCATATGAGAGGTCTTTTGAATACCCTGGGAATAGGAATACAAAACAGCCACAGAAATTACTGAGTTTGGGTCATATATTTCTAATCTCTATGTCAAGTTGCCACCATGATGAATACAATACTTGTATCAGTCTGTGAGCCTATTGTTAATAATATTTTCTTGAGAAAGGAAGCAAGAAATTATGTAAGCTAGAAAAATCACACCTGTAGAGTCTTGAAGAAAGATGTGAATTTTATTTGGAACTCTATGAAAACATTGGAGGTGACAGGTTGACTGTTTCTCACAACAGTAATAATTACCTGTATTGATTGCTCTTGTCCTTGATGGTTTTCAAAGTGCTTTTATCTATATTATTTAAGTTTAAACTTTTTAAACTGCTTGAAGGGTGCATTTGAAGAAACCAAGTGGCTGAGTGTGATGGCCAGTGAGTAGAACAGCCTGTACTATTACCCAAATTGTTTTAATCCCAGTTTAGTGACCTCCTCCTTATAACAGAAATCTTTCTGGTAATTCCTTTGTGGAATCTTTGCACTAATAATACACTTCTTCCTAACATATTCAAGTCTGATAATCAAGTGTTACCAAGGTTTGCTCAATAGACATGATATAGATAACCTCTTTTTTTTTTTTTTTTTTTTTTTTGTGTGTGTGTGTGTGTGTGTGTGTGTGTGTGCCAGGAATTGAACTCAGGGGCACTCAACCACCGAGCCACATCCCCAGCCCTATTTTGTATTTTTATTTAGAGACAGGTTCTCACTAAGTTGCTTAGTGCCTTGCCAATGCTGAGGCTGGCTTTGAACTTGAGATCCTCTTGCCTCAGCCTCCCAAGCTGCTGGGATTACAGACATGCGCCACTGTGCCCAGCTGACATAGGTAACCTCTTAACTGAAATTATAGTAGTGCTTCAAAGCCCCAAACCCACTAGTTTGACCTAAAACTTTATGTTTCCAAAATCAATTAAACTAGTGTCAGAGAATCATATAAAGTAAACACTGAACAAATATTATAAATCAATGTAACCAGTTGACTTCAATATTCCAAGAATACCTTAAAGAATGAACCAGTGGAAAGATTTATTTTAATGGGAGAAAAGGGTGGAAAGGAGAGACAGGACAGCTCTAAATAAGTCAAATAACCTACATAGTCACAGGACAATGAGAATACAAAGCAGCTAGTGCAGGAAAGAAGGAATGTATGGTGCAACGAGGGGAGTGATGAATACGAGGAGCAAAAGGAAAAGGAGTCTAGGATTTAAAACTATGAGTAACTTTTGATTTGGCTAGCTCTGATGGAAAACAAGAAGTTTCATCTTATGTGAAACAAATTAAAAGGAGTCTGTAGAGGCAAATTATTTTTTGTACATACCACAAAAAATATTTTTAAAAAAAGCAAAAAAGGCTTAGCTTTCCAATGTATTGCAGTGTGATATCTAAAGAAGGTGGAACTGGTTTTCCTAGACAGCTAGTGAACTACTACATGGAGGGTGTAAACTACAAATGATGCCAATCAGAAATATTAAGGGAAAACTACACTGCATGCTGATTTTTCCATTCCATCCCTGAATTAAAATTTGCAAACACACACACACACACACACACACACACACACACACACACACAAGCATGCACGTGCGCACACATACACACAAATGCTAAGTAGTTTTGAAAGAGAACTAGCTTTGGAAGAAAGCACTAAAACCTCTAGGAGTGCAAATAATAAAAATAATGTTTCATGTAATTATTATCTTCTTTAACTCTTCAAGTGTTCAACAGTAATAATAATAATTTGGTCAATAATTACTTTAAGTTAGGTAAAACAGAACCAAGAGCTGTTAAACAATATTCATTTAAAGCAGTATTTTTAGAAGATTTTGACTAACAATTTCTAAGGAATTATATTTTTCTTTCTTCATGATACATATGGAATACTATTCTGCAATAAATTCTGTATTATTCTACTTTCTATTGCAGAACAAAATGCCCAAGGGGGAGTGCTTTAAAATGAAGGAGGTTTATTTAGTTCGCAGCTATGGAGATTCAAGGACATGGCACCAACATCTACTCAGCTCTGGTGAGAGCCTCTGACTACATCACAACATGGTAGATGGCATTATGATGGAAACACATGTAAAATAGAGAGATCATGTGGCAAGACAGGAAGCCTGGATTCACAGGTCAGGAATACTCTTGTTTTAGCAAACATCAGCACAGGAACTAACTGATGTCTCCCAAAACCCATATTAAACCTTCCACTAGGTCCCAACTCATAAAGGCTCCATCACCTCTAAGTCATCATACTGGGAACTAAGATTTCAGCATGTAAAACTTAGGGGAACATACTCATACCATATCCAAACCATAGCCAATGCATTTACCAATGAATTAGATAAGGATATTAAGTGAAATGATACTACTAATCACAACACCACTTTTTTTTTATCATATTCAAATGTCTAAAATTGGAACTTCTTGAAGACATGCACTTTTTCTTTGGGTTACAAAAAGAAATAACTTCTGCAAAGTGTGTCATAATATAATAAGGTTGATTATTGTTTACAAAGTATACCTTCTAGAGCTGGGATGGCACCTATGTTTTTTTTATGTGGCAATTTCAATTGTTTTATAGTAGTTTCTTGGGCACTGCTAAGAATGAGGCTATTTCCAGGCTCATCCAGAAAAAATCCCATGATTGATTTGTCACATCCATGACAGAAAAAGAGTAGAGGTATCATAGGTATCAACTATTCACCAGATATTATTTTGATCCTCTTAATTCTAATGACTAAAATTTGAGTAATTATTCATAGGAGATAGCAATAATTTCTGAGGGAATAATGTAGTCTATTCTGACTCTTCAGATGCATGTACATGAGAGGTATAAAAGATAAATTTTTGATCTACTATACAAAATGATAACATAAATTGATATGTAGGTTTCAGAATACTTCAGGAAAAATATGACTGGATCAAGATTAAAAGACATAGGAAATCTGTGTACAAGTCAATTCATCAGTCTCATTAAAATCAGCTGCTTTGATATACTTCCTAACTAAGCCATGATTTTTGTTTAGACTTAAGGAGAGAGGATAATTTTTTTCTCCTAATATGCTTCTAGGATCTATAGAGACGCCTATGGGTTTAGTAACTACTGTGGCAGCAAAAGCAATTTATAGCTTTGATGCCAACATTCCACATCCACATCTTTAGAACATAATATCTTCCATAGCAGATACTAATGGAAAACCCCTTGCTTGATTGTTTACACTGACTTTAGACAGTTATCTCCCATTATTGAGATTTTCTGCAAAATCCTAAATAGTTTTTCCCTGTATCCTTCTTTCCTTGGTCTGCCCATTTCCAGGTTGGAAGGACACAGGAAAAAGATGAATCATCACACTGTTTCTTTTGGTCCTCAGGTTTCTCAAGATCTTATCACTCTTGTCTAATGTTATTATTGCTACCCATGTAACAAAATCACTTGATATGGTTTGCTTTCAACCCAGTCCTGTCTAACTAACCTAATTTCTAATTTCTTTGCCATGTCTAATGAATGCTTTATCTACAAAGAAAATCGTCTCTCTTTTTTTTATTACTTTATTTATTTTTATGTGGTGCTGAGGATTGAACCCAGCACCTCACAAGTGCTAGGCAAGCACTCTACCACTGAGCCACAACTGCAGCCCAAATCCTCTCTTTTTAAAAAGATTTTTAAAAAATATTTTTAGTTGTAGATGGACACAATAGCTTTATTTTATTTATTTATTTTATTTGATACTGAGGCTTGAACCCAGTGTTTCACATGTGCCAGGCAAGCACTCTGCCACTGAGCTACAGCCTCAGCTCAAGAAAATCCTCTTTTTAGATAAATATAACATTTTCTAGTCTTTCCATTAACTACCAAATTATTCTTTAAAGGAAGATTGCATTTTTATTCATTTTAACACTTTAGAGCACAATTTTTAAGTACATTAACCACATGATGGTATTATTTGCTTTACAATCCAAATATAGTTAGTACCAAGTAATTAAGTTTATTGTCAGAACCAAATGACATTACTAGCTTTTGGTCTTCCTGATGGGTCCATTCTAAAACCTCCAGAGACAATACATAGTAGCCTAAGTTGAAATAAATAACACCACTATGCCTAAAATCCAACTTCCTTCTCTGGGATGCAAAAATATTTTATATAATTTTAGCATATAGGATTGCTAAGAAGAAAATACTGAGTACTACATTATATTGTAATTTATCATAAATATAGTTACTACTCACTTAAGCAAATTATATAATTAGAAATTATTCTCACTGTATTCTGTTACTGGGAATCAATGAGAATTTTACATTGTTTATTCAAATAAAAGGCCTATTGTCTTGGGTAAGTCCACTTAAGGAAGATTTGACGATGGTCATTCTTAAGTCCATATTGCTGTTCTTGGCCTATTGATCCCATTTATAAAAAATATTACTGGTTGGTTGGCTTGCATTCTAAGAGAAAATACCTTCCCAATCAAAACTAAAGGAGATTCTGAGGACATTCACATGGGTTCCAGGCACTTAGAGATAGCCTAAGCCCAATCCTCAGGCAAACCCTCAGGTAAAATAAATATTCAATTATTGAAGAACATTGAGATTCTGTCCTATAATGCTTGAAAAAACCTTTAATTTTGCATGCATCTTTTTGTTTTAAAACAAAAATGCAGAAATAGATTTCAATGAGAATATGAAATGTGTCATAAGTGTTACTAATAGCTCTTAAAGTGGAAGTGTTTGCAAAGTGTTAGCTTTTTTTTTTTATTTGCTTTAGTTGTACACAATGTGTTTTTTCATGGTGCTGAGGATCGAACCTGGGCCGTGCATGTGCTAGGTGAGCGCTCTACCGCTGAGCCAAAACCCCAGCCCCGTGTTAGCTTTTTAAATGAATTAAAGTCAAATCAAGTTTATCCCATATTTTACTAATTTCTTTTGGATGTATCTAATGGAAAACTTATGTGTAATACCCAAAGAATTCTGGATTTCCTATGTCTGATAGAGAGTCATAAATATATATGGGCATAAACTGTTCCATGTGGCATTACAATAGTTTGGATCTTGAAAATCCCCTAAAGGCCCATGTGTAAAAGGTTTAGTTGCTAGTCTTGACATTATTGGGAGGTGGTGCCTTTAAGAGGTGGATTCTGGTGGAAAAAATTAAGGTCATTGGGGGATGCCCTTCTAGGTAATATTGAACTCGAAGACCCCACCCCCTCCACTTCCTGGATGCCATGAGGTGAATTGGCCTCTTCCACCTCCTACTCCTGCTATGATGTACTGTTTTACCATAGACTCAAAGGAACAGGGCCAAACAATCATGGAGTGAAACCTCTGAAACCATGAGCCAAAATAAATCTGTTTTATGTCAATTGTTTATATCAAGTATACTTTTACATTAAAAATAAGCTGATTAACATAAGCCTCATGCAAGAAAATATTACTGTTTGGGGAGCATAAGCCTTGTCTAAGAATAAGGAGTGTTGGATTCCGGGCAGGGAAGGAACGCCTCCTAGGTAGCTCAACTAGCCACACCCTCAGGCACCTTAAGACTCCCAAGCACCCCAGGTCGGCCACACCAGGGCCATGCCTCAGGTTGACCATGCTGCTGACCACTCCCAAAGTGCCTTACTGAGCCAATTATGACATATGGGCTTGCCTTCTGACCCTGGAAGCCTATGGAACTGGGGTTCCCTCTGGGGGTCCCTCAGACCACCGGTTCACTACTTAAGTGCTCTCCAGACTGAAACCGGCCCTTCTTTTCCTTTTTCCTCTTCTCTTCCCATCTCACGAGCCAATTCTCCCTTCCCCCCACGTGTCCCCTCAGCTGATTAATAAACCGCCCCCCTTTTCTACATGGCGGTCCCAGCAAGCATTTCATCTACCCTTCAAGGAGTACTAGGTTTAAATCTTCTATTCATCAATTACCAGTGATTTGTCATTTCCCTTCTCAGGGATTCAGTCTCTTATGGATAGTATAAAGAGTTATGCAAGATTATTATTGGAAATTTTCAATTTTTCTATTGACCTAAGTAAGGTTCATGGGATTGGATTAAAAATAAGTTTTGGTTCAATCCATGCTCACAAAGAAGAGTGGAATTCATTACTCTGTCAAGAATATCTTTACTAATGTCAGAAGGTAATCTATAATCTAGGAAAAGTAAATTTATGCATCATTGTAGTACTAGTTTTAGTTCAGTTTTGAAGAACTGAATGGGCACAGTGTTGTCTAGGTAAAGCCAAGAAACTTGCCAACAATTTTCATATCCAAAACTCAAGAACATATTTTCTTTTGTAGAACTACTTATTTAAAATCCCGGAATCAATGGCCATTTCTGGTTGAAAGCACTAAGGAATTTTGTGAAATGAATATTCATACACACTGCCTTCAATATTTCTCTTTTCCTTCTTTCTTGAATCCATTCCAATCAGCAAATCCATTCTTGGTTTTTGAAAAAGTTCCTCTTGACCTATCCCTTTCCAAAGCAATGGGTTATTTGTTATGGATCCATCATAAATCCATTTTACTTAATCTATCACTCTCCCCTTCTAGAAAAATATTTTTTTTTTTGTTTCCAGATACTATTGTCTATTTGACTGGTCAATAATTTTCAGCCTGATTTAATCATTTCTTCTTGTCACAGACTAGTTAGTTTTCATGAAACCCATTTCCCCTTCTTCCTTAACATAGAGTTTGACTGTTTCCTGGTTTCCCTTGCAGTTCATTGTAGCCAAATGAGTTTTGAATGATGAAAAATGCATACAAGTTATAAGGAGCACTTTAAAAATACTCCGAATCACAATCCTCCAACAAATTCCTTTTCTACCAGCCTGATGCCCTATGATCAATGTAAATTCTTTGACCAAGGAAGCCAGGTATTAAGGAGAGTAGAACCATGAGAGCCTTGGGGAAAACAACTCATTTCATCACATTTTGAAATTTACATGACCAGGGTATGTTTTCTTAATATATTTAGCATTTGCTTATTAAAGCAACTAATGTTTACTTAACTGATATGTGCTTTATTTTTCTGACCCTTAAATGTTACAATGACTCAAGTATTAGTCCTTGGACATATTAGGATATATTATTTTTTCCTTGTTTGTCAATTTCTCCCAAGTTATATACTATTGACTCACAAATCCCTAGCCTGGATTTCTCCCCTAAAGTCAGGACTATGTAGACAATATCTTACCTGACATCTCTACTTGAATGAAAACTTAATATGGCTGTGCCCCTGAAAAATCCCCTTGAAACATATTTCTTTCACTATTTTCCCCATATCAGCTACTGGTAACTACATTCTTCTAGTCATAAGGCCCAAACTTGGGAGTCATCTCAGATCTTTCTCCTTTTTATCATCTCATAAAATTTGTCATCATATCCTGATAGCTCTACCTTCAAAATATGTACATAATTCAACCACTCACCATGTCTATCATCACTGTCTTAGTTGCCAGATGTCATCTGAAGTATTGTAATCATCTTCTAATTGGTCTTAAGTCTTCCTCCTCTTGGATCCCTCAAGTGTATTAATGACATAACAAAGTGATCCTCTTAAAATGTACATTATACACACCTTCATTTAGAAACTTCCAGTAGCCTCTTATCTCACCTATATTAAGTGCCAAAGCCGTTATAATAGCCCCTAAGTCTTCTTAATCTGACCTCTGATCTTTTTTCCCTAGTACTCTCCTCCTTGCTTGCTCTTTTACAACCACACTAGCCTCCTCTACACTGTTCCCTGAACTTGCCCACCTAAACTCAAAGGCCTTTTGTACTTACCATTCCAATTTGCTAGAAATTTTCTCTCCCAAAATATCTTAACATTTAATCTCACTTCCTTCAGGTATTTACTCAAATGCAGCCTTTTCTTGCCAATCCTTACCACCTTATGTAAAATTCTAAGTCTCCAAACCTGGTCCACATACATTCCCTATAACCTTTAGCTTTATTTTCCTCCACATTACTTATCACCATCTAATATATTATATATTTTATTTAACAGTTATTTTATTGTTGCATTCTGCCAACTAGAATGTAAGTTCTATGACAAACTCTTGTTCAGTGCTATACTCCCAGAACCAAGCATGAACAACTAGCAAATTCACAACAAATTTGAGTTAAACAAATGAATTTTGCATTACTATTCTCTTATTTGTTCAGACAGAATTAAAGAATACTTCCTCCATCATCCATAGGTCCCTATGCAAATTTTAAGGGAAATAGCCAGCCCTTTCAGTGTTAATTGTCTATGTTCCCATGATAGGTCTGAATTCTCCAACTACTTACTAGGGTGGGTTAAAACAGCTAATTCCCATGCCACTGTAGATGCTATTCATTACACAGCTGCATTATCATGCTACTCAGGCTGTGACTTAGTTATGTCTCCAGAGCCCTTGGCCTGGCAAAATCCATCTCCACTGACTTCTATTCAATACACTGTCAGCCTGTTTGAGCCTCTGTTACTGTAGTAGAGGCTGATAAATAACTATTATCTGTCTAGTATTCACAGACTTTTCTTCCTTTCTGAGACACACCTGATTAGTTCTTACAGCAAACTCTTGGGAAGAGGTTCTCTGTTTTCTTCATTCTCAGTTTCATTACTTCTATCGTTTTGTGCTTAAATCTAAGTCACTTGTCTCCATCTACTTGCATTTTCCCTTTTTCTGTTATTTGATCACTCTCTTCTCCTAGTCGATTTTCCCCTAAAACCATCAACACATGTTATCACTTTTTTGAGTACTCCATTTTAAGTGCAAAATGGTCTGGGCAAATGTTTTACATAAAACAGAGTAATTATGTGATATTTAGGATGAGTATGCATCAGAATTCTATGTACATTTTAGAAGTCTTCTTTTCCAACGCATTCATTTTTCAGATGGGGAAACTAAGTCCCAAAGAATCAGAGACACTACACTTACTTATTATTTGTAAATTGTTTTCATAATTATCTCTATGTTTCAATAACCATGCAGGGTAATAGCTATTATTTGTATCTTATATATAAGAAAACTGGAAATTCAGGCTCTAAAAAGTTCCGTGGCTTCCAAGTGTCACACACAGAAGAGGCAGGGATCCTGATCTTCTGCTTTTTCCATCATACTCCTCTACTTTCTACATATGGCTCACAAAAAAGAGAAGTATAAAACTACTTTATGGGATGTAAAGAGGTATAGAAAAGGGGGTTGTGCAGGGAACAAGTTGACCCACAGCGAAATTGATTATTTCTCCTGAAGAGCAGCCTACTTCTACATCTTTGTCATGGCTCCTCTGACAGTTGGTATAGTGTTGATAAGGGCATAGATTAGTTTAGACACAAAGCAGCATGGGTAACTCCACTGGTCCTTAAAAGACACTTTGTCCACAGGGAGACTCAGTACTGCCAGTTGGCAGACGCAAGTAATGGTCAAGGCCATGCTTTGTAACTCTTTGTGGATAAGTAAAAATAGAGTAGCTTTCTCTGCTTTATGTGAGCATTTACACTTTGAATTTTAAGGTAAGAGGGAATACAGCATATTGCCTCACTTAAATGTCCCTTGCTTTTTTCAGACATTCTACTGTTAAAACTAAAATATGGCAAGTTTGAATTGTAAAGTGTGCCTGCATAAGTATATGTACATTGCACTAATGATTGCTCTAGAATAACTTGAGTTTGGTATAAAATATTCCCAGTCAGCATGCTATGCTACTCATGATAAAACACCTTTTTAGCATACAGCCTCCAACAACATGGTAAGAATACCTGAAGTGCTGTGAACAGCAGATTTAATGTACCACAACTTCCCTTTTGTCTCTTATTCTCACCTAGATTCTAGAAGTTCCAGTTATCTTTTGGGGACATACCAAAGATGCCATTGTTGAATCATATCTATATGTATTCAAGGTACAATATTTGGCTTTGGCTATGGAATTTAAACAATTTTCTTACATAATTATTCTATATTTTTCCTTTCCCAGCAGTACCTTTGGCTTATTCAGCATCTTAATCTGTGAATATGTTCAACATGCAACATCTTATCTATAAGGAGTGGGTAAAACAAGATGACAAGTCTTGAATAATAGCTCTGTCTTACACCAAGCTGTTTCATACTCAGTTGTGTTTTAAGAACTTTACCTGTATAATGAGACTAACACCAAGGAAAAGGTGTTAGTTTCACAGTGAGCCAAACATGGGTATTTTTATCCAACTAGCAGATTATTTTATCTAAACTAAGAATGTAAACAGAAAGAACTACAGAAATAAACTGATTAGTTATTCTGAAACAGTGGTGAGAAGTAGATCTTAAGCTGAAAAAATATGTTTACCATGTTGGAGGATAGAAGAAAGTAAGACCACAGAAATCAGAAAGATTGGGTAACTGTCATAACAGAAAATTCCCAAGAAGGAAATGGGAACTGTTCAGGTGTGTATCATATATTCAGCTACTTATTTACAAAAGTAGCTTTTTACCTAGCCTTACTTCTCCTTAATTCTATTCTTTACACTAGTACTGGAGCAAATCATTTTAAAATGTAAGTGAAGGAAAATAATTTCAGCATGTGTCAGATACTGAGACACAAAAATTTATCCAGGAAAACAAGGAGTACACATTCAAGGGAGAATGCAGACAATCTAGAAAGTAAGAAGCACTTTGGTAATTTTAGGTTCCTCTTTTTAAAGAAAACTTTGTAAGGAGTGGGCATGGGAAGTTATGTAGGGATAACATTAGTCTGGTGATCACAAGATGTTTTGTGGTGATTTGAATCCTTAGGTTGTCATTTTCTCCATTATCTGATCAACAGATAACTTTGGAAAAAAGTACTCAATATTAGATGTTTCATATTTCCCTTTGCTTGATATATTCTACAAATACATGTATTAGTGGTCTAATTAACAGTGTATAGGGCAATTTTTGTAAGTAGGTGAAGTTCCAATAATCCTAAAATTGTGAGTCAAAACTTGTGTATTCCCCAGAAATTTGAGATTGACACCTAGGGGAGACAACAAGTATGGGGGAGGCAGTTCTTTTTTCTCCCTTCTACCTATATATTTTATTTTTTCTGTCCTATCTCAATAGTATTAGCTTCTACATATGTCAGTCAGTGAGTCCTTGCTCAGTATCACCTGTAGTACTTATCTTGGCACTTTTTGCACACAACTAGTTAGCTTCCTGGGTTGTGGGTTGTAAAGCTTGCTACCAAACCATAAGCACCTACAACTGTAGTATCACTTCTTTAAGACGAGACACAAAAGGCCCTAGGAGAACAAAAATGTGTCTGGAGATAATGGAGGTACAGGGATATTTGACATCATTCATCAGATTAGGCCCATGAAACAAAGAACAAAATAGAAAAAGGAAAGAATGGACTACAGCAAGGGGTAATTGAGAAAAGAAGGCTGGCAGAAAGGCTCACAGTCAGCAGCCAAGGATAATTTGAGGACATTCAAGGTTTTAGAGACGGTCTGTTGGGAGTAAAGGAAGCATCAATATACAAGTAGGTGTCCTGTCATGGTTCTCATGTGAAGTGTCCCCCCAAAGCTCCTGTGTTAATGCAGGAATGTTTGGAGGTGAAGTGATTGGATTATGACAGCTGTAGCCTAACTAGGCTATCCTAGTTTAAATGAACTGGCTGGGTGGTAACTAGGCACATGGGGCATGGCCAGAGGAGGTGGGTCACTGGGGACATGCCCTGGAAGGGTGCATCTTTCTTGTGCCTCCCTCCTTCTCTTTCTGCTTCATGGCTGCCATGAGGTGAATTGCTTTCTTCCAACATACCCTTCGGCAATGACACTCCACCTCACCTTGAGCCCAGAGCAATAGAGTCAGCCAACTATGGGGTGTGTTGCCGCCTGAAGCGATGGCCGCTTGGAGCAACAAAGCCACGGGAATAAGTTCAGAGGCAGACTGGAAAAAACAGGTTCTATTCTGCCAGCTTCTCTCTCAGGCTCCAACAACACCACAACACGCTGTCCACGCTCCTCCAACAACCACAAAATGGCCCCAACGATGACCCACAATCCCCCAGGCCAAGTCTCACGAGATCATGCAAATGGCTCCGACCCGATCCACAATGTCCCGGGCCAAGTCTCATGAGACCATGGAAGGTGGTAATGCTTATGGCTCACAGCTAACCGCAATCTTAGCTATCTCCTTTATTAGGGCTCCTGCATTTCCCCCCTTTTTGTTTTTAAAAGAGGGGATGCTCTAGGACGTCTATGTGCAACCAACATTCTTACCCGTCATAGGATAATCAAGGCTGTGCCCTCGACTCCTGTCTTAGGTTGATATGTTGGCCACATGATAGTGTCCTGTGCGACTGTGCCTGTCTTAGATTGTCCCCCTATGGGGATCTTACCTGTCATTGGCTAACCAGCCATCCAATGGAGCCCTTCAGGATCGACTGTGTATGGTGACTAACAGCCGTCCAATTGTGGGGAGATGCTGCGGCTTTAAGGTGATAAGCCTTCTGCTGATGATCCAAGTTGCATAGCATATCAAATTCTTTAAACAAATCAGCTGCCCTGAGTTCTATCAAGTAACACACTGAGTTCTCTAGACAAATACCCGCAAAGCATTGTTTCGTAAAGTCCCAAACAATGAAAGATCAAAATGTCCACTTGTTATAACACGTTGATGTAGGAGGCCCCATGCATGCAGAGCAGAGGCCACACTGCTAGTGAGGTTGTTTGATGCTTGAGCAGCAGGGATGCTTGCAGCTGTAGCAGCAGCTGTCTTTTTTATGTCTAGACAATGCCACCAGCAAATCTTCAGGGCCCACTACCAAGAAACTCAAGCATCAATTATTAAAGGAAAGGCAGTGCTATTCCAGCACTGAGGCAAGAGGCGTGTTATCAAACTAAAAAATAGAATTATTAGATTAGAAAATTAAAGTTGATTTCTGCTCACACACATTTCTGCTTGAGCTCCCACAAACATAAGCTGGCAAAATATCACATTCAGGACAAAACAGAGAAAGACTGAGGGTATTTACTGCACTAAAGATAGATTAAAGAAAAGCTAAAGGCACTTTGGAAAAATAATTTGTTAGCTGGAATCCTCGAGTCTCTGCAAACACAGAAATCCTTTACCTGTTAAAATAATTCAAATTAATCAGCTATTAAACAAATGAAGTTAATAACAAATAAACAATCCTATGTCAAAACACCAAAATGTCAGGTTATACAGCACTAGTCATATTCTTCGCTAAAGTCCCAGGGACACCTATAAATCAAAATTGAAAGTACCTTCACTTATAAAATTATTTACCTAAATTGAATACTCTTAAACTAAAATGAATTAAAGTTATTTGGATCCATATATATTTTTTCATAAGCGCTTTGTTATTTGTGACATCACACTGGACAGATGCACAAACATGTAAACATATATTTGTGACGTCACATTAACATGAAATGTAGACAAATGCACAGACATAAAGACATGTATGAAAAGAAAAAAAAATACAATTGTGTGCACACTAAAGAGAGATCTCCTCGTCCCAGCTGGGAGGAATGACACTTAAGTTGTGAAATATTTTGAAGGACTCTTTTGAGGGAATCATTCTATACCTTCATCTTGGTCCTCTTGATTTTGTACCTTTTTTATTAATCTTGATTCTTCAATAACTTCATCTTGATCATTTTGATGTGGTACCTGTTTTATTAATCTAGATGATATCCATATTGGAGAGGATTCGTGCTTTGGAAAAACACAAACAGATCCTCTCCCCCAAATTAATACTGGATCTGGACCCTTCCATGTACCTGAAAGAACATCCTTCCAGTAAACCAAAGGTTTATGTTGTTGGTGTGGGTTCCAATGTCTGTCTCCAGCAGAATAACCATTAGAGTCTAAAGTTAAAAAATTTAAGGTAAACAGGGCAACTGGCAATCTGTTCCTAGGATTTTTCCAATTTCTTTCTTTTTGTTTTAATAACATAATTTTCAGTGTGCGGTTTGCTCTGTCAATAATGCCCTGACCCTGAGGATTGTATGGGATGCCTGTTTTATGGGATATATTGAATTTTGTGCAAAACTGTTTGAAAGATGAGGATGTATATGCAGGGCCATTATCTGTTTTAAGCATTTTGGGGATGTCCAATGCAGCAAAAACTTGCAAACAATGAGATGTAACATCTTTAACTTTTTCTCCAGAATGTAAGGAAGCAAAAATCATGCCTGAGCATATATCTATGGCCACATGAATAAATCGCAATTTTCCAAAACTTGGCTCATGAGTAACATCCATCTGCCACAAATGATTGGGCATTAATCCTCTAGGGTTAACACCATAATGAGGATTGGGCAAATGTGTCATACAAGATTAACAATCTTTTACAATTTTTCTGGTTTGCTCCTTTGTGATTTTAAACCTACTCTGCAAGGTGGTGCTATTGACATGAAACTGGGAGTGAAATAAAGTATCTTGCTTGAGTGCTGAAAGTATAAAGATTGTTTGGGTAAGAGCATCAGCCTTTTGATTACCTTCATGGAGGGGACCAGGCAAGTTGGTATGTGCTCTCATATGCCCTATAATAGAGGTTCTTTTCTTGCCTACAAAAGTTTTTGAATTTGATAAAACAATTTAAAGGCTAGAGTATGAGGTGCTATTGGTCCTGCTAGCTCTAATTTTGGGACAGCGGGACAGCATGTACAATATAATGGCTATCTGAAAAAAATGTTCATGGGCTGCTCTCTAAAATTTTCCAGAGCTCTTACCACAACTTCTAGTTCCACTAGTTGAGCTGAATTGTGTGCAGTTATGTAAGTCATTTTTTCTTTTTAATTGACTACTGCAGCAGTCCCATTTGAGGACCCATCTGTAAATACATTTAATGCCTTAGGAATAGGTTGATTTTTATTACCTGTGGAAATATAATAGGATGATTAATACAAAAAGATAATATAGGAGACTTAGGAAAATTATTGTCAAAATTTGCAGAAGTAGAGCATTTAGCTATAGCCCAATCATTATCATTGAAGCATAAATATTCAATCTGTGACGATGAATAGGGAGTAATAATAGTAGCAGGGTGAATGCCAAATATTTTAGTAGAAGTCTTAAGTCCTTGAAGAATAAGTTTAGCCACCATGGAGGTATAAGACTCAATTATACTTTTAGGAGAGATGGCCAAATGTATCCATAATAAAGGCCCTTGTTGCCAAAATACTCCTGTGGGTGTATGTCGCTGCCTGAAGCGGAAGTCGCTTGGAGCAGCGAACGCCACAGGAAAATTCGGAGGCAGGATGAAAATGAAAAAAGGTCTTTTATTCTTCTCCTCTCTCCAGCTCCAGCAATCACTCCAAATGCTCTAACTCCAACCACCACCTTCTTCTTCCCCACACACACTAACGAACCTCACCCAGTTATATACATATAGCTTTAACAAGGACACGTGCTTACAGCTCGAGCTTACAGGTGCGTCACGCAGTGTTCACGGGCATACAAAGATTCTTTGAATAATGTATCAACGTCAGGTGGAAACTAGAACATCTTTTATGGCTCTCAGCTAACCGCAATCTTTAGCTATCTCCTTGATTATAGGCTCCTTCATTTCCCCCTTTTAGTTTTAAAAGAGGGGATGTTCTAGGACGTCCATGTGCAACCGACATTCTTACCCGTCATGGGAGTCTAGGCTGTCCTGACTCCTGGCTTAGGTTGACATGCCGGCCACATTAGACTGTCCCGTGCGACTGTGCCGTGTCTTAGGTTGTCCCCCTCTGGGGATCTTACCCGTCATAGGCTAACCAGCCATCCAATAGAGCCCTTCAGGATCGACTGTGTGTTGACTAACAGCCGTCCAATTTTTAGGAGATGCTGCGGCTTTAAGGCGGCAAGCCTACTGCTGACGAGCCAAGTTTCCATAGCGTATCAAGTTCTTTAAGCCAATCAGCTGCCCTTAGTTTCATCAAGTAACGCACTGAGTTCTCTTAGACAAATACCCGCAAGGCATTGTCCCGCAATGTCCCAAAATAATGGAAAATCAAAATGTCCATAAGTTATAACACATAGATTCAGGAGGCCCCATGCATGCAGAGCAGAGGCCACACTGCTGGTGAGGTTGTTGATGCTTGAGCAGCAGGGATGCTTGCAGCGACCGCGGTCCCTGCAGTTGTAGCAGCAGCCGTCTTTTTTATGTCTAGACATTTCTACCGGCAAATCTTCAGGGCCCGCTACCTAAAAACTCAAGCATCCATTATTAAGGGAAAGGCAGTGCTATTCCAGCACTGAGATCAAAAGGTGAGCTGTCAAACTAAAAAAAGAATTATTAGAGTAGAAAATAAAAGTTAATCTCTGCTCACACACATTGCTGCTTAAGCTCCCACAAACATAAGCTGGCAAAATATCACATTCAGAAATAATCAAAGAGAAACTGAGGGTGTTTACTGCATTAAAGATAAAGAAAAGCTAAAGGCATTTTGGAAAAATAATTTGTTAGCTGGAATCCTCGAGTCTCTATATACACAGCAATCCTATACCTGTTGAAATAATTCAAATTAATCAGCTACTAAACAAATGAAGTCAATAACAAATAAATGATCCTCTGTCGGAACACCAAAATATCAGGTTATATAACATTAAACATATTCACAGCTGAAGAGAAGTCCCGGAGACAACTATAAATCAAAATTGATTATCATTATAATTGATTATCTAAAAATATTCTGAACTTATATAAATATCTATTTATCTATCTATCTATTGATTATCAAATTAGAATATTCTAAGCTTAAATGAATTAACGTTATTTGTTATTTGGATCTATATCTATCTACCTTTTTTTTTTTTTTTTTTTTTAAGCGCTTAATTATTTGTGACGTCACACTAGACAGACGCACATATAAACATATTTGTGACATCACATTAACATGAAATTTAGACAAATGCACAGACATAAAGACATATATAAAAGAGAAAAAAAAATTACAATTGTGTATACACTGAAGAGAGATCTTCTTGTCCCGGCCGGGAAGAATGAAATTTAAGTTGTAAATTTAATGGAGAACTCTTTTAAGGGAATCACTCCATACCTTCATTTTGGTCCTCTTGACCTTGCACTTGTTTTATTCAATCTAGACTCCTCAATAACTTCGTCTTGATCCCTTTGACTTTGTACCTGCTTTATCAATCTAGATGGTATCCATATTGGAGAGGATTCGTGCTTTGGAAAAACACAAACAGATCCTCTCCCCCAAATTAATACTGGGTCTGGACCCTTCCATGTACCTGAGAGAACATCCTTCCAGTAAACCAAAGGTTTATGTTGTTGGTGTGGGTTCCAGTGTCTATCTCCAGCCGAATGTCCATTAGAATCTAAAGTTAAGAAATTTAGGGTAAACAGGGCAACTGCCAATCTGTCCTTAGGATTTTTCCAGTTTCCATCTTTTTGCTTTAGTAACATATTTTTAAGTGTCCGATTTGCTCTTTCAATTATTCCTTGTCCCTGAGGATTATAAGCGATACCTGTTTTGTGGATAATATTGAACTTTGTACAAAATTGTTTGAAGGATGTGGATGTATATGCAGGGCCATTATCTGTTTTAAGCATTTTGGGGATGCCCAATGCAGCAAAAGCTTGCAGACAATGAGATATAGTATCTTTAACTTTTTCTCCGGAATGTAAAGAAGCAAAAATCATGCCTGAGCATGTATCTATGGTGACATGAATAAATCGTAATTTTCCAAAACTTGGCTCATGTGTGACATCCATCTGCCACAAATGATTGGGCATCAAACCTCGTGGGTTAACCCCATAATGTGGATTGGGCAAAAGTGTTACACAAGATGGACATTCTTTTACAATTCTACGAGCTTGTTCTTTTGTGATTTTAAATTTTTGTCTTAAGGTAGTGCTGTTAACGTGGAACTGGGAATGAAATAAAGTAGCTTGTTGTACTGTAGTAAATATAAATATTGTTTTAGTGAGGGCGTCAGCTTTTTGATTACCTTCATGGAGAGGACCAGGCAGATTAGTGTGAGCTCTTATGTGACCTATAAATAAAGGTTCTTTTCGTTGCCATAGGAGATTTTGGATTTGAGAAAACAATTTAAAAGCTGGAGTATGTGGTGCTATTGGACCTGCTAGCTCCAATTTTGGGACAGCATGTACAATATAATGGCTGTCTGAAAAAATATTCATAGGCTGTTCTTTAAAATTTTCCAGAGCTATTATTATAGCTTCGAGTTCCACTAATTGAGCTGATTTTTGATTAGTGATATGAATCATTTTTTCATTTTGAGTGACTACTGCAGCAGTACCGTTAGAGGATCCATCTGTAAATACATTAAATGCTTTAGGAATGGGTTGATTTTTTATTACCTGTGGGAATATGATAGGATGATTGATACAAAAGGACAGTATAGGAGATTTAGGAATATGATTGTCAAAATTTGCAGAAGTAGAGCATCTAGCTACAGCCCAATCATTATCATTGAAGCACAAATATTCAACCTGTGACGATGAATAAGGAGTAATAATAGTAGCGGGATGAATTCCAAATATTTTAGTAGAGGTTTTAAGTCCTTGAAGAATAAGTTTAGCCACCATGGAGGTATAAGACTCAATTGTACTTTTAGGAGAGACAGGCAAATGTATCCATAATATAGGTCCCTGTTGCCAAAATACTCCTGTTGGAGTATATTGTGAAGGAATAATAATCAATATTAGTGGTTGTGCAAAATCAAATCTATCGCAATGGGATCTTTCAATGGCCTGTTCTACTAATTTTAGAGCTCTCCTGGCCTCAGGAGTTAATGTTCGAGGTGAGGATGGGTCAGGGTTCCCACGAAGGATGTCAAATAAGGGTTTTAATTGTCCAGTAGTGAGGCTTAGTGTAGGGCGAAGCCAATTAATGTCACCCAGTAATTTTTGGAAATCATTGAGGGTGGTCAAATGTTCTTTACTTATTAGAATTTTTTGGGGTTTAACAAAAGTATCCATGATTTTAAAGCCTAAATATAGTATAGGTGATCTGCTTTGAACTTTTTCTTCTGCTATATATAATCCATATTTTTTTTAGATTTTTTGTTATTTCACTAAATATATTAAATAAGATTTGTTGATTAGGGTGAGCTAATAAAACATCGTCCATGTAGTGTAGACACATAAGGTCTTGATATTTGTTTTTAATGGGCTGTATAGCTCTGTCCACATATAGTTGGCACAGTGTAGGGCTATTTGCCATTCCCTGCGGCAATACTTTCCAATGATATCTTTTATCAGGGCCATTATTATTAATAGAAGGAATTGAAAAAGCAAACCTGGGGGCATCCAGAGGATGTAGGGGAATGGAAAAGAAACAGTCCTTTATATCAAGGGTTATAAGGTAATAGTTTTTTTGGAATAGCTACAGGATTAGGAAGTCCAGGTTGAGTAGGGCCCATAATTTGCATTGTTTTGTTAATTTGTCTTAGATCTTGTAATAGTCTCCATTTACCTGATTTTTTCTTAATTACAAATATGGGAGAATTCCAGGGAGAGGTGGAAGGCTCTATGTGTCCTGCTTCTAATTGTTCTTTAATTAATTGATGGGCCGCTTGCAATTTTTCTTTGGATAGGGGCCACTGAGGGACCCAAACTGGCTTATTAGAGAGCCATGGTATTTTTAAAATTGTTTTCTCAGTGGCCCCTAGAAAAAATGTCCTTTGCCTTTTTTATTATGAGTAGGATTTTTATTCTTAACACCTGCAGGCTTGGTCGCTAGGTGTAGCCCCATTTGATGTAAAATATCTCTTCCCCATAGGGTAACTGGCAAGCTGTTTAAAACATAGGGTTTGAATGTTCCTGTATGGCCTTCATTGTCTTGCCAATTTAAGATTACAGCACTTTGAGCTGGGGTATTACTGTATCCCAAGCCTCTTAAACTGGTTGAGGCTTTCTGTAGAGGCCAGTGCTTAGGCCATTGTTGTAGATTTATGATGGAAGAGTCAGCTCCTGTATCAATCAGCCCCTCCATCTCTATACCTTGAATTTTTAATTTGCACATAGGCCTCCGTGAACAGTCCTGGACCCAGAAAGCCATAGGTCCTGAACCAGTGGAACCGAATGCTCTGCTATTTCTATTTTGTGGCATGCTTTTAAAAGAATTATGGAGACTGGGAATGAGGAGCAGCTGTGCGATTCTGTCTCCTTGATTTACGGAGATGATGCCCCTGTGTGTACTTAGCATTATTTTAATCTCTCCATTATAATCTGAATCAATAACCCCTGGTATAACATTAAAGCCTAATAAACTTTTGGAACTACGCCCAAGGATTAGTCCCACAGTTCCTGAAGGGAGAGGTCCCCTGATTCCCGTAGGAATCAGCTGAACCCCCATTTCAGGTGTCAGGACCATCCGGGCAGTAGAACAGAGATCTAATCCTGCACTTCCTCTTGTCCCTCTGATAAGGGAGTTAATGGGTAGGAGGGACTGTGACGAGGAATCATTTGAATCTGAGGGCCTTCCTCCTCTAGTGCCTCGTACATTTGTGGGCCCCGGGGCATTGGGCCCCGTGCCCCGTTTTTTGAAATCCTTGATAAATCATTTCCATATATATCATATCTAGAATGGCATTGATTGGCCCAATGTATACCTTTTTTGCATCTGGGGCATCGGCCTGGAGCACGGTATGAATTTGATTTTATTACCCTTGGGGGATATTGCTTAGCATATCTTGGTTGATTATAATAATTTTGTCTGGAATATCCTGTTCTAGGTTGAAACCTTTGGGAATTTTGAGGGGAGGAATTTTTCATCACTGCAGCAATTACGTTGCCTGTGATAACAGCCTCGTTAATGTCTTTGCACAGTCTGATATAAATTGATAAGTCTTTTTTACTTCTCCATGGCCTTATTGCATCCTGGCAATATTTATTAGCGTTCTCGTATGCTAATTGGATAACTAGGGGCATAGCTTGCTCGACTTCTCCAAAAACTCTAGATGTTGTTTTTAAGAGCCTATCTACAAAATCAGCGTAAGGTTCGTTAGGCCCTTGTATAACTTTTGATAGGCTGCCTTGCAGATCCCCTGTGCCTGAGATTGTCTTCCAGGCTTTCACAGCTGCAGTGTGTACCTGGGCATACACACCTGGATCGTATTGTAGCTGATTTTGTAGTTCGGCGAACTCACCCTCCCCTGTGAGCATATCTATATTGCGATGAGGGAAACCTGCTGCAGCATTTCTCTTTGCTATTTCTGAACAAAGTTCCTGGAATTGAGTTTTCCAGATTAGGTATTGTCCCCCACTTAGTACCGCTCTGCATAGACTTTTCCAATCTGAGGGGGCTAAGGTTAGGGTGTTAAGTGACTCTATCATACTTAATGTGAACGGAGCTTGAGGCCCATAGGTCATTACCGCCTCTTTAAAATTCTTTATTGTTTTAAAGTCTAGGAACTCATGATATCTTTGTCCCTGTTCATTTTGAAATACTGGCAGTTCTAGGTGCTCCTGCGGTCTATGTTGTTCGAGAGCGTATAAGCGCTCTGAAAGGCCGCCAATTTCTACCTCAAGGGCACGTATACTCTGATCCATACTCTTTATTGTTTCTGTTAGGGATTCTATCCATGAAGGAGCAGAGGGCGCTAGTGGTTCCTCTATTTGACGGTCTTTTCTCTTTTTTAATTTCTTTTTGTTCTTTTTATTGGAGACTGTGCTCTCCGAATCGCTTTTTGATTCCTCTTCACTACTAGCTTCATAATTCCTAACCGGCTCAGTAGAGGAGACTGTACTTTCATGGTTTGGCTCCTTGTTACTATTATTACTTTCACTAGTATCCTGAGTTTCAGTTTCTAAGGAGAGTACATACTCCTCAGCTAATTTTATTAAGCTTCTGATGGCTTTTGCAGATCTTACTTTTGAATTTACATTCCTATTCTCCTTGCTGGTCTCCACTGAGTCAGAGGATATGCTTTCTTGTTCACTTTTCTCACTATCCTCTGAGTTCTCAATATCAAAAATTTCATTCATGGCTTTTATAAACCGACTTTTTGTTATATTTGCTCCCATCTTTTTAAATTTTCTTTTTTCTTACCTTGCCGCCGAATTCCCCGTACGGGCCGCCACCTGTCGCTGCCTGAAGCGGAAGTCGCTTGGAGCAGCGAACGCCACAGGAAAATTCGGAGGCAGGATGAAAATGAAAAAAGGTCTTTTATTCTTCTCCTCTCTCCAGCTCCAGCAATCACTCCAAATGCTCTAACTCCAACCACCACCTTCTTCTTCCCCACACACACTAACGAACCTCACCCAGTTATATACATATAGCTTTAACAAGGACACGTGCTTACAGCTCGAGCTTACAGGTGCGTCACGCAGTGTTCACGGGCATACAAAGATTCTTTGAATAATGTATCAACGTCAGGTGGAAACTAGAACATCTTTTATGGCTCTCAGCTAACCGCAATCTTTAGCTATCTCCTTGATTATAGGCTCCTTCAGGTGTATATTGTGAAGAAATAATAATCAATATCAGCGGTTGAGTTAAATCAAATCTATCACAATGAGCTCCTTCGATGGCTTTTTCTACTAACTTTAAAGCTTTCCTAGCATCAGGAGTCAATGTTCGCGGTGAAGATGGATCAGGGTTCCTGCGAAGGATATCAAATAAGGGTTTTAATTGTCCAGTAGTGAGGCTTAGTGTAGGGTGAAGCCTGTAAGCTGCCTGTCACGGCCAGCCACGGCGCCGCCACGGGAGGAAAATTCTCGGAGGCAGAGTATAGCTTTTGCTACTTTACTTCTACTTTCTTAGAGCTTAGAGAGGGAAAGAAAGATTTTTCTTAGAGCTTAGCTTAGAGAAAGACTAGAGCTTCTTTCTTCTCTCTTCTTTCTTCCTTCTTCTGTCTTCTGTCTTCTGTCTTCCTCGGGAGCCTCGGCCTTACTCTGACCAGTCCTCTGGAGCCTCGGCCTAACTCTGGCCAGTCATTACTTCTTCTATCTGGTTTCTCTTCTGTAACCGCTCTGCCTTGCGGGTGCCTACAGGTGCGTCACATACATATCAGGTGGAACTTATGGCTTCCAGCTAGCTGCAACAGCCCTTCCTAATTAGGGCTCCTTCATATTCCTTCCCTTTAGTTTAAAAAGGTGCTTTTGTTCTATTTTCTCTATTTTATTTTCTCTATTTTCTTTTATTTTCTTGTCCCTACCTAGCTTTTCACCTTTTATTTTTGAAAGGGTGGATATTTGAGCCCTTTTTGAGAAGGTGCTGTGGCTTTAAGGAAGCCTAATGCTGAGGAGCAGCTAACGCACCTAGTTAAGCACAATTGCATAAGCGGCTTTGACTTTTTTTTTTTTTTTTTTTTCTCCTCTTCTTTATTTTTCTTTATGGCTTTCTTGCCAAAGCTCAATGGCTTTTTTTTTTTTTTTTCTGCATGGTTTTTACCATGCTATTTAATTCTCTATTTTCTTTTAAGCTCATGGCTTTTTTCTTTATACTAAAGCTCAAGGCTTTTTCTCTATATTTTTTTATGGCTTTTGGCTGGCTACTCGGCTTCGGCTTTTGGCCGGCTACTCTGCTTCAGCTTAATTCTTAACTGGCTTCAACTGAGTCAGAGGCTATGCTCTCTTGTTTACTACTCTTTTTGCTGGTCTCAACTGAGTCAGAGGCTATGCTTTTTCGTTGCTCTCCTTACTTCTTAGCTTTTCTTCTCTGCCTGCCGAGCCCCGGACGGACCACCATTTGTAAGCTGCCTGTCACGGCCAGCCACGGCGCCGCCACGGGAGGAAAATTCTCGGAGGCAGAGTATAGCTTTTGCTACTTTACTTCTACTTTCTTAGAGCTTAGAGAGGGAAAGAAAGATTTTTCTTAGAGCTTAGCTTAGAGAAAGACTAGAGCTTCTTTCTTCTCTCTTCTTTCTTCCTTCTTCTGTCTTCTGTCTTCTGTCTTCCTCGGGAGCCTCGGCCTTACTCTGACCAGTCCTCTGGAGCCTCGGCCTAACTCTGGCCAGTCATTACTTCTTCTATCTGGTTTCTCTTCTGTAACCGCTCTGCCTTGCGGGTGCCTACAGGTGCGTCACATACATATCAGGTGGAACTTATGGCTTCCAGCTAGCTGCAACAGCCCTTCCTAATTAGGGCTCCTTCAGAAGCCAATTAATGTCTCCCAGTAGTTTTTGGAAATCATTGAGGGTGGTCAAATGTTCTTTATTTATTAAAATTTTGGGGGGTCTAACAAAGGTATCCATGATTTTAAATCCTAAATATAATATGGGTGATCTGCTTTGAATTTTTTCTTCTGCTATATATAATCCATATTTTTTTAAAATTTTCTGCCACATCACTGAATATATTAAATAAGATTTTTTGATTAGGGTGGGCCAGTATAACATCATCCATGTAATGTAGACACATGAGATTTGGATATTTATTTTTAATGGGTTGGATTGCTTTGTCCACATATATTTGGCATATGGTGGGGCTATTAGCCATTCCCTGCGGTAGCACTTTCCATTGATATCTTTTATCAGGGCCATTATTATTGATAGAAGAAACTGAAAAAGCAAACCTGGGGCATCCAGAGGATGTAGGGGAATGGAAAAGAAACAATCTTTTATATCATGAGTAATAAGATGGACATTTTTTGGAATAGCTACAGGATTAGGAAGTCCAGGTTGAGTAGGGCCCATGATTTGCATGGTTTTATTAATTTCTCTAAGATCATGTAACAATCACCATATTCCTGATTTTTTCTTGATCACAAATATGGGGAAATTCCAGGGAGAGGTGGAAGGTTCTATATGTCCTGCTTCTAGTTGATCCTGAACTAGTAGGTGGGCCGCTTTTAATTTCTCTTTAGATAGGGGCCACTGAGGGACCCACACTGGCTTATCAGAAAGCCATGGTATTTTCAAAATTATTTTCTCAGTGGCCCCGAAAAACAATATCTTTTTTCTTTATCATAAGATTTCTTTAGGGTTAAGATTACCCTGTACTTTTTGATAATGATTTCTTTTAGGGTTAAGATTACCCTGTAGATTTTCACATTTAACACCTGCAGGCTTGGTTGCAAGGTGTACTCCCATTTGTTGCAAAATATCTCTTCCCCATAAAGTAACTGGTAGGTTAGGTAAAAGATAAGGCTGAAATGTTCCTCTATGCCCTTCATCATCCTCCCATTTTAAAATTACTGCACTTTTCTCTGGGAGGTTATTATATCCCAAGCCTCTTAAACTGCTTGAAGCTTTTTGCAGAGGCCAGTGCTTGGGCCATTGCCGTACCTTAATGATGGAAGAGTCAGCTCCAGTATCTATCAGTCCTTCCATCTCTATTCCTTGGATTTCTATTTTACACATAGGCCTCCTTGAACAATCCCGAACCCAGCAAGCCATAGGTCCCAAGTCAGTGGAACAAAATCCTCTATTGTTCCTTTTTTGAGGCATACTCATTTTAAATGAATTATGTAAATTGGGAAGGAGAAGCAACTGAGCAATTCTATCTCCTTGATTAACAGAACTTATACTTTGGGGTGAGCTAAGCATTATTTTTATTTCCCCTTTGTTGCCTGAGTTTATTATACCTGGGGTCACTTGCAAACCTAATAAGCTTTTAGGACTTCGCCTGAGAATAAGTCCTACAGTCCCTGAGGGAAGAGGTCCCCTGACTCCTGTGGGAATAAGTTGAACCCCCATTTCAGGTGTTAACACTATTCGGGTGGTGGAACAGAGGTCTAATCCTGCATTTCCTCCTGTTCTTCTGGCAAGAGAGTGGATAGATAGTAGGGATTGTGTTGGGGAAGCATCTGAGTGGATTCTTGAGGATACTCCTCCTCCAATGCCTCGTACATTTGTGGGCCCCGGGGCATTGGGCTCCGTGTCCCATTTTTTGAATTCCCGAACAAATGATTTCCATAGACGTCAAATTTTGAATGGCATTTATTGGCCCAATGATTTCCCTTTTTACACCTGGGGCAGCAGCCTGGGGCACGGTATGAGCTTGGTCTTATTTCTCTTTTGGGATTTTGCCTAGAATAGCCTGATTGATTATGATAATTTTGCCTAGAATATCCTGATTGATTATAATGTCTAGGTTGAGCCTTTGTGAAATTTCGAGGGGAAGCACCTCTCATTGAGGCTGCAATCACATTTCCTGTGACAAAGGCATCATTTATATCTTTACATAGTTGTATATATAGGGAAAGATCCTTTTTTATTTTTCCATGGCCTGATGGCTTCCTGGCAGTATTTATTAGCATTTTCGTATGCTAATTGAACAACTAATGGCATAGCTTGATCAACATCTGCAAACACTCTACCTGCAGTTCTTAAAAGTTGATCAGCAAAGTCAGCATATGGCTCATTAGGTCCTTGAATCACGTTTGACAAGCTACCTTGTAGATCCCCAGGTCTTTGTACAGTTTTCCATGCCTCTAAGGCAGCTGCATTTATCTGAGCATATACACCTGGGTCATAATCTTTTTGAGCCTGTAAGTCCGCGAATTGCCCTTCTCCTGTGAGCATGTCTATATTATAGTCTCCAAATACTGCAGCTGTGTTTCTTTTAGCCGTTTCTATACAAAGTTCTTGGAATTGTGATCACCAAACCAAGTATTGCCCCCTGTTTAATGCTGCTTTACATAGTCTTTTCCAGTCTGAGGGGGTTAAGCTAAAGGTGTTAAGGGACTCCAGCATACTCAACGTGAAAGGAGCTTGGGGCTCATAAGTCATTACTGCCTTTTTGAGATTTTTTTTTTTTTTTTTTTTTTTTTTTTTGTGGTACCGGGGATTGAACTCAGGGGCACTTGACCACTGGGCCACATTCCCGGCCCTTTTTTTTTGTATTTTTTATTTAGAGACAGGGTCTCACTGAGTTGCTAAGTGCCTCGCCATTGCCGAGGCTGGCTTTGAACTCGCGATCCTCCTGCCTCAGCCTCCCAAAGTGCTGGGATTACAGGCGTGCGCCACCGAGCCCGGCTCTCTTTGAGATTTTTTATTGTTTTGAAATCTACTGACTGATGGACCCTCTGTCCATTTTTCTTTTCAAATGCTGGCAGTTCCCAATGTATCTGTGAGTTACCCTCGAGAGCGCATAAGCGCTCAGAAAGACTTTTTATTTCTGTTTCTAGGGTATGCAAACGCCTAGTAATACCCTTCATATTTTCTGTAATGGATTCCACCCATGGGGGTGTAGAGAACACAAGTGGTTCCTCTACTTGATAGTCCTTTTTCTTGGTCTTTTTTAGTTTCTTTTTCCTCATTTTCTCAGGATCACTTTTACTAGATTCCTCACTACTGCTAATCTCACTGACAGCAATATCCTGAGTCCCAGGTTCCATGAAGAGCAAGTATTCTGCAGCTATCTCCAATAACTCCTGAATAGCTCTAATAGCTTGGATTTTTATCATTTTTGGGACTCTTCTAATACTCTTTTTACTGGTCTTAGTTGACCCAGTGGAAGCTACGCATTTTGATCACTTTCACTTTTTTCTAAATCCTCCTCACTGACAACGGAGTCAGGTATAACAAGGAGTCTTTCTGTAGCCTCTATCACTTGGGAGTCAGTTATATTCGAACCCATCTTTAGAGACCTTTCAGTTCTTACCTGTCCGCTCCAAAGTCCCTGAACAGGCCGCCACCTGTTGCCGCCTGAAGCGATGGCCGCTTGGAGCAGCAAAGCCACGGGAATAAGTTCAGAGGCAGACTGGAAACAAACAGGCTCTTTATTCTGCCAGCTTCTCTCTCTGGCTCCAACAACACCCCGACACGCTGTCCACGCTCCTCCAACAACCACACAATGGCCCCGACGACAACCCACAATTCCCTGGGACAAGTCTCGCGAGATCATGCAAATGGCTCCAACCCGATCCACAATGTCCCGGGCCAAATCTCATGAGAACATGGAAGGTGGTAATGCTTATGGCTCACAGCTAACCACAATCTTAGCTATCTCCTTTATTAGGGCTCCTGCAGGGGTGAACTTCTGACACTATGACCCCCAAATAAACTTCTCCTCTAAATTATTCTCTCAGGTATTCTGGTCATAGTGATGAAAATCTGACACATATCCTCAACCAGAAATTTGCTTCTTTATTCATCTGGTCATCTTCTCATCTCTTGTGTTGTTGAGTGACTGGGTAGAGGTCTTTTAGTGAGCATGCTCCTTCTTTGTATAGAAAATAGGGAGCCTCAGAACATAATTTACCTGGGTTTAATTGGCTAAGAGGGTATTACATTGATCCTAATCCAGAAGCATTTTTAGTTCACAGCTCCAATGAATCTCAGTCAGTACTCCTGTAGGTTTGTGCCCCTATGAACTGGGTTGGAATGGGAAAGTAACTATGCTTGGATCTTTTCACAAAGGGAGCCAAACATGGGTATCAGAGTCCATTTACATGTCAAGAACATGTAACCAAAATAAGTAAATGTAATCACTATAATTAAAGAGGGCCTAATTAACACATTTGTCAGATAACTAAGGCAAGTTTATAATTATATACTAACTAATGAATGATATCCTATATATTCATAGGGCAAATGAGACCAAAATTCAAGTTGCTAATGAATAACCAGGGTGAAAATTGCACCTGAATCTTGCTAATAAACAAACAGCCTGTCCTTACACAAGGGTAAAGCTACTGTGGTTTTAAGTTTACATCTTTAATATCTTCCTCTAAGCCTAAAGAATGATACATATTTTCATATTAATTCAGTGTCAATATGATGATATTATGGGTGTGTTATTAACAATGTTTATTATGAAAGTTTAAACCACCATAATTTCATTAAAATATAAGGGAGTCAGAAACTTTATACTCATAAAGACCTCAATGGGTTTCTCCTAAAAACCAATATTATCTGGTATCTGAATGCACTTTTGATTTGAGGATGGATTTATTTTTATTATGATTATCTACTGGGAAATGACCCATTTGTTAACTAAAGTAAGGAACAGAACTTAAATAAATGTATCAAGAGAATACAATATATATGGGGCTCAATTCATCTGAAGAGCACAATATTTAAATAGAAATAGCTAATGATTGTCTATTTTGGGAAGAAAGAAAGAGTAAATGTTTTATAGAATGTAATAATAACACATTGAAAGATTTGTCTCTGAAAAGTTAAAATACATTGGATAGTCTGTGAAGTATTTAAGAGAATGTTAGTGAGCACAATGGCATGTCTATGTTGCAGGTAGTGGAGAGAGAGAAACAGGGATCTGTGTTTTGTGTCAATTTTCTAGAAAATGAAACTTTTCTAGAAAAGAAAGTAGAGGAAATATTGGTGAAGGCCAGGAAACCAGTAAGTAAAAATTAATATTGTGGGTGGCTTCCCTGCCTAGTGCATGAAGGGCTTCAGATTCTAGCATCTTGTAATAATTTTCTACGTGCCAATTATTATTATTATTATTATTATTATTATTATTATTATTATTAGTTTTTATTTCCTTTACAAGGGGCATGTGTATTTCCAACCTCTCCCTTCCATATAGGCATTTATTTCTTGTAGTTGAAATTTCTTCTTTGTTGCTTTATTAGTTATTCATTTCTTTTTTATTTTATACTAAAAAGAGTTCCTTGCTAAATTTAAATGGCCTCTGTTGTTTTCATTTATAAGAATTAATAGTCTCTTGGGCTGGGGTTGTGGCTCAGCGGCAGAGCGCTCGCCTCGCACGTGTGCGGCCCGGGTTCGATCCTCAGCACCACGTAAACATAAATGCATTGCATTGTGTACAACTAAAGTAAATAAATAAATATTTAAAAAAAAAAAAAAAGAATTAATAGTCTCACTAGAGAACATGTGGAAATTTCAGAAAAGCAATGAGTATATTTCCTTTCAGCTTTTTAAATGTTTTTATAGATAAAGGGGAGAAAAACCCAAAGTGTTTTTTTTTTTTTTTTTCCTCTCCCTCTTGCACAGTCACTCAATACAGAAGAGTATGCTTCAACTCAAGTCATCAAAATATGCATGGTCTTCTCCAGAGGAGCAAAAAGATTTTGCAGCAGACACCATCTGGGTGTACTCCAATTCAATTATGACACTATGGCAGACAATGTCAGATTCCACAAGCTAAGAACTCAGTACCACAGGACTTTCTTCCACTGTAGACACCAGTTGCAAGTAGTAGTTTGTCACCTATACTTTGTAACACCAGTTGCAAGTAGTAGTTTGTCACCTATACTATAAGATGAGGGTCTCATGACTCCTCATATTTGATTAATTTGCAAGAGCAATGCACAAAATGTAGGAAAACACATTACTTATGTCTACCCATTTATTATAAAGGATATTACAGAGGATACAGGTGAACAACCAAATGGAAGAGATGCATAGAGTACACCATGTAAGAAGGGATGCAGAATTTCTTACTTTCTACAGGCACACCATACCACAGGCGCCTCCATATTTTCAGCAATCCACACCTCCTGAAATCCAGGCATTTGGGGTTTTTATTTTTTTATTAAATTATTTATTTGTTCTAATTGGTTATACATGCTTGCAGAGTGCAATTCTTTTCATATTACATATAAATAGCATAGTTTTTCAAGTCACTGATTTTATATAAAGTATCTTCATACAATTTCTGTTTTTATATATGTACTTAGTGTATTGATGTCTAACTCATTCTACCATTATTCCTATCCCCTTGCTCCCTCCTCTCCCCTCCCTCCCCTTTGTTCTATTTAACATTACTTCATTCCTCTCATCCCCCCTCCCTTGCCATTATAAGTCAGTATCATCATAGCAAAGGAATCATTCCACCTTTGGTTTTTTGGGATTGGCAGAATTCACTTAGCATTATTTTCTCCAACTCCATCCATTTACCTACGATTGCCATGATTGTATTCTCTTTTAGTGCTGAGTAGTGTTCCATTGTGTAAATATACCAAAGTTTCCCTATCCATTCATCTATTCATTGGCATCAGGGTTGTTTCCACAATCTAGCTATTGTAAATAGTGCTGCTATAAACATAGATGTGACTGTGTCCCTGTAGTAAGCTGTTTTTAAGTCCTTTGGGTGTAGAATGAGGAGTGGGATAGCTGGGTCAAATGGTGGTTACATTCCAAGTTTTCCTAGGAATCTCCATACTGCTTTCCAGATTGGCTGCACCAATTTGGAGTCCCACTAGCAATGTGTGAGTGTGCCCTTTTCCCCACATCCTCACAAGCATTTATTGTTGTTTGTGTTTTTGACAGCTGCCATTCTGAGTGAAGTGAGATGAAACCTTAGAGTAGTTTTGATTTGCCTTTCTCTAATTGCTAGAGATGTTGAACATTTTTTTCATATATTTGTTGATTGTTTGTATATCATCTTCTGAGAAGTGTATGTTTAATTTCTTGGCTCATTTATTGATTGGGTTATTTGTTTTTTTTTTTTTTTTTTTTTTTTTTTCTTTTGGTGTTAAAGCTTTTAAAAGCTTTATAAATCCTTGAGTTTAGTGTTCTATCTGATGTACTTGTGGTAAAGGTTTGCTCCCATTCTGTAGGTCCTCTATTCACCTCACTGATTGTTTCTTTTGCTGAGAAGAAGCATTATAGTTTGAATGCATCCCATTTATTAATTCTTGGTTTTAATTCTTGCACTATAGGGGTCTTATTGAGGAGGTTGGGGCCTAATCCAACATGATGGAGATTTTGGCCTACTTTTTATTCTGTAAGGTGCAAGGTCTCTGGTTTTATTCCTAGGTCCTTGATCCACTTTGAGTTGAGTTTTGTGCATGGTGAGAGATAGAGGTTTAATTTCATTTTATTACATGAGGATTTCCAGTTTTCCAAGCACCATTTGTTGTAGAGGCTGTCTTTTTTCCAATGTATGTTTTTGGCACCTTTGTCTAATATAAGTGTAGATGTGTGGGTTAGTCTCTGTGTCTTCTATTCTGTACCATTGGTCAACTGGTCTATTTTGATGCCAATACCATGCTGTTTTAGTTAATATTGCTTTGTGGTACAATTTAAGTTCTGGAATAGTAATACCACAAACTTCATTCTTCTTGCTAAGAATTGCTTTGGCTATTCTGGGTCTCTTATTTTTCCAGATGAATTTCATGATTTCTTTTTCTATTTCTATGAGGAATTATATAGGGATTTTGATTGGGATTGCATTGAAATTGCATAGTGGTTTTGGTAGAATAGTCATTTTGACAATATTATTAGTTCTACCTATACACGAGCAAGGTAGATCTTTCCATCTTCTAAGATCTTCTTTAATTCATTTCTTTAGTGTGCGTTTTCATTGTACAAGTCTTTCACTTCTTTTGTTAGGTTGATTCCCAAGTTTTTTTTTTTTTTTTTTTTTCTTTGTTGTTGTTGTTGTTGTTTTTTTTTTTTTTTTTTTTTTTTTTTTTTTTTTTTAGGTTATGGTAAATGGGGTGGATTTCCTAGTTTCCCTTTCTGAGGATTTGTCAGTGATGTACAGAAATGCCCTTGATTTATGGGTATTGATTTTATATCCAGTCACTTTGCTGAATTCATTTATTATTCTAGAAGATTTCTGATGGAAGTTTTTGGATCTTCTATGTATAGAATCATATTGTCTGCAAATAGTGATAATTTGAGTTTTTCTTTTTCTATCCGTATCCCTTTTATTTCTTTCATTTGTCTAATTGCACTGGCTAGAGTTTCAAGAACTATGCTAAATAGAAGTAATGAAAGAGGGCATCCCTGTCTTGTTCCAGTTTTTAGAGGGAATGATTTCAATTTTTCTCCATTTAGGATGAGGTTGGCCTGGGACTTAGCAGAGATGGTCTTTAAAATGTTGAGGTATGTTCCTCTTATCCCTATTTTTCTCTAGTATTTTGAACTTGAAGGGGTGCTGTATCTTGTCAAAAACTTTCTCTGCATCAATTGAGATGATCATGTGATTTTTATCTTTGAGTCTACTGATATGATGAATTACATTTATTGATTTCCTTATGTTGAACCAAACTTTCATCCCTGGAATGAACCCCACTTGATTGTGGTGCACTATTTTCTGATATGTTTTTGTATTTGATTTGCCAGAATTTTATTGAGGATTTTTGCATCTGTATTCATTAGAGAGATTGGTCTGAAGTTTTCTTTCTTGGATTTGTCTCTGTCTGGTTTTGGTATCAGGGTGATATTGGCCTCATAGAATGAGGTTGGAAGGGCTCCCTTTTTTACCCTTTCATGAAATAGTTTGATAAATATTGGTGTTAGTTCTTTAAAGGTCTTGTAGAACTCAATTGTGTATCCATCCGGTCCTCGGCTTTTCTTGCCTGGTAGCTTTTTGATGGTGTCCTCTATTTCATTGCTTGAAATTGATCTATTTAAATTGTGTATATTACCCTGATTTACTTTGGGCAAATTGTATGTTTCTAGAAATTTGTTGATGTCTTCAATATTTTCTATTTTATTGGAGTATAAATTTTCAATATAATTTCTAATTATCATTTGTATTTCTGTAGTGTCCATTGTGATGTTTCCTTTTTCATCACAGATATTGGTATTTGAGTTTTTTCTCTCCTTTTCTTAGCATAGCTAATTTTATTTATTTTTTCAAAGAACCAGGTTTTGGTTCTGTCAAGTTTTTTCAATTGTGTTTTTTGTTTCAATTTCATTGATTTTGGCTGTGATTTTAATTATTTCCTATCTTCTACTGCTTTGGGGGTTGATTTGTTGTTCTTTTTTTAGGGCTTTGATATGTAATGTTAGTTCATTTATTTGTTGATCTTTTCTTCTTTGAAGGAATGAACTCCGTGCAGTGAATTTTCCTCTTAGTACTGCCTTCATATTGTCCCAGAGATTTCAATATGTTGTATTAGTGTTCTCATTTACCTCTAAGAATTTTTAAATCTCCTTCTTGATGTATTCTGCAACCCCATTGTTCATTCAGTAGCATATAATTTAGTCTCCAGCTGTTGGAGTAGGTTTTATTTCTTACTTTATCATTGATTTCTAATTTCATTCCATTATGACCTGATAGGATGCAGGGTAGTATATCTACTTTTTTATATTTGCTTCGAGTTGTTTTATGGTATAATATATGGTCTATTTTAGAGAACAATCCATGTGCTGCTGAGAAGAAAGTGTATTGACTCATTGATGGATAATATACTCCATATATGTCAGTTAAGTTTAAGTTATTGATTGTATTATTGAGTTCTATAGTTCCTTTGTTTAGCTTTTGTTTGGAAGATCTATACAGTGGTGAAAGAGGTGTGTAAAAGTCAAATCGTTTTTGTGTTGTGGTCTATTTGACTCTTGAACTTGAGAAGAGTTTGATGAACGTGAATACTCCGTTGTTTGGAGCATATATATTTATAAGTTATTTCTTGTTGATGTATGATTCCCTTAAGCAGTATGAAATGACCATCTTATCTCTTTTGATTAACTTTGGATTGAAGTCTACTTTGTTTGATATGAGCATGGAAACCCCTTCTTGCTTACAGAGCCTGTTTGAGTGGTATATTTTATCCCATCCTTTCACCTTTAGTCTGTGGGCATCTTTTCCTATGAGATGTGTCTCTTGAAGGCAGCATATTGTTGGGTCTTTTTGTTAATCTAATCTATCAGCCTATGTCTTTTAATTGGTGAGTTTAGGCCATTAACATTCAGGGTTATTATTGAGATATGGTTTGTATTACCATCATTTTTAAATTTAATTTAATTTTATTTAGTTTTGGTGTTTAGCTTGACTTGATTTCTCCTTTGGTTAGTTTTTCCTTTATTGTAGTTCTTCCCTTTTCAGGTTTTCATTGTTGTTTTTCATTTTCTCCTTGTGGAATACTTTGTTAAGAATGTTCTATATTGCTGGCTTTCTTGTTGGCAATTCTTTTAGCTTTTGTTTATCATGAAAGCTTTTTATTTCATTATCAAATCTAAAGTTTAATATTGCTGGATATAAGATTCTTGGTTGGCATCCTTTATCTTTTAGAGCCTCTTATATGTTGTTCTAGTATTTCCTGTCTTTGAGGGTCTGGGTTGAAAAATCTGCTGAAATGCAAATTGGTTTTCCTTTATAGGTATTCTGATTTTTCTCTCATACAGCCTTTAAAATTCTATCCTTATTTTGTATGCTAGGCATTTTCATTATAATGAGCCTTGGTGTAGATCTGTTATAATTTTGTACATTTGCATCCTATGGGATTCTTTTATATGGTTTTCAAATTTGTTTTTCTTGTTGGGAAATTTTCTGATATTATTTTGTTGAAGAGATTTTGCATTCCTTTCGTTTGATTCTCTGCACTTTCCTCTATTCCAATAAATCTTATATTCAATCTTTTGATGGTATCCCATAATTCTTGGATATTCTGTTCATGGTTTCTTACCATCTTCACTGCGAGGTCAACTTTATTTTCAAAATTATATATTTTGTCCTCATTGTCTGAGGTCCTGTCTTCCAAGTGATTCAATCTGTTGATGATACTATCTATTGAGTTTTTAAAATGGCTTATTGTTTCTTTCATTTCAAGTATTTCTGTTATTTTTTTTTCTCAGACTCTTTACTTCTTTCTTGAAGTAATCTTTTGCTACCTGTATTTGTTCTCTTATCTCCTTGTTGGTATGATCAATGGTTGCCTGTATTTGATCTCTTATCTCTTTGTTGGAGAGATCAAGTTTTGCCTGAATCTGCTCATTTAGGTCATTTTTTAAATCCCAAATCATTTTAATTATGTATATTTGGAACTCCTTCTCTGACATTTTACCTACTGTACTTTCTATGGATTTTATTGCTATAGTATCTTGGTTTGTTTTGGTAATTTTTCTTCCTTGTTTTTTCATGATATCTATGTGTTTTCCTCTCTTGCACTATAAGTCTGAGGTATTACTGCTTCTGCCCTATTTTCTTATAGCACCCCATACAGGTTACCCAATGCCTCACTTTTAAGGGAAAGATCAATATTACAACATTCAATTTACCCCACATGTTGCCATATATCAGTTAGATTCTATTTTTATATTTACAGTTTTGACACTTTAAATGTAAATGATGAGATAAGTTATCTTGTACCATATAGTCAGTTTGTGCGTGTGGTGGTTTACAGTATCTAATGGTAAAAGGGGGGACTTATATATTGGCAAAGACATTTGTGAATATTTGACTAGTGAGAGGGTAATCATGAGAACTTGGGTGTTAGTAGGAGAAACAAGAGATAGGCATCCCCATGTAAAACTCTGTGTTCCTGTGTCCGGGGCCTATTCCCTGACCTGCAGGCAGAAGTGATGGCTACTGGCAGCTCCAGAGTTGGTATGCAGAACTGGGAACACAAGCAGGCAGGTGGTTCCAGCCTTCCTGGGCTGGGGCCTGTTCCCCTACTGTCAGTGGCTATCAGCAGCTCTGAAGTGGGTAGACACCTCTTTTTGGTTTTTTAATGGAAGCTTCATTACATAGACACAATTTTTTACATCATAGCAATTAGTGATCAACTCAAGCTTCAGTCATTCTCCCTTCCATTGAGATTTGGGGATGGAGTTCAAGGTCTCAACTCTCTAATCATGCCTCTTTCCCATGATCACCCACCATCCTGAAGCTACATAGGAACCCCTGCAACCAGTCATCTCATTAGCATACAAAAGGCACTCTCATCCCTTCAGAGGTTCTGAAGATTTTAGGAATTGTATGTCAGAAGATAGGAGGAGGTCCAAATATATATTTTGCAATATCACATTTGCATATACAGATAATCTCCTTCATTTAGACATTCTGCTCATACTATTGACATTGGTTTGTATCTTGCTTTTCCACTTAATATTAGTGTTTTAGCTTGTCACTTCTTTTCTCTTTTTGATTTCAGACTCTCAATGTGTACGCCAGTACATAAGGTGACAAAGCCTGTGTAACAGTCACAGGGAAGAGTTCCCATGTACATTTTACAAAGAGTTGTCCAGACAGAAGAACAAAACAGAAAAGAAAGGTTGCCAGATTTAGTGAACCTGTTTCAAACACAAGTTCCCCCCAGTCTCCCATTTTATTATATTTTTATTAGTTCATTTTAGTTATACATAATATTAGGATTCATTTTAACATGATAATAAAAACATGAAATATAATTTGCTCTATTTCAGTCCCCAGTACTTCCCCCTTTCCTTCCCTCCTCCATCCACCTATTCCTGTACCTTTACTGACTTTTCTGCTATTTATTTATAGTATTTATTAACTAATGCCTTGTGGATATGTATGAAAGTGAGCTAATCTCCCATTATGTTTCCCTAGTTGAGTGCAGCAATGATGAAAGTCATGAACAGTGTAAAGGATACATGACAAAGACAAGGATGGGAGAATCTATGATTTAACCTACAGAAACCAAGGGTACGCATTATCTCATCATTGATCTGATACACCATGCCAGTTCAACTCAGCTTCCCACCCTGTAGTCTGGAGAAAAAACAAATGGCTATGGAGGAAATACAAGCACTTTCATACTGTGCATACTGCAATGACTTTCTTATTTCTTAGTGCTATACTTTTAATTTGTGCCTCATAATCCACAGGTTGAAAAATTTGTCCTCAATTCAGCAGTATTGAGAGGATATGGGGACACTGCCCTCATGAATGGACTAATACTGCTCTTGTGGGACTGGGTTAATTCTTGTGGAGATAAGTGAGTTTTTGTTCTCCTGGCACTGGAATAGTTATAATAAGAGCAGATGATTTTAAAGCAAAGACGCTCTCCTGTTTTCTTTCTTCCACACGTTCCTGCTTGGCTTTTCACTCAGCCATGTTATGATGCAGTATGAGGTCCTTGGCAAATGAGTCTGCCTAACCTTGGATGTTCAATCTCCAGAACCATGAGCTAAAGAAACTCTTTCCTTTATAAATTACCCAGTATCATGTATTCTGTTAGAGCACTGGAAACCCAACCATGACATTTAACAACTCTGAAATTACAGGCTGGCTTTATGTGGCTTAATTAGTTTAGGTTTGACCAATTAATGCTCTCTTTATAAAAACGTAGTTTACATCTCTTGTCACATTTGAAATAAGAAATCAGCACTTCAAATGATGACCTAAAGTTTGGAAATTTCTCTCATTTATATGAATTTACCTCTACCTAGTGCTGAGAAAATTGAAAATCTATATGTAGTAGATTGAAATTGAGCCCCTATCTCTTGCATTAATTTTATGGGCTTTTTTCATTCAAAATCCAAAAGATTCTAATAAAACATAAATCCACCGTCATCATTTTCACAGGTAAAAGTCCTGACACTTTAAAGAGACTGATTTATCCAAGTTTATAAACCTATTCCCCGCCTACCACACTGCTTTGCATTCCAGCATTTTGCCTGTCATCCCATCTGGTCAAGACATTTATTGTGTGGGGCAGAAAGGGAGTAGGAAATAGCCACTTAAGATTTGTGGGTTCATTCAAATTCTCCAAATCTTAATCAAATCCCTTCTTCTACTTAAGTTTTCAGGTAAAATTTTTATAATAACATTCATTCTCTTCATGCAGATTCAACACCATTGGAGGACTTGACTATTGCCAAATGTTAATTCTGCCTTTCTTTGGGTTTCTTTGAAATTCCTTCACTAGAGAAGTCCAGTTACAGTTTCCCAGAAAGGATGAGGTAAGGCATCTCTAGAATCCCAAGAAAAGATAATTTATACCTGGCAAGAAATCATGTTCAGTAGTAGCATCCTTTTACAAGAATACTCACAGCTGATTACTTTTTGATCGGTTGTCAAAAGGCTACAAGAAAATGCAACAATATAAATAACGAACAATGAAAATACAAATTACTGCCAATGCCACAACATTTTGACTTAAGGTATTTTCTAGGCACGTATCAAAGAACAATCTATAAAACACTCAAATTTAAGGTGATACATGTCAAGATCTTCAGTTGTGCCCAATGCCAAATGGTGACAAGGGAAGGGAAAGGGAGATTCCACTGTCCGTGCCCCCATAATGTAAAAAAAAAAATTCTTGAATTGGTAATTTTTGTTCAAAATTTATGTTTAAGTATAAAATTTTGTTGGAAAATGTAAGAAACTGAGCTACAATCTCAGTCTAGCAGACAGTTATAATGAAAGTCTTGGACTATAGTCTGGACAAAATCCATTGTTCTGAAGATGTTCAATGGTTGATAGGAATTGTTACTTGCCTAATATTAGTATTTTTTTAGTTTTAATCATATATCTTAAGTGGATTCATTTTATGTAAAAGTCCTAATCTCTGGAAGAAACCCAAACTGTAAAAAACTTAGGGTTAGAGAGAACAATTTTAATTTGGTAACAGAATGAATCTCCACATACCCATGAACTCACCAACTCAAAGTTACATTCATTTTATGGTACCAAAACCATGTTCTCAAGAAAGCAGAAAATTTCTGAGAGAGTTTACAAAAATCAGTTGCATTTAGAGTATACATCATGTGTATGTATGAATATCCTTCTCAACTATTTACAGATCCCTCCCACCCATGCTCCAGATTATATAGCAAGTTCAGTCATGTTGGACAGAAGGGGAAACCAAAAAAAATTTTTAAAAATGAGTTTGACTATCATAATGTGATTTTAAAAAGAAGAAAAAAAGAAAAAATACCAAATATGAACAAAATAAGTTGCATCATTAGTAAGTACCTACTATAACTTCAACAACATTTGGACATACACTTTGGATATGTAGTAGCTAGGCAGAGAGACAATGTCAATGTTCTCAAACATGAAGAAAAAATATGTTAATGCTTTAAATAGGAATAAGTAAGGATCTACTTTAGACTGAGAGATTAGAGTAGATTTATATGAGAAAGGATGTTTGAGCTTTGACTGGAATGACAAGGAACCAACTCTGTGAAACTTTAAGACAGAGGATTACAGGCAGAAGGAAGAAAAGATACAAAAGCTCTGTGTTTGGATGGGCATATGAGAAGTGCATGGACATTTAAGAATTGTGAAGAAGGCCATTGTAGCTGCACTATAATGAATTAGGGGAGAGTGTTATACAACAAGATCAAAAAGGAAGGCAGAAATTAGATCTGTAGGGACTAAAGTGAGATAGAGTTTGGTTTTATTCTATATACAGTGATAATAGGAAGCCACTGGAGTATTCTGAGGAAGAAAGCACTATGTGAATTGCTTTTATGAAATATTAATTTTCTCAAAATCAATTAGACACATAAATATAAGACTTGAAATTATGAAACTACTAGAAAAAAAAACATAAGGGAAATGATTTATGGCATTGGAATTGGAAGGGATTTTTTTGGACAAGACCCCAAAGCACAGAAAACAAAAGCTAAAATAGACAAATGGAATTACATCAAACAAAAAAGCTTCTGCATAGCAAAGGAAACAATCATCAGAGAGGAAAGATAACCTACAGAATGGAAGAAAACATTTGCACACTATACACCCAATGAAACATGTATGAGGAACTGCAAAAACTCAATTGCAAACCAAAAATAAAAATAAAAAATGGACAACATATCTAAATAGATATTTCTCATAGACAGGAAGACATAAAATTGGCCAACAGCATATGAAAAAAAAAAATGCTCAATATCACTAATCATCAGGGAAATGTGAACCAAAACCACAAGGAAATATCACCTCACTCCAGTAAGAATGGCTAAAAAAAGATAAAAGAAGCCAGCACAGTAGCTCATACTTAATTCCAGCTACTTGGGAAGGTAAGGCAGGGCAATCACAAGTTCAAGGCCAGCTTGGGCAACTTAACAACACTATATTTCAAAATACATGTACAAACAGCTGGGGATGTAACTCAGTGATAGTATAGGTCCCTAACACGAGTGATGCCTTGACTTCAATCCTCTGTATTGCAATAAATATATAATTAAATTAAATAACAAGTGCTGACAAAGTTTCAAATGAAACAAATTTCAGTATATTGAAATTTAACATGTTTCTTGATAAGTGTCTATGATTTTGTAAAGTTAAATTCAGATATTATGGGTGACTTGAATTTGTCATATAGAAGTGATTTGTCAATGTCAACAGTAACCACTCTATTTATGTAAACTTTGGCTGTTGAGATATTACTTAATTAGAAGCTTTCACTAATGAAACATCAATTAGCCAATCAATATCCTGCCTCCTCTTATCAAACAATACACATATGCAACCCAAAACTTTTGGGTTAGTGTTACTTTAGTTAAAAGGCTATTTAAGAGTCCCCTAAATACTCAACCTGTCCACAAATCAGGCCCAGTTCTCTTAGATAAAGTGTAGATAACATTGGCCACAGGTAATCTCTAAAAATAAAATAATAAATACTTCTGCCATTTTCCTTACTACTTACTTATTCTGAAACTTACATTTTTTGCTCCTTGTGGAACAATTAATAAAATCATAAGTACTCAAAAGAAGAATGAGGAAAGATATGGATTATCAAATTATCCAAAATGCAATTCCATTAGTCAAATCAACACACAGTGCGGAGAAAAAGTAGGTCTCAGTTTCTGTGGGTGACTACTTAGAGAAGGATAGAAAATGTGTTAAATTAGTTTATAGGCTACTCTTCCATTGGATACTATAATGAAGTCTGTTCTTTTTTCCTTTATTTCCTCCCTCCTTCTTTCCCTTCCTCCTTTCTTTTCTTCCTTCTTTTTTTTTCTTTAGTCAGCTTGAAGCTACATCAGAAGATGTCTTAAATCCAGCTTGTATTACATGTACTGGTAATCTTTGTGAATAGCCTAAGGGAGTGTAACTATCTCAGTTTTCAAATCTGAATCTCTTGAATAGTACAGAAATCTAGAAAACCATCCAGAGAAGCATTTAGAAATGCCCTATGGCTGCCAAGCTTGGGTATGGGGTGCCTCACTTTGGCAAGCATTGTCAGCAAATCTACCTTTTAGTGAAAAGTCTTCCAAATCTATGTATTCCTCTAGATTATAGGCAAAGGGAAACTCTCAGAGAGCTATATCAAGACATGTATAAGAATGCTATGGTTTACAAGCAACTGATACACATCTGTAAATAAAATTTGATCATTTCACATTTGGTATTGGCTTGTGGAGGATGTAATTTGGGATTAAAAATAAACATACTGGAACATACATCTTGATCAGAAACATTCATATGCACAGCTGGAAATAGGAACTGCAATCTGAAAGTATAATTAAGATTTACCATCTCTATTTATAGAGTAAATGCATAGCAAATTCATTGTCTTTAAATATGAAGGCTCAAAAAATGTTGGAGAGATAAATATTAACTATGAATAAAATGGCATGTGACATATAAAACAGTTATATCTGAGTTTAGGGTAAAAGAGAGCAACATGGGGGAGACAGAAGTACAAATGAAAATCATACACACAAAGAAAAAATGATATTTCAATGAAACCCAAGAAAACACTTCCTAATCTTCTAGAACAACTGTTTCTTTAAGTAAGCATGTCTGATGAGAAATAGAGCATCATTTTAAACAAAACAACTGTGGAAACAAAGTGGTCAAATGTTTCTTGTAAGTGAATGGTCTGCAATGGTAATGAATCCCTTTTACCTAAGAAACACCATTAGTACTCATTAAATGAAGGGTTCTTCCAAATACCCATGGACTTTCCATTCGTAGTTGATGATAGAAAAAGACTTGCAAGTGCTTGCTTCTCTGAGAGTTAAAAGAATTTTAATTTTTCATTTCTTAAGCCTTTTATTGAAGTATTAATGATAATCAGATAAGGTAAATTTAAATGATTCACTGAATCAATTTACATTTTGAAATGCAGAAATCTGTGGCTGAGCTACTTGGATCAGATATCCTTGGGATTAGTATTTTGGAACATCCCTGGAGGAGACAATGCTGTGATTTCTTGTGTCTTGTGTATAGTTTATACTATTTTTTTCTTCTGTCAGTAGGCTAGCCTTGTAGTCATGTTCTATAGTCAGTTCATAAAAAGCAGAGGAAAAAATCAATTGCAGAGGTATTTCAGAGGGATAGATTAAAGCCTTTTTTGGTTGTCTCAACTTCTTCAACAAATGAATTTATAAAGAGCATTTTAGAGCCATCACTAGTCCTGTTCCTGGAGCAGGCTCCTGAACTTTGAATTCTTCAGTAAAAAAGGCATTCACTTTTGTCTTAGTCTATGGGAAATGCTAGACAATGTGAATTTTCTCCCCACACTTCTGATGGCACAGGGTTAAGTTTAGCCTATGCAGTTCCCTCTCTTTTTAATGTGCCTGATTTGAGGAGCACCCCAGAGGCTTTATTTGCAAGTATTCTTTTTCACACCCAAACGAGCACTGTTTCCAGAGTTGTATGAAATAAGAACCTGTCGACATAGTCATTTACAGTTAAACACTTTCTTAGAATCTTTAATAATTTGGGTACTTTAAGATAATTTGATGCTTAATCGATGTTCAATGTTTGCCTCCTGAATGTAGTAACATTATGGGAAATGGAGCGCAGCAGGATTCTATTTGTTGCTTTTACTTCTGATGCATTAAGATCATCTCATGTATGTGAGGAATTAGAAAGAGCAAAGGCTGTAGATGTTGGTGGAGGCTACAAAGTACATACCTTTAGGATGCATCTCAACTGAGAGCCTATGGGAGAGAGAATGTTAACCTCCAAAAAGAGTCCCCTCAATAATCCCCAGGACTGTGTATATGCCTTACACAAAAAGGCAGACTTTGTCAGGATTGTTACTAAATTATTGATTTTAAAATAGCTATATTATCCTGGATTATCTGGGAGGTGGTTAGTGTAAGACACTGTAATCATGTGAGCCCTTAAAATCAAAATAAATAATTCAAATATTTAAAAGGCAGCAAAAGAGTTTCAAAGCCCACTAAGTTTTCCATACTGCTCATGGCTTTGAAATGAAAGGAGCTATAAGTGAAAGAAGGTAGGTCGTCCCTAGAAGCTGAGAACAATGACCAATTGACAACCATCAAGGCTCTATCCTTTAGCTGCAGGAAACTGAATTTTAACAACAACTAAAATGACCCTGGAAGTATATTTTCGCCTAGAGCTTCCAGAAAAATCGCTGGCCAACTACTTGATGTGGGCCTTCTGAGAGTGCAAAGTACAAAGGGAAATCTACTTGGACTTCTGTGCTAGAGAACTTTCAGATAAATAATTAGCTTTTTAAGCAGGTAGCATGATTTGTTATAGCATTAACATAAAACTAATGCAAAGCTGTAAATTGACACTAATAATATATAGACTGCTTGTCAATCCAGAGTTATAAGATCTAACCCTGTGTCTGATTGTGATTCTTTTCTTTTGTCTGATAACTGCCAACCCACTCCATGAATCCTGAACTAGGTGTTTTTATTCCCCCTTGATACTTGGTTGTTTCTTTTAATTGGCATTTTATTTTTATTTTTTTTGTAACATGGAAACCTCTTACCTTTCTACCTCACTCTGCTACTATTTGCAAGTATTCTTTTTCACACCCAAACGAGCACTGTTTGGGTGTGAAACATTGATTTATTTTCCCCATGATAGAGCCAATGTTCTCACCATGTTCTATTATGACTTACCAGGTACATGCAATAAAGTCACTTACTAGGTTTGCTCCCAGACTCTGTTCTTGCTCATTAGTCACATTCGAAACAAACAATATTGCTTTCTTAATTCAATATGGACAAAAACTGGGAACTCAATAAAAAGGGCCAAGTCCATTTTTTTTGTTTTGAATTTAAACATTTTATTTTAAAATATTTTTAGATTTATAGAAAAGCTGCAAAGACAGTACCACTAACAGATCTTTTGAAATGGATTTTGAAGGGTGATTAGCAGTTTTAGTGTTGGCAGATCAGTTGTTCTCAGATCACATAATCAATTAAACTGTTTTAGCAATAAACTTTAAGCTGGCCTAGACATGGCTGAACAGAAGAACACCATGTCACTTCCTAAGTTATTACATTGCAATAGCAGGGGCAACCTCACTTGCACTACCATCTATTACAAAATAGTGTTAAAAATGGATCATAAATTGAAAATAAAACATAAATAAGTTGCTTAAAATGTAAAATAAAAGAAAAACATATAAAATGCAGACTTAATTTTCTCTAAGTAGTAGAAAATCTCTTTATGGAAGGGGTGTAAAATATTTCTTCATGTTTCTTAAATAGTTTTTAAGCTGCCATTTCATAACATGAGTTTCCTCAGGTTAGCATACTGACAATCTACACTAAAATTCCATTTGGTTAGATGTAGGGATACTAATGTAGAATACAGAGATTACTTGTAGGTATTTCTACACTAACAAAGGCTGTTGTATTTCTTTTTAACTCCAGGAGCAACCTTGCTGCCCCTGGTGTCTTTCTTACAGCTAGAAGAAAAAAGTATTGGTCACGATCTCTCAGAGGAAAGCTCTCTTACCATTTTTGTGATCAAAGTAAGGGAGTGAAGTTGGCAAAATGATGGTTTTGGCTCTATCATGGGGAAAATAAATCAAAAATTTGAGGGCATGGGTGTAGAAAGGTGATGGAAGAATGTGAGTGCCAAGTTTTCAAGTTGTACTAGGGAAGGGATTAGCTGTGTCCATGGTAAGAGTTTTCTGCCAAGTCAGCCAAAAAGACCTGTTTCACTATTTTTAATCCAGTGGTTTTCATTGAAAAGCTATCCCTTCACAAAAGGTAAACTTGAGTAATGTTCCAGGACAGGGAATTAATATTAGCAAATTTAGGGTCAATTAGGGTCCTGTTTATAGTTCTTTTGTGAAGGTTAACCATTTTCTTAAAACTTTACTCAGACATCATACTCTTCCTAAGACGTATTACTCAGTGAAAATATTGATTAAGGCTGCATATTCCCAAGGAAATAGAAGTAGGCAATCCACTTTGTGTTAGTAAAATCCCCGGCTTCTTAAATTGATGGGCACAGCTGGTTGTAATGAAGGGGAAAAGGTACAAATTCAAACACATCATTACACTAGCTGATAGAAATGTAAGCAGGACTTCAATGAATGCATCTCTTAATAACTCTGTTTTTTACTGATTTTTTTCCCCCAGGCCTGCCTTGATCTGTGATAGCTATACGTCTAGATACCCCAAGCTGCAAATGTTCAATTTGATTTATTACTTTTGTGTAGGTTCAGAAGCAGTTTTTTCAACTTGTCTCTTTAGTCCTCCTACTTGTTAACTCAGCTTAACCAAGTGGGATCCATGAGTAAGGAAGAAAGGAGAAGTTTGAAGTTCTGAGAATAAGGAGAAGCGTCTTCATTCTTTGAATTGTACCTTGAATAGAAGCACATTGGGAACTACCAAGGACAGCTCCAAAGGTGGTTTGAAAAAGAAAATGCAGTCCTATGGCAAGAGCTCAACTGAGCAGATTTTAAATTTGACTGTCTTAGTAGCTTTTCCTCTGGAAGAGGCTTTAAAATAGCACATCATTGTTTGGTGTGGTATGAATTTTCAGAGATTCTTAAATGAGACAGAGGTACCTACTAAGTACCTCAATAAGTCCACCATCCAGTTTTGAAACCTCTAGAATTTTCAGAAATGTTCACTTTCCTTGATGCTACATTCTTGAGTCACCTCCTTACTGTGGCACCTTATTACTTTTAGATTATTTAGTATGGATAACTTTGCAATTTTCTGTCTGGCTATACCAATGATGTCACAAATCAGTCTGAATGTCTAGAATGTGAGGAGGGACAAGTGGACTTTGAGCTTTAAAGGACAAAAAAGAAATGTAAACAAAACGTCTTCCTCAGTGGCAAGGGAGATGATTGAAAAGTAGATGAAATAGTGAAAAATAAACAAAACAAAGGCAGTTTATCCATATATTGCATTTAAATAGTGTCCTCTGCCTTGTATGATGTTGTTATTTTTCCCCCTAATGTCTAGTTGATAGAGATGTGCAGGTATCACCAGAGAGATTCAGGTCAATTGGGGGGGAGGGGAACAGAAAATGCTCTATAATGAAAAGGTGAAGGGAAGGACTGAATGAATTAAAAAGCAAAAAGAAAAAAGGCAAGTAAACAAGCAAAGGCATAGCAAAGAAAGTCAGAACATTTCATATAGTGCTAAGGAAATTAATATACTGAGACTTAGAATAATTTTTCATAGTTTGGAAGAATTAATATAAACCTACAGCAAAAAGCACAAGCAAAACCTGTGTACCTTGAAGCAATTGGAGAAAGTGTCAGAGACTAGGGCCTTCCACATGACTGCCCTGGGGCCAAGCAGTGGTTGAGCAGTTTTCTTTTGTTCTCTTCCTTTCTGGTACTCACTTGCCCTCTATCATCCTTGGGGTCCCTCTCTCTTGCCAATAACAGCTAGCTAATGTGGTAAACAAATTCACAATGATGGATTAAAGATGCAGTGAAAAGAACACAGGCATAGGTGTTAGACAATTCTGAGCTCAGATCTCAATTCTGCTTGTTGCTTAGTTTATTTCTTAGTTGTGTTGTTTTCCTGAAACATTTTGTATGATGTGTTTTAAATGGGGATAGTCATGTATGCCACACTGTATTGCTGTGATGATTAATGTAAGGTCTGCAAAGTATATAAAAGTGTACCTTGGATATAGTAGTTGCTTAATGAATGGAGTAGCTCTTTCACAGTTAAGTATACTCTTCTCAAGATTATACTCATACTTTCATGTGAATCTTCAACAAATTGTACTTAAGGAACATCAAATATACTTCAAGCAGCCATGGATAAGCCTTTTATTTCATTATCATCGCTGACATTTGTCAAGGTTATACAATGTTCTGGGTTTCATGTTCAGGACTATAATAAACAGTTTCATTTAACCTCACAATAATCCTATGAGTTGATACCATTAGTATTTACATGTTATGAAAGAGGAAACTAAGACAAAGAGATTATAAGAACTTAGACATGGTCACAGAGCTAGAAACTTAAAAGAGCCAAGGCTCTCATATTCAACTTAAATATAATGACTTAAGAAACTTTCTGTGCTGCTCATAGAAAAAGGCTCTCCTGCAAAGGTCACCAAGGTGCTAAGTGTTTACATTAGGGAAATGACTACTGTATTGCCAACAAATTAAAATGTTAAAGATTAAAGTCCATAATAATAAAAATAGCTGCCAGCTTGTTGAGTACCCTGTGCCAGGCACCATGCAGTGCACTCTGTTCGGGATCTTATTTAATGCTTACAACAATTCCATAGTGTGAGGTTGATCTCATTCCCATTTTACAGGTGAAATTACAGAGACTCAGAAAGGTCAAGAAACTTGTTCAGCAAAGTCGTGGCACTAAGATCCAAACCCCTGCCTATGTCAAAGATTGTGCATCTCTCCCATGTATGCAGTGAAAAGTATCCCATATATACTGTACAGTCATGCAGTAGAGAGTAGTTCTGCTTGCTTCTTCCTTGAGTGTTATGGTTCAGTTGGAAAGTTCAAATCTAATTCTCAAAGACATTTTATATTAGTATTAACTTGTACTAATCAGTGGGAGCATTCACTTGAAAGTAGAACTTTGAAGATAATGCCTTTAATGTTTTAAAAAGCAGAGGGAATTTTGTAAGGGTTTCTTTCTCCTTTTATTTTTTTTTCCTTTTCTTCCTTTTATTTTGGTATGAGTCATAATGCTGGAATGTTTCACTAAGACCAACTACAATTTGACTCTATCCCCAATGATGATAAAATAGCATAATGGTTTACAGGGAAAGATTTGGGTTCTATATTTCTGTTTGATTTTGGAAATTCATTTATTGAAGCTTTTAATAACAATTTTCCACAATAAACTGACATGCTAAGTTAGAGTTCTTCATCTCCTGAATTCATATAATTTGTAAGGACTAAGAAACTACCTGATGCCTGAAACTGTTCAACAGTTAAAACTCAGTGATGAGGAGAATAGGTTGTATTCTAACTTATTGAGATTACTAGTTAGCAATAAGACCTACCAAATTCTACTTCTCATTCATTCATTCATTCATTCATTCATTCACTAATTCATTCATCAGATATTTATTGAGTATGTGCTATGTGCCAGGCATTGTATTTGGTATTATGGATAAAGATAAATGGCAATTCATATTTATAGAGCACTTATTATATGCTCTATTTAAAATGCATAGCACATATTAACTCATGTAATCATTCCAGAAACCTTCTGAGATAGACATTGTTATTATTTTACTTTGTAGATGAGAAGACACTAACATGTCAAGTACCTTGCTTAATACCAAGGTGATGGAGACAGTACTTGAACTCATACAGTCATTCCAGAGTTACTATGTTAACCTGCTTACAACATTGAATAACTAGTTCTTGACTTTGAAGAACACAGTCTGGTAAAATAGACTAAAATTTGAATCAAGACATTTTAATACACTATGATACATGGCATATAATTTACAGGATGTCATAAGAGTATATTATAGGGCTACCTAACATAGTCTTTCTAAATTAACATCTAATCTGAGACTTGAAGGATGAATGTGAAGTATCAAGGCAAAAGGGAGAAATGAGACGGGTGTGTGGGTATGGAGAGGAAAAAGCTCACTAAGAAGAGTGTTCCAAGCTGAGGAAACAATGTAACCAAATGGAAGTTAATTCATTGTGACTGGGATATTGAGTTACTAGAGAGATGATGTGAGTGAAGCTTTTAGATCATTCAGGGTTATTAAATTATGTTAAGAAGTGGTATATTATCTAAAGTTCCATATGAATCCACTGAATAAATTTAAGGAAGGGTATGAAAATAGTTAACATTTTTTCATATTTAGGACTCCTTTGTCCTGAGTTGATGTCTTCAGGACATCCTTGGACCATTTTCAGGAACACTACAGCTCATATTTTCACAAGAAATGAGATGTATTGTAAGGTCAACTAGTAAGGATGCCAGAAGCTGGGGAGAAAAGCCTCCAGTCTGTCTCCAAGATCAGTTGGTACTGGGGTAATTTATATGATGAGAGAAGGGAGAATCTGCTTGTTGATTGGATAGTAGGAAGTAGTTTTACAGTTCTTTTCTGCAGGCAAGAATGTTCACCATGCCTCTTCAGAGGTTGCATTTTTCTTTTGAGGAGGAGTTATCGTGTCTGTTCAGGAAATTTTGAGCTCATGACAAAATGTCATTGACCAGATGAGCTGGCTTCTTCTGCACATATTTATTCTTCAAAGACTGGTTCAAATAGCCCTTGAGTAAATTCTGGAGGATTTTCTCTGAAAGCAATTTAAGCACTTTATTATTTCAAGAAGTTGTACTTAAGTGTGTCCAGGCCTTAGCTAATTTCACAGAAAACTCTCATTCACTGTCTCTGCATTCCTGAAGAGGACATGCTACTTTTCAGGTCTTTGCTTTCTCGAGTTGTAAAATGGTGTTCTTCAATTCAAAGTTGAAAAACCATCATCAGGGAAGAGTTGGAAGTTTTCAGTGACCATCTAGAGTATGAATGGCAAATAGGTTTTATCCCAAGGGTGAACTTTATTCAATTAACACTCTCTCTATATTGTGTAATGTTAAACAGAATTTTGATGCCTTGCCTGGGTTCAGTAGTAAAGAATGCCATGATTGGTAAGTACTGTCTACCACTAGTGTAAAAAACAGGATGTGGCAGCTTGTATGCCAATCTTTTTTTTTTCTTTCTTTCTTTCTTTCTTTCTTTCTTTCTTTCTTTCTTTCTTTCCATTTTCTACTAGGGTTATCTCAACTAACCGGTCATTTTTTTTTGTGTGAAAATGCACAATCATAATTGGGTATTGAAATACTTTATTAGCTTAGAGATGGTACCAACAGATGTGGCATACATTCTACTTTTATGAAATTGTGTTTCCAGGCACTTCAGAATTTATAACTGTATTCCCTAGTAGAGCAAATGTCACCCCTAGGCAGTGTTGGATATGGCTTGAAACAACAGTCATAATTCCTCTGTAATTGCCACCTTTAAAGTCACCTTTTTTCAAGTAGAGGCAGAAAATATAATAAAAAGTGACTATGTTCCATGAGCACAAATTAGAAGTTCTTATTAGCTACCATTATTGACATTGGTTACAGTATTAGATTAGCTTCTATCGTATAGTGAAAGGGAAGCCCAGACCATGGATTGGATAGCATATTTTTCTATTAAGTAAAATAAGAGAGTTATAGTTTAGGGGCAGTTCAGGAAATACAGATCCTGATGTACAAGAGTTGTATTGAGAATTCCAGGTTCCAGAAACATTAGGGAAAATTTTTTTAAAAAGGCATCTCACTATCAAATATTTTCTCTTCAAAAAGTTGATAGTTTGCAAATGACATTCTAAGTACTAAAATATCAGTTCTATCTGCCACTGTTTCTGAAGAACAAGTCCAGGTATGCCAACCTAAAAGTGATTTATGATACCCTAAACAAACAACTAGCTCAAGACAATGTTTCACCAATCCTGGACCAGACTAAAGAATAGGTAACTTGAAATGAAAAGGTCAACAAAAATATGGAAATGAGAGGCAAACATGGTAACCAAGATAGCAAAGATTGAGAAAAAGGAAAAGGAAAAACTGTGAATAAAAAAACAGAAGCCAATAGCATAAAGAACAAGAACAAAGCTCTTAAATAAAGATGGAGGTCCACAAGACCCTCAAAATAAGGAGAATACCCTATGAAAATTCTTCCCCCAGTGAAACCACAAAAAAACAAGTATAAAAGTTAGCCTTGACTGCTTGAATGGTAAGAGCTAAATAAATGAACGGGTGACAAATGGTGACCTTTTCTACCTAGGTATAAGATCTGAAAATAGCTTCATTCCCTAAAAGCCCTCTTTAGTGTTCTGTCCTCAGGAGTGCTTCATGGAGGTAAATTAAGTCTTTCTGAAAACCTAGACACTAGAAAGATTGTTGTTTTCCCCTTGAAATTTTAAAATTAAAAAAATAGTAAATCATTAAATAAACATAATGCCAACACATTTGAATTTTTGATAATGACTAATTCAATTAAACTTGGATATTTATATAGATTTTTCAAAAATAATGTTAGTGGACTTCTTTATTTTTAGTTGTTGATGGACCTGTTATTTATTTATTTATATGTGGTGCTGAGAATTGAACCCAGTGCCTCACACTTGCTAGGCAAGCACTCTACCACTGAGCTACAACCCAGCCCTAAAGTTGGATATTTTTGATAAAAATGTCAAATGTCAAATTTTTCCTGAAAATGCTTCTGGTGCCCTACGAATACATCCAGTTGCCTTATTATTAAGGAAATCAGGCTTCCTTTTACAAGGTGTACAAGAGTTGGATTGAGAAGTCCAGATTCCAAAGACATGAGGATACAGAGGAAAAATTAAAAATAAGACATCTCACTATGAAATATTTGATATTTGATACACGGAGAGAGAGGGAGGGAGAGAGAGAGAGTGAGGGAGACTTGGTTGAAAAGTAAACAGTATTCAAATCTAACAGAACCACTCATCTAGATTATCTAGTTATTAGATAATAACAAGACTAGAATGGCATCTCCATCATTTGGTTGGCTTCCAGGTTTATCTGGTTCATAATATCTGGCAGCTATGTCTTTGGAAACAGTCTCCATGGTTAAAGGATACTTCAAAGGTTATAAGCATGTTAACAGTGGTTAGCAGCAATGCTGAGAACAATCAACAATCATGAGGCAGATTTCCCCCACATCCACAGAAAACACAATCAAGTTCAGTTTCTGAGCTGTGAAATCTGAAGCTGGGAATGTCTGGGTTCCTTTTTCTGGGGCAGTGATAGCAAAGGCAGCAGCACTTATTTGTCCAGATGACTTATGTTTTTCATTATATAATTAAACTGGAAACTTGCTCTTAAAAATTAAATTTATAATTTAGCTCTAGGGCTCATACTGGATTGAATTTTTACTTGCTCTACTTACCCTATAATAGAATAATGATTAAAAACATAGGGTTTAGAATCAGGCTTCAGTTTGGGGAACATGTTTATGTTATTTTTAAATCCTTATATCTCCGTTTCTTCATCTTTCATATGAACCTAAATCTCCTCTGGTGTGTTTCATTATAGTTATGTCCACCAGCATATAACTAAACACCTACTAAACCAGAAATCTAGGAATACATATTATCTTGGACTACCAAAACAAAATATCACAGACTATGTGGCTTAAACAACAGCAAATTAATTTCTTGCAGTTATAGAGACTATAAGTCACAGATCAAGGTGTTGGTCTCTGTGTATCTTAAATGAGGCATATCTCTCAGGATGCAAGTATTCCTAGTTTCTCTTCTTCTAAGGACATCAGTCCTATTGAATTAGGGCCCCACTCTATATCATAATTTAACATTACTTTCCTCCTTAATGCCTTATCACTAAATACACTCACATTAGGGGGTTAGACTTCAGCCTATGAATTTGGGGGAATACAACTCAGTCCATAGGAAGGTAATTAGTAATGCATTTCCCAAATTTAATGTACTATCAAGACCTGTTTTTTTTATACTTACTGAAATATCTCTTGAATTAACCAAATTCACTCTGAATACACCACAGTGAGCTGATGCAAGTTGTCATGATCACTTTTTGCCTGAATAAATAAAATCATTTCCTGATATCCTTTCATTCATTCTCTTTATCCTCTATATGTTTTCTAATTAACCAGAGAAATCACATCAAAACACAACAGGACATTCTCCTCTTTAAAATATTTCATCTGTCTCTTGTGGGCTGAAATCCTTAACACACTTACCACATGATTTCACTTCTCCTTAACTCTCCAGTCATATTTATGTTATTCTTGCTGCTCCTGACACACTGACCAGGTTTTACAGTTATCCACAAAACCTCATGATTCCTTCCCTACAAGATTTTGCACATACTATTTCTCCACTTCCACCCCCTCAGGGAAGCCTTCCTTGATCTTCTTGACTAGCACAATCCCCTAATTATACATTCTTGACGCCATTTTTAAGACTTATCACACTTGCAATTTTAATTTATTTATAAGATTATTTGATTATTGTCTGCTTTTCCCACTAGACTGTAAGCCCCATCAAAGTATTGCTGTGAGGATTGAATGAGATAATGAATGTAAAATACTTTATCCAGTGCATGGCCCTTAGTAAGTGCTAAATTGATTTTAGCTTTTATCCTTTTGGGGTTGGAGGAATTTTCAGCCATTGCATATATTCCACTGCTTGAACTTAGTTTTCAACCCTAAATTCATTACCTTGCTTTATCTTTCTTTTTAAAAAACAAGCTACCCTTGTGTATGGTTAGCTCTCAATTAATTGTTTGCTACTATAGTTCTTATTATGAATTCTCTGATTCTCTTCTATGTAGAGTTCTGTCTATGCCACTTACTAGTTATGTGACCTTGGGCAATTTGCCTAATTTTCTTGATGATGATGCAGACTTTAAACAGCTGCTGTCAAAATTAGGTGAATACAATGATTTGGAGAGAAAAGGTGCTAGGACATATTATTTCTCCTCTCTCATATTCTATGCAGAGGATTCATGCTTTCCTTTCTTTGTATATCTGGAAAGCAAAAAGCATCTTAGGAAGAAAACATTATATACTCAAAAGAAAACAAAACAATGCCTTCACTATGAGGGAGCTGATTTTAGATTCTCTTTGGGAATCAAAACAATTCTATCCTCTTCAAGTGCCAGGAGAATATTCATAAAATACTTGTCCTTCTGTGAGATGGCTAGAAAGAGTGCCAATATGAGCTGCTTATTCCCTGGTGGAAATGTTCAGACCTAAATGCATTCACCTTCATTTCCAGCTCATTTTTGTCTTTCCTATCGTTGACAGCTGGGCCTTCAACGGTAACTGCAGATGGAGCTGCTTTAAGACAAGAATATTCGAAAAACTCAAATTTCAAAAACATCTATTTGAGAATGATTATTCTCATTACTGGATTCTGTCTTGACAATAAATAAATAAATAAATAAACCATAGGATTACTTTAAACAGTGATGTCTCCCAGGGAATTGAAATGTTCATTCACACACCATTAACTGAAAGAGAGGACTTTGGGGAGAGGGTAGCCAGCTGAGAGGCGAGAGCAAAATCACTTAAGTTGCAGCTTTAGGAATCATGTCATGACAAAACAGTTGTAAATAAAATGTAAGCAATTTTGCAATGATGAGGCTGTAGAGGTATGGGAAATGATTTACAAAACCTCCATTTGTACTAGCTTTTCAGTTTCCTTCATTTATAAAATAAGAACATTGATCTAAAGGATCTAGACTCTAGATGCCCTGTTAGAATCAAAGATGTCAGAGCTGAGAGGCGTCCCACTCCCCCACACACAATATGCCTGCCACAGAGGAATTAGAAATCTACTGGGACATTGTTGTCATTTGATAACACGACTGCAGCAGAGTAAGTGCTGAAAAGTAGATGTGTATACTCTGAAGGAGGGGGGAATTGAAGAAATTGTGTAATATGTCAGATCTCAGTTGCATATCTATTTTCTGATTTCCTTTGCACTAATTTAGGTAGCATCTGGTATATCTGGTATAATGTAGTAGTTAACATTACAGGTAGCTTACACTGGAATTCTCACTGTTATTTACACATTTCTTACTAGACCTCTGACCTTGGACAAGTTATTTCTTGATCTCTGTTTCCTCATATGCAGGCAAACAATATGTGTAAGAAGATTAAATCCATGTACTTAATACACTGCCTGGCCCATAGTAGGTACTTAACAACAGCTACTATTTATTAATATTAAATACTGTATGAATATTATTAATATTAAATACCAGTTTCTTGGCCAGATACACTCTACAAGTTAAATGCACAATGTGTACATAAAATATGTGCAAAATAGAGACTAAATGTTAGAGAAGGATTTTGTTGCAATAGAATATTTTTTTTTCTTTCATGGGAAAGTTCATTTAGAAAAACAAGAGCAAACTGAATGGTAGTTTACACAAAGAGAATATTGAAAAGTGAAAAAAAATATATATTCATACTGTCAAACACTGGAACATAAGACATTACGTGAAAGGTCTGTGGAGAAATGAGAATTGACTTACACATTGAAAAAGAATATTTAATGATGTGGAGAAGTATGAACAATAGATAATTAAGGAAAATACAAAAGCACTAAAATGACATGTACAGTATGATCTATTCCACATATACATCAATCAATATGTACACACTTTTTATTAATTTGGAAAAGAAGAGGTACATTATATAAGTCATATAACTATATCTGACCAGTCAGATTGCAAATTTTTTATTTTTAAATATGCATTTAAAAATATTTTTATGCAAGCTGTGTGGGGTGACACATGCCTGTAATCCCAGCAGCTCAGGAGGCTGAGACAGGAGGATCGTGAGTTCAAAGCCAGCCTCAGAAATGGTGAGGTGCTTAGCAACTCAGTGAGACCTTGTCTCTAAATCAAATACAAAATAGGGCTGAGGATGTGGCTCAGTGATTGAGTACCCCTGAGTTCAATCCCTGGTACCAAATATATATATTTTTATGCAAAAGGGAATCATCAGTTTGGATGTTTCATTTCTGTTTTACCTAAAGTGTCTGCCAATTTTTCCCTAGGTGTGGGAAAGAGAAAAGAATAATCATTCGTTAGATGCCTCTTATGTATCAAGAAAAAAGTATACATATATCTCGTATCTCATATACACTATACATAGACACACATATACACATGTATGTATGTGTACACACATATATAAATTTCTATGTATGTCTATACACACATATATGTACACACACGTATATGCTTATAAAGTATAGCACACACTGATCTTGCAAATTAAGAACCATTATCTTGGTTTTAAAGTGTCAAGAAGTTAAGAGATGGGATCAGGGATTGTGTCACAGATTTCATATGGTAATTTTCAGAGTCTAATACCGAACTCAACAAACATTAATTGACCAGCTGACAGTAGAAATAAACTAATCAGTTTTAAAATATTTTATGAAATATATCTCAGTGTAACCTAGCCCACACTCACTCTATGTAGATGTAATAGTCAATTACAAAATTGTAAGAGTTTTTTTTTTGTTTGTTTGTTTTGAAGGATAAATGAAAAAATTCTCAGCATTATGTGGTACCTGAATAAAATGAGAATAGAGTGTGATTTGAAATTGCTTGGCCCCAATCTCCAAGAGATGAGATTCTACATACTCTAGATATAAGTAAACTAAAACACTGTTTCTTAGTGTTTACCCAGTGGTTCTTTTACACTTTCAATTCACACAACCAAGACAGACAACCATGATTGCTGATTTGGCCCAAATATTTGGCCCCAAATATAAACTCCTTAAATTCAACAAATAATGTGTCTGATGTTTTATGGCACTGTCTTAAACTGAATTGGTCATAACAAATACAGTAAAGAAGGTGGATATTCAGCCTGTCAGCCAGCAAGTAAAAAATTCCAGATATATTACATAGCTTGCAGTACACAGAACTAGACCTACCACCTAGAAAGTCATGTCTCTGAAATAGAATTTTCCCCAATAAAGCCTGACCATGAACTCTCCCATAAGCCAATCACCTTTGAGTGTCCATTCACTCACACTACTCTGATTTAGGATATATACTAAGCAAACTACATATTTCCTCCCTTTACAGAGTTTGCATGCAAACAAAACTTTACATTTAGCATTTCTGTTATTTGTGAAAAATTAATTGATTATGTTGCTCCTTCTCTGTATTTGAGTCCCTTCCCTTTTACACACCCCTAACACCATAGCACTTAAATCTGACTTACTGTATTCATGTAACTCCCATTCTTCAATAATAGTGCCTCATTTCCTTAAAGAAAAATATACATGCCTCTCAGTATAATATACAAAGCCTTTCATGATCTGCCCTTTACCTGTGACTTACAGTTTATGTGCCCTTCACATAGCTTTAAACTTCTTAAAATTTCCCAAGTATGCCCCATCAATTTGTCCATGAGCCTCGTTTTGGAAAACTATATCTAGTTATAATTTCTTAAATCCTCCCCTTTTTATTATAAAAAAGGAAAAATAGATTACAGAGAATAATGTAGTAATGCCTATGACTGTAAAAATATGAAAAATATTTTTTTTTTTCTGAGAGACCCTTTATGTCCCTTTATGTTCTCTTTTAAGACTAGAAGCAATCACTTATGTAAATCACAGGTATACTTTTATCAAAGTATTTATATATATATATATATATATATTACATACATGTAGGTTCATAAACTAGTTCTAGAGAAGTATTGTATAATGTAAAATGTGTACAACTAGTGTAATTTGTGTATATAACTCTGCAACTAACTTCATTCACTTAGTAAGTTCTTTATTACTTCTACTCATAGATAATCAGATTTAGTTTACTAGCAGACCACAATATCTAATCTAATCCCCTATTGATTGATGTTTTAAATTATTTCCAATTTCTGTTACAAATAGTGTTACATTAAGAATCCCTGTATAAATCCCATCATATGTATTTGCAAGAGATTTTCTAGAAAATCTAGAAGGGAACATGCACATTTTCAATTTTTCCTAAATTTAATTTTATTCCATTTTTTCCAAACAATTATATCAATTTGTAATTTTACCAGTATGTCTAAATATTCCTTTTTTCTGCACTTTCTCCCACATAGGTCTTTGGACTTTTAAATAAAACTTAATAATATGAACATATCACAATTTATTTGCTCCTTCACATGCTGATGAGCATTTGGAAAGTTTCAGATTTTGCCTTTTATGAATAAAGATGCTATGAAATTTCAGAAGCAAGACGTTGTAGGGACAGGCGCTTTTTTATTTCTCTTGAATAAATATCTAGAATTAAAATTATTGGGTTAATTCTGTGTATAGGAATATAGAGAAGATATAATTTCCTCTATTTTCCCCCACTAAGTACAAATAAAAACTCTTGGCAGTATATTTAAAGCATAAGAAGTCTCTAAAATGTGGAGAAAAGATGACAGATGATGGAGTAGTAGTTTTTTCTTATTCCTTGTTTTGTTGTTGATTTCCAATTTCATCCCTTTATGGTCCGATAGCATGCAGGGTAGTAATCTCTATTTTTTTTATATTTGCTGAGAGTTGCCTTGTGACATAATATATGGTCTATTTTGGAGAAGGAACCATGTGCTGCTGAGAAAAAAGTGTATTCGTTTACTGAGGGATGAAATATTCTATATTATGTCCGTTAGATCTAAATTATTAATTGTTTTAAATGAGGCTTAAAGTTTCTTTGTTTTGCCTTTGTTTGGATGATCTATCCATTGTTGAGAGAGGTGTGTTGAAGTCCCTAGAATAACTGTGTCGTGGTCTATTTTACTCTTGAACTTGAGAAGCGTTTGTTTGATGAATGTAGGTGCTCCATTATTTGGGGCATATAGATTTATGATTGTTATATCCTGTTGATGAATGGTTCCCTTAAGTAATAAGAATTATCCATCTTTGTCCCTCTTGATTAGTTTTGGTTTGAAGTCTACTTATTTGATATGAGTTAGGAAACCCCCTGCTTGCTTCGTCCCGGCCATGTGAGTGCTAAGATCTTTTCCCAGCCTTTCACTTTTCAGTCTGGTGATGGTCTTTTTTCCTATGAGTGTGTTGTGTTTCTTGGAGACAGCAAATTGTTTGGGACGTCTCCGTTTTCTTTTAATCCATTCTGATAATCTGTGGTCTTTTGATTGGCGAGTTTAGAGGCCATTAACATTCAGGGTTATTATTGAGATATGAATTTTTTTTCCCCTCCATTTTTATTTGAATTCTGGTCTTTAGCTGATTTGGGTTTCTCTTCAGGGTTGGTAATTCCTTTAGTTTAATATCTCACCTTTGTTCATTTCATTATCATCCTTCTCTTCTTCTCTTCTTCTTCCATGAAAAAATGTTGCCCAGATGTTCAGAGTGCTAGGCTTTCGGATTGAAAATCTTTTACTTTTGCTCTGTCGTGGAAGGTTTTTATTTTCATCTTCGAATCTAAAGCTCAATTTTGCTGGATAAAAGATTCTTGGTTGACATCCCTTTTCTTTCAGAGCTTGAAATATGCTATTCCAGGATCTTCTTGCTTTTAAGGTCTGGGTTGAAAAATCTGAACATAGTCTGATTGGTTTCCCCTATATGTGATCTGCTTCCTTTCTCTTGTGGCTTTTTAGTATTCTCTCCTTGCTCAGTATATTAGGCATTTTCATTATAATGTGTCTTGGTGTGGATCTGTTGAGATTTTGTTTGTTTGGTGTTCGGTATGCCTCTTGAACTTGGTTTTCCCATTCATTCCTCAAGTTTGGAAAATTTTCTGTAATTATTTCGTTAAATAGATTACTCATTCCTTTGGCTTGAAACTCTGCCCCTTCCTCTACGCCAATCACTCTTAAGTTTGGTCTTTTTATTGCTGTCCCATAATTTTTGGATGTTATGTTCTTGATTTCCAACAGTTTTGCTGTACGATCTAAATTCTTCTCTAGGACAAAATATTTTGTCTTCATTGTCTGAGGTTCTTTCCTCCAAGTGGTCTACTCTGTTGGAGATGGTTTCAATTGAACTTTTATTTTTGGTTTATTGCTTCTTTCATTTCTGGAATTTCTATTTGGTTTCTCTTTAGAGCCTCTATTCCCTATTGAAGTAATCTTTTACTTCCTGTATTTGTTTTTGGAGTTCTTTGTCAAAATGATCTTTTGCCTCCTGTACTTGCTCCCTCATCTCATTTTTGAGTTCATTCTTAAGTTCCCTAAACATTTGGCATTATGTAATTTCTAAATTCCATCTCTGGCATTTGACCAACTGTGTTTGCCATGAAATCTACTGATGATGAATCTTGATTTGATTGTGTCACTTTCTTCCCTTGTTTTTTCATGCTGCTTGTGTGTCTTTTTTCTTTCTTGGCTCTGTGGGACCTTGACTGTTTCGATTTTACCTTAATTCCTTATGTTGTTCTGTAGTACGAAGCTATCAGCTCCCCTTATAATTCCTTTACACTTTTAAAACCTAACCACTTTCTATTCAGAAAAATTAGGGACAGGCGCTTTTTTATTTCTCTTGAATAAATATCTAGAATTAAAATTATTGGGTTAATTCTGTGTATAGGAATATAGAGAAGATATAATTTCCTCTATTTTCCCCCACTAAGTACAAATAAAAACTCTTGGCAGTATATTTAAAGCATAAGAAGTCTCTAAAATGTGGAGAAAAGATGACAGATGAGATAGATATCTTGGGGCACAAGGGACAATCCACGTGGTGGTCAGTACTCTGGGTATATGTTTTTCCTCATATATACTGGGTTGTAGCTAAGAAGATATCAATACATTAACAAAATAAATACAAATAAAATAGTCTTCCTCTACCCCATTAAAAATATGTTGTCTCTAGGCAAAAGATCAGAAAGGAGAATTATATATAGAAAACTTTTACACAATAACACACCAACCAAACAGGAAACTCTGTCCCCACAGCTATCAACATTAGCAAAATTTGAGTAGGAAACCTAGATTTCCATGTTTGTTAGGCAGTAAAAAATGCCCCAATGCACCTGCCGGGGTGCTATCAGAGGAAGTCAAATAATGAAGCTACTCATGGTGTCAAAGGAATACAAGTGGATAACTTAAATTTCCATTCACTTTGGACAGCACTGAAGTAGTCCTCCTCCTCCTTATAAAAGTTGTATCAGAGGAGAGACATAGTGGAAAGTTAAGAGCTTCACTATTTTCCAGCTTTAACAAGGTATGTGGATGCACACCACTATGTCAGGGGAGATCTTATAGGGAGCTGATATGCCCACCATTTTCAACAATAATGAGGAAACACAGTCTTAATTTTTATTGGTTATTTTTAGTTACGCATGACAGTAGAATACATTTTAAAATAATTATAAACACATGGGATATATCTTGTTCTAATTCAGTTCCCAGTACCTCTCCTTCCCCTCTACTCCCCCTGCCCCCTGTTTCACTCCCTCCACTGATCTTTCTGCCATTTACCCATAATTATTTTTTAATTAATTTTTTGTGGATGTACGTGATGGTGACATTCACTGTAGTATATTCATATATGTACATAAGAAAGTTATGTCAGATTCATTCCACTGCCTTTCCTTTTCTTAACCCACCCTTCCCTTCATTCCCCTTTGTCTACTTCACTTAACTTCTATTCATTTTTTACCACCCTATTATGGGTGGGTTAGCTTCCACATAAAAGAGAAAACACTCAACTTATGATTTTGAGGAGGAAACCTAGATTTCCATCCTTGTTAGGCAGTAAAAAATGCCCCAATGCAACTGCTGGGGTGCTATCATAGGAAGTCATATAATGGGATTGGCTTATTTCAATTAGCATGATAATATCTAGATCCATCCATTTACTGGCAAAAGTCTTAAAGCCATTCTTTATCACCCAATAATACTCCATTCTGTATATAGATACCATATTTTCTTTATGGATTCATCTGTTCAAAGGCATCTAGGTTGGCTGCATAGCTTAGCTATTGTGGACTGAGGTGCTATAAATATTGATGTGGCTCCATCATTGTAGTATACTGATTTTAACTTCTTTGAATATATACTGAGGAGTAGGATAACTGAGTCAAATGATGGCTCCATTCCTAGGTTTTTGAAGAATCACTATACTGCTTTGCAGAGTGGTTATACAAATTTGCAGTCCCACCAACAATGTATGAATGTGTCATTTCCCCCATGTCCTTACCAATATTTATTGTTATTTGTGTTCTTGATGATTGCCATTCTGACTGATGAGTAAGATGAAATCTCAGTGCAGTTTTAATTTGCATTTCTCTAATTGCTAGAAATGTTGAACATTTTTCTTATATTTGTTGACCATTCATATTTCTTCTTTAGAGAAGTGTTTGTTTGGTTCCTTGGCCATTCATTGATTGGGTTATTTGATTTTTTTAGAGGGTGTTAACTGTTTTGAGTTCTTTATCCAGGATATTAATGACTTACATGAGGAGCTAGTGGCCAAGATTTTCTCTCATTATGTAGGCTCTCACTTTATGCTCTTGTTTCCTATGCTACAAAGAATCTCTTTTTAATTTGATGTCATCCCATTTGTTGATTTTATTTATTTATTTATTCTAATTTGTTATATATGACAGCAGAATGCAATTCAATTCATATTACACAAATATAGCACAATTTTTATGTCTCTGGTTGTACAAAAAATAGAGTCACACCATTTGTGTTTTCATACATGTACATAGGGTAATGCTGTCTGTCTCATTCCACCATCTTCCCTACTTCCACTAACCCTCACTTCCCCTCCCTCCCCTTTGCCCTTTCTAAAATTCATCTAATCCTCCCATGATGCTCTCCATCCCCATTATTAATCATCATCTTTATATCAGAGAAATCACTTGGCATTTGGTTTTATGGGATTGGCTTACTTCATTTACCATGATATTCTCCAACTCCATCCATTTACTAGCAAATGCCATGGTTTTATTATTTTTTAATGCTGAGTAATATTCCATTGTGTATCCATACTGCATTTTCTTTATCCATTCACCTACTGAAGGGTATCAAGTTTGATTCAACAATTTAGCTATTGTGAATTGTGTTGATATAAACATTGACATGACTGTGTCCCTGTAGTTAGCTGTTTTTAAGTCCATTGGGTATAGACCGAGGAGTGGGATAGCTGGGTCAAACGGTGGTTCCATTCCCAGTTTTCCAAGGAATCTCCATACTGCTTTCAAGATCAACTGCACCAATTTGCAGTCCCACCAGCAATGTATGAGTGTGCCTTTTCCCCACATCCTCTCCAACATTTATTGTTGTTTGTGTTCTTAATAGCAGCCATTCTGACTGGAGTGAGATGAAATATTAGAGTGGTTTTGATTTGCATTTCTCTAATTGCTAAGATGTTGAACATTTTTCATGAATTTGTTGATTGATTGTATATCACCTTCTGAGAAGTTTCTGTTCAGTTGCTTGGCCCATTTATTGATTGGGTTATTTGTGGGTTTTTTGTTTGTTTGTTTGTTTGTTTTTTTCAGTGTTAAGACTTTGAGTACTTTATATATCCTAGAGATTAGTGCTCGATCTGACATGTGTGTGGTAAAATTTTTCTTCTGTTCTGTAGGCCCTCTATTTATTTCACTTATTTTATTTTATTTTATTTTTTACTGAAAAGCTTTTTAGTTTGAATCCATCCTATTTATTGATTCTTGATTTTCATTCCTGCATTATAGGAGTCTTATTAAGGAAGTCAGGGCCTAATGTGACCTGATGGAGATTTGGGACTATTTTCCCTTTAATTAGGCACAGGGTCTCTGGTTTAATTCCTAGGTCCATGATCCACGTTGAGTTGAATTTTGTGCATGGCGGTGTTCATCCCAGGGATTCAAGGTTCGTTCAACATACAGAAGTCAATAAATGTAATTCATCACATCAATAGACTTAAAGATGAGAATCATATGATCATCTCAATACATGCAAAAAAAAGCATTCAACAAAATACAGAACCCTTTCATGTTCAAAACACTAGAAAAACTAGGCATAACAGGAACATCTCTCCACATTGTAAAAGCTATTTATAGTAAGCCGCAGGCCAACATCATTCTAAATGGAGAAATATTGAAAGCATTCCCTCTATAAATGGGAACAAGACAGAGATTCCCTCTTTCATTATTTCTATTTAGTAGAAGCCTACAAGAACACTATAAGCTTATAGAGTGAAAACAGAAACCTTGGACCCACAGTGCCACAAAGGAAGATACAGGAGAAACATGAAAAGACAATGGAGGAAAGTGCCCCAAACAAATCAAGACACCACATTATTAAAATCCATGGCTAGCAAAGGAAAAGAAATGACCAAAAATAAAAGGAGCTCAAGATGCACATAATTAAAATGTTTTGTGAATTAAAGTATGATATAAGAGAGCAAATACAGGCGGCAAAAGATTATTTCAACAAAAAGTTACATAAACCAATACAGGAAGCAAAGATTACCTCAATAGGTAGATAGAGGTTCTAAAATAAACAACAAACATATATCCTGGAAATGAAAGAATAAACCAAATTAACAAAACATCATCAACAGAGTACACCACCTGAAGACAGGACCTCAGACAATGAAGACAAAATATATAATCTTGAAAACAATGTAGACTACATACTGAAAATGGTAAGAAATCATGAGCAGAACATTCAAGAATTATGGAATAGCATAAAAAGGTCAAATTTAAGAGTTATTGGTATAGACGAAACATAGAGTTCCAAAACAAAGGAATAAACAATCTATTCAATGAAATAATATCAGAAAATATTCCAAACATGAAGAATGAATTGGAAAACCAAATGCTTACCAGATGCAAAATGTACAAAATCACAACAGATGCACACCGAGGCATATTATAATGAAAATGCCTAACATACAGAATAAGGAGAGAATATTAAAAGCCATGAGAGAAAGGAATCAGATTACATATAGGGGGAAACCAATTAGATAACTGCAGATTATTCAACCCAGACCCTCAAAACTACAAGGTACTGGAGCAACACATATGAAGCTCTGAAAGAAAATGGATGCCCGACAAATTTCTAGAGTCAGATGAATTGCCCAAACTAGAACGTCAGGCTATACACAATTTAAAGAGATCAATTTCAATTGAGAAAATAGAAGACACCATCATAAAGATACCATCAAGAAAAAGTCCAGGTCCTGATGGATTTACAGCCAAGTTCCACAAGACCTTCAAAGAAGAACTAATACCAAAGCTCTTTAACTTATTTAAAGAAACAGAAAAAGAGGAGGCTCTCCCAGACTCTTTCTATGAGTCCAATATTACATTAATTCCAAAGCCAGGCAAAAACACAGTCAAAAAAAGAAAACTTCAGGCCCATATCTCTAATTAACATACATGCAAATATCCTCAACAAAATTCTGGCAAATCGAATACAAAAACATATCAAAAAGATAGTGCAACATGATCAAGTGGGGTTTATTGCAGGGATGCAAGGTTGTTTCTACATTCGGAAATCAATAAACATAATACATCACATTAATAGACTTAAAGATAAGAACCATATGATCATCTCAATAGATGCAGAGAAACAGTCGACAAAATACAACACCCCTTTATGTTCAAAACACTAGAAAAGCTAGGAATAGCAAAAACATATCTCAACATCATAAAAGCTATTTATGCAAAGACCCAAGCTAAAATTATCTTAAATGGAGAAAAATTGAAAGCATTCCCTCTAAAAACTTGAACAAGACAAGATGCCCCCTTTCATCACTACTATTTAACATAGTACTTGAAACTCTGGCTAGAGCAATTTGACAGATGAAAGAAATTAAAGGGATCCAGATAGGAAAAGAAGAGCTCAAATTAGCACTGTTTGCTGATGACATGATAATATACCTAGAAGACCCAAAAAACTCTACCAGAAAACTTCTACAACTAGTAAATGAATTCGGCAAAGTAGCAGGATACAAAATCAATACCCATAAGTCAAAGGCATTTTTGTACATCAGTGACAAATCCTCTGAAAGGGAAATGATGAAAACTACCCCATTTACAATAACATCAAAAAAAAATAAAATATCTGGGAGTCAAGTTAATGAAAGAGGTGAAGGACCTCTATAACAAAAACTATCAAACACTAAAGAAAGAAATTATAGAAGACCTCAGAAGATGGAAAGACCCACCTATTCTTAGATAGGTAGAACTAATATTGTCAAAATATCCATACTACCAAAAGCGCTATACAGATTTAATGCAATTCCAATCAAAATCCCAATGACATTCCTCAAAGAAATAGAAAAAGCAGTCATGAAATTCATCTGGAAAAATAAGAGACCCAGAATATCTAAAGCAATTCTTAGCAAGAAAAGTGAAGCAGGCGGCATCACCATACCAAACTTTAAATTATACTATAGAGCAATAGTAACAAAAACAGTATGGTATTGGCACCAAAACAGACTGGTAGACCAATGGTACAGAATTGAGGACACAGAGACTAATACATATAATTTCAGCTATCTCATATTAGACAAAGGTGCCAAAATGTACAGTGGAGAAAGGATAGCCTCTTCAACAAATGGTGCTGGGAAAACTGGAAATCCATATGCAACAAAATGAAATTAAACCTTTATCTCTCATCATGCACAAAATTCAATTCAAAGTGTGTAGCTGCCTGATGCTGTTGCTTGCAGCTACAACGCTGCGGGAGAAAATTTGGAGGCAGGATGAAAATGAAAAAAGGTCTTTTATTTTTCTTCTCTTTCCGGCTTCAGCAACCTCTCCAACTCCAACCGCTCTATCTCCGACCACCAACTTCAACCACCAACTTCAATCACCCCACCACTCTAACTAACCTCACCCGGTTATATACATTTTGCCTTAACAAGGACAAGTGCTTACAGCTCGAGCTTACAGGTGCGTCACACAGTGTTCACGGGCATACAAAGATTCTTTGATAAATGTATGAATATCAGGTGGAACTTGAACATCTTTTATGGCTCTCAGCTAACCGCAATCTTAGCTATCTTCTTAATTAGGGCTCCTTCAAAAGTGGATCGAGGACCTAGAAATTAGACCAGAGACAATACACCTAATAGAAGAAAAAGTAAGCTCCAATTTCCAACATGTTGGATTAGGCCCCAAGTTCCTTAATAAGAATCCTGTAGCGCAAGAATTAATATCAAGAATCAATGAATGGGATAGAGTCAAACTACAAAGCTTTTTCTCAGCAAAAGAAACAATCAGTGAGGTGAATAGAGAGCCAACTGTTTGGGAACAAATATTTAATACATGCACATCAGATAGAGCACTAATTTCTAGAATATATAAAGAACTCAAAAAACTTAACTCCAAAAAAACAAATAACCCAATCAACAAACGGGCTAAGGAATTCAAAAGACACTTCTTAGAAGAAGATACACAATTAATCAACAAATGCATGAAAAAATGCTCAACATCGCTGGCAATTAGAGAAATGCAAATCAAAACTACTCTAAGATTTCATTTCACTCCAGTCAGAATGGCAGCCATTAAGAACACAAGCAACAATAAATGTTGGAGATGATGTGGGGAAAAAGGCACACTCATACATTACTGGTGGGACTGCAAATTTGTGCAACCATTATGGAAAGCAGTATGGAGATTTCTTGGGAAAATGGGAATGGAACCACCCTATGACCCAGCCATCCCACTCCTGGGTCTATTCCCAAAGGACATAAAAACAGCATATTACAGTGACACAGACAGTTCAATGTTTATAGCAGCACAATTTACAATAGGTAGATTGTGGAACCAACCTAGATGTCCCTCAGTAGATGAATGGATAAAGAAAATGTGGTACATATACACAACGGAATTTTACTCTGTAATAAAAGAAAATAAAATAATGGCATTTGCAGGTAAATGGATGAAGTTGGAGAATATAATGCTAAGTGAAGTTAGTCAATCTCAAAAATCCAAATACCGAATGTTTTCTCTGATATAAGGAGGCTGATTTATAGTGGTGTTGGGTCGGGGTACATAGGAAGATAGAGGAAGTTTAGAAAGGTCAAAGGGGAGGGAGGGGAAGGAAGGGAGCAAACAGGGATGGAAGGGAAAAAAGAAAAGGTGGTTGAATAAGATGGATGTCTCTATCCTAAATGCATGACTGAAGATTTGAATGGTACGAATATACATTGCACACAAACAGTGTTATGTAAAAAGATGCTCTATATGTTTATTATGAATTATAATGCATGGTACTATTAGAAATACAACTTTGAATAATAAAAAAGAAAATGGATGCCAACCATGAATCTTGTATCCAGCAAAATTAAGCTTTAGATGTAATGATGAAAAAAAAAAAAAAAAAAAAAAACCCTTCCATGATAAAGAAAAGTTAAAAGAATTTACAGCTAGAAAACCTGCACTACAAAACATCCTTGGTAAAATATTTCATGAAGAGGAAATGAAAAACAACAAAGAAAATCAGCAGAGAGAGGTATTACACTAAAGGAAAAACTAATCAAAGGAGAAGCCAAGTCAAGCTAAATAACAAAAATAAACAAAAAAGCCTGGGAATACAAATCATGTCTCAATAATAACCCTGAATGTTAATGACCTAAACTCACCAATCAAAAGACATAGGCTAGCAGATTGGATTTTTTAATAACCCAACAATATGCTGGCAACAGGAGACTCATCTCATAGGAAAAGACATCCACAGGCTGAAGGTGAAAGGTTGGGAGAAATCCTACCACTCACATGGACTGAGGAAACAAGCAGAGGTTTCCATCCTCATATCAAATAAAGTAGACTTCAAGCTAAAGTCAAACTAAAAGGGATAAAGAAGGACACTACATACTGCTCAAGGGAACCATACACCAACAAGACTTAACAATTATAAATATATATGTCCCAAACAATGGAGCATCCATGTTCATCAAACAAACTCTCCTCAAGTTCAAGATTTCAATAGACCACAACACAATAATCTTGGGTGACTTTAACATACCTCTTTCACCACTGAATAGATCTTCCAAACAAAAGATGAATAAAGAAACTATAGAATTCAATAATACTATTAATATCTTAGACTTAACTGACATATACAGAATATTTCATCCTTCAACAAGTGAATACACTTTCTTATCAGCAGCACATGGATCCTCCTCTAAAATAGACCATATATTATGCCACAAAGCAACTCTTAGCAAATACAAAAAAGTAGAGATACTACCCTGCATGTTATCAGATCATAATGGAATGAAATTAGAAATCAATGACAAAATAAAAAATAAAAATTTCACCAACACCTGGAGACTAAACAATATGCTACTGAATGAACAATGGGTTTCAAAAGACATTAAGGAGGAGATTAAAAAATTCTTAGATGTAAATGAAAACACTGACATAACATATCAAAATCTCTGGGATGCTATGAAGGCAGTACAAAGAGGAAAGTTCATTGCATGGAGTTCCTTCCTTAAAAGAAGAAAAAGTCAACAAATAAGTGTCCTAACATTACAACTCAAAGCCCTAGAAAAAGAAGAAAAAATTATCACCAAATGCAGTAAAAGACAGGAAATAATTAAAATCAGAACTGAAATAAATGGGAGAGAAACAAAAGAAACAATTGAAAAAGTTGACAAAACAAAAAGTTGTTTCTTTAAAAAAAAAATGAAATTGACAGACCCTTAGCTATACTAACAAAAAGGAGAGAGAAAACTCACATTATTAACATATGTTATGAAAAAGGTGATATCACAATAGACACTACAGAAATACAGAAGATAATTAGAAATTATTTTTGAAAACTTGTGAGCCAATAAAATAATATCAAAGGCATCGACAAATTTCTTGAGTCATATGATTTGCCCAGATTGAATCAAGATGATATACAAAATCTAAACAGACTAATATCAAGCAATAAAATAGAGGAAGCCTTCAGAAGCCTAAAAACCAAGAAAAGCCAAGGACCCAGTGGATACACAGCAGAATTCTACAAGTCCTTTAAAGAAGAACTAATACCAATATTCTTCAAATTATTTCAGGAAATAGAAAAAGAGGGAACATTTCCAAACTCATTCTATGGGGCCAATTTCACCCTGATTCCAAAACTAGGAAAAGAAACATCAAAGCACTTTAGACCAATAATATCCCTGATGACCATAGAAGCAAAAATTCTCAATGAAATTCTGGAAAATCAAATACAAAAATGTAGTGCAACGTGATCAATTGGGTTCATTCCAGGGATACAAGTATGGTTCAACATACAAAAATCAACAAATGTAATTGATCACATCAATAGATTTAAAGACAAGAATGATATAATCATCTCAATAGATGCAGAAAAATAATTTGACAAAATACAGCATCCCTTCATAAGTTCAAAACACTAGAAAGACTAGGGATAACAGGAACATATCTCAAAATTGTAAAAGCTATCCATGCTAAGCTCCAGGCCAACATCATTCTAAATGGAGAAAAATTGAACACATTCCCTCTAAAAACTGGAACAAGACAGGGATGCCCTCCTTCACCACTTCTATATAACACTGAAACACTGGCTAGAGCAATTAGACAGATGAAAGAAATTAAAAGGATACGGATAGGAAAAGAAGAACTCAAAATAGCAATATTTGCCAATGTGATTCTATATTTAGAAGACCCAAAAAGTCCCACCAGAAAACTTCTAGAACTAATAAATGAATTCATCAAAGTAGCAGGATATAAAATCAACCCCCATAAATCAAAGGCATTTCTGTATATGACAAATCTCTGAAAAGGAAATGAGGAAAACTATGACATTTATAGTAGCCTCAAAAATAAAATACAATACTTGGGAATCAACGTAATGAAAGGTGAAACACCTATACAATGAAAACTACAGAACCCTAAAGAAATAAATTAAAGAAGACCTCAGAAAATGAAAAGATCTACCTTTCTCTTGGATAAGCAGAATTTATATTACCAAAATGATCATACTACCAAAAGCACTATACAGATTTAATGCAATTCCAATCAAAATCCCAATGACATTCCTTATAGAAATAAGAAAAGCAGTCATGAAATTCATCTGGAAAAATAAGAGACCTAAAATAGCTAAAGCAATCCTTAGCAAAAAGAGTGAAGCAGGTGGCATCACTATACCAGAACTTAAACTATGCTACAGAGCAATAGTAACAAAAACAGCATGGTATTGGCACCAAAACAGACTAGTAGACCAATGGTACAGAATAGAGTACACAGAGATCAGCTCACAAAATTACAATTATATTAGACAAAGGTGCCAAAAACATACATTGGAGAAAAGATAGCCTCTTCAACAAATGGTGGTGGGAAAACTGGAAATCCATATGCAACAAAATGAAATTAAACCCCTATCTCTCACTATGCACAGAACTCAACTCAAAGTGGATCACGGACCTAGGAATTAAGCCAAAAACCCTGCATCTAATAGAAGAAAAGGTGGGCCCTAATCTCTAACATATTGGATTAGGCCCCAGTTTTCTTAACAAGACTCCTATAGCACAAGAACTAAAATCGAGAATCAATCAGTGGGATGCATTCAAGCTAAAAAGTTTCTTCTCAGCAAAAGAAATAATCAATGAGGTGAATAGAGTGCCTACATCATGGGAGCAAATTTTTACCACATGCACGTAAATTATAGTGCTAATCTCTAGGGTATACAAAGAACTCAAAAAGCTAAACATCAAAAAAATAAATAATCCAATCAATAAATGAGCCAAGGAACTGAAGAAACACTTCTCAGATGATGATATACAATCAAATCAACAAATATATGAAAAATTGTTCAACATCTCTAGCAATTAGAGTAATGCAAATCAAAACTCCTCTAAGATTTCATCTTACTCCAGTCAGAATGGCAGCTATCAAAAATATGAACAACAATAAATGCTGGTTAGGATGTGGGGGGGAAAGTCACACTCATATATTGCTGATGGGACTGCAAATTGGTGCAGCCAATCTGGAAAATAGTATGGAGATTCCTTGGAAATCTGGGAATGGGACTACCATTTGACCCAGCTATCCCACTCCTTGGTTTATACCCAAAGGACTTAAAAACAGCATACTACAGGGACATTGCCACATCAATGTTTATAGAAGCACAATTCCCAATAGCTAAATTGTGGAACCAATCTAGATGCCCTGCAGTAGATGAATGGACAAAATGTGGCATATATACACAATGGTATATTACTCAGCAATAAAAGATAATAAAATCATGGCATTTAAAGGTAAATGGATGAAGCTGGAGAATATAATTCTAAGTGGAGTTAGCCAATATCAAAAAACCAAATATTGAATGTCTTCTCTGATATAAGGCAGCTGATTCATCACAGGGTAGGGAAGGGGAGCAAGGTAGGAATAGACAAACTCTAGATAGGGCAAAGGGATGGAAGGGGAAGTGGGGGTAGGTGTGTAGAAATGATGGTGGAATGAGATGGATATCATTATCCAAAGTACATATATGAAGGCATGAATGGAGTTAATATATTTTGTATGCAACCAGAGATATTAAAACTTATGCCCTATATGTGTAATATGGATTGTAATGCATTCCACTGCCATATAAAACAAATTAGAATTGAAAAAAGAAAAAAAAAAGAACACATTAATTGAAATTATACACTGGAAAAATACAAAAACTAAAATAGAAACCTTAACAACAGCAATATAAAGGGGAAAAAGGAAAGAATAAATGAAATGGAAGCTAGAACAACAGAAATTACCCAATCTTAACTACAGAAATAAAGTATACTAAAAAAGTAGACTCACAGAGACCTATGGAACTATTAAAATATAACATTCCCATTATACTTTTGTAAAGAAAGGAGAATGAAGATGAGACTAAATGGGTACTAAAAGAAAAAAATATTTGAAAACTTGTTAAATTTTAGCAAAAGACATAAACCCTCAGATTTAAGAAGCTGAATAAAGAACAATCAGGATAAACCCAAAGAAACATACAGTAAGGCAGATCATGTTGAACATCTAAAAGCAAAGGCAGAGAAAATATCTGGAAAGCAGCCAGAGGAAAGTGACACCTTACCTATAAGGAATAAGCAATTCAAATGGTAGATTTCTCATAATAGATAATGGAACCAACCAATGATTTAAGTTGGGTTTGACATTCATAAGTAAATCTACCATATTAACAAGCTAAAGAAGAAAAATCACATCATCATATCAATAAAAATAGAAAAAGCATTTGGCAAAATTCAGTGTTCATTCATGATGGAAAAAATCTCTCAGGAAAATAAAAATAGAGTGAAACTTCCTCAATTTGATAAAAGCATCTATGGAAAATATATTACACCTAAATGTGAATGACTAAATGTTTTTCTTCTTATACTGGAAATAAGGCAAATACACATTCTTATTCAGCACAATGTAAGCAAGAGAAGGAAATAAAATCATAAAAGAAGAAATAAAACTGTCCCTATTTGCAGATAACATGTTATTTACATGAAACCTCAAATTTAAATACTTCTAAAATTAATAAACAAATAAGTAAGATTGAAGGATACAATATCAACATACAAAAATGAATTTTAATTTTGTAGCAGCTCAGGAGGCTGAGGCAGGAGGATCAGGAGTTCAGAGAGTTTCAGCAACTTAAAGAGGCCCTGAGCAACTTAGCAGGACCTTGTCTCTAAATAAAATATTTAAAAGGGCTGGAAATGTAGCTCAGTGGTTAAGCACCCCTGGTTTCAATCCCTAGTACTAAAAAAAAAACTAATTTTAGTTCTATATATTGGCAATAAACATGTGGACACCAAAATTTAAAATAAAGTGTCATTTACAATATCTTAAAATATGAGAAACATTTAATGTAACTCTACCAAAGCATGTGCAGGAGTTGCATGAGGAAATCCACACAATGGTAATCAAAGAGATAAATAATGTCTAAATAAATGGAGAGACAATTCATTTTTATGGATTGGAAGACTCAAAGCAATAAATATGCCATTTTTCCCAGGTTAATAAATAGTTTTTGTGTAATTATAATTAAAATATCAGTAAGAATTGCTGTTAGTACAGACAAGGTACTTCTATAACTTTCATAGATATATAAAATAACTAGAATAACTAAATGAAATTCTGGAAAAAAAAACAAAGTAGGAGAAATCAGTCTATCTGGTCACAAGACTTGTAAAATCATCATAATATTCAAGAATTAATCCTTAAAACTATTAAGGAAATCATAGACACAACAATTTAAGATATAGGCACAGGAAACAATTTTCTGAATAGGTCTCTGATAGCTCAGGAAATAAAAACAAGAACTGGCAAATGGGATTATATAAAATTAAAAAGCTTCTTCATGGCAAAGGAATAAAAAATCATTAGAGTGAAGAGACAACCTACAGAATGGGGGAAAATATTTGCTAGCTATTTGTCTGACAGAAGATTGAGATCCAGAATAAACAAATAACTCAAAAATCTTAAAATCAAAAGAAGTAGTAATCCAATAAAAACCTGGCAAATGATCTGAAAAGATGCTTCAAAAAAGAAGAAACACAAATGACAAATACATATGTGAAAAAAATGCTCAATATCTTTAACCAACAGGGAAATCTAAATCAAAATATCTGGAAATTTCCTCCTTACCCCGGTCAGAATGGCTATTACTCAATAAATAAGTAAGAAATGCTGGAATGATTGCAGAGGAAAAGGAACTCTTATACACTGCTGGTGGGAATGTAAGCTAGTATAAAATACTAAGGAAGGGCTGGGATTGTGGCTCAGTGGTAGAGAGCTTGCCTAGCATGTGTGAGGCACTGTGTTCGATTCTCAGCACCACATAAAAATAAATAAATAAAGGTCCATTGATAACTAAAAAATTTTTTAACTACTACAGAAGTATGGAAGTTACTCAAAAATATAAAAATAGAACTACCATATGATCCAGCTATACCATTCCTGTATATATACCCAAGATAAATAAAGATAGCATACTAAAAGGGTACCTGCATACCTGTATGTATTACAGTCCTATTCATATTATCCAAGTTATGGAATCAGTCTAGGTGTCCTTCAACAATGAATGGATAAATAAAATATGGTATATATACACAATGGAGTATTGTTCAAGTACAAAGAATGAAATCACGTCATTTGCAGAAAAATGGATGAAACTGGAGGGCATCTTGTTAAGCAAACTAAGTCAGACATAGGAAAACAAATATTGTATGTTTCCTTTAGCAATTGGAAACTAAAAATGCAAAGCAAAGAAAAAGAAAAAGGAGACAAAGGGAGTAAGAGTTGAGTAATTAGAGAGGAAGATAAGAGAGGGTAGTATGGAGGGTCAATATGATTAAAACATAATATATTCATGTGTGGAAATGTCACAGTGAAGCCCATCTATTTGTACAACAAATATAAATTAACATTTATAATAAAAATAATAACTGAGACTTTGTGGTATTTACATAGGGATATGCATATAGATAAATAGAATAAAATAGACCCAGAAACAGGAAAAGCATAAATTTTGAAGAAGGCACAAAATTCAATAGAAGTCTTTACAACAAATGTTACTGGAATAACTCTACACTCCACATCCATAAGCAAGAAACAAAATAACTTGACATGTCTTATACCTTGTACAAATGTTAACTCAAAATGTATCATAATCTAATTTTAAAATATATTAGTATGAGTTGTTTTGGGGGGAAAAATCAGAAACCTAAGGATCCAGGGCTAGGCAGAGTTCTTAGATTTTTCACCAAAAGCATAATTCATAGAAGTAAATACTGATAAATTGAACTTCATCAACATTAGAACAATTTGTGCTGTGAAATATCCTGCTAGGATGAAGATACAAGCCAGCCATGGACTGGGAAAGTATATTAGCAAAATCACATACCTGACAAAGGACTAGTATCAAAACCTCCTAAAGAACTCTTAGATCTCAATAGTAAAAAATAAACAATCCAATTAGAAAGTAGCAAATAGAGTTCTCATCTATGTTCCAACATGTATAACTTGAAAGTCACCACTCCATCCTCATAAAAGGCAAAGAGGTTAACTCACTGAAAAATCAACAACTTCTCTTGGATCTGTAAGGGAGGTGATATCACATGGCAAACTGATCCCCCATCAATTGGACAGACTAACAGCTGAAGAAAATATGGTCTATATACTTATACAGTCATAAAAAGAATGAAATCATGTCATCTGCAAAAAAAAATGGATGGAATTGGAGGATACCATGTTAAGCAAACTAAGACAGACACAGAAAGATAAATATGCATGTTTTCTCTCATATGTGGAAACAAAAATAACCAACCAAAGAAAAAAGATAGCCTAAAAATAAAAGAGGGAAGGGATTGATACAGAGAATCACAGTGTACCAGAATGAGTAGAAATCCACAAGTTAAAATCTCTGGAATTCAGTGATAGCACAGGTCAACTTCAATTGTAATTCACAAATTTCTGAAGATCCAGTGTTGACAACCCTGAGAGCTAAAATCTTCAGATGTGCCTACACATAATCACAATGGAACCTCACAGTTTTGTAAATTTTATGTCCTGAAGCTAAATCAAGTTCTCATTATTAATGCCAGAGAAAAAAACTTCTCCAGTTTCTCATGAGGAGGGGGAGAAGAACCATTTTAAAATTACTAGAGCATTTTATTCTTAATAAGATCTGCATAGAGGAGAAATTATGTAATCAGAGTGCAACCTTCTGTGTTTATTTTTCCAGATACTAACTACATGAATAAAAGAAAATATCCAACCTTGTAGCAGACCCTTGTAGCTCTCCATGTTAAAAAGGGGAGTAACACCAGCCCACTTTAGACATCCTGTTCTACTTAAGTGGTATAAGGATGATTGAGAAGCATAGCTGCAGTTCATAGTCCTGTATTACAGACTTGCCAAAAGATTGAGACCTAATAACAGGAATATGTAATAAAGCTTCACTTTCCTCCCATACCTTACCACTACATTCTAAAGGCTTTTTTACATTCATCCTTTTTCTTAGTATTGTTAGGTTTTCATCACTGTGACATGTCTGAGAAAAACAACTTAAAGGAGGGAAGATTTATCTTGAATCAGAGTTTCATAGGTTTAAATCCACAATCAGACAGCTCCATTGTTCTGGGCCTGAGGTGAGGCAGAACATCACGGTGAAAGGGAATGGTAAAGCAAAACAGCTCATCTCATGACATCTGGGAAGCAAGAGGGAGAATGGAACCAGGGACAAGAACTATCTTTCCAAAACACACCCTCAGTGACCTGCTTCCTCCAACTAGTCCCCACCCCCTAAAGTTTTCACATTATCCCACTTATGTCATCATATTTTAACCCATCAATAGATTAGTCCACTGATGAGGTTAGAGCCCTTGTGATCTAATTACTTCCCCAAAGCCCCACCTCTGAACACTGATTTATTTGGCACCAAAGTCTCACCATAACAATAGGCCCCTGACCCCCAAAGCATCATGCCCATCTTACAATTCAAAGTGAATTTAGTTTATCTCCAAGAGTCCCCAAATTCACAATAGCTCAAATATTGCTCAAAAGTCCAAGTCCAAAGTATCCTCTGAGACTCAAGACAAACTCTTGGCTGTGAGCCTCTATAAATATCAAAAAGCAAGTTATATAATTTCAACATCCAATGTCACAGGGTAAACATTCCCATTCCAAAAGGGAAATGGGGGAATAGAAAGAAAGAATCAGACAAAAAGAAGACTGAAACCCAGCAGGGGAAACAGTAAATTCTTAAGTTCCATGTCCAGTATCTGGGAAACATGGTAGCAAGATGTGGAATCCAAAGGGCTTGGTCAACCCCACCCCTATGACCTTGTCAGTTACAACCCAGATAGCCCTGCTCTTGGAGTGATTCTACTGACCACCTGAGGCTTTCTGCAGCACACTTTTGGCATCTATACATTTCAGGGTTGTCCACTGCATCTTCAACTTCACTCTCTTAGACTCATGAGTATCCCTCCCAGATTCTGCCAACAGGGATTCTTATCCTGTCACAATAATGCACCAGTATTTCATTTTAAATATGGGTTGAAGCCACCAGACCCTGTAACTCTTGCATTATTCATGCCTGCAAAACCAGCACCACATAGACAATGCCAAAGTCCGCTGCCAGTGGTAGTAGTAGCTGGGTACCCTTGTATCACAGTTGCAAGAACCTCTATGTGCCTGGATGGCTGAGCATGATGAAGTGATTCCAGAGTAAGGAACTTTCTAGGGTGCTCTATGTAAGCATGGTGCCCAGATACTGTCTTCTCAAAGCAACACCTTTCAATAGAGTTCATATTTTCATACCCGTGGGCCTGCAATGTGTGGAGTTTGACCAATTCCTGAGATTCCCTCAAGGCATCTTTACTATTGTCACAGTGCAAATTACTTGGCTTCTTTTTAATGAGGTTAATATTTTCAGCAACCATGCCCTCCTTGGCCCCATCTTTATGAAGGTTTTTTTCTGGTGCAATTTTTCAAAACTTATTTCTCTCCTTTTATTTTCCTATTATCACAGTAAGCCTGGCTAAAATCAGCCATCCATACCCTTGCCTCCACCTAAATATTGTGCTGCCTTGAAATTACTCAGCCAGATTAATTAGTCTATTACATTTACATTTAGCCTCACATAAAATCTCAGGATATTGATAAAATATAGGCAATTTTTTGCCTGAATATAGCACATATAACCTCTAGTTGCCAGTAGAGTTCTCAGTCTCATCTGAAATCTCATGACCTCATGAACACAGTCTTTACTGTCTGCATTCCTATTAGCATCCCAGTCTTCTGAATCCCTACTATAATTTCCCATTAAGATCTTTTTTCAACATTCTAAGGCTTCTCTATCCCGAATCTCCAAACCTTTCCAAACTCCTCTCATAAACCAGTTGCAAAGGTTTCTGAACTTCATGGTAAGTATAGTCACAGTAATAGCCCCACTTCTCTAATCATTTGATTTACCATACAAAAACTACATGAGTCCCTGATAGCTGAGTATGGGCCCAAAACTTCAACACTACCCACTTTCAGGGCTAGCTGATTCAGCACATGAGTGTTGCAAACTCCATGGTAGACTCTGATTTCCATGGCCACCATTCTGCTGTCTCTATCATTCAAAACATTTTCTGGGGTGTGATTAACATTGACATTGGGTTCCTTAATCTAGCATTTGGTTCATCCTGTAGGTTCAGTTCTGCTTGCAAAAAGTGGTCCACCAGGCATTCACATTCCATGCCTGGCTCCATGCTAGTCAGCCATGCATCTTATGAATTTAAAGTTTCAGAATAGGTTCAGATCATTTTGGCTCCAAGACCTCTAACAAGAACCCCACTTCTGATCCCTGATGCATTGGGTACCAAGCTTCCAACCAATAAGCTGTTGGAGGATAGTCCAGATCCAAACCATAACAAACAGTACATCAAGTCTGGCTATAAAGAAAATGACAAGATGTAACAAAGGCAAGAAATACAGTTTGAAGGGACAAAGCAATCACCAGAACCAGATATGGATATGGCAGGAACATTAGAATTATTTGACTGAAATATAAAATAATTATGATTTGTATGTTAAGGACTCTAATAGATAAAGTAAATGATATGTCAGAACAGATGGAGAGGGTAAACAGAGAGATCGAAATTCTAAGAAAAAAGAAGTTCCATTACAAGAATAATGTTTTTTAATGGGATTATTTTGAATTGGACACAGCTGAAGAAAGAATCTCTGAACTTGATGATATGTTAATAGGAGCCTACAAAAGTAAAAGACAAAGAGGAAAAGAAAAGACTGAAAAGAAAAACAGAACAAAATATCCAAGAACTGAGAGACAACCACAAAAGCTATACCATACACACAATGGAAACACAAGAATAAGAAAAAGAACAAAGAAATATTTGAAGCAAGAATGAGAATTTTTTCCTCTAAAGTAATTTCAGACAACAAACACTGTTCCAGGAAGCTCATAGAACATCCAAAAGAATAACCGCCAGGAAACTATACCCAGGCGCATTATATTGAAAAAAAAATTTAAAGATAGGGAACAAATCAGAAAAGAAACCCAGACAGCAAAACAACTTACCCGTACAGAAGGAATGATAAGAATTGTATTTAACATCTCCTCAGAAACCACACAATCAAAAAAAAAAAAGTGAAACAAAATATTTAAAGTGTTGAAAGGATAAAACCAATTTAGAATTTTATACCCATAAAATTATCCTTCAAAAGCAATGAAGGAGTAAATAATTTCTCAAACAAAATTGAAATAATTTGTTGCTAATATACATGCTTAACAAAAAAATATTAAAAGAAGCTGATTACAGTGAAGGAAATTTTAATATGTAACATGCTTGGATAAAAAGAAAGAAAGAATTGATGAACATCAGGAAAGGAACAAGTGAAAGTTTAAAAAAATCTTATTTTTTTATTAATTAACAGATGAGAATTTGTTCAAAATAATGAAAATGCATTAATATATGTATTCCTAAATATATATGTACATACATCTATATATATATATATATATATATATGTTTGTATACACTTTCATAGAAGTGAAATGAATGATAACAATGATCCAGCATGAGAGGGAGGAATTATGATTATTGTGTTATTATATTGTAGTCACACTACCTATGAAGAGGTATAGTGTTATCTGAATGTGGATTTGGGTTGATTGTAAATGTATACTGCAAACTCTAGGGTAATTATTTAAAAATTTTAAAAAGAAGTTAAACTAATATGCCAAAAGGGAAGATAAACTGGAAATATATAAATGCTTAATTGAAACCACGAAGGCAGGCAAAGAATAGAAAACAAAAAGAAACAAAGAGCAGGGGTAACAAAAAGAAGATAATAACAAATATGGTAGATATTAATCCAATTATATCAACAATCACTTTGGGTGTCAGTGATCTAAATATACCAATGAAAAGACAGAGATTGTTTTATAGATATTTCTTAGGTATAATTGATATAGATGTTCAAGTTTTCTATTTCTGTATTGAACTCCTGCTTAGATGTTTTATCCATTATCGAAAGTGAAATATTCATGTCTCCAAATATTATTGTTGAATTGTCTATTTCTTCTTTTAATTCTGTACACTTTATGTAGGATGTCCATTTAGGTTCTCTGATGTTCTTTGATCCTCCCAACTAAAACCAGCTTACTCATAATACTCCCCCAAGCAGCTCACTTTTATTTACCTCTGAATACTTTGACTTCTGTTCACATTTCTGCCACATATATTCATATTTCTTATTTTCAAGCTTAAATAACATTTTATGGTGATGTACTTAATTCAGGTTAGAGTACACTGAATTAATTTAATTTTCAATGCATTTAATTTCAATATTTAGAGTACACTGAGTGTATTATTTTGATACCTTCTTTTCCCTTTTTTCCAGTTCTTCACCTGGCTATTAGCTACTGTTGTCAAGAGTTGTATCCTGCAAAAAGCTTTCCTTGAAATTCCAGGATAAGTTTGGTGACTCTCAATTGTACTCTCACACTACTCTCTGCTTAACTCCATCATACATCATACCACTTATTACACTGCATTGTCTCCTGACTAAATCAAGAGGTCTTTGAGGCAATTATTTATTTTACTCATCTAAGTATCTTTAAAAACTAGCATTGTTCCTCTGACATAGTAAATTCTTAATATTTATGTATTTAATAAAGAAATATCAGTACATATTTCCATTTATTCTTTCATACTAAAAATCCAAAGTATAAATAATGTTTACAGTTTAATAAAGATAATATGGAAGGAGCAAATGCTGTCCAAAAACAAAGCAAAAAAAATGTTTCTAGGAATAATTTACTTTCTTATTAATCTGTAATCACTATTTGTATCAGTTCACTCTAACTGTATTTTTGTTTGCAAATATTTCAAAATGAATAACAGAACCAATATTCAAAAACTTTCAACTGGCTCAAGAATTGAGCAAAAGTATATTTAACATAAACTGATATAAATTGCTGTAATTAGACTTAAATATTGTGTAAGATGCCTGGAATAATATCAGGACATCTGAAAAAGATCTAGGAATTTGGATTGACTATAAACCCAATGTGAATAAATCACACATGAGTATTAAGTAATTTTTGTTACATACCAAAATTTTAATATCCCATGCAAGCAATTACTAAACACTGACTTTATTTCAAGGTATGATATTTTAAGAGGAATGTGTAAAAATAAGAAAACTGTATATAAGTATAGTATATCCAGAGAATAAAGATTAGCATAATGAAGGATCTTGATATCATATTAAACAGCAAAGTTACATATATATATATATATGATTTAACCACCCAGGAGTGGTTAAATCACTGAGACATATCCCCAGATCATTTTAATTTTTAATTCTTAAAATTTTGGGGAGACAGGGTCTTTCTGAGTTGCTTAGCGCCTCCCTTAATTGCTGAGGCAGGCAAACTTGCTGTCCTTCTGCCTCAGCCTCCCAAGCCACTGTGATTAAAGAATAAAGTTCATTTATACTTGAAAATAAAAATAGTATTTGAAGGAAATAATGTTTTTAAAAGTCCAATGTTCCTTCAAAGTCATATATATCATTTAAGGAATATATGTGTGCCTAATATGAGACTTACTTTACAATAAAAATGGGCTAATCAATTTTTGAAAGATTAGCTTCCTGGGAACAAATTTACAAAAACTTGTAGGTAATTACAAAGCAAATTAACAAAAACTTTGTTGTGCTAGAATTGGGAAAAAATGTTAAGAGAATACAGTAACCTCAGCTGCAAAATAAATTAAGCATAAAATTCTTTAATATGACAACAATAAATCTATCTTCTAGTTATAACAAAGAGTTCTTAGTTCAGGTTAGTGGTTCCCAAACTTTTCTGCACATTGGAATCACCTGGCTCCTACCTCTAGTGGTTTAATTCATATGGCATACTGTCTAAGCATCAGAAATTTTTGAATGTGTCTGTATGATTATAATATACAAGGAGTTTGTTATTATTATTTATGATGATAATAATATTTGCCTTAATTGCACATCTACTGTGGGCCAAGAACATAGAGCAAGTGTTTGTGGTATGGTAAGTATTATATTGTGCATTTTATAGATGAATCCCTCACCCCAATAATAATGATCACAGCTAAAATCAATTTAGCACTTACTAAGATGACTTTCCCAAGGTCACATTCTTGGTAAATAGCAGATTCAGTATTCAAGATCAATTATATTTAATTTGATACTGCTTGGTGCATAATGCTTTATATATTATATTAAGGTAGTAACAATGCAGTAACCATATTATTGAAAACTTTCCTGGAAATGATATCTTGGTACATTGAATGGTATTTTAAATGCACCTGGGAGCTTGTTATTTGTAGCAACCCTGTAGCAAATACACATTCATCTTCTACATTACTCTTGGGAATATAGCTTAGCAACAGGAGCTCTTGTAAAGGAGCCTTCAGGATTTAATAGACAGTCAGCTCAAATTGATTCAGTAAATGTAGTGCAAATACCAAAACAACTAATGCATTTATACTTAGGCTATATTAATAAAAGTATATCTAAAGTAATGGAGGTGATTATCTGGGCTCTGTTTTAGTCAGAGCATTCTAAAGTATTATGTACATTTTATGGGTTTTACCCCTCTTTTATCATTACAATGAGCTATCACATGCTCACAATTATCATATCTAAAATACTAACGAACAGACATATTTCAACAATTCAATTTTTTACAGTTTAGAAAGATAACACAGTATAAAATTCTGTATTTATATAGCACATCCAGTGGGATCTAGGATAGCACCCCCTAATCAAACAAATCATTATTTCTAGAGCAAATTCTATGAATATAGATACTATGTGGCAATAATGAAGATTATCTACCTATATCTATATATTTATATCTATCTATATATCTATATACATATATATTTGCATCAGTTCAGATTTTGATGCAGAATAATTCAGATCATCAGGTTTAGTGGCCTAATGATATGAAAAATGCTTTTACCTTTCAGAGGTCTTATTTAATTTCTGAATACATATAAGACGTTGTAGAATTATGTATACCCATTATAATAAAGATTCCAACAATACATAAAGGGGCAAAAAGGAAAAGAAATATTCTATTTCCTAATCCCTAATCTAAGGTTCAGAGGTGTAACTAATTTTAATCATTTCTCTTTGTGGATCTCCTACTGCTTGTTTTGGTAACTCAAAATACCATGTTTATACCTATATATTTCTTGATTTATAAACGTGTAAGCTAACATTTCTGCCAATATATGATTAGCTCGTTCTACTTCCCCATTTCCTCCCTACTAACCCACTACCACCCCTTTCAAATCTATACTAGTCACATTTTTATTTTTAGTTATAACTGTGCATGATATACTTGAACTTCATTTCTTAACCTTTCAATTTTAGGTGGAATATTTAACTTTCCTTTTGTGTAGAAAGAAACAGTAGTTCTCATGCTCATAAAAGAAGATAGCAATAAGAAAATATGCATAAAACGTTGTCATAAGAATCATAGGGCCTAAAGTAGAGGAAATTCAAGAAAAAAGATGAAAGTTGTCCTCAAACAGTTGAAGGGATATCATGAAGATGGATGAACAATGAGTTTTGGAAGTAATATGGAGTCTACAGGACAGATTTAGGAATTGGTGTAAACAAGATTTTAAAGGTTAAGATATGACTATCCAAAGATGGTACAGATATCTTCAAGAAGTAGTGAGCTACCTGTTAAGGAAAGGTGTTTAAACCGGAACTTGATATTCTCATGGCAGGAAAGTTATAGAGAAATTCAAATATCAATCAGTTAGTGTGGACTAAATAACATTTAAGGACTTCCCCACTCTGAAAATCTAATATACAGTTATTTATTGGTTTCTAGGATCTTTTACAATTAAAACTAATCTATAATCCCATGATATTCATCTTCATAGCACTATGACTAAAACAAATTAACTAGATTTTCCAGTAAGTTAAGGATCTATCATTATTGAATCTGAACCTTTTTTTTAATTTTATTTTTATAATTTTTAATATGTACAACTCGTAGTGCATGTATTTAGCATCTTTTTACATACAACTGTTTGTATACAAAGTATATTCGTACAATTCAGGTCTTCAATCATGCATTTAGGAAAATGATATCTGTCTCATTCAACCACCTTTTCTTTTTTTTTTCCTTTTCTCCCCCTCCCTCCCCCCTTGCTCCCTCCCTTCCCTTTTACCATTCTAGTGTTCCTCTAGTCCTCCTATGTACCCCCCCCATGCAACAATACTATGAACTAGCCTCCTTATATCAGAGAGAAAACATTCGATATTTGGATTTTTGAGACTGACTAACTTCACTTAGCATTATGTCTTCCAACTTCATCCATTTACCTGCAAATGCCATTAATTTATTTTCTTTTATTTCTGATTAAAATTCCATTGTGCATATATACCACATTTTCTTAATCCACTCATTTACTGAGGGACATCTAGGTTGGTTCCACAACCTAGCTATTGTGAATTGCGCAGCTACAAATATTGAGATAGCTGTGTCACTGTAATATGCTGTTTTTAAGTCCTTTGGGAATAGACCCAGGAGTGGGATGGCGTGGTCATAGGGTGGTTCCATTCCCAGTTTTCCAAGAAATTTCCATACTGCTTTCCATAACGGTTGCACCATTTTGCAGTCCCACCAGCAATGTATGAGTATGCCTTTTTCTCCACATCCTCTCCAACATTTATTGTTGCTTGTGTTCTTGATAGCTGCCATTGAATCTGAACCTTTAATTCAGAATTCTGTAATTCTATTCCAAGAAATTTCACCACATTCCTTCTGATGTGATTTTTGCCCCCATGGAAAACTAGTCTTTTAAAGATAGCAAAGGAACTAAAAAAATGTTTGCTTGTGTTACTTTTATAAGCCACAATCAGGGAAAACAAAAGAGATAGAGGCAAAAGAATCAAGTCAGCAGAGAATAATTTTGTCTGAGGTTTGAGACTTATATGTGAAGGGGCAAGAGGGTAAATTGTCAAGATCATCAAAGGAATCCCCATTTTTCCAATTTTTTGCCTATTGAAAAAAAATTGATTTCAAATTTAAACCCCAGGTCTCCAATTTATCCATTTGCACTCTTGGTGAGAAGAAAGCTATGCTATTGCAGGTAAATATGCAGGAAATTTCCCTTACGTACTTATCCTTGAAGATGACAGAGGTGGATGGAGACATCTCAGGAACATTTAATATTAAACGGAAATTTATAAAGTGGAGAAAGACCTTAATATTTGTTGTCCTAGCACATCCATCCACAAATTATTTTCTTCCTCATTTCCTTTTTTTATGTCTTCATTTAAAGGCTTTAAACAAAGTCTACATAAGCTTCAAATCTAAATAAACTAGCAAAGGTTGTTTGACCTATTATGTTTTATTTTTCAGGCATGCCTATCACAAAGTTCAAGAGTAAGTATTCTTTTGCATATTCCTGTCTCATTTCCTCAGCATTTGCTATTATAAAATCACAGGAGGCAATGCCTCCCACTGAATGACAGGCTTATCCATGTTTGTGCATGCATGCAAATCCTCCTGCATTGCCATGAATATAAATGTATACATGATCTCAAGTACATGAGTGAAAACTAAGTGTGTATAGTGAAACTTTAAAGAAATACTTGAATAATTCCAATGAAACTGTAGTTTCAGCAAAACAACAGAAAATCCAAAGCAATTATTCTTAGCTTTGTTCTATTTTCTCAAAAAACCCACCCAGCATATTTCTTAAAATTATAGCACATCCATAACTTTCCACATGTGTGTATACATGCATACATACACATATTCTAGCTCATAGTCAGAATATTTCTCCACTCATGTATTTTGAGCCCAGGGGCAAATACACAATACATCCATTTATTTCTGGGTGCAGAGGTGGTCATAAATTGTTTGAAGTAAGCCTAGGGAAATATATCTAAGTTGACAAAAACAGAGCCTTCTTTAATCTAGAAAAACAAGTACTGAGAGAGTGAAGTGGTGACTAGTGATAAATTCATAAAGGAAATGAGAATGATTTTGGTTGTCAAGCTCTGTAACATTGAACTAGATCAGAGATGCACAAACATAAATAAGAAACTTGAAATTGCTCAGACTGTCACCAATGTCTTATATCATATAGCAATAAGAGGATAAATTAATAGGATTTTCTATTTAAAGAAGCTGCCATGCTGAGTTTCAAAAATTATTTCAGTTATGTCATGGATAACAGTCACAATGATATGTAGACCACTAGCATGATGTGTAAGTCAAGTTTTCATGGAACATGGTTGTCTTTGTCTATTTTGTGTTACTATGACAAAATTGAGACAGGGTAATTTATTAAAAAATCATTTCTCATATTTCTTGAGGCTGAAGATTATAACATCAAGACATTGGAAAGTTTGGTGTGTTTTAAGAGCCGAGGCTTATTACCAAGATGGCACCTTGAATGCTGCATCCTCCAGAGGGGAGATACATGTTCCTCGTATGAGAAAAAAGTGGAAAAGCCAAGATAAAGTGAGAGAACATTGAACTCATCCTTTATATTGATGCCACCCTTACCCATGAGGGCAAAGCTCACATGGTCTTATCATTTTTAAAGATCCCATATCTGAATACTGTTATAATGTCAATTAAATTTCAACACAAGTTTTGGAGGGGACAAATATTCAAACCATAGCAACAATCATTCTTTTAAAATGTTTACCCTCAAAATAGTTATTTTTTATTGATATGTCTTTATGAATTGAAACTATGTCTTGAAGACATGTAGTAAGTTGTGTTAACAAAATGTTTACTAATTGTGCCAAATAAATGTTCCTAAATGGCCTCTGTAGGATAAGATGGGGAAATAAGACAGTCAAGAGATCTTATATTAAACACATGTGATCGACAAGAGGCAAAAAATCAATCAACAGTTGGGGAAAACTGGGTAAAAGATACATGTGACCTCTCTGTACTAGTTTTGTAAATCTCTGTGACTCTATAGTTATTTCAAAATTAAAAGGTTTTAAAAGCCAATCCATACTAAGCAAACGTTTGATCAAACATGAAGAAATTAATAGCAGTTGGAAACAGGAATGAAGGAGAATCATGGCCTAAATGGTAACAGGATTTACAAATCAACCACACTGAAATTGCTTTCAATCTTTATAAATTACTCAGAGAAGGAATGGTCTAACAGAAGTTTTTTCTGATTCGTGCTTAAAGAAGTAAGTACCAACAAGGACTTCTTATTATCACAGAGATACTTATAGAGATTGACTATTACCTAAATTTCTGCCTTTAAGAATACAGGTTCTGTTCTGAAAGCCCAGGATAGAAATAGAACATGGGTTGTCCCACGCAGGTGCCAATCCCTTATCTCCCTCCAACCACACCCAAACTCAACAGAATAACTATTGTGCTCTTATATACAATGATGCCACACTCTTTCATGATAGCCAGGGCATATGAGAGGAACTCTCATGCAAACAGGTACTGATAGGTAGAATTAACCTTGGAGAACATCCCCAAATTGTTTTATATTGCAGATGATATCACCAGGCCACCTAGAACCTCCCTCACAAATAAATACATTATCCTGTCTCAAAAAAAAATATGAAGTTGGAGTAGAAAATTATTTTTCCCAAGACAGTGGGCTCTGCATGACTAAATCCAGTAAACTAAACAGGATACTTTCCCCACACTCCTCGTGCTTTCTTTTAGAATGCCAGTTTTTTAAACTCATGCATTACTGATTCCTGAAAACACAAATGTTTTACTTGTATGTGGGCTGGAAAGGCATGTCTGTTAATATACAAACCTTCAACATAGGTCTTGTCATTGAATCACTTTTGTAGTGAATGTTTCCAGTAGGTGTTGAGTACTAATTTTTATTTGTTAATACAGAAACTGTCAGAGAGTGATGGTGTGGGGGTAGGGAGATGAAGATAGAGGAGGGACAAAGCCTTCACTGTGTTTTCCTGGACTGTATTAGGATTCAGATTGGCTAATGATGAAAACTTTTCTCCAGGCACTGGAGAGTCAGCTGACAAGCTGGCAATCACTCCCACAGGCTCTTTAAAGCTATCTTTAAATAAAATATTCCTTAAACCCCACACCTCTTCTTCTCATTTCAATTGCAGTAAGATAAATGTTACATTAGATCCCATCACATACTTTCAATTAAAGAGGCTTTGGAGCATGTTAGTGTAATTTGAATGCAGGCGCTTCATTTCTTTTTCTATTTTTTTTTTTTTTTTGAAGTTGGGGAAATGATAAACCTTGCTACTTTGGAGCATAATGAACAGCCTGAGTCATTAACCAGGTGAATAAAGAGGGTATGAATGGGTTCCCTCCCCTCCATCCTTTTAAATTTTAATTTGCCTTATTGCAGGGAGCAATTCTGCCACTGACAGAACATTTCCCATCTCTCCTACCTAAGTCACCAACTGACAAGGAGAAAGTGTGACAAGTCATAGTAAATATCTATACCATTACCTCCTCCCATATCTGGATTTTGGCTCTCCAAGACAACAAAAGAAGGTTACAAAAAGGTGACTAAAAGAAAAAAAAAGAAATTAGGTTGCAAAAAGGAGACAGACAGAGGGAGAAAAAATTCAGTGATAAGCAGTATTCCTTCAGCACCAAGATGGCACTGGGTTTTGGGGTATATGGCTTAGAAGATCAATAAGGAAGTAATCATAAATTTACCAACGTTTATGAAGGCTGAAATAATAGAAGATGGTTCTTCATGGACGCAGTAGGCAAATAATGAGAGATGTGGTTTTAAAGGACACTCTAGAAAGCCCACTGCCACCACCTCTATAATTACTCTGATAATTCACCTTTCTCTCAACTAAGGGAAGATTTCAAATATGGGAAGCCCTGGGTGAAGCTATGCATTAGCTTGAATTCAGTAAACATGGCCATGCTGCCTCTTTCATTCTTATTTGCAAATCATCCTACAAAGAAAGTTATAGTGATTCCAGGTAGGGAGGAGATAGAAGAATCAATAAGGGATGTCTAAAAGAGATTAAAGTAGACGTTTTCAAGAGCGTTGACATAAATTCAACAGAGATCTGTCTTGTATGCAAACTCTCTAGCCTTTCTATACTCCATACTATCAAAAGGGACTAAGCATCTATCCACATATGGATATCCAAGTTCAGAAAATCTTTCCTTTGCCATCCCTACTGAAGTCAGAGGAATTATCAAAGCACTTTTTTTGCCATGGTTAAAAGTTGGGAAAATGCAGAAATAGTACCTATGTCTACCTGTGAGCCTATCAACAGCAAAGCTCCACTCCATTACAATACATATTGAAGCACAAATTTCTTTAAGTACCTTTACAGCATTTTTGGCCTGAGTACTTTCAAAAGGCTCAGTTATGGCTAATGTAAGGCAACAGAAGACAAACTTCAAGTGGAAGTCAGAACCAGATATATAATTTGCAGATCCCAGTGTATAAATTGGGGGCCCTTCTTCAAAAATTAAGAACTTCAAGGCAGTGGCAGCAGAACATTAAGCCAAAAATGGAACTCTTTGATGGATTCCAGATATAGGTCATTAAAGGAGATGCCCCTGAATAGCCAATATAACAGGTCTGGATATGTTCTGCAGAACATGTATTGTAATGAATGTGAAAGGAGCAAATTGTGAATGAAAAACAATGCTGGGTGTGGTGGTGCACCCCTGTAATCCTAGTCGCTCAGGAGGCTGAGACAGGAGGATCACAAGTTCAAAGCCAGCTTCAGCAACTTAGTTATACCCTATTTCTAAATTAAAAAATAGATAGGGCTGGGAATGTGGCTCAGTGGCCTAAGCACCCCTGAGTTTAATCCCTGGTATAAAACAACAACAACAAAACATTGCATTATTGTCACTGATGTTGAATTTTTAACTCTGGGTTTACATTTGTCATTGTTTCTCTTAATTCTTTGGGATTATTCTGAAGAGGTTAGTAAAAATAATCAAATGATTTTGAGAGAAGTCAGTTGGAACTCAGGTTGACAATCCCTCCAGATAATGGGGGAGGGGAATCTCCATTTTTTTGTATCTTAATCATGTCTTTACATTAGTAATTCTAGATTCAACTATAGTTAACCTGTACAATGTTCAAACAATTTATAGTCTCTCGGTGCCACCCTGAATAATTCATACCATTGTTTTTCCCAGGGAAATAAATTCTTTTAAGATACTAAGCTTCTAATTCCTGTGAAATTTTAGTAGAAACAGTAAGGAATTTGGACATCTTTCTGAAAGGAAGCTCCTTAGTCCCAAATAGAGTTCCATGTGACCTGGAAACATGAAATGCACTGGTTATGACATAAAGACACAGCATGCTATGTTATAGGGAGAATGAAGTTTGCTACTTAAAATAGCAAGGTCAATTATGAACCAATCTGTGTCTATTAATGTTGCTTTTATATAATTATAGAATATTACATAATATTCTATAATAGTTTCAGACTGACACTTTACCTTGATTAGTCATCTTATTGCTCTACCAGTGACCACACTAAAATTTATGAGAGGGTAGATGACTCAGTGTAATTTGTTATACTGTATTTCAACCCAAATATCTGGCTTTAGCTTCAGACTCATCTATCTACTTGCTCATAGAACGTAACCATTTGGATTTTCCCATGGGAAATTCAAACTCAATATCTCCAGTATGAAATTTCTCCCCCATTACTATCCTTACCCCTTCCATACATCAGCTTTCAAGCTCTCTATCCTGCTTCCATTCAGTTGCAAAAGTCAGTCCTCAGGATTACGTTAGAATTTTTAATTTACTATTTTTAGGTATACATGACAATAGAGTATATTTTGACATATTATACATACATGGAGTATAACTTATTCTTATTAGGATCCCATTCTGTGGTTATACATGACACGGAGTTAAACTGGTCATGTATTCATATAGGAACATAGGAAAAGTTACTTCCTTATTCATTCTATTGTCTTTCCTATTCCCATCCCCACTCCTTTCACTTCCTTCCCCTTTGTATAATACAATGACCTTCTATTCTTCTCTCTCCCCCTCATTGTGTCTCAGCATTCACATATCAAAGAAAACATGTGGCCTTTGGGTTTGGGGGATTAGCTTATTTTGCTTAGCTTTGATAATCCCCAGCTTCATCCATTTACTTGCTAATGCTATAATTTCATTCTTCTGTAAGGCTAAGTAATATTCCATCCTGTATATGTATCACATTTTCTTTTTTTAACTTTAATTATTTATTTACTTATTCATAATGCACAAGTATAGCATCTTTTTACATACAACTGCTTGTATACAAAGTATATAAGTACCATTCAGATCTTCAATCATGCATTTAGGATAATGATATCCATCTCATTCAACCACCAATTTTTTATTTCCTTTCTCCCCTATTCTCCCCCCTTGCTCCCTTCCTTCCCCTCCCTTTCCTTTGACCATTCTAGTGTTCCTCTAATCCTCCTATGTACCCCCATCCAACAACACTGTGAACTAGCTTCCTTATACCAGAGAAAACATTCGGTATTTGGATTTTTGAGATTGACTAATTTCACTTAGCATTATATTCTCCAACTTCATCCATTTACCTGCAAATGCCATTATGTTATTCTCTCTTATTGCTGAGTAAAATTCCATTTTGTATATATACCACATTTTCTTTATCCACTCATCTACTGAGGGACATCTAGATTGGTTCCACAACCTAGATATTGTGAATTGTGCTGCTATAAACACTGAAGTGGCTGTGTCACTGTAATATGCTGTTTTTAAGTCCTTTGGGAACAGACCCAGGAGTGGGATGGCTGGGTCATAGGGTGGTTCCATTCCTATCTTCCCAAGAAATCTCCATACTGCTTTCCATAACGGTTGCACCATTTTGCAGTCCCACCAGCAATGTATGAGTGTGCCTTTTTCCCCACATCCTCTCCAACATTTATTGTTGTTTGTGTTCTTGATAGCTGCCATTCTGACTGGAGTGAAATGAAATCTTAGAGTAGTTTTGATTTGCATTTCTCTAATTGCCAGCGATGTTGAGCATTTTTTCATGTATTTGTTGATTAAATGTGTATCTTCTTCTGAGAAGTGTCTTTTCAATTCCTTAGCCCATTTATTGATTGGGTTATTTGCTTTTTTGGTGTTAAGTTTTTTGAGTTCTTTATATATTCTAGAAATTAGTGCTCTAACTGATGTGCATGTATTAAACATTTGTTCCCACTTAGTTGGCTCTCTATTCACCTCACTGATTGTTTCTTTTGCTGAGAATAAGCTTTTTATCTTAAATCTATCCCATTCATTAATTCTTGGTAATAGTTCTTGCACTACAGGATTCTTATTAAGGAACTTGGGGCCTAATCTGACATGTTGGAAATTGGAGCTTACTTTTTCTTCTATTAGGCGTATTGTCTCTGGTCTAATTCCTAGATTTTTGATCCACTCTGAATTGAGTTTTGTGCATGGTGAGAGATAAGGGATTAATTTCATTTTGTTGCATATGGATTTCCAGTTTTCCCAGCACCATTTGTTGAAGAGGCTATCCTTTCTCCACTGTACATTTTTGGCTGCTTTGTCTAATAGAAGATAGCTGAAATTATATGTATTAGTCTCTGTGTCCTCAATTCTGTACCATTTGTCCACCAGTCTGTTTTGGTGCCAATACCATGCTGTTATTGTTACTATTGCTCTATAGTATAATTTAAAGTCTGGTATGGTGATGCCCCCTGCTTCACTTTTCTTGCTCAGGATTGCTTTGGCTATTCTGGGTCTCTTATTTTTCCAGATGAATTTCATGACTGCGTTTTCTATTTCTTTGAAGAATGACATTGGAATTTTGATTGGAATTGCATTAAATCTGTATAATGCCTTTGGTAGTATGGACATTTTGACAATATTGACTCTACCTATCCAAGAGCAAGGTAGGTCTTTCCATCTTCTGGGTTCTTCTATGATTTCTTTCTTTAGTGTCCAATAATTTTCCTTATAGAGGTCTTTCACCTCTTTCGTTAAGTTGATTCCCAGGTTTTTTTTTTTTTTTTTTTTTTTTGATGCTATTGTAAATGAGGTAGTTTTCATCATTTCCCTTTCAGAGGCTTTGTCACTGATGTACAAATATGCCTTTGACTTATGGGTATTGATTTTGTATCCTGCTACATTGCCGAATTCATTTACTAGTTGTAAACGTTTTCTCGTAGAGTTTTTTGGGTCTTCTAGGTATATTATCATGTCATCAGCAAATAGTGCTAATTTGAGCTCTTCTTTTCCTATCTGGATCCCTTTAATTTATTTCGCCTGTCTAATTGCTCTGGCCAGAGTTTCCAGTACTATGTTAAATAGCAGTGGTGAAAGGGGGCATCCCTATCTTGTTCCAGTTTTTAGAGTGAATGCTTTCATTTTTTGTCCATTTAAGATAATGTTAGCTCTGGGCCTTGCATAAATAACTTTTATAATGTTGAGATATGTCCCTGATATTCCTAGTTTTTCCAGTGTTTTGAACATAAAGGGGTGCTGTATTTTGTCAAATGCTTTTTCTGCGTCTATTGAGATAATCATATGATTTTTATCTTTAAGTCTATTGATGTGATGTATTATGTTTATTGATTTCCGAATATTGAACCAGCCTTGCATCCCTGGAATAAACCCCACTTGATCGTGGTGCACTATCTTTTTGATATGTTTTTGTATCTGATTTGCCAGAATTTTGTTGAGGATTTTTGCATCTATGTTCATTAAAGATATTGGCCTGAAGTTTTCTTTTTTGGATGCGTCTTTGCCTGGCTTTGGAATTAATGTAATATTGGCCTCATAGAAAGAGTCTGGAAGAGCTCCCTCTTTTTCTATTTCTTGAAATAGTTTGAAGAGCTTTGGTATTAGTTCTTCTTTGAAAGTCTTGTAGAAGCCGGGCGTGGTGGTGCACGCCTGTAATCCCAGCACTTTGGGAGGCTGAGGCAGGAGGATCACGAGTTCCAAGCCAGCCTCAGCAATGGCGAGGCACTTAGCAACTCAGTAAGACCCTGTCTCTAAATAAAATACAAAAAAGGGCTGGGGATGTGACCCAATGGTCGAGTGCCCCTGAGTTCAATCCCCGGTACCACCCAAAAAAAAAAAAAAAAAAAAAAAGAGATTCATGGTAAATATTCAATTAAAGTTTATCCTTTCATGTCATATACATGCTCATTCTAATATGGTACAAGAGAGTGTGAAAGAATTGGAAGGAGAGAAATTTTAGGATCTTAGCAATACAACAACAATTTTCATGGATGTTGTTGATGAGCTATTGTTATAAATACAGAGGTGAGTACATTTAACAATAGAGATAGGGCACTGGAGAGTAGTTCTTACAAAATATGTTAAGTAAATTCCCAGCAATACTAAGGGTACAGGAAGTTGGGAACCATTATGTATATGTAATGGAATCTACTCAGGAGAAAACCCAAACAGATTCATATTATATGATGTAGTCAGCGTGCATTCTTAAAAATAAAGTCATGTACAGAGAAAGCAATGACTAAAGAATTTTTCTAGATTAAAGGAATCTAGAGTCAAAATAGCTAAATGTAATATGTGATCTTGGAATGGATTCTGAACTGGGAAAAATAGCTATAAACACATTATTGAAATTACTGACAAAATTTGATCATGGTCTCTGAAGTAGATGCTATAATTTTACCAAAATTAAATTTCCTGATTTTGATAATTACTCTATAGTTATACAAAATAATGTGTTGCTCTTAGGAAATATATATTTTGGAAATATTTGGAGCAAAGAGAAATAATGTATATGACTTAATGTCCCATCATTAGAGAGAAGGAGAGAGTAAATAAGTCAAAATCAAAATGTAAATAATTACCATTTGGTCAATGTAAGTAAAGTGTGAATCATTGTTACTTTAAGTATTGAATTATATGAAAATATTAAAATTAAAATTAAATTAATCTGTGATGACTGATATAAAAAGGACAGTACAAGGCTATGACAAAGGATACTTAACAGGTTTTCCTGACTTCTTGTGTAGAAGAAGAGGTCAGAGAAAACTTGCCAGAGCAACTAACATCTAAGTTATGATGCAAAGAATAAACAATTTCTTAGATAAAGTGATGTGGTGATGGTGGTGGGGGGATATTGCATACAATACAAACAGCATAAGTGAAGGCCTAGAGGCAAGAAAAAGGGGCATGATGGATTTAATACAGTAGCTTCATTGTCTGCAGTTTCAGCTACCCATGGTCATGAAGATGAAAGGTAAGGAGACTATATTTTTACAGCATAAAACCACATTGACATAACTTTTATTAAAGTATATTGCTATAATTATTCTTTTTATTATTAGTTATTTTTGGTTATCTCTTTTTGTACCTAATTTATAAGTTCAACTATATAGGAGGAATATATGTAAAAGAAAGAATATATTATATACAGACGTAGGTATGATCCATAAATTCAGGCATTTACTAAGGACTTTGAAACATATCCACCATGGTTGAAAGGGGACTACTATGACTGAATACACAAGGGTGGCAGTAGTGAGCAATGAATCTGGAAATGGAGTCTGGATCCAGAGCATAGTGGGCCTTCTGTGGAATAAATATTTGAGCAGAGGCTTTTTAAAATGTATGACATTTGAGGGAAAGTTATTGGCTTTAATGTGTGGTTTTCTGGCAAAGTGTCTTTAGGAGGCTTTCATTCTGGAGGCTTGAGGGGAGGGGGAGAAGAGAAAATTTTCTTGAGATTTCTTACAAATACAATAGACAAAAGAGGGTAAGGGAAAATCCTGAATACTATTCATACATAAATTCTAAATCCTCAGAAGTTTTCTACTACAGAGCATAATACTACATCACCAGTAATAGAAGGCACACTTTAAGACAAAGTCCTCTTCTCAAGGAAATCACAGAACCAATATTTGGCGTAAACTGAAAGGAAGGAGAGCTGGGAGATATGTTCCTGAATATATAAAGCACTCTGATGTGCAGGTTCTTTTTCTTTAGGATAGATAGTTAAGTATAGGCAATAAAAATTAGAATGGCTATGGGTCCTAGGAAGATTCACATAGAAACAGATCATATGTAAGAAAAGCAATGTGTAGTAAAAAAAAAAAAAAAAAAAAAAAAGGACTGTGTATATTCCTCTCTCCCTCTCTCTCTCTCTCTCTCTCTCTCTCTCTCTCTCTCTCTCTCTCTCTCCACTGTTCTCCCTGGAAACAATGTAAAATGGAATAAAAGCAGAAATCTGAAATGTGAAAAGAGAAAAATATACTGATGAGAGACACTGAGACTTTGCAGTACATCTTGAGACTTGGCAGTATATCTTAAAACATTACCCAATGGGCTGAGATTGTGGCTCAGGGGTAGAGCACTCACCTAGCAAGTGCAAGGCCCTGGGTTTGATCCTTAGCACCATGTAAAAATTATAATAAATAAAATAAAGGTATTGTGTCCAACTACAACTAAAAAATAAATATTTTTTAAAAAACATTACCCAATAGTAGAAAGTAATCTAGGCAGCATATTCTGCTTCCAACACAGTAACAGAAAGTGATTCAGGTAGGCTTATTCCTTCCCTGGATTTAATGGAAGTCCAGCTGATAATAGTAGGCACATCCAGTGGATACAGCAAGGGGAATTGATCAGGAGCCCCACTGACACAGGGGAAACTTTTGCAAACCCTGCTGGACTTGATAATTCCCTCCACAACACAAACATATCAGGTAGTCGGGCAGCACCAACAAGGGGACTCCTGCCACAAGAACTTTGCCAGGAAATGTCACTCTTTTTTTCCTACTGAGAAACATTACATAGTTGATTGGCACTGTGGTAGGGGAGATCATAGTATAATAAATGATCCATCCCTAGAAGTAGCACCTATCCCTATTGAGCCTGAAACTCTTGTCCCCAATCTAGAGACACTAGATGGCACTGGAAAATGACCATGACAAGTACCAGCCAGGGAAGTTTTCTTTATTCCTCCAGGATAGAGACTCCATATCCCAAACTAGAGAGGTTCTTTCTATTCCTTTATTCAGTGCTAGCAGAGATTAATGTGAGCCCAGTGACACTGAACTAAACAAACCAAAATATAAATACAAAGACTCAGTAAATGAAATTGTTCTTGAAAGTAGCCCACAAAAGTAGGCTAGGAATGGTATGCTAAACCTAAATATTGTGACTGCTTGCTATTAAAATGTTGAAATAGTTCTCAGAGTCTTCTAATAGCGAAAATGTCCAAAATATAATAGAAAATCACTCATCATGCCAATAACCAAAAAAATCACAAATTAAGTGAGAAAAGTGATGAAACTGATATCAACATAAAAACAAATAATGTATATCTAGAAATAACAAATTTTAAAAAAGAATTATATTCAAAACTATCCAAATTTTTTAAATGTAAAAAAGAAAAATCAATGCTGGAATAATCAGACAAAAACTTTCAAGTACCAGCCAACAATGACAAATTTCCTTGAAAAAAAAAAAAGATAAAATAGAAAATCTCACCATATATATAGAATTTATTTTTTTAAAAATGGAAATTAAATAAAAACAAAGAAATGTAATAATTGAAATAAGAGATTCAGTGGATTGGATCAGTAGTAAACTGAAGATGACCCAGGAAAAAATCACTGAACTTGAGGTTCAAATTTACCTAGACTAGATAACAGAGAAAAAGATCGGAAAACAAGACCAGCTCCTCATTGGAAAATGACAAAAAGATCCAATGTTTCTGTTATAAGAGGCCTAGAAGGAAACTAAAGGTGGAGCTGGAAGAGTATTTGAAGAAATGTCTGAAAACTTCTCAAATTCATGCCAAGACATAACACAATTAAACTTCTAAAGACCAATCAGACAAGTGTGATTATTAGTATGAAACAATATTCTGCTGCAGTGTCAAAGAGACAATATGGAGTAGTGGGAACTCTCACAAACTAGAGAGTACATTCTCTCTAGTTCTGTTTGGCTCTAGCTAGTTATGTATATGGGAATTCAGACATGATTTATTTGTGTGTGAAATCTAACTCTTAAATGCAAGCAACCAATTCTGTACATTTTAAGTCAAGCTTCCAGATAGTTTTGCAGCAAGAAATAGTGATTCAAGAGCCTCAGTTTGAATCCTTACTCTATCATATAGTCTTGGACAAATCCATAATTACCTGAGTATCAGATCTTCATACGCAAAATTCTGTAATACATACTGATTCCATTTTTAGATGTTTGACTTCAGACCACTTTAAAACTATATCTCTGTCTCTTCTGATACACATCTGAAAATCTGATAAGAAAGTCAGGGTGCTCTCTCTTTAGTAATGGTAGAAGATTCAAATCATGCAAGTTCCTGTTCATGACTAGTAATACTTAGACCATTCCTACCCCTAACCATAAAAAAAAAATCCTAATCCAGTCTCTTTTCTTCACCCTCTCAAGTTATTTTTACACCAGTTTCAGGAGCCTACTATGCTATTCCCACAAAACTTCATTATATAACTAATAATCCTTTTCATAATCTCTTGGTGTGTGTGTGTCTGTGTGTGTCTGTGCATCTGAACAAAATTTTGATAAGGGTTCAGCGTGTGTCTCTAAAGCACAACAACAAATAGGAACTATAATATTTACCCTATAAATTTCCCATGAGGAATAAATAATATCAGAAAGGTCTCCTGGCCACAATAATTGCTTAACAAGTACCAATTACCATGACAAAGACTATAGGTGAATAGAATTTTCCCAAACCCTTTTTCCCCTTTTCAAACCACTCTTTCAGCGACAGCTGAACAATTCAATGGGTTCTAAGGCTTGGGTAGTGGACAGAAATAATACCATCTTGTCGGGGGTAGAATTGCTATGACTTCCTTCCAATTCTTCTGATAAATTCCTAATATGTGCTCTCAAAATGGTTCTGGTTCATTCACTTAGATTTCCCAAGGAAAACTTGAAATTAAATTGACCCACAGATGGTTTTTGTTGAGCCCACAGAGTGTTTTAAAAATATTTTCACATTAGTTGCCAATATTTTAAAATCATGAGATACCATATAAAATTCTGGTTTATTAGTTTTCTTGAAACTTTGGAAGATCTAGCATTACTGTACTCATATTGTTGCTTAAATAAATAGTACCTACCACCTTAACTGAGTAATGGCTCCTCACGATTCCAGATTACTCCATATTATTTCCATCACTAAGCCTTATATCAAATGCTTTTTGTCATTATAAGTTCACTATTGATCTTTCTAACAATTGATAATTATTTTTCTATGCCAGTTTATAACAAAAATAGGAAATAAAAGCTAGACTATGTCATAATCCATTTTCTGATGCTATAGCAAAATACCTGAGGCTGAATACTTAATAATGAAGAGATGTTTGAGCTCGGTGCATGGTGGCGCATGCCTGTAATCCCAGCACTTGGGAGGCTGAGGCAGGAGAATCGTGAGTTCAAAGCCAACCTCAGCAATGGCAAGGCTCTTAGCAACTCAGTGAGACCCTGTCTCTAAATAAAATACAAAAAAGGGCTGGGGATGTGGCCCAGCGGTCAAGTGCCCCTGAGTTCAATCCCTGGTACCAAAAAAAAAAAAAAAATGTTTATATAATTTACAGTTTTGGAGGCTCATAGTTCACTGTCAGGGGCCTTATCTGATCAGCCTCTGGTGAGGGCCTCATAATGGATGACATCACAATGGTAGAAGTGTGTACAGATGATCATATGTTAATATAGGAAGCCAGAGAGATTCAGAGGCCAATTATGCTCTTTTTATAACAACTCACTTTCATAGGAACAAATTAAAGCCTCAGAAAACTACATTAATTCTCTCCAAGGATGAAACACCCAGTGACCAAACCACCTCTCATGAGGCCCCAGTTCTTAAAGTGTCCACCACCTTGACACTACCTTACATTGGACCAAGCTTCCAATACAAGAATATTTTGGAGATGTACTCAGATGGTATCCAAACTATAACAAAGAAGAAGGTCAATATTTTTCCAGAGAAAAAGAAAGGAATTTAAACCCAGCTTATTACACTCAATAATATACTCTTGTCTGGCTCCCATAGCAATCACAAGGATACTTATTTTATACAATAGAATATTCAATGGAAAAACTGCCAACCAAGAATAGTATATCTTGAAAATTTGTACTTTAAAATGAAGGTGAGGTAAGACTTCCCCAAATAAGCAAAATCTGAGGGAGTTTATCATCACTAGACCTGCCCTAGGAGAAGTGCTAAAAGTAGTTCTATAAGTTAAAATTAAAAGATGCTGAAAAGCAACATAAAAGAATTTCAAAGAATAAATCAATCTGCTAAAGGTAAACATATAGACAAACAAATATTCTGGCAATACTATAATGATATAACATAAATCATATTTAACCCTGATATAAAATGAAAATTATTAAGAATACTTATAACCAAAAAACTTATTATTACATAACAACTCTAACTAATATGATTAAGTTGTTTATATCTCTTGAACAATATGTTGCATATAGTTAACAATACTGTATATGTAAAATTTGCTGAGAAGTTAGATCTGATGTTTATAATCTTATCACAAAAGAAGTACAAATAAATAACAAAAATAATGGAGGTGGGAGAAAATTTTGGATGAATATATTTATGGTCTTGATTGTGATGGTGGATCTCCAAATTAATCAATTTATATACATTAATTATGTAAACATTTTTATCTATCAACCATACATTAATAAATGTTTTAAAAATAATATTTATGGCTAGGGTTGTAACTCAGTGGTAGAGAACTTGCCTAGCATAGGTGAGGTACTGGGTTCAATCCTCAGCACCACATTAAAAAAAAACAAATAAAAAAATTAAGTTTAAATTCTTTAAAAAATAAGATTTAATAGGGAACTAATGAAATAAGAGGCCCTTATATTAATGTGTTTAATTACTGTATAAATCAAACTTTATGAGATATTTTAGAAACATAAAAAAATTCTCTTTGTTGTTACTTGGAGCCTTTATTTATGACTTAATTTTATTTAATCCATTTCTCACTGCCAGCAAATATGTGTCTACTGCACTTCACTGTGTTTCATTTTTGTATCAAATCTTGTATTGAAGCTAGCTTCATTTCATATAAACACAGTAAATTTAAGATTCTTGGGTTTCAAGTACAGGGGATATAATTTTTCAAGTGTTCAATAAAGCCTCAGGGCAAGACTTGTCTGAAATATGACTTCCAACAGCCTGAAATGATGCACAGTGTTATGGTTTGGATATGTGGTGTCCCCTGAAAGCTCTTGTGTGAGACAATGCAGGATTGTTCGAGGTGAAATAATTAAATTATGAGAAGCATAACCTAATCAGTGGGTTAATCCACTGATATGTATTAACTTGGTGGTAACTTTGAGCAGGTAGGGTGTGGCTAGAAGAAGTAAGTCTCTGGGGGTATGCCCTTGGGGATTATATGGTCCCTGGCTCCTTGCACTGAAGCTCTCTCTGCTTCCTAGCTGTCATGAACTGAGAAGCTTTCTTCTGCCACACCCTTCTGCCATGATGTTCTGCCTCACCTGGGGCCCAGAGCTTTAGAATTGGCTGACTGTGGACTGAACCTCTGAAACTGTGATTCAAAATAACATTTTCCTCCTTCAAGTTGTCCTTATTTGGTATTTTGGTCACAGGGACAAAAAGCTGACTAAAATACACAGAATTCTGCCTCACAGTCTTTCCTTCAACTTAGGAAATATAAGTTACCTAAAAATACAAACCCAATAAGGTTGAAGTACAGTGGCTACCCTTTTAGGGTCATATATCCTAAATTGATATGAGAGCAGTCTATGCTATCTGTTGGATAGCAAACTTTGATGTGAATTGTGGGCAACACCAAGAAAAGACATCTAAAATCTAGAATTCTAGTTAAGAAAAACCCATAAAAGGTATCTAAGACCAGCTTCTTTCCTAATGTAGGGATTTTGTTCTCTGTATTTAACCTGAAGTGGGACAATCCAGCTTCCAGAAAGCCTACTGCTTTAAAACTTAGCCCCATTCCATTCTCTCAATTCTAATCACGGGCTATTTTAACTCTCTATTGATTCAAAATACAGCTCTCTCTGAGATCACTTCTCTTTTCTATTTAAAAAAATTGGAATGACAAAAAAACCTCATTAAAAATTATACAAGAATTTACTCCTAATTTCTTCATGCTCTTAAATAAACATGACATTAAACTGACTGCAAATAGCAGCCAAAGTCACATTTTCAGGAAAGGAGAATACTCCTCCTTAATCTTGTTTTTCTGTGATTAATCTTCACAGTATAGAAAGATATCTTTTCTCAATGAGCTTCCTAGAGAATAGAATGAGTCAAGTGCAAATCAAATAATCAGGCAATCAAAAGAGGAAAAATCCAGTAGTTTGAAATACTAGGCTATTAGCACTTTCCAATTCTTCGCTGGGTTACAAGTGGTAATAATTATTCCTTCATGAACAAATATGAGGATCTAGTAACACCACTGAGATTAGGAAATGGGAAATTGCTCACAGCAATCATTCTTTCATCGTGATTAACCAAAACCTGATGGGTTTGGTTTTTAAGTAGCGCTTGGGTTTTTCTGTCGTAATTTCCTACTTAATTATAAGGATTACTGTGAAAGTATACCTGTAAATTATGGCTTTGGCCTACTGGAAATGCTTACCCACATCCACATACTGAGAGTCCTGAGCTTGCCATGAAGTACCCTGCCAAGCACCACTAACAGCCTTTTCCAATAGTCATCTTGGGGTCATGCCACTGATTTCATGCTTTGCATAAATATCATGTTGATCAAACCTTCCAAATAATCAGAATAAATAGCAAATCTGTTTCCCTTAATTAAACATATTAACTAAATGTTACATTAGGAATGCAATATATTTTCTGTCTTTTTACAATATAGAACAAGGTAAAAAAAAATTAAAAGGAGAGGATTGGCATAATGGAATGTATTTCCCCACTGAGTGATTTGAAATAAATCAGTCTGGAATCCATTTTCATTTAATTCAGGAACAAGTTATTATTGACAAAAGGAGATAAATGATAATTTCACACATACCTTCAACCTTCATTCAGTGATAAAATTTTCAAAATTTGTCAATGAGTAGTATAAATAATTTCTAAACCTACCTATATAATAATGAAGTCATCAATGTCTGATTTCTCCAGAAGAATTGATCAAGATTGATTCCTTAGTAAAGAATAGCAAAGCAATTGGGATTTAATGAGAAGGATAGCTGATTCTAGTCCAACATGAGATTTAAATATTTTGTTACTTATGAGAAAGCATGGGTAAATTTCTTCCACTTCTCATATTAATTGCATTTGGTTTTGGTTATAAGTGTTCTTTGTACTTTACAAACACAAGTTTGCCAAATAAATAGAAGCCTGACTTACTAGCCTTTCCTTAGGTGATATCTTTATTCACATTAAATTGACCCTGTAATATTTGGCTCAAAGCTGTGGAGTAACTGTAACTAAATGATTCCCAGGCATCAAAAGATGAGGTCCTTAGCGGAGGTACATTACCTTGAGCATGTCCTTCAGTGTCTCCAGAGGAGTCAGTTTACCACCTGTAAAATGAGTGTAGAGACTTTAAGGTCCCTTCCAATTTGTAAATTTATTTGAACTTTTTACCCTTTTTTAAACATTGTTGGTCATTAGCCAATGGCTATGTAGTATCCTATAATGATTAGCAAATTGATTTTTATTGTACTGACTGATCTTGTGTATTAATCAGTTTTCTGTTACTATAATAAATGCTTGATATACATCAATTTATTAAGAGAAAGTTTTATTTTATCTCACAGTTTTCAAGGTTCCAGTCCATGATTGATCCACTGTATAATTTCTGGGACTGTGGTGAGGCTGTATATCACGGTGGGAAGTACATAGTGAGGCAAAGCTGCTCATCTCATAGCCAGAAAGTGAAGAGAGACTGGCTCCCATAATCCATTTGAAGGGCATCAAATTCCCAATGACTAAAAGACCACTAAGTACCCCCCTTAATGGTTTTGGGCCTGTGGCGAAGCATTACAGCATGGCAGGAAACATGGATTGAAGTAAAATTTCACCTCATCCTGGCTAGGAAGTGAAAAGTGAAAGAGACCAGGCTTTCATAATCCCCATTGATGGAACATCTCCAGTGACTGGAAGACTTTCCACTAGGTCCTACATCTTAAAATTTTTACCATCTGCAAATAGTGCCAAGCTGGGGACTAATCCTTTAACACATAGACCTTTGGGGGAAGATCTAAACTATATCATCTTGGAAATGCCTAACCAAGTCCTACAGTTCTAAAATACAGCCACTAAGTTTAAACAAAGTAGTGAACTTATTTTATCAGCTTTATGGTCCTTCAAAATTAACATTTGGGTTTCATTCCATAAGGCAAAATCAAAACCATTTGGATATAAAGGAAGAAAAGAATGAAGTCCTTTGAAGATAACCAAACTCTCTTTAAAGAAAATTCAAATTACACCCATGATTAAAATAGTCTACCTCGCATCCACATCCCCTTAATGTTAGGTTTCTGAATTTACTATCCCTTTGGCTAGTGACTAGAACTGATAGGTTTAGCAAATCCCACAGGGGAAGCTTTCTATGAAAGGAATTACTGGCTTTGAAAATGCAGTTATTAACCTTGAGCATCTTTAATCACCCACCAATTAAGCATAAGCACCCTTAAGCTCCCAGTGATTAACCTTTATTACCCCAAGTTGCTCCCACAGGCTCTCCTACTTACTTAAAGACAAAATAGCAGAATGACAAACTGTAATGCTGTTAACCTTTTCACAGTGTATTTTGGTTGTACTGATGTAAAAAGAATATTTTATTGCCCTTGAAAATGTGTTGGTTGCCACAGTGAAGAAAAATGTTCTAAGATGTCTGAAGTATTTGAGTCAAAGGCTCTGGGAAAAGCTTCAGGGAATGCAGTATCCTGACCTAAGATATTGGAAAAGCAATAGGCTAAGAGTGAGGAGATCGGGATTTTATATCCAGTTCAGTATGAATAGAACAACTGAAGAGTCACCAATCTTTTGGGGCCCCCATTTTCTCAGGTATAAATTGAGGGGATTGTAGTAGATAATCCCTAACATACTTTTCAGCTATAATATTCTATGAGTCTGTTTTATTCTGTGATGAGCTAAAAGGAACTAATTCAAATAAGCCATTTTATTTGCAAACAGAATGATGAAGATAGGTATGCTTGATTATTCTTCTAATTGCATTTGGACATTAGGCAGTTACCAGAGTATAAACTGGTGTGTGTATGTATGTATGTAGGTATGTGTGTGTGTATGTGTGTGTGTGTGTGTGTGTGTGTGTGTGTGTGTGTGTATATATATTCCCATAAGCTAAAGTACATACACTCTGAAAACATATCAGTCATGTAGCTTTTAAGCATTTCAAAAACCCTCACAGAATTTCTAATATTTGTTATTCTTTTCTAAGTTTGGATTTATATATCCAGATTTTTTGTGGCAATTTATTTATAGCTACTCAGTGTGCATTTGGGAAGGTGCTTCCAGGCAGCAACCTGTACTAGAAGTTCATAGGCCTAAAGGTAAGATGTCCTATGGCTTGGCTAAAAACAAATCCATAGTAGGTCATATAATTTTCTACTCACTAATCCTTTTACTATAATAGACAAAAATTTTTCATAGTAAATATACCATTTACTAATCACCATATCAATAAGAATAACCAATTTTTTAATGTTATTGCAATCCAGAGGCAAAACCCTTGAATAGTCATTTGGGAGTAAAAGCACAAGCCTGAGATAGGGTCTGTAACTTGTCTGTTTCTTAAAACTAACTAAGCACAATAGGAATATTAAAGCATGTTACTTATGACTAAAAGTAGAACTTTTCTGACTAGTGACTTTGGATCAACATCTTCCTTCAGCCATTCTTGGAAATGTGGTTAAGTGTGAGTCTATTTCTTCATCATTTTTTCTTTTGTTCCATAGTTTTCTGTCATGAAAAATGATCCAAAGGCTCTTTTCATCTTCTCCTGCACATCTTTTGCCAAAAAAAAATCTTACATGTCTGAACAATTCTGTCTGAACATCTATTTCTAGGCAGATACAACTTGTGTTTCAAAAGAGATGAAGTAACTTTCTTGCAACAGTTTCTTGATTTGGAAGTTTTTGTGCCCACCAACCTCCTAGTTGTTTTAATGAAAGATAAAAATTCATTAACTAAGTTATTTCACATATGAAACAACATTATGTTTTGGAAAATTTGTATTGTTTTATGATTATTTTTGTTAATGGGTCTTCTTGGAGAAATACCCCAAAAGCCAAACTTCAGTAGTAACCAGTGGGATATATCTTGAGGTGCCAGGGAATTCCAACTGCTTATTTTGGGAAATAGAGTAAACAGAGATGGTAATCCAAGATTTAGTAGTAGTAAGTAGTAAAATATATCTCTTGAGTTATGGGAAAGAGGAAGACAGATTCTTCACAGAATAAGAAGACTAAGAGTTATACTAGGTAGCAACCTATAGAAGACTACTTAACAAAGTGCTTAACCCCAACTTTCAGAAATATCATATTAATGTATATTCCTAAGATTTGGGTTGTATAAGATTTTCTATGATGCCCAAGCCATCAGCAAAAATTTGTTAAATTTAAATAACATTTATTTATACATCCTTTCAATCAACCAGTGCTTCACTTAATTCATTTATTTAATTCTTACTGTAATCTTATATGATAGGAACTATTTTACTCATTTTTCAGAGGAAGAAATGAAGGCACCAAGAGATTATGAAACTAAACCAAACATACACCTAGTAAGTGGCAGAGTCAGGTTGTAACATTCCAGAGTCCATGTCCTTAACCACCACATTTTGAAGGCTGCCTCTTATGCTTTTATAAACAATATAGCCTAAGTTTAGCTGTGCATATGAAATTACAGAATGGACCTGTTTTTATTCATGGACTAGAACAGAAGTGATAGAAGCAGTCTCCCTACACATACCACTACTATTTTCTCTAAGGCCAGAAAGTTGAGAATGATATCAATTCAGGGGAGAAAAGTAGTTTCCAGAATCTGGGAGATAACCATTATGCAAGGGATGAATTGGCCATAGCAAAGAAGAAAGATAGTCTGAACCAGAATAAGGCAATGATTCAGTATAATGTTTCAATCTGTATGCATACTAATATGAAAAACAAAACCTGTTCTTGCCTTACACCCTATGTCATATGCTAGAAGAGAATGAAGTTTGAAATGAAGATAATAGATCCTACTATTCTGTTGGGGCAGGTTAACATGCAAGATTACTTTTGATTATTTTTATAGGTCTATTTATATTCATGAGTAAGGAAGAGACTTCGATACAGTAAAATATCAATTAATTATCTCTGATATTGTCAGACTATGGGTATTTTGATTTTTCTTCATCTTTTAATCTGGATTTTTGCATTGTCTATATGAACATATGTTGCTTTTTGTTATTAGAAAACAAGTTAATAATATGTGATAGGTAGATTCTTTTTTTTTTTTTTTTTTTTTTTTTTTTGGTACTGGGGATTGAACTCAGGGGCACTCAACCAGTGGGCCGCATCCCCAGCCCTTTTTTGTATTTTATTAGAGACAGGGTCTCACTGAGTTGCTAAGTGCCTCACCATGGCTGAGGCTGGCTTTGAACTCGCGATCCTCCTGCCTCAGCCTCCCAAGTGCTGGGATTACAGGCGTGTGCCACCGCACCCGGCTGAGATTCATTTTATTTTACATAAATTTAAGGTTTAAAACATAATGTTAAGGAATACAGATAGTAAACTCATTACTGTAGTGAAGCAGATTGTCATATTTATCATCTCACATAATGCTTTTTTGTGTGACATGAGCAGCTAAAATCTACTTATTTAATAAAAATCACTAATATAACACACTTTTATTAACTTTAGTCCTCATGTTGTACATTAGATGTCTAAATGAGTTTATTCTACATATCTATGATTTTGTATCCCCCATCTCCTCTCTCCTGCCAAAGGTAAACACTATTTCATTCTCTATATCTGCGTAAACTGAATAGCAAGAAAACAAGTGATCCGTTTTAAAATGGGCAAAGGAACTGAACAGATATTTCTGCAAAGAAGACATACAAATTTCAACATATATATGAAAAGGTGCTCAACAGCACTAATCATCAAGCAAATGAAAATTAAATCCACTGACATATCCCTTCACACCTTTAAGGATGGTTATTATCAATAACAAATATCGGGAATGGTGTGAAGAAAACACAATGCTTATGGGAAGATAGATAATTGTAGCCATTCATCATGGAAATCAACATTATGGAAGCTCCTTAGAAAGTAAAAATAGAAATACCACATGACCCAGCAATTCCTCTTCTGAATATAATACTAATTCATAAAGGAGAGATGAAATTAGTACCTTGTAATACCACGTGTTCACTGTAGCGTTTTTCATAATTGTAAACATATGGAAACAAACTAGATGTACATTGATGGATAGATAAAGAAAATGTGGTACATATAAATGCAATGGGATGTTAGTCAGCTTTTTGAAATAAAAGGAAATTCTGTCATTTGCCACAATGTAGATGGACCTGGAAAACATTATGCTAAGTGAAATAAGCCAGACAAGAAAAAGAAAAATTTTAGTTTAAATATAACTCACATAACATAAAATGCAACATTTAAAGTACACAATTCAGTCGTGTATAATATATTCACAGAGATTGTAACCATCATCACATTTGAAGTTTAGAAAAGTTTCATTACCAAAAAACAAAAACACGTATTCATTAGTAGTCACTTGCCATTCCCTCTCATCCTGGCAATCATTAATCTATTGTTTTTCCTATGAATTTACCTCCTTTGAAAATTTGATATAAATGGAATCATAAAACATGTAATATTTTGTGCCTGACTTCTTTCAATTAATGTAATGTTTTCAAAGTTTACCCACTTTTCAGGATGTATCAGTAATTTGTTTCTTTTATGCATACATAATATAGCATTGTTTGATATATTACTTTTTAAAATTTAACTCGAGTAATATATTTTTTCAATATTTATTTATTTGCTTTAGTTGTACACAATGCAATGCATTTATGTTTACGTGGTGCTGAGGATCGAACCCGGGCTGTGCACATGCTAGGCGAGCGCTCTACCGCTGAGCCATGTATTACATTTTGTTTATCTACATTTGCATTGATGGACATTCAGGTTATTTACACTGGTATATACTTAATAATGCTGCTGTGAGCATTAATATAGAAATTTTGTGTGAATATATGCTTTCAATTCTCTTGGAAATATAATTAAGAATAGAATTACTGGATTATATAATCTTTAGGAAAATAAATGACAATCTATTTTTTCAAGTGGATGCACCAATTAAATGATTCCAATTTCTCCACATTCTCTCTAACATTTCTTATTTTACATTTTAAAAATTATCATTATATCCATATTATTGTGTATGAAATGGTATCTGCTGGTGATTATGATTTGCATTTTCTTGATGACTAATTAAGTTAAGTATAATTTCATGTGCTGCTTGGCCATTTGTATACATTCTTTGGAGAAATATGTATTCAAATCCTTTGTGCAATTACTCATTGTGTTATTTGTCTTTTCACCACTGATTTGTAGTAGTTATTTATACATTCTAGATACAAATTTCTTATCAGCTATAGGATTTGGAAAAATTTCCTCCCATCATGTGGAATTTCTTTGTATTACTTTACAGCATTCTTTGCAGCATGAGCATACTAAATTAAGATAACATCTAATTTATCTATTTCTCATTTTTTGCTTTTGTTGTCATATTTAAGAAACTATTATGTAATCCAAGGTCATGAAAACTTACTTAAACATTTTTTATAAAATTTTTCAGTTTCAGTTATTATATTTAGACCTATGATCCATTTTGAATTAATTTTCATATATGGTGTGAAATAAGGGTCCAGGCATAGTCTTTGCATGGAGATATACAGTTGTTTCAACACTATTTGTTGAAGAAACTATTCATCTCCCACTGAATGTTCATGGCATTCATGGTAATGTCAATTGACCATAGATGTATGGGTTTATTTCTGTATTCTCTATTCCATTGGTTTATTTGTTTATCCTCATGTCAGAACAACATTGTCTTAATTATCGTAGTTTTGTGCTGAGATTTGACATCTGGAAATATGAATCCTTCAACTTTTTCTTTTTCAAGATTGCTCTGGCTATTTTGAGTCCCTCAAATTTCCACAACACAAATTTTAGGGTCATTTTATCAATTTCTGAAGAATAGCAAGCTGAGATTTTTATAGGAATTGTGTAAATCTATATATCAGCTTGGGAATGGTGCCATCTTAGTTTTCAAATGCTTGAACATGGGGACTCTTTCTCTTTCTTCCAAAGTGCTTAATTTCTTACAAAACTATTTTTACCTTTGCAATGTACAACCTTTGCATATATTAAAGTTATTCCTAAGTATTTTTCACTTTATTGTAAGTGAAATTATTGTATTAATTCCATTTTTGGATTATTAATTATTAATGTCAAGAAAAGCAATTGATTTGTGTATAGAGATCTTGCATCTTCAAATGTGTTGAACTCCTTTATTAGTTATAATAGTTTTATTGAGGATTCCTTAAGATTTTTTATATACAAGCTTTTGTCATGCAAATAGAAAAAATTCTCCTCCTTTTCCAATTGATATGCTTTATTTTCCTTTTTATTGCCTAATTGTTAAAGCTAGAAATTCCACTACACAGCTGAAGATGCAAGAGAAGATATTTTTGTTGTTTTCCTGATCCCAGAGAAACTTCTTTCTACCTTTCACACTAAGTATGACAGTACTTGTAGGTTTTTCATAGATTTTTTTGGTCAAGTTCAGGTAATTCCATTCCATTTCTAATTTATTGAATTATTGTATTTTATGAAATTGTGTAGGATTTTGTCAAATGCATTAAAATGTTTTTCACATCTACTGAGATAATCATGTGGGATTTTTCTTTGATTTTATTAATGTGGTGTATTACATGAATAGATTTAAATTGTTGAACCAAAGTTGCATCCCTGGAATAAATTGCACTTTTCCATGATTTACAGTATGCTTTATATGTTACTGCATTTGTTTTGCTAATGCATTGTTAAGGGTTTTTGCGTTTGTAGTCAGGAATAACATTGTTCTTTAGTTTTATTATAATATCTTTATCTCACTTTGATATCATGGTAATACTGGCTTCATAGAATGAGTTGATAATTGTTTTATTCCCTTTCATTTTTTGAAGAGTTCAAGAAGGATTGGTATTGATTTTTAAGTATTTGGTAGAAATCACCAGTGAATCTGTTTCTGGGCTTTTTGGGATAATTCTTCAATTCCTAACTCAGTATCTTTGTTATCTGTCTATTCAGATTTTTTAATTCTTCTTACATCAGGTTCAGTAGTTTCTATCTTCTAGAAATTTGTCACTTAATCTATGCTGTTGAATTTATCATTATACAATTTTTCCCAGTAGTTCCTTATAATAGTTTTTACTTTCTTATATAAAGCAGATAGTAATGTCTCCTTTTTATTTATAATTTTAGTAATTTTAATCTTCTTTCTTTAATCAGATCAATTTTATTAAAGGTTTGTCAATTTTGTTGATCCCTTCAAAAAATCAACTTGTTGATTTTCTATATTGTTTTTCTAGTCTCCATTTCATTTATTTCTGCTATAATCTTTATTTCATTCCTTTTTGTTTTAAGTTTACTTTTTTTAAATGTACATTTAGGTTATCAATATGAAAATTCTTACTATATTTGTAATACAGGCATTTGTAGCTACAAATGTTTCTTAAGCATTATTTCTCCAAATTCCAAATGTCTCAGTTTGTTCACTTTTATTCATTTCAAAATATTGTCCAATTACTCTTGTAATTTCTTCTTTACCCCACAGGTTATATAGAAGTTTTTTTTTTTTTTTTTTTTAATTTCCACATATTTGGAAATTTGTCAAAAATTCTCTGTTATTAATTTCTAATTTCATCCCATTTTTGTGAAAGGAACATACTTCATACCATTGCTATCTTTGTAAATGTATTCAGACTTGTTTATGGCCTAACGTATGATACTTATTCAAGATGTTTGATGTGTAATTGAAGAAAAATGCATATTGTATTCCTGTTGAGTGAAGTGGTATATAGATGTTTCTTAGGTCTAATTGGTTCATAGTGTTGCTTAATCCTTCCATTTATTTTTGAATTTGTATCTAGTTGTTCTGTCCTTTATTAAAGGTGGCGTTACAAAGACCCAAACTATTATTGTTGAATATGTTTATAATTGTTATTTTATCATGATAGTTTGAAACTGTTGCCATTCTAAACTATCATCTTTTGTTTACATTAACAACTTCTTAAATGTTCATTTTGTGTATATATTTATATGCATATATATAGCCATTATCTCTCTTTTATTACTGTTTTCAAAGTGTATATTTTCTTTTTTAAAAGTATTTATTTATTTGTTTTTAGTTGTACAGAATGCTTTTATTTTTATGTGGTTCTGAGGATCGAACCTGGGTCACACATGTGCTAGGCAAGCATTCTACTGCTGAGCCACAACCCCATCCCTTCAGATTATATATTTTCCATCTTTTGACCTTCAACTTATTTTTATTTTTAATCTAAGGTATATCTATTATGTACAACATATAGTTGGATTATTTTTTTTTGCCCATTCTGCCAATGTCTGCCCTTATTTTGGAGTACTTAATCCAGATACATGTAACATAATAACCGATGAAGTGGAATTTATGGCTACCATTTTGCTATTGTTTTTATTTATCTTGTGTCATTTTTTCTCTTTTCTATCATTATTGTCTTCTTTTGTGTTGAATATATATTTCTTAGTATACCATTTTAATTCCCTTGTTGTTTCTTCAATTTATATCATTTTTGGTTACTGTCTTAGTGTTTACCCAGGGGATTTTAATTAGCATTTTATAGTAATAATTTAGTTCAAATTAATACCAACTTAATATCAATTACATATAAAAATATTTATTTCTATCTTTTGTACAGCTTTTATCATATAAATTATATATTTATATACTGTTCCTCCATTAATACATATATATAATTATTGCTTCATGTAGTTGTGTTTTATATAGCTAAAACCCCACAATGTGCTTGGGCATGGTGATGCATGCTTCTAATGCCAGTGGCTTCGGAGGCTGAGGCAGAGGATCACAAGTTCAAAGCCAGCCTCGGGAACTTAGAAAGACCCTGTCTCTAAATAAAAATATAAAAAGGGCTGGGGATGGGGGTCATCGGTTAAGTGCCTAATCTGAATATCTCCAACCCACCAAATGAATTAATCTTGAAACACTTTCAATGATCACCAAATAGTTTTTGAACTAAATCTTCTAGCCTACTCAGAAACAGTGGGAAGAGTGCATTAATGAGGTTATATTTCAGTAATCATCTATTAAATATTTCTTCCTATAGAGACAGGAAATTGTACAGGATTAATTCTTATAACAGCAAACAATTGACAATTTCATCATTGGTAGTCTCAAATAACAGGGTAATCACTTTTTTGTATTAAATAAGATGTCAGTCTTTATTTATACCATTTGAAAGTCATGAGTAAGTGATAATGTCATATGTTTCAGAGGAAATGTCATATACTCCAGAAAAATGTTCTCATAAACACTTATCATAAAGAATTTAGCTGAATCTAAAAGGAATTACTATCCTCTCATATGAAGTACAAACCATCTAGATTAAAGTATTTCCTAATTAATATTTTTGTTGGTGGTAAATATTAGAGGATGTTTACAATTTACTATTCAACCTATTGTTTTTAGGTCTACTTAATTTTAGGGAATGAAACAGGAAAGAGGATGGTGGCAAGTTAAGAAAATAGAGTCAATTGGTTCTAATTGACGATATGGACAACCTATAAGAAAACTATCAAGAGTTGACTATGCTTTATATTTACCTACAAAAAGCTGCTACTTTGGATGTCTCTTGATTTTCTCTTTCAACAAAAAACAGTTCAAGAAGTGGCTCAGGGAGATTGGAAGAAAAATGTATGTTGACAGATGGGCGAGCCTTCCAGTGCTCTGCTGCCAGGTAAAATGAGTCCTCTGGAATTGCAATCCATTTCTTCCAAAGCTGTGGGGCAGCTGGAGGCACATTTCACTACTTGTTAGTACAGACCAAGTCCATTTGGAAACTGTCATGGGAAATAACAATTTGACATTTAATAATTCATTCATTGCTAAAGCCAATATTTTGGAATGGTTTGTGAGGCATCCCACATTTAATAGCAAGAACTTGAGCTATAGCTAGCAAGATCATAACACCTCACTGGTTTTTGAGGCTTGGAGTTTAATAGTTCAAAAAAGATGGCTCTTTATATGCACATAACAACTTATGGAATTGTATTCTTTTAGTTCTGCAAAATGGTAAACCGACCTTTGAAAATTTAATAATGTGTAATTACAAACAAATATAGTTTATGGAACACTCCTTTCCTAGTAGAGCATATTATTAAAAAAATGTTAAAAGGTTAACCTTACTTATGTGATGAAGGTGGAAGGAGAGGGTAAAAATAACAGTATTCGTTGTGTCAAGTGCTTTTATATATTGTGTCAAGAGCTTTAATATATGCTATCTCACTTAATTCTCGAAACAGACCTGTGATATTGGTATTACCCACAATTTCATGAGTAAAGAAAGTTAGGTTATAAAAATACTAATTAAGTTGCAAAAGACCATACAACTAATAAGCAAATTAATTAGATTTAAAAGAAGATCTTTGTAACTTCAAAACCTGTATACCTTTTTTATTATATCATGCTAGTCTCCAAAACTTGTAGTGGTCTTATGTAATTCAAGGCTAAGTTCATTGGGAAATTTTTAATGTTTGAAAAGGAACAAAGGAAAAAAAAAAGAAATTATACCGTGAATCCCTGCTTTAGTGCTGAAAATCTATCTTTATGAATATATCTATTTCTTTCATGCTTTATACCAGTTCAAAAAAATGGAAGAATATATTCTGTGGACCAGCATTCTGCAAATTCATTCCACAGAACATGAATACTGAGTAAATTTAAGATATATTATCTGACAAAAGGGTTAAATTAGTTTAGCAAGATGCTTGGTTAAGCAAAGTTAAACAGATTTCTTCACTGTTGAAGCTTTTTACATGTTAATATGCATGGCAAAGTTCCAAGAAACACTATGGAAATGCAGGGTTTCCTAAATGTATCTTTTCACAGGAACCCACTTTACCAAATTTGTTTCACAGAATGCCAGCTTGAGAAATCCTCTTTTGTGCTGTTTCAGTGACTGACACCAGTATGAAGGAATAGAAGCAGGTTTGCTAAGGAAAGAGGTGCAAAGGCTTGAGACCCTGAGAATCAGGGAGATGTCTACAAAACATGCAAAAAAGGAATCTAGAGTTTCTCCTTGCAATCTATAATTTTGCTCATGGTTTACTGCACTTAAATAATTACTAAGAAAAACAACACTTTTGATGCCTGGTCACCAACATAAAATTCTTCTATACAAACAACTGATAACTAGCTATGAATTAGAGTAAAAAAATTGTTTCCATTGCTCTTTCATTGTGACCAGTGACATGTAAATGGCAACTTTTCCCATTGGTTTGGGATATGATGACAGTATTCAATCACCAAATATACCCGGACCAAAACACAAAGAAAGCTGGTGGCATTATGTGAAAATGGACTAAAATGAATGAATATAGCTACAGTTTTTACCAGTGTCAGACATATGTGTTATTACAATATGTTGTTGTTCAAATGTCATAATTTATGTCTTCCTGCCCTTAAATACATTCTTCTTCCCCTCCTAAGGAAATTATAGTGCCTAGAATTCTTCCACTGAAGATAGATACTTTGGGTTAAGAATTGCCTTCTCTGACATCCATCTAGAAATGTAAAAATACCTCCAGAAGAATGACATATGAAATCCTTTACCATAACTTATTTATTAGAATTTTTCTTCTGTGATAGAGAAGAATGGGGTGTCATACTTGGGGGTGGGATAATGGGTTTCTGTAGCATATCGAAACTTTTCTTCTCAATTTGACTATGGGTACTAAGCCAACAAAATTCTACAAAACAAAGCAAATTAAAAAATGGCTCCCTGCACTTTTTCTTTTCCCTCTTCTCTAATAACCAGAAGCCTGTATAGCTAGGAATAGAAAACCAGACCAGGAGACTTGACATTTCTGTCAGGGCCAATGTAGAAAGAGGTATAAATTATAGTGTTGATGAGAGCTCTGCCCTAACTTGTCATTTGGAAATGACTCTCAAACTTATATTTGGAGAGAGAATTAAGATTCACAGAACAACTAAGAACTAAAATCTGTGGTAGTACCTATAAAGAAAATAAGATTTCCATTGAAGAAGAAATAAGTGTGGACATGAATAATCAGGGAAGCTTTCTGGAAGAGGGAGAACTTGAGCTTACTTTTGAGTTCAAAAACCCAGAATGAGATAAAGGAGTGGTAGTTGTTTCTGTAGGATCAAGCAGAGTTAGCAAATTGGTTTCATCTCTTGGGCCAGTTCCAAACAATATATAGAGGCTGCTGGCTGCCTAGAGCACCATGTTGAGAAGAATGCTGAAACTGTTACCAGGCTCAGCATAAAAGAGTACAATGATCAATCTAGTGATATATGCCATAGGCTACAAACATCTAGATATGGAAGCGAGAGCTCTCCAAAGGCAATTTTGATCTGATATTGATAAGATCAAACATCTGAACCCCACCTGGGCTGAAGGAAGTCAATAGAATATATTATTTCTACCACTGGGAAGTTCTGTTCCCCACATTTATAGAACTTGAAATGAAAACTCTCTATAACCATGTTTCAGCATTACTTTCTTTAACAGATAGTCAGAAGACACCTTGTAACATGGAAAATTTAAATTTTTGGTTTAGCTTAATTCAAACCATATTTAATGGTTTAAAAAATAATTAACATGGACTCAGTTTGAAAAATTATGTATGCAGTGAGAATGTTAAAACACAGCCTGCTTAAATGTCTGAGAACTAAAAGGATCTATTTCTATTTGGTGCCAACTTCTGGCTCTACACCAGATGGGCCTACTAATGGCTGTGGTCCTGTGAGTTTTAAGAGGAATTGAAGAGATGGAAAAGTTCGATCTTAATGCTTCTCTTCACTACCCACAGAATAGCTCTCCTCATAATTATACCTCCTCAAAAATCAGAGAAATCTATGTCCTATTCAGTATATTCTTGGTTTTAATGAATCTAAGATTGTGTTTAAATATATTATGTTTGGTGAGCTTTGCTTTTATCTCCAACAAATTGTCATGTTTCCCTTTAAGAGAATACTTTGCATTCAGTTGTCATAGCAACAAAATGTGCTAGTAGGCTGAAAAACTGACATTTCCCCCTGATGTTTATTATTCATGATGCAGACACCATTTTCCCCATCACCTCCATCAGCACTAAGGGGTCTCTACATTTAAATGTAAATTGACCAGAAAACGATAAAAGGCTCTACTTTTACTGGTCATGAAAGGTTCCTGTCTTTGCCATTTTTTTTCCTTCTTCAGAAAGGATATGATCTTTAAAAGTTGAATGGACATTTGCCATTCCACCAAAATCTTGGACCTTTCTTATGTACATACTATGCAAAAGGAGAGGGAAAATTGCTCTTACCAACACAGGGAATAACCCTGACTAACATTTATACAGAGAAATTTACACTTTCAAAGAATTTGCACAAACATCTCAACCAGCTGTCTCTTCTGGACTCTAGACAGGCTTAAAATGTAATGCCTTCTATACAATGTTTAAAACAATAGCATAAAAGATCATTGTGCTTCCTGTTTTAAAATAAGATATTCACACTTCCTTCAGGAGGACTTCATAAAATGAGGGTTTCTACAGGGATAGGACTCTGTGAGACCACACAGAAGTACTGATTCCCACAACCTCATCCAGTCTGTCTTTCCTCAGACAACATGTTCAGCATGGTTTCTTTTTCCCAAGAACAGAGGATACAAGAAGGTGAAAAGCTTCAGCCCATTCAACATTTGTATAGTATAAAACCACAGAAGCAAACACATAGGTGAACTCCTCTTTCTTTGTTCATTTCCATTTTTAGACATTTAAAAATAAAGAACATTAATTTTTCTTTTCATTATTTTGGTGATCAAATGGATAGGGCTGAGATTTTGATCTGGACATGAAGGAACTAATTGTTTGAATTGAAAAAAAATGCTTTCTTGAAGTCTTTGGGAAAATGTTTTAATGCTAACTCCAACTCCTAATAATTAGAATTTATAAGCACTTTCATATCAATAGAGTTATCTTGCAATTAGTCAGAAGGCTATAGGCAAGGAACAGAAGTCCCCTTCATTTCTCCTAATTCTATTTATTCTTAGGTAAAACCTTCCCTGAATTCTTGGCACATTTTCCTTCCTCAGTAAGTGGAATCTAAAACACAGTATCCCTTTTTCTTTGTCTATTGTTATTGTTATTGTTGTTGTTAAGGCTCTTTTAGAAACTCAAAGTTTATGCTGGGAGCATCAGTGATGCCTTTACAGTGTCGAGGCAGTGTGGCAATATAATTAGATACTCAAGTAATAAAATTCAGACACACTCTGGTTTAAGTTCTTGCTATGCTACTCATTAGGCATGTGATTATGGAAAGATAAACTCTCTAGGCTTTAATTTCTTCACTAGCAAAATTTTAACCTATCACAGTGGTATTATTCATGTTATATGCTTAGCCCAATATCTGGCATATAGTAATAGTGTCCTCAATGCTAGTTATTTTTTAATAAGGAAGCAGGAACTAAGTAAGCATGGATCACCCCTAGAAATTTGTCCTTTAGCCAAATATTGGAAGTTTATTTATTTATTTATTTTTGCTTCATTGATTTCATCAAAAAGGTGGTACAGGGTCTATTACAGGCCAAGAAAATTAGCAAACCTACCACTGAATGATTTTTGCCACATTCACAATAGCTTCATAGAATCAAATGAAGAGATCATTGAAGTCACCTAGTTAGAAACTACTTGAGATACACACAGTAATATTGTTCTTAAAAGTCACCAATGAAGTATTCTATATTCCACCATATTTTTCTTGGATCTATTTGGAAACTCTCTGGCTAATATTTAAAACAACTTTTTTAAAAATCTTCAATGACAAAGAACCACTGATCTTCATGATTGTTTTAATAATCCTTAACTGAGCAAAAACTTAATCACAGAATTTTGGGCATCAGATTTGGAAATGATGTTGGAGTTTTGCTAATCTGAAGAACTCCATTTAAAGATAAAAAAATAAGGCTGTTATAAAAATTGACATGCCCAAATGCGTGAAGATAGTAAATGCAGATGGCCTGGAATCCAAGCCTCCCACTTCCTAATCCATTGTCTATGCCATGAAATCATTCTATGAAGCACTGACTCTGTGATAGACATTGCTACTTGTCTTACTTTGAATTCTGCTGCTAGAGGAGCCTGGGACAAGAACTTGGGTACAGATAGCTCACATGGGAAGTGATCCTAAGAAACTTTAGTGAATAAGTGGGGAGACAGGGAAGAGAGAGAAGATACTAAAGTGTGTGTTACTGAGTAAATTACCCTGTGAAGAACTGAATCTCAAACCTGCTGGAGACCAGGAAATTTAAAAATATATATTTATAAAGCATCTCTGAACTTTTATTAAGTATTAGATGGTTAGGGAATTTATTCACTGATCTCCTGTCACTTTAATACCATCACCTTCCCAGGCTGCACCTTTGTGGGGGGTCAAGCAGCCTCCAGTGATTTAAGGATAGAGCTGAGATACAAAAGCAGAGATACTATAGAGTGCTTGATATGACATGATCTGCCCTCTACAACTATACTAAAAACTGGTGGACTGAAAGGGATATTGTGAGAGACAATACAAGTGTCTGTGACACTACCGTTCACTAGTATGCAATAATGTCCCCCTTCTGAACATTCTTAACTACAATAGGATGGAACCATATGAAATTAAAATGCACAATGAGGTTCTGTCACTTATAATCTGAGGTAATTAAAACCTCACGTGCAATTCTCCAGTACTTCTCCTTCCCTGCCATTGCAATCATGAAGGGAGGCCCTGAGGTGGCATGGCAAAAGACCAAGGCACCTAGACTATAGTCATTATATGGGGGACAGCTACCTTTTGGAGACATGTTGATGACATGGCTCCCAAGATGCCAAAACATGCAGCCGTCCTACTGGTCCCTGCCGAGAAGTGGCAGTGGAGCAGGGAGCAGTCTGGTGGTGGCCCACATAGGTTGGAGCACAGGCAGTGAGCATGGCTTGTTGCTGCATGGAGCCTGCCATGCAGGTGAGTTGGGCCTGAGGCACTGCAAGCCAAGGAGTGCCAACCTGTCACCTTTTGCCAGCCAGATCTGGACATGGTAGGAATGTTTGCTACAGAAGACCACCTTATGTAGTACTGCAGCCCAGAACCTGCAAGCATAGACCATCCAACAACCTCAACCTCCAACTTCCTGACCTGAGTGGAAAAAATGGAAGTGGGGAAAACCTACCTGTATGGAAGTTGGGACTCAAGAGTTGATCAAAGTTAGTACTTTTCCACATGCTAATTATTTTGGACCAATAGCAGTGACCCAAGTGCTATATAAACCCCTAGACTAGCACACTCAGATAAAACCTGCTATGGGAATCCCTTTGCAATGCAAGAGTTTTATTCCTGTTGACATTCTTCAATAAATTATACTCTTACACTCTCTCATCCTTTTCTGTGGATTTCATTGTTTGAATTCACAAGATAAGAAGTGAGGGGAAAAAAAGAAATCGACAGTGAGCTGCTGGGGTCTGCTGCAGCACTGGAGGGCATGGCCCATTCTGGAAGGTAGTACAGCAATTTCTCAGAAAACTTGGAATGGAAACAGCATTTGACCCAGTTAACCCACTCCTAGGTTTATACCCAAAGTATTTAAAATCAGCATACTACAGTGACACAGTCACATCAATGTTTATAGCAGCTCAATTTACAATAGCTAAACTAAGGAACCAACTGGGTACCTTTCAGCAGATGAATGGATTACTTCACTTAGCATTATATTCTCCAACTCCATCCATTTTTTCTGTAAATGCCATGATTTTATTCTCTTTTAATGCTGAGTAATATTCCATTGTGTATATAAAACCACAGATTCTTTATCCATTCATCTACAGAAGGGCATCTAGGTTAGTTCCACAGTTTGTCTATTGTGAATTGCGCTGCTATAAACATTGATATGGCTGTGTTCATGTAGTATGCTGTTTTTAAGTCCTTTGGAAATAGACTGAGGAGTGGGATAGCTGGGTTATAAGGTGGTTCCATTCCCAGTTTTCCAAGGAATCTCCATGCTGCTTTCCAGATTGGTTGCACAAATTTGCAGTCCTTTTCCCCACATCCTTCCTAACACTTATTTTTTTTTTTTTTTTGTATTCTTGATGACTGCCATTCATTTGCACATAAATGGATGGAGTTGGAGAATATCATGCTAAGTGAAGTGAGCCAATTCCAAAAAAACAAAGGCCAAATATTTTCTCTGATAAGTGAATGCTAATCCATAATGCAGGGGTGGGAGGCATGGGACAGGATGAGTGGAGGAACTTTGGATTAGGCAAAGGGGAGAGAGGGGAGGGGGTATGAGGGTAGGAAAGATTGTGGAATGAGATGGACATTATTACCCTAGGTACACATACAATTGCATGAATGGTGTGACCCTACTTCATATACAACCAGGGAAGTGAAAAATTGTGCTCCATTTGTGTACAATGAATTGAAAAGTATTCTGCTGCTTTGTATAACTGATTAGAAAAAAAATAAAAAACAGATGAATAGATAAAGACAATGTGAGACACACACACAATGGAATATTACTCAGCCATAAAGAAGAATTAAATTATGGCATTTTCTGGTAAATGAATAGAACTGGAAAATAACATCTAAATGAAATAAGCCAATCCCCAAAAAACAAAAGGCCAGATGTTTTCTCTGATCTGCAGATGCTAATTCACAATAAGAGGAGGGGTTAGGGAAGAATGGAAGTACTTTGAATTAGATGAAGGGAAGAGAAGAAGAATGGGATTAAAAAAGATAGTAGAATGAATCAGATGTCATATATGATTATACAACAAATGTAATTCTACATCATGTAAAACCAAAAGAATAGGAAGTTATAGTCCTTATGTGTTTAATATGTAAAAATACATTATACTATCATGTATAACTAATTAGAACCAATAAAAATTTAAAATTTAAAAACCCCTGCTATTTAGCATTATGATAGACTATGCCATTTTGAAGTCACATCCCTGATGAGAACATTTAGCACATCTTTGTCAGCAAAGATTCAAGATGTTCAAAGACACTTTTATTCGGATATATAGATGATATAAATATTACTACACTGAATTTTCATCACCTCTTTCTTTTTTGGACTGAGAAACATGTCTTTAAAGGTCTTCCAGAAACATATAAATAGCAGCCAGACCCAACCTTCAAACTTCTGGTCTTAGATATACCACTCTGTAACACCTCTTGAATTTACCCACGGATGATGCCAACTCACATGGTTTCTGTTCTTATCATAATATAGGACTCGCCAAATACCTGAATCTAAATCTACTTTTCCTTCACTGATTAGCCTTTGTTTACTTGTTCCTACTTTCTCTGACCTGTTTTTGATTTTTATACTTTTACTTAGTACTGAAAACAATGAAGCAAATATACTCTGGAAATAAGAGAGAAATAGGACAACTATTGAGAATTTTACTTTTTACTAAGGCATCAGGAGCCTTCCCAGGTAGCTGGATATCATGCCCTATCCCAGCAAATTTGGTAAAGAAATTCTAATGGACATTCCAAATGTCATGCAAAAGCATTCTAGAGTCCCATACCATAAGATGAATGTGTTGAGATGCATTTATTTTTCTTCCATTTACTTTCAGAAATAAATTGGTCCAATGCAGTTCTTTAGCTACATGAGTATGACCATTGCCATTGGGCAAGGTAGAAGAATAATGTTCAATTCTTACACTTCAAACAATTATATTTAAGCCTAATGGTTGCATTTATGTCATGTTGCTTCTTATGCTATAATTAAATTAACTCAAATTAGTTTCTCCCTCACCTCACCCTCATCCCAGTGCTTCCCACAATTGCAGTGCTTTGAATTTCCATTTATCATCTAAAAATCTGGGTAATCTCATAAAGGAACTACTAACATGGTAGTCAAAATAACACTGAAATACATTGTATAATAGTGAGGCACGGGTCAGGGAGAGGCAGGAGGAAGAATTCTGAAATCATATTTTTAATGATAATGCTTTGTTTAGTCAGTATATGTCTGCTTTGTGACATACAGTTTTAGGGAGTGTCAATGATATTTATTCATATGAAGATATATTCAAATTTTCCAGGAAGACAATCCAATATGTGATAAGATATATAAGTAGATGTAGATGTATATAGATAGATAATAGATAATGAAATAACAGGAAAGAGTTCTTAGAGAAATTTCCAAATTTCCATTTGATCTGTGTCTTTGGAGCATAAATAGTATTTAATCACATCTAGATCGTAGTTTTTGGTGAAGTATTTTAGGCAAAGGGAATAGATAACATGAGAAAATGTATCAAGGTAGCAAAATGAGAGCAGATACTTCAGGTTGGCTGAGGCATATGATCCATGAAGGGGAGCAGTGCTTAGTAAATCTGGAGAGGCAGATTCAGAGATAGATCACAAAGGGTCTTGAATGACAGACTGAGGGACTTATACATAATATAGTTGATAATGCAGTACTGATGATGAGTTTTGACCAGGAAAGTCATGAGATGAGATGGTGTTTCAAACCTGTCAACTGTGTGTTCAATGGATTATAAGTGAGTAGGAATGTGTGTATGTGTGTGTGTGTGATGGTGGGAAATCACTATAATTATGAAAAGGCATATTACACATACACACCTTTAACTACATATATTTTATTGCATATATTCCATAACAAAAGTAAAATAACTTTCTTTGAAAGCATTTTGATATATTTTGTTCACCATTCCACTTGAGAAATTTATACCCAGGAGTGAGCCTTTGATGGGAGCATAAGAACATTATTTTTCTTCGACTGATCACTCATTTCCTGTGGGACTTTCATAATGTTATGATTTGAATATGAGGTACCCTCTAATAAGCTCACATTATAGAAAATGCAGGAAAGTTCAGACATGAAATCATTAGATTATGATAGGTATAACATAATCACTGCATTAATCCATTTAATGGATTAATAATTTGAAAGGACTACTGTACTGGGTGACAATTTAGGCAGGTGAGGCATGGCTAGATGAAGTGGGTTACTGGGGCCTTGCCCTTGGGGATTATATTTTATACCCAGAATCTCTCTCTCTCTCTCTCTCCCTCCCCCCCCCTCTCTCTCTCTCTTTCTCTCTGCTTCCTAGGTGAGATTAGGTAAGCAGTTTCCTTCTACAAGGCCTTTCTACCATGATACTCTGCCTCATCTCCATCCCAGAGCAATGGAGTTAGTCAGCTATGGACTGAGACTTCTAAAACTATGACTCCAAATAACCTTTTTCTCCTATAAATTATTATTTGTTTATATTCTAAGTTGTTATATATAACAGCAGAATGTATTACATTTCATATTACATATATAGAGCACATTTTTACATATCTCCACTTGTATACAAAGTATATTCACACCATTCGTGTCTTCACACATGCACTTAGGATAATGATATCCATTTAATTCTACCATCTTTTTTGTTACCCCCCTTGCCCCCTCACTTACCCTCCCTCCCCATTGACTTTTCTAGTTTTCCCCTAATCCTCCTATGCTCTCCGTCCCAACCCCACTGTGAATACGCCTCCTTATATCAGAGAAAACATTCGGCATTTGGCTTTTTGGGATTGGCTAACTTCACTTAGCATTATATTCTCCAACTTCATCCATTTGCCTGCAAAATGCCATGATTTTATTCTATTTAATTGCTGAGTAATATTCATTGTATATATATATATATATATATATATATATATATATATATATATATATATATATATATATATACCAAAGTTTCCCAATCCATTAACCTACTGAAGAGCATCTAAGTTGGTTCCACAGTTGTTTAGCTATTGTGAATTGTGCTGCTATAAATATTGATGTGCTTGTGTCCCTGTAGTATGCTGTTTTTAAGCCCTTTGGGTATAGACCAAGGAGTGGGATAGCTGGGTCATAAGGTGGTTCCATTCCCAGTTTTCCGAGGAATCTCCATACTGCTTTCCAGATTGGGTGCACTATTTTGCAGTCCCACCAGCAAGGTATGAGTGTGCCATTACCCCCACATCCTCATCAACATTTATTGTTCTTTGTGTTCTTAATAGCTGCCATTCTGAGTGGATTGAAATGAAATCTTTGAGTAGTTTTGATTTGCATTTCTCTAATTGCCAGAGATGTTGAACATTTTTTCATGTATTTGTTGATTGATTGTATATGTCCTTCTGAGAAGTGTCTGTTCAGTTCCTTAGCCCATTTATTGATTGGGTTAATTTGTTGGTGGTGGTGGTGGTGTGTGTGTGTGTGTGTGTGTGTGTGTGTGTGTGTGTGTGTATGTTAAGATTTTTAAGTTCTTTATATATTCTAGAGACCAGTGCTCTATCTGATGTATGTGTTATTAAATTTATTTCCCAATTAGTAGGTTCTCTATTCACCTCACTGATTGTTTCTTTTACTGAGAAGAAAATTTTTAGTTTGAATCCATCCCATTCATTCATTCTAGATTTTAATTCTTGTGCTATATGAGTCTTATTAAGGAAGTAGGGGCCTAATCCGATATGATGGATATTTGGGCCTACTTTTTCTTCTATTAAACATGTGGTCTCTGGTTTAATTCCTAGGTCCTTGGTCCACTTTGAGTTGAGTTTTGTGCATGGTGAGAGATAGGGGTTTAATTTCATTTTGTTGCATATGGATTTCCAGTTTTCCTACCACCATTTGTTCAAGAAGCTATCTTTTCTCCAATGTATGTTTTTGGCACCTTTATCTAACATAAGATAACTGTAGTTGTGTGGGTTAGTCTCTGTGTCCTCTATTCTGTACCATTGGTCTACAAGTCTATTTTAGTGCCAATACCATGCTGTTTTTGTTACTATTGCTCTGTAGTATAGTTTAATGTCTGGCATAGTGATGCCACCTGCTTCACTCTTCTTGCTAAGTAAAGATTGCTTGCCTATTCTGGGTTGCTTATTTTTCCAGATGAATTTCATGACTGGTTTTTCTATTTCTATGAGGAATGCCATTGGGATTTTGATTGGAATTGCTTTGAATCTATTTAATGCTTTCGGTAGTATAGTCATTTTGACAATATTAATTCTGCCTATCCATGAACAAGGTTGATCTTTTCCATTTTCTAAGGTCTTTAATTTCTTTCTTTAGTGTTCTGTAGTTTTTGTTGTAGAGGTCTTTCACCCATTTTGTTAGGTTAGTTCCCAGTTTTTTTTTTTTTTTTTTTTTTTGAGGCTATTTTAAATGGAGTAGTTTTCCTCATTTCCCTTTCAGAAGATTTGGCACTGATATACATAAATACCTTTGATTTATGGGTGTTGATTTTGTATCCTGATACTTTACTGAATTCATTTATTAGTTCTAAAAGTTTTCTGGTGGAATTTTTTGGGTCTTCCAAGTATAAAATCATATCGTAAGCAAATGGTGATAATTTGAGTTCTTCTTTTCCTATCCATATCCCTTTTATTTCTTTTGTCTGTCTAATTTCTCTGGCCAGTGTTTCAAGTACTATGTTAAATAAAAGTGGTGAAAGGGGGCATCCCTGTCTTGTACCAGTTTTTAGACGTAATGCTTCCAATTTTTCTCCATTTAAAATGATGTTAGCCTGGGGCTTAGCATAGATAGCTTTTATAATGTTGAAATATGATCTTGTTATTCCTAGTTTTTCTAGTATTTTGAACATTAATGGTGCTGTACTTTGTCAAATGCTTTTTCTGCATCTATTGAGGTGATCATATGGTTTTTATCTTTAAGTCTATTTATGTGATGAATTATATTTATTTATTTATTTATTTTATTTATTTTTTTTTTTTTGGTACGGGGATTGAACTCAGGGGCACTTGACCACTGGGCCACATCCCCAGCCCTTTTTTGTATTTTTATTAGAAGCAGGGTCTCATTGAGTTACTAAGTGCCTCGCCATTGCTGAGGCTGGCTTTGAACTCGCAATCCTCCTGCCTCAGCCTCCCAAAGTGCTGGGATTACAGGCGTGCGCCACCGCGCCTGGCTTATTTATTGATTTTTGTGTGTTGAACAAACCTTGCATCCCTCGGATAAAACCCACTAGATCACAGTGCGCTATCTTTTTTGATATGTTTTTGTATTCAATTTTCCAGAATTTTATTGAGAATTTTTGCATCTATTGTCATCAGGGATATTGGTCTGAAGTTTTTTTTCTTTGGTGTGTCTTTGCCTGGTTTTGGGATCAGAGTGATATTGGCTCCATAGAATGAATTTGGATGGTCCCTTTTTTTCTATTTCCTGAATTATTCTGTAGGTTAGGCATTTTCACTACAATGTGCCTTGGTGTGGATGTGTTGTGGTTTTGTACACTTGGTGTTTGGTAAGCCTCTTGAATTTGGTTTTATTTAATTTAATTTCTTATGCATGCTTTTAGAGTGCAATTCCTTTCATATTACATATAAAGAGCAGTTTTCCAAGTCATCGGTTTTACACAAAATATTTTCATACCATTTGAGTTTTTATACATGCACTTAGTATATTGATGTCCAACTCCTTCTGCCATTGTTTGTATCCCCTTGCCCCTTTCCCTCCCCTCCCCCTCTTTTCTATCTAAAATTCCTTTATTCCTCTCATCCCCCCTCCCTTGACACTATAATTCAGTATCATCATAGCAAAGGAATCACTCAACATTTGGTTTTCTGGGATTGGCTAACTTCACTTAGCATTATTTTCTCCAACTCCATCAATTTACCTGTAAATGCCATGATTTTATTCTCTTTTAGTGCTGAGTAGTGTTCCATTGTGTATATATACAAAAGTTTCCCTATCCATTCATCTATTGATGGGCATCGGGTTTGTTTCCACAGTCTAGCTATTGTGAATTGTGCTGCTATGAACATTGATGTTGCTATGTCCCTGTAGTATGCTATTTTTAAGTCCTTTGGGCAAAGAGTGGGATAACTGGGTCAAATGGTTGTTACATTCCAAGTTTTCCTGGAAATCTCCATACTGCTTTCCAAATTGGCTGCACCAATTTGCAGCCCCACGAGCAATGAATGAGTGTGCCCTTTTCCCCACAAACTCGCCAGCATTTATTGTTGTTTGAGTTTTTGAAAGCTGCCATTCTGACTGAAGTGAGATGAAATCAGAGTAGTTTTGATTTGTATTTCTCTAATCGCTAGAGATGTTGAACATTTTTTTCATATATTTGTTGATTGATTATATATCCTCTTCTGAGAAGTGTCTTTCAGTTCTTTAGCCCATTTATTGATTGGGTTGTTTGTTTTTTTTGGTGTAAAGGTTTCTGAGAGCTTTATGTATTCTTGAAGTTAATGTTCTGTCTGATGTGCATGTGGTAAAGATTTGCTCGCATTCTCTAGGTTCTCTGTTCACCTCACTGATTGTTTCTTTCTTTTAATTTTCAAATTTATTTTTTATTTTAAGTTGTTAGAAATAACAGCAGAATGTATTACATTTCATATTATACTCATAGAGCACATTTTTACATATCTCTGGTTGTATGAAAAGTATATTCATACCATTCCTGACTTCATACATGAACTTAGGGTAATGATATCCATCTCATTCTACCATCTGTTTTTTTTTCTTCACCCTTTTGCCTCTCCCATCCCCTCCCTCTCCATTGGCCATTCTAGTGTTCCTCTAATCCTCCTATGCTCCCCACCCCAACCCCACTGTGAATCAGCCTCCTTATATCAGAAAAAACTTTTGGCATTTGGGTATTGGGGATTGGCTAATTTCGCTTAGCATTATATTCTCCAATTTCATCCATTTACCTGTGAGTGCCATGATTTTATTCTCTCTTATTGCTGAGTAATAATCCATTGTGTATATATACCACATTTTCCTTATCCATTCATCTACTGAAGGGCATCTAGGTTGGATCGATAGTTTAGCTATTGTGAATTGTGCTGCTATATACATTCATGTGGCTGTGTCCCTGTAGTATGCTGTTTTTAAGTCCTTTGGGTATAGACCAAGGAGTGGGATAGCTGGGTCATAAGGTGGTTCCATTCCAAGTTTTCTAAGGAATCTCCATACTGCTTTCCATATTGGCTGCACCATTTTTCACTCCCACCAACAATGTATGAACGTGCCATTTTCTCCACATCTTTGCTAACATTTATTGTTGTTTGTGTTCTTAATAGCTGCCATTCTGACTGGTGTGAGATGAAATCTTAGAGTGGTTTTGATTTGCATTTCTCTAATTGCCAGAGATGTTGAACATATTTTCAAGTGATTGTTGATTGATTCTATATCTTCTTCTGAGAAGTGTCTGTTCAATTCCATGGCCCCTTTATTGATTGGGTTATTTGTTTTTTTTGGTGTTAAGATTTTTAAATTCTGTATATATTCTAGAGATTAGTGCTCTATCTGATGTGTGTATGGTAAATATTTGTTCCCAATTAGTAGGCTCTTTATTCACCTTACTGATTATTTCTTTTGCTGAGAAGCTTTGTAATTTGAATCTACCCGATTTATTGATTCTTGGTATTAATTCTTGTGCTATAGGAGTCTTATTAAGGAACTTGCAGCTTAATCCAACATGTTGGAGATGAGAGCTTACTTGTTCTTCTATTAGGTGTAGTGTCTCTGGTTTAATTCCTAGATCCTTGATCCACATTGAGTTGAATTTTGTGCATGGTGAGAGATAGAGGTTTAATTCCATTTTGTTGCATATGGATTTCCAGTTTTCCCAGCACCATTTGTTGAAGAGGCTATCCTTTCTCGACTGTACATTTTCGGCGCCTTTGTCTAATATAAGATAACTGAAATTATATGTGTTAGTCTCTGTGTCTTCTATTCTGTACCATTGGTCTACCAGCCTATTTTGGTGCCAATACCATGCTGTTTTTGTTACTATTGCTCTGTAGTATAATTTAAGGTCTGGTATAGTGATGCCACCTGCTTCACTCCTCTTGCTAAGGATTGCTTTAGCTATTCTGGGTCTCTTATTTTTCCAGATGAATCTCATGACTGCTTTTTCTATTTCTATGAGAAATGTCATTGGGGCTTTGATTGGCATTGCATTAGATCTGTATAGTGCTTTTGGTAGTATGGTCATTTTGACAATACTGATTATTTCTTTTGCTGAGAAGAAGCTTTTTATTTGAATCCATCTCATTTACTAATGTTTGGTTTTCAGTCCTTGCGCTAGAGGGGTCTTACTGAGGAAATTGGGGCCTAATCCAAAATGTTGGAGATTTGGGCCTACTTTTTCCTCTATTAAGTGCAAGGTCTCTGGTTTCATTTCTAGGTCCTTGATCCACTTTGAGTTGTGTTTTGTGCATGGAGAGAGATAGATGTTTAATTTCATTTTATTACACAAGGATTTCCAGTTGTTTTTCAACACCATTTGTTGAAGAGGCTTTCTTTTCTCCAATGTACATTTTTTTGCACCTTTGTCTAATATAAGATAACTGTACATGTGTGGGTTACTCTCTGTGTCTTCTATTCTGTACCATTGGTCTAATGGTCTGCTTTAATGCCAATATCATGCTGTTTTAGTTACTATTGCTTTGTAATACAATTTAAGGTCTGGAATAGTAATGCCACCAGCTTCACTCTTCTTGCTAAGAATTGCTTTGGCTATTCTGGGTCTCTTATTTTTCCAGAAGAATTTCTTTTTCTTTTTCTATTTCTATGAGGAATGACATTGGGATTTTGATTGGGATTGCATTAAATCTGTATAATGCTTTTGGTAGAATAGTCGTTTTGACAATATTAGTTCTACCTATCCATGAACAAGGTAAATCTACCCAGCTTCTAAGATCTTCTTTAATTTCTTTCTTTAGTGTGCTATAGTTTTCATTGTACAGGTCTTTCACTTCTTTTGTTAAGTTGATTCATGTAAGCTGCCTGGTACCGAAACCCGGGAAGAAATCTCGGAGGCAGAGAAAAGCTTTTACTACTTTTACTTCTACTTTCTTAGAGAGCTTAGAGAGGGAAAGAAAGATTTTTAGAGAGGGAAAGAAAGATTTTTAGAGAGAAAGATTAAAGCTAGCTTTTCTTCTTGTCTTAGAGAGAAAGAAAGATAGAGCTTCTTAGAGAGAAAGAAAGATAGAGCTTAGCTTAGAGAAAGATTAGAGCTTCTTTCTTCTCTCTTCTATTTTTTCTTCCTTCTTCTTTCTTCTGTCTTCTGTCTTCCTTGGGAGCCTCGGCCTAACTCTGACCAGTCATTACTTCTTCTATCTGGTTTCTCTTCTGTAACCGCTTCTCTGCCTACGTTCTGGCCGCTCTCTTGATTCTTCTGACCGACCGAGTGACTGCCCGACTGACCGAATTCTCCGTTCTCCTAACTCGGACCGCTTTCACCCAGTTATATACCTTCAGCTTTGCAGGTGCCTACAGGTGCGTCACATACATATCAGGTGGAACTTGTGGCTTCCAGCTAGCTGCAACAGCCCTTCCTAATTAGGGCTCCTTCAGATTCACATGTATTTTATTTTATTTTTTTACATTATAGTAAATGGGGTGGATTTCCCACTTTCTCTTTCTGAGAATTTGTTAATGTTGTACAGAAATACCTTAGATTAATGGGTATTGATTTTCTATCCAACCATTTTTCTGAATTCGTTTATTAGATCTAGAAGATTTCTGGTGGAGTTTTTTGGATCTTCTATGTATAGAATCATATCATCTGCAAATCATGATAATTTGAGTTCTTCTTTTCCTATTTGTATCCCTTTTATTTCTTTCATCTGTCTAATTGCATTGGCTAGGGTTTCAAGAACTATGTTAAATAATAGTGCCGAAGGAGGACATTCCTGTCTCGTTCCAGTTTTTAGAGGGAATGCTTTCAGCTTTTCTACATTTAGGATGATGTTGGCCTGGGGCTTAGCATAGATGGCCTTTACAATGTTGAGTTATGTTCCTGTTATCCCTATTTTTTCTAGCGTTTTGAACATGAAGGGGTGTGGTATCTTGTGAAATGCTTTCTCTGTGTCAATTGAGATGATCATATGATTTTTATCTTTGAGTCTATTGATGTGGTGAATTACATTTATTGATTTCCTTATGTTGAACCAACCTTGCATTCCTGGAACAAACCCCACTTGATCATGATGTACTAATTTTTTTATATGTTTTTGTATTCGATTTGCCAATATTTTATTGAGGATTTTTTTGATCTATCTTCATTAGTGATATTGGTCTGAAGCTTTCTTTCTTTGATTTTTCTCTGCCTGGTTTTGGAATCAGGGTAATAAGGGCCTCATAGAATGAGTCTGGAGGGGTTCCTTCATTTTTTATTTCATGGAATATTTATGAAGAATATTAGTTATTCTTTAAAGGTCTTGTAGAACTCAGTTGTGTATCTATCTGGACCTGGGCTTTTCTTTGTTGGTAGGTTTTTTATGGCATCCTCTATTTCTTTGCTTGAAACTTATCTATTTAAATTGTGTATATTATCCTGATGTAGTTTGGGTATCTCATATATTTCTAGAAAATTGTCGATGTCTTCATTATTTTCTATTTTGTTGGAGTATAGATATTCAAAATTAATTTCTAATTGTCTTCTGTATTTCTGTAGTGTCCATTGTGATGTTTCCTTTTTCATCACATATATTGGTAATTTGAGTTTTCTCTCTCCTTTTCTTAGTTAGCATAGCTAATGGTTTATCAATTTTATTTATTTTTTCAAAGAACCAACTTTTGGTTCTGTGGATTTTTTCAATTGTGTTTTTTGTTTCAATTTTATTGAGTTCTGCTCTGATTTTAATCATGTCCTGTCCTCTACTGCTTTTGGAGTGAATTTGTTCTTCTTTTTCTAGGTCTTTGAGGTGTAACGTTAATTCATTTATTTATCGACCTTTTCTTCTTAGAAGGAATGAACTCCACGCAATGAATTTTCCTCTTCGTACTGCCTTCATAGTGTCCCAGAGATTTCAATATGTTGTATCAGTGTTCTCATTTACCACTAAGAATTTTTTAATCTCCTTTTTTGTGGAAGGTATTTTCAAAATTTATTCTAGTTTGTTATATATGACAGCAGAATGTAGTTCAATTCATGTTACACAAATAGAGCACAATTTTTCATGACCCTGCTTGTACACAAAATAGAGTCACACCATTGGCATAATCTTTTTTGATGTCTTCTGCAACCCATTGTTCATTCAATAGCTTATTATTTAGTCTCCATGTTGGAGTAGGTTTTGTTTCTTATTTTATCATTGATTTCTAGTTTCATTCCATTATGATCTGATAGTATGCAGGGTAGTGTCTCTACTTTTTCATATTTGCTTAGAGTTGCTTTATGGCATAATATATGATCTATTTTAGAGAATGGTCCATGTGCTGCTGAGAAGAAAATGTACTGACTCGTTGATGGATAATATACTCTTTATATATCAGTTAAATCTAAGGTATTGATTGTAATTATTGAGTTCTACAGATTTTTTGTTTAGCTTTTGTTTGGAAGATCTATCCATTGGTGAAAGCGGTGTATTAAGGTCACCTAGATTTATCATGTTATGGTCTATTTGGCTCTTGAACTTGAGAATGGTTTGTTTGATGAACGTGTATGCTCCATTATTTGGGGCATATATATTTATGACAGTTATTTCTTGTTGATGTATGATTCCCTTAAGTAGTATGAAATGTCGATCCTTATCTCTTTTGATTACCTTTGGCTTGAAGTCTACTTTGTTTGATATGAGGATGGAAACTTCTGCTTGCTTACATAGTTCGTGTGAGCGGTATATTTTATCCCATCCTTTCACCTTCAGTCTGTGGGCGTCTTTTCCTATGAGATGTGTCTCTTGAAGGCAGCATATTGTTGGGTATTTTTTTTTTAAATCCAATCTGTCAGCCTATGTCTTTTAGTTGGTGAGTTTAGTACGTTAACATTCAGGGTTATTATTGAGCTATGATTTGTATTACTAGTCATTTTTAGTTTAATTTAATTTAATTTAATTTTTGGCATTTAGCTTGACTTGATTTCTCCTATTGTTAGTTTTCCTTTATTGTAGTTCTTCCCTTTGCAGGTTTTCATTGTTGTTTTTCAATTCTTCCTCGTGGAATATTTTGCCAAGAATGTTTTCTAGTGCCGGCTTTCTCATTGCAAATTCTTTTAGCTCTTGTTTATCATGGAAGGTTTTTATTTCATCATCAAATCTAAAGTGTAATTTTGCTGGATAGAAAATTCTTGTTTGGAATCCCTTATCTTTTAGAGTCTGGTATATGTTGTTCCAGGCTCTCCTTGCTTTGAGAGTCTGGGTTGAAAAAATCTGCTGATATGTGAACTGGTTTTCCTTTATAGGTTATCTGATTATTCTCTTACAACATTTAAAATACTATCCTTATTTTGTATGCTAGGCATTTTCATTATGCTAGGCCTTTCTGTAGATCTGTTGTAATTTTGTACATTTGGCATCATATCTGCTTCTTGTATTTGGTTTTCAAATTCATTCTTCTTGTTTGGGAAATTTTCTAATATTATTTCATTAAAGAGATTTTGTATTCCTTTGGATTGATTCTTGCACCTTCCTCAATTCCACTAGAGCTTATATTCAGTCTTTCGATGGTATCCCATAATTCTTGGATATTTTGTTCATGGTTTCTTACCATCTTCACTGTGTGGTCAACTTTATTTTCAATATTATATATTTTGTCCTCATTGTCTGAGCTCCTATCTTCCAAGTGATCCAATCTATTAGTGATACTATCTATTGAGTTTTTTAAATGGCCTATTGTTTCTTTCTTTTCAAGTATTTCTGTTTGTTTTTTTTTTTATCAGACTCTGTATCTCTTTCTTTTTTAATATTTATTTATTTGCTTTAGTTGTACACAGTGCCTTTATTTTTATGTGGTGCTGAGGATCAAACTTGGCCACACACATGCTAGGCAAACACTCTACCGCTGAGCCACAACCCCAGCCCCTCTATCTGTTTCTTGAAGTCTTTTTTTGCTACCTATATTTGTTCTCTTATCTCTTTGTTGGTGTGATCAATGTTTTCCTGTATTTGATATCTTATCTCTTTATTAGAGAGATCAATTCTTGCCTGTATCTGCTCACTTAGGTCATTTTTTTAAATCCCGAATCATTTTAATTATGTATATTTAGACTTCCTATTCTGACATTTCACCTACTGTGCTTTCTATGGATTCTATTGCTGTAGTATCTTGGTTTGTTTGGGGCATTTTCCTCCCTTGTTTTTTCATGATATCTATGTGTTTTCCTCTCTTGCAGTGTAAGTCTGAGGTATTCCTGTTTCTGTCTTATTGTCTTATATCATCCCTACAGGTTACCCAATGCATAACTTTTAAGGGAAAAATCAATATTACATCAGTCACAGTACCCAACGTACTGCCATATATCAGTTAGTTTCAATTTTTATATTTACAGTTTTGACACTTTAGCCATAAATGATGAGATCAATTATCTTCGCCCATTTAGTCAGTATTTTTGTGTGATGTTTCACTGTATCTAATGATAGAAGGAGGGGACTTATGGGTTGGCTAAAACGTTTGTGAGGTAGGATGTGAGAAGGTCAAGTATTAGATTATTTGACTAGTGAGAGGGTAATCATGGGAATTAGGGTGTTAGTAGGAGAAACAAAAGATAGGTATCCCCATGTAATATTCCCTGTTCCTGGGCCCAAGGTCTGTTCCATGACCTGTAGGCAGAAGCAGAGAATACATGTGGCTCCTGAGTGGGTGGGTATAGCTGGGAATGCACACAGGCAGGCTGAGCTGGAATGATTGTAGGCAGGCAGATCTGGAACACTTGCAGGAGGGCCTAGCAGGAACGCTCACGGGTAGGGGCTTGTTCCCCACCGTCCCCAGCAGGGATGGCATCACTAAGGATGGTGGGCCGAGCTGGGAAAGCATGCCAGAGGGCCTATCTGGAACTCTTGCAGGCCAGAGCTTGTTCCCCTGCCTTCCCCAGCCGGGATGGCATCTCCGAGGTGGGCAGGCCCCCATTCATTTTTCATGTTTAGAAAATATTCTGCTTTTATTTCATTGAATAGATTACTCATTCCTTTGGTTTAGGACTCTGCACCTACCTCTATCCCAATAACTCTTAAATTTGGCCTTTTTATGCTATCCCATATTTCTTGAATGTTCTGATCATAATTTCTTACCATTTTGACTGTGTGATCTATATTTTTGTCAAGACTATATATTTTGTCTTCATTATCTGAGGTCCTGTCTTCCAAGTCGTCTAATCAGTTGGTGATGCTTTCGATTGAGCTTTTAACTTAGTTTATTGTTTCTTTCATTTCCAGAATTTCTGTTTAGTTTCCTTTTAGAACCTCTATCTCCCTATTGAAGTAATCTTTTGCTTCTTGTATTTGTTTTTGTAGTTCTTTGTCAAAATGATCTTTTACTGCCTTTATTTGATCTTTGATATCATTCTTCAGTTCACAGAACATTTTAATTATGTACATCCTGAACTCCGTCTCTGTCATTTCATCTGCTGTGCTTGCCATGGATTCTCATAAGGAGATATGTTGATTTGTTTGGAGCACTTTCTTCTCTTGTCTTTTATATTGCTTATGTTTCTTCTCTTCTAGCACTGTGGAACCATGGCTTTTTCGTTTTTACCCTATAGCATTATAGAGCCCCTGTACGACAATGTTAACAGATCCCCATATGAACAATTTATACCCTAAAACCAGACATTTGCTATTCAGATGTTCACAGTTTGGTCACAATGTACAGAATTACTGAATTCAAATATTATCCCCAATATACTCTGTGGGTTTTTAAAGGGGTTTATAGTTTCTGATGTTGTCCAAAGATATGATATGCTGAGGAAGCAGGAGGTGAGGATATTGAGTTATTATTTCTTAGGAAGTGTGAAGGAGAAATCTATTGAGGTAGTGTAATAGCAACAGAAGATTGAGGAAGTGATTTGTGGTACACAAGTTAGTGGAAAGTCAGAGGTGTACTTAAAACAAACACATGTATATATTAAGAGAAATAAAAAATGTCAAAATATTAGAAATTGGTGGAAAGATAAGGAAAATAAAGTAAATCTAAAAGAGAAAAGAAAAACAATATATAACACAACTTTGATATACTCTTTAGATGTCCCAGTTCTCAAAATACTAACTCATGTATAATACTTGGTTTTACATATGTTGGGAGTGTGAGGGTGGGGAAATAGAGAGGGAGAAAAAAAAAAAGAAACTGAAAAAAAAAACACAAATCAAAAACAAAATATCTTGAAGGAATATTTCCTGCTTCCCTTCACATCCAATAGGTGGAGTCATCTGTTGTCAGCAGTATCTCCACCCTCCTAATGGTGAAGGTAACTAAGGAGTCACCCTACCAGTGTAGCGGCTGCTGGGCAGTTGGGGTGGAGTTACAAACTGTGTATCTGGTCAGCTGGAGTTCCAAGCTAGGACTTGTTCCCCCTGGTAAATGTCGCTGAAAGATGACTGAAGATATAGGCGCCCACTTTCTGCTTCACAGTGTTGAGTCAGATGGAGGGAGCCAGGTGGTGAAGGCAGGAGATGGTGCCAGAAACTGGTTTCAGATACAAGCTCTGCAGCTATCTGTGTGTGGCATGTGTGGTTGTAGGCTGATTTCAGAGCCTGTGTAAATTCCTCAGGTGTGTGCAGGCTACTGTGCATAGGTAATTTTTTTCTGCTGCCGCAGTGTCCGAAGATGGTGGTGGCTGACACATGTTAGCATTAGAGGGCCACACAGGATTGAATCAGTGTTCCTGTGCATGGGAATTTGCCAGGGGTCTTGCATAAAAGCGGTTCTCCACTCCGTTGGGTAGCCTAACGTTCCACACCATTCCCTGCCGGCACTGATGCAGGTAGTCTCCTTCGTTGTTTGTCTCCCATGGTGGAGTCCCATGGGAGTGAGTAGCTTAGGAGACTCACCCCGACACTGTAGTCTGTAGTCCTGTAGCTCCAGACGGGCACAATGACCGTGACTCTTTCATAGGAGCAGAAGTATCATTGGCCACTAAGCAGTATTCTCACTATTTAGTCTCAATTTACCAATTTACACATAGTGCTACCTCTCTCCAGACTGCCATCTTGGATCCATCCTATCCTATTTTCTCTAAATTATTCTTATTGGGTATTTTGGTCATAATGATGAAAATCTGACTAACATACATATTGTGAGCATTTCACCATGCTGTGTGTGTGATTCTATAATTACAATAAATGTATTTTGTCTTGTTATAACATTGCTTGTTTATAACATTGTCTTGTTATAACATTGCTCCTAAACTCCAGCTAACTGCATTGTCTACTTCATAAGAGGAGTGATCCATTCCAATCCTAGAGCAAATACAAGCTGAACAGGATCATTTGCAGCATGATGTTAGCTTCCAAAGTTATTCTTTTTTCTTAGTATTCATTTTTTAGTTGTAGTTGGACATAATACCTTTATTTTATTTATTTATTTTTACATGGTGCTGAGGATGGAACCCAAGGCCATGCACGTGCTAGGCGAGCACTCTACCACTGAGCCACAACCCCAGCCCCAAAAGTGATTCTTTCTTAAGAGTTTTGCTTTGACTAGAAGCTACGCTCTAAAAAGGGTGTGATTGTTGTGTGTTGTGATAACCCAAGTGAGATTCAATAGAGTTTTAAATAAGTCTGGTATTTTAAAGGAAGAGACCAAGATGATCTATATCATTATTTTTTTATATATATTTTTTGGGGGGTGCTGATTGATAACTCCTAAATTTGAGGCTCAGCCAACAGGTTTAATATAAAAAGATGATATTTGAGAGAATTAGCAGATTCAGTCAAGGGTGAGGGGTAGCCTAATGACATGAGTATTGGACAAATTAAGTTTGAAAAGCTAATGGGTCATCCAGAAAGTTAGAAGTATTGACATGGACCTAGGTCACTGATTTTCAAACTTTACTACACATTGGATTCACCTGGGGAACTTTTAAAAATAATAATGCCTGGTTCCTACTGCAGACATTTTTATTTAATTATAATTGTGTATATTTTTGTCATTGGGAATTTTATAATCTGTCTAAATAATTCTAATGTGTAATGGGAATCACTGACATATGCAGTGAAATGGGAGTTAAAGATGAAAACTTATGATGGATATAAAGAGAAGTGATTAAGGCTGTGAGAGTGTTAATGATTACTTAGCAGGTATAAGATAATGATAGAGAACCAGGTGCAGTGGCACATGTCTATAATCTCAGTGCTTGGGAGGCCAAGACAGGAGGATCACAAGTTCAAAGCCAGTGTTAGCAACTTAGCAAAGCCCTAATCAACTTAATGAGACCCTGTATCAAAATTTAAAAAGGGCTAGGGATTTCGTCAGTGGTTGAGTGCCCCTACATTCAATCCCCAATACAAAAAAATAAAATAAAATAATGATAGAGGGCACAGTCTTGGTGGACTCTTTTCCAGTTGTTGGCTATGAAAAAGGAATAGATGGTAGGTAACTGGAGTTAAAGATGTAGCCCCTGGTCACAGAGAGAATAAAATTATGAAAGAAATGTCATGCATCCCATATCATGAATAACAACTATAATTTCTATGTGTCAAAATACCACATGTGGTATTATATCATTATCATCATTATCAATCACCATCATAAACAGCAAAAGCATTATTATCAGCAATGGTAACCAACAGTCACTGAATAGTAACTATGTATAAGTGCATGGGAAATGTTTGGGGAAATTTACACACATTATTTCATTTAATCCTCACAACAATCCTATGGTGTCTCTATTTTATAAATAATGAAAATGAGGTTTAGACAGATGAAGTCATTTGTCTAAGGTCACATATTGGCAAAACTACATTTTATATAGAAATATCTGACTATAGAGCCTCAAATATGCACTCTTGCTATGTTTCTATTGGTTCAGTTAATTACCTGGTATTAACAGAAAATAAGGTGGCATTAATTTTCCAAAGAAATTTCATATCCCTCCTTCATTCGATCCATTTGGAGAGAGTACTGTTTTACAGATGAGAAAACTGACAGAGAGGATATTTGACTTCTTTAAGGTCACATAATTTTATTGATGGATCTTGAATTAGGATAGTGAAGATTTGTAGATTTTACAAACTTTCTTCCTGAAAGATGTCCATGACCCACCATCTCTCCCTGACTGGATGAGATGCCTGTATGCTGTGTTCCCATGGCACCCTGAAATTTTCCTTATGAGCACTTACCATACAACATCATAATTGGTTTGTTAACTATCTCTTTCCTTAGAATATTACCTCAGTGAGAACAAGAATCTTGCCACTCTTATTTGCTTTTGTGTACCAAGCCTTTGATCTAAACCTAACATCTAGTAGGCACACAATAAAAAGTGATTGAATTGAATTTATTGAACATTCTCTAGATGAACAGTAGAAAATAGACAAATGAGGCCAATAGTCCATGTCCTATATACAAGCTTAAACCTGGTTATTAACTACCTTATATATTATAATAATCATCAAAAGATGCAAGAGATAAAGATGGAGGTCTTGTGCATAGCCACATAATTTCCTAGAGTCTTCACACAAAATCAAATCACTTCCTTTCTTTTAATATTCAGGCTAGTGTAACTGGAAAATACACAAGGAAAAAATAACTGTAAAACATTGATGAAAAATTAAAGATGACACAAATAAATGAAATGATATCCCATGCTCATGGATTGGAAGAAAATGTTATTAAAATGTCCAAAGTACCTAAGGAAATGTAAAGATTAAATGCAATCCCTATCAAATCCCATTGGTACTCTTTAAAACAGAAACAGAAAAAATATTGTTCCAAATTTTATATGTAACTACAAAGGACCATTAATATCCAAAAGCATCTTGAGAAATAAGAATGAAGCCAAAGACATCACTCTTCCAATTTCAAAATATTTTACAAAACTATCATAATTAAAATGGTGTGATATAAAGTATGACATAAATTCAGATATATAGAACAATAGACTGGAATAAAGCCATATATATATACAGTCAACTGATCATTGACAGTAGTACCAAGATTACATTGGGAGAAAGGATAATTTCTTCAACAGATGGTACTGGTGAAACTGAATATCATCTACTTGCAAAAGAATGGAATTAGACTCTTTTTCTTATACTATGCACAAAAATCAATTTCAAATGCATCAAAAACTTAAATATAAAAGCAGAAACTATAAAACTCCTAGAAGAAAGTATAGAAGAAAAGTTTCTTAATATTGAATTTGTCAATTATTGCATGGATACAATAGTGGATGTGTAGACAATAAAAGGAAAAACAGTTTAGTGGATCTACATCAAACAATAAAGTTTCTGTACCTTGAAACAATCAACAGAGTAAAAAATCAATCTACAGAATAGGAGAAAACATTTGCAAACCATATATTTTATAATTTATAAAATATAAAAGGAACTCCTACAGAAAAACTAACAACCAAATTTAAAACCTATCTTAATTTGGCAATCCCACTTCTGAATATTTATCCAAAAAGATTAAAATCAGGATCTAAAAGAGATATCTGCATTCCCATGTTCATAGAAACTATATCCTCAATAGCCATAAGGTAAAATAAATCCAAATGTCCCGTTACAGAATGAAAAGAAAACGTGTTACATCCAAACAATTAAATATTACTCTGCCTTAAAAAGGAAGGAAATTCTGATACTTGCTTCAGTGGGGATCAACCTTGCGAATATTACACTAACTGAATGTCATTCAGAAGACAAATACTGAATGATTCCACTTACCTGAAGTATATAAAATAGCCAAATTCACAGAATCAAAAAGTGGAAAACTAATTGTCAGAGACTAGAGAAGAGGGAAATGGGGAGTTATTCATCAATGGATACAAAGTTTCAGTTATATGAGTCACTTCTAGAGATTTTCTGCACAACACTGTACCTATAGTTAGCAATGTTGAATGCACACTTAAACATCTGTTGAGTATAAATCACATGTTAACCATTTTTACTGTAATGAATTTAAAGTATTTTAAAAATCAACAAAACAGCAGTTATGAAGGCAAAGTAATTATTGACTTCCAAAGTGGTAACTTGACTTAATTTGTGATGATCAGCTACTTTTGCTGAGAGAATAGAGAAGGGAGTAGGGAATATGGAGTCATATTGAGCATATTGTGAGTTGAGCTTAAGACAGACCCTGGAGGGTCCAATATTTTTGGATTTGACTGAATGTTTATGTGAACTAGTTTTTCTAATGAATTGATTCTTCCCTCAAAGCACAGGGAACATTTACAGGAGAGATAAGGAAGGGTCTCATCAGTGTGACTATGGCTTTTTATATTTTATTATTAATTTTTTACATAGGGGATTAAAAATATAGGCAACATGGAATGTGCCCTTGAGACAATTATATCTGAGATAGAGAAATGGTTTGACACAAAACCAACTAAATTAGCCATTTAAGGATAATACCAGAGTGGTTGCATAAAAAGTGGCAACTATATATGTAAATGTACCAAGAGAGTGTCACCATCGAAAAGATCAAAGAAGGGACTAGTGGTAACCCCTTCATGTGTGCAGAATTACAAAGAAATGAAGTAGCTTGAGCTTGAGATTAGACTTGGAGCTCACCCATGTTAAGACATGCAGAACCATTCATCCTGAAATCTATTGCTGTATTTTATTAAGGTTACTTTCTAGAAGAAGTGGGGAAAAGTTAACAAGTTTTAGTCTCATTAGAAAATTAGTAAAATTAATGAAACTGTAGGACCAGGCACCATCACTGTGGGCTTTGAAACAAAAATATTTCAGAAAGAGTTCAAGCTCTGTGACTTGCTTTGCTGGCTCACAGAAATTACTCTGAATGTCTAATCCTATGTTTTGTTGCCAAGACACCCACCAGTCTGCAGTAGGCTTAGTTTATGCTATGCAAAAGAAGAAAATGAACTCCTGGGAATTCTGCAGGAACCATTTTTAATACTGAAATTCTACATGTTGTGATAGATTTTTTAAAAATAGGAATTTTGGTCTCAATTTTTTCAGTTTTTATAAAACAGGACAATTCGGGAAATGAAAGGGCATGTGAAAACAGCCAGGAAAGAACCAAAAAATATTTGGAGCATTGGTTTCAAAGAACCCCATGTAGAAAGTCAGGTAAATGACTCATCATTTCAAGGTTTTCATTAAAAATGATAAACTGGGGCAATCTTCTATATAATCTGAAGTACCTGTAGAAGGTACCTGAGCCAGACAACTAATATCAAAGGCACTTGCTTCAACTCACTTAAAACAAACATAAAATGAGTAGCAGGCAAAATTAAATTTGTAGGATATCTTTTACCACCCACAAAGGAATGATTGTTGAGCTCTTACTTTACCTTTGCAAAAGAACCAGATACAAACTTCTTAATTCTCTCATTCTTCACAAGAAATTGCATCTCCTTTGAAATCACAAAATCAGACATTCCACTGTACAGCACAATGTAATAATGTTCTTTAAGTTACTTGCTCACATAGCTTTGCTGAAAGAGGTCTATTTCCTCAAGACCTCTTCTCCATTTTCTCTGTTTATCAGTCCCCTCTTGCTTTGCTTTCTCCCCAAATTATAGTTCAACATCTTGTTGGCTTTTTACAAATGTTAGTGCTGTTTTTTTCTTTCTTTCTTCTCTTGCACTGCCAGTAAAATATCAACACTAGATAGATACTACCATTCATGTGATTTGTGACTTGCAACTAAAGGGTTTAGATTTAATGGAGAGATTTCTGGCGACAGGAAAATTGAACATTACTTATAAATTTATGACAAATTATCAATTTGGCACTAAACACTTAAAAATTTATGTTTTCTTTAGTGAATTCTGTTTCTCTTTATGAAAGAACTAGATTTTAGTATTCCCTTCTTCTAACCCACCAAACTCACCTTCCTCCTGCTAATCACACTTTTGTGGAAGATTTGCCTCATATATAGAAAATAACCCTCAGATAGAAATCCATCTTGTTATACCAAATCTTCAACACCACTTGCATCTCTGTTCATCTTTTCCCACTTCTGTTTAATTATAATAGGAAAGTAGTCTTCATACTATCAAAGGTCAAATCGTTTTTTTTTTTGGGTTTTTTTCAGTACCAGGGATTGAACCCAGGATTGCTTAACCACTAAGGCACATCCCCAGCCCTTTTTAGTTTTTATTTTGAGACAGGGTCTCTTGTTGCTTAGGGCCTCATTAAGTTACCGAGGATGGCTTTGAACTTACAATCGTCCTGCCTAACTATAAGTAAATAGAAGGAAGACTAGTAGAGAAGAAAAACAGGAACAGGGAGAGGAAAAAGGAGAGGGGGTCTTAAATGGAGCAAATTATATTCTATGCACGTATGATTTTGTATGATTATCTTATTAAACCAGGCTGGGTGTATCATTTGTTTTGTTTTGTTTCAATACCAGGGATTCAATACAGGGGTGCTTAACCATTGAATCCCATCCCCAGACCTTTATATATTTTATCTTGAGACAGGGTCTTACTAAGTTGCTTAAGGTCTCTCTAAATTTCTGAGCTGACTTTGAACTTGTGATCCTCCTGCCTCAGCCTCCTGAGCCACTGGGATTACAGAGCATGTGCCACTCTGACTGGTTCAAAGGCCAAATCTTTTGCATGTGCTCTACTTACCACCACTCCCCACCTCTCTATAGGACTTCTATAATTATTATCTAAAGATGTTTTATTATCTCCCATCTAAAGTAATATTTTCTTTATCCCACATTTTCACTGTTCTTGATCTGTCAATAGACAAACAAAACAAAGCTTAACAAAGCAAAACAAAGTTTAACAAAACAAATCTTCCCGAAGAACTAGCCATATACCATCCATATACCAACTCCTCCTCATTTTCTATTCATTTTCCCATGGCGTCAATCCTTAACATGCTATTGAAACATCTCTTGCCTAAGTCTCCATTGACTTTCATACTTCTAAGTCTAGTGGAATTCTATGTTGCTAAATTTACTGGATCACATTTCAGTTCTCATTTTGACCATTTTGATACTAATGTTTGAATGAGTTGACCTCCCTGTAATTGAAACTCCCTAGATTTCTTTCAAAGTTTCTGGCTGCTTTTTCTAAAGTTTCTTTTTAATGTTATTGCAACCTCTCTTTTGACTTTCAGGTATGTATAGAATATGTTTCTATTTGGCATTTATATTTCTCATAGGTGTTTCAAACTCATGTCCAGGACTGGAATCAATTTTCCCACATCATCAAAATAAATTATGCCCCCTTTCCAGTGATCCTTATCTCTCCAAATTATACCACTACCTGTCCTTATAAACTTAAAAGAAAATATAAAAAAAAAATTAACAAGTCCCTGAATTACCAACCACTGATACCTTTATCTCCTTCCAGCACTCTTCTCTTCCCAATAAGATCTAGCCCTTCCAGCTTTCTTCATTTCCTCAAATGTATCTCAAGGCCTTTGTGCACAGTGTTCCTTCTGTCTGGAAAGCTCTTTGTCACTTCCTCACTCCTACTTATACTTCAGTACTTGACTTACATGTTTCTTATTCATATTAGATTTTCCTGACCTCTAATTAAAATTAGAACTCTTTACAATTTGTGATTATAAGTTTATTTTCATGATTTCTTGATTAATGTCTGTATTACCATGAAATTGTTAACTTCATGAAAATGGGGACTACTCTTTTGTTCACCACTGTGCACAGTACCTACCATAATACTAGTACATAATGCAAAAGAATTAATGAAGAAATAAATGCATGACTGAATAATGATAAAGCATTAGTGTAATTCCCAACATTAATATAAGGATTTCCCTTATTACCTCAATTATTAAATATACCTGTAAAAGTTTTAACCAATTAAATAAGACATAATAGAAGATACAAGAGCTTTAGTCATTTGAAAATAGATGTCAAAATTCTCAGTATTTGTTAACTGCCTACCTAAAAGTGAGATTCCACTTAAAATATTAATACAATACCTAAGATGATTTAATATGGTAACCAGTTTCAAACTAAATATATAAAGTAAATATTTCTTTTACCAGAAATAACCTGTCAGAAAGTAGGACATATAAAAAAATTCATTTCAAGTAACAAGGGGGAAAATGTAACAATTGAGTATAAAGAACTTCAAGTTACAGGTGTCAAAGCAAATGTGACACTGGTGCTCATCTCTGAAACCAGCTGAAAACAACAATTTGAATGAGAAATGGAAAAAAAGTTACATCCTCGTTGAAATAACAACAAAAAGCCCAGCAGGAACTCAAATTGAAACCAATGAATTAGGTTATTCAGTGAGGAGAAAATTTGATCTAGATGAACGAAGAAACTAAGAGTAGAACACAAGCCTCTTTAGTAGATCCTTGGTAATATGAAAGGTAATATAAAGGAGATGTACATACTTACGGTTTATAAAATATAGTCTATCTGTTTTAGTCAGCTTACTTGATGCTGTGACTAAAATACATGATAAGAACAATTTTAGAAGAAGAAAACTTTATTTGGAGGCTCATGGTTTCAGATTTCTCAGTCCATAGACAGCCAGCTCATTCCTCAGTGCTAGAGGTGAGGCTGAACATCATGGCGAAAGAGTATGGCAGAGGGAAGCAGCTCACATGAAGATCAGAAAACAGAAAGTCCAGTCACCAGATACTAAATATACCCCAAAGTCATGCCCCTAATGCTCACCTCCTCCAGCCACACCCTACCTTCCTTCACTTGCCACTCAGGTAATTCCCATCAGGTGATTAATTCGCTGATTGGGTTAAGGCTCTCAAACCATTCATTTCACCTCTGAATGTTCTTGCATTGTCTCACACATGAGTTTTAGGAGGACACCTCACATCTAAAACATTTGGTATTTGCTTTCTTTTATAACTGTATAATGGCAAAATAAAAAGACAGAATGAGGGAATAATAGACTATTCTTCCATCAATGGGGGCATATGGGAAAAGATCATCAGCAGGCAGTTCTGTGATATAATTATATAAAACACCTGTAATATACAGGTTTCATTGCTGGTCAGTATTCCAGTGGTTCTCACCAAGGTTGGTACAACCCTCCACCCCTAGAAGAGGTTTCCTAACCTTAGCACTAAAGCTATTTTGAATTACATAATTCCTTATTGTGGGGACTGTCTTATGAACTGTAGGATGTTAAGCAGCATTCCTGGCCCCCTAGTTGTGACCATCAAAAATGTCTCTAGATGTTTCCAAATATCCTTATGTTCTCCAGAAAGAAAAAACCAAGAGGAGATGGATTTATTAGGAATTGGCTCACATAATTATGGAGGCTGAGAAGTCCTATGATAGGCTATCTGCAAGCTGGAGATACTGAGATGCCAGTACCATGGTTCAATACAAGTCTAAAAGCCTTAGAACTAGGGACCCTAATGATGTAACTCTCAGTCTGAGACTGAAAACTAAGAACCAAGGAAGGATTGGGGGTTGGTAGCATAAGTCCAGGAATCTAAAGGGCAGGGAATCTGGAACTCTGATGTTCAATGGAAGGGGGAAAGTGTCCTAGTTCTAGGAAAGAGAGTGAATTAATCTTTCCTCACCTTTTACTTTTATCTAGGCCTTGAGCCAATTGGATGATGCCCACTCGTATTGAAGGTGCATCTTTGCCAGTCAGTCCACCAACTCACATGACAACCTCCTCAGGAAACACCTTTATGGATACATGTGGAAATAAAGCTTTACTAGCTGTTTAGGTATCCCTTAAACCAGTCAAGTTGACATTTAAAATTAGCTATCACAGTCCCTTAGTGGACATAATCATCCAGGTGGGCAACAGCTACCAGAGGACATCTATAAGTATATGGGGGAAAGTTTTTGATTGTCACAATGATGAGGGGTTGTTGCTGGAATTTACTGATTTCATATAAATCTTCATTTATTTCCTCTGACCCATATAGAAACAGAATTGAATGAAAATTTCCAAGCCTGGCTAAAGAAAGATAATAAATTTTAGTTTAGATGCAAGAAAGAAGTTTTTATTTAGATTATATTGGATTTAGGGCTAAAGATGTAGATCAATGATAGAGACCTTACCTAGCATATGTGAAGTCCTAGATTCAATCCCCAGCATTATACACTGGATTTTTTGATGGCTAAAATTAGATTTTTAAGAACTTAATGCCTAAAATTGACCAAAAATCTGAGGTATACCTAATGTGTCACTTAAGGACAAGAAAGAAACATCCAACAAAATATGCCAGAAGACAGTAGTGAAAAAAATTAATTATTGAATTCATAATGCCCAATCCACCTGATAATTTAATTATGAAAAATAAGTCATATTATTCTAGAAAACATGATGCACAAATATTATTAAGACAAATCTATGAAACTAGCTTATTTCAAAATTAAAGAAAGGTTCCTAGAGGCATCCATGCAAAACAATCACTTAAAATGGGAATACGAACTCAGAATGGTCTCAGTCCTCTTGCTAAAATACAATAGAACAATATTTACAAAATTCCCAGGGAAAGAAATCATGACCAAAAACGTTATGCCTATTCAAGCTCTCCTTAAAACATACAGGTATCTGAGAATTACTTTCAACATTCAAGAACTCAGGATATAGAGTAGATCTAAGTAATTCTGAGGAAAATGATTCAACTCAAACTCAAATCAAACAAGAAAAGGATGTGGATTTTTTAAAGTTTTTTTTTCTTTTTTTAATTTAGTTTTTTACTCTAAGTTGTTATAAATGACAGCAGAATGCATTACATTTCATATTACACATACAGAGCACATTTTTACATATCTCTGGTTGTATGCAAAGTATATTCACACCATTCGTGACTTCATACATGCACTTAGGGTAATGATATCCATCTCATTCTACCATATTTTTTTTCTTCACCCTTTTGGCCCCTCCCTTTCTCTCCCTCCCCATTGGCCATTCTAATGTTCCTCTAATTCTCCTATGCTCCCCATCCCAACCCGACTTTGAATTGGCCTCCTTATACCAGAGAAAACATTTGGCATTTGGCTTTTTGGGATTGGCTAACTTCACTTAGCATTATATTCTCTAACTCCATCCATTCACCTGAAAATGCAATTATTTTATTCTCTCTTATTGCTGAGTAATACTCCATTGTGTATATATACCACATTTTCTTTATCCATTCATCTACTGAAGGGCATCTAGGTTGGTTCCACAGTTTAGCTATTGTGAATTGTGCTGCTATAAACATTGATGTGGCTGTTTCCCTGTAGTATGCTGTTTTTAAGTCCTTTGGGAATAGACCAAGGAGTGGGATAGCTGGGTCAAATGGTGATTCCATTCCAAGTTTTCCTAGGAATCTCCATACTGCTTTCCAGATTGGCTTCATCAATTTGCAGTCCCACCAGCAATGTAGGAGTGTGCCCTTTTCCCCACATCCTCACCAGCATTTATTGTTGTTTGTGTTCTTAATAGCTGCCATTCTGACAGGTGTGAGATGAAATCTTAGAGTGGTTTTGATTTGCATTTCTCTAATTTCCAGAGAGGTTGAGCATTTTTTCACTATACCAGAGCTTAAATTATACTACAGAGCAATAGTAACAAAACAGCATGGTATTGGCACCAAAATAGGCTGGTAGACCAATGGTACAGAATAGAGGACACAGAGACTAACACATATAATTTCAGTTATCTTATATTAGACAAAGGTGCCAAAAATGTACATTGGAGAAAAGATAGCCTCTTCAACAAATGGTGCTGGGAAAACTGGAAATCCATATGCAACAAAATGAAATTAAACCTCTATCTCTCACCATGCACAAAATTCAACTCAAAGTGGATTAAGGATCTAGGAATTAGAGCAGAGACACTACACCTAATAGAAGAAAAAGTAAGCTCTAATCTCCAACATGTTGGATTAGGCCCCAAGTTCCTTAATAAGAATCCTGTAGCACAAGAATTAATACCAAGAATCAATAAATGGGATAGACTCAAATTACAAAGCTTCTTCTCAGAAAAAGAAACAATCAGTGAGGTGAACAGAGAGCCTACTAATTGGGAACAAATTTTTACCACATGCATGTCAGATAGAGCAATAATCTCTAGAATATATAAAGACCTCAAAAATCTTAACCCCCAAAAATCAAATAACCCAATCAATAAATGAGCCAAGGAACTGAACAGACACTTCTCAGAAGAAGATATACAGTCAATTAACAAACACTTGAAAATATGTTCAACATCTCTGGCAATTAGAGAAATGCAAATCAAAACCACTCTAAGATTTCATCTCACACCAGTCAGAATGGCAGCTATTAAGAACACAAACAACAATAAATGTTAGCAAGGATGTGGAGAAAATGGCACGTTCATACATTGTTGGTGGGAGTGAAAAATGGTGCAGCCAATATGGAAAGCAGTATGGAGATTCCTTGGAAAATTTGGAATGGAACCACCTTATGACCCAGCTATCCCACTCCTTGGTCTTTACCCAAAAAACTTGAAAACAGCATACTACAGGGAAACAGCCACATCGATGTTTATATCAGCACAATTCACAATAGCTAAACTGTGGAACCAACCTAGATGCCCTTCAGTAGATGAATGGATAAAGAAAATGTGGTATACACACACAATGGAGTACTACTCAGCAATAAGAGAGAATAAAATCATGGCATTTGCAGGTGAATGGATGAAGTTGGAGAATATAATGCTAAGTGAAATTTAGCCAATCCCAAAAAAGCCAAATGCCAAATGTTTTCTCTGATATAAGGAGGCCAATTCACAGTCAGGTTGGGATGGGGAGCATAGGAGGATTAGAGGAACACTAGAATGGCCAATGTTGTAGAATTACATGTACAATGAGGGAGCAAAAGGGTGAAGAAAAAGAAAAGATGGTAGAATGAGATCGATATCATTACCCTAAGTGCATGTGTGAAGTCACGAATGGTGTGAATATACTTTGCATACAACCAGAGATATGTAAAAATGTGCTCTATATGTGTAATATGAAATGTAATGCATTCTGCAGTCATTTATAACAACTTAGAATAAAAAATAAGTTTAAAATATCTATTACTCAATGTTGAATAATATTAATGAACAATATTCTATAAGGTTAATGCTTATTTGGTGAGAGCAGCACTTTTATCAACCACTAGTGGGATTTTAAAGTGGCTGACCTTTGTGAATAGGAATTGGTAATATTAAAAAGAGCATTAATATTGTTCATACTGAAAATAGACATTAACCTTACATAAATGATGATCTCTAAGGAGAGACATGACAAAAGTAACATAATTTCTATTTTACATATTTTTTATACCAGGTTTGTATTACTTTTATAGTTTGAATTACAATTCATTTTTAATTTAAAATATTTTAATAAATACAATAATTTTTACCATTTAGACTTAAATTACACTTTTAAGGACACCATCTTAGGGAATTAATTAGACATGGGCACAAAATGTGATATATCAGATGATCTTCATGCATTTATAATACCCAAGTATAGACACAACATAAATATTAAACTATAAATGAATAAGTAAATACTTTGTGGTGACAACATGATAGAATAATATGCTGATATTTAAAACTGTTTTTAAAATATAAAATATTGCAAAGGATACCTCAGTGATGCCATTTTATGTCAAGTTACTGGAAAAGGCTTTGCAAGATAATCCAGGTTGAAAAAGGGACAAATGTTTTTCATTATAATAAGGTCATAGTTATGATGGCAAGGGAACAATAATCTCCTATGAGGATCCAATAAGTGGTTCTGGCAGGAAAGAAATTTTCTCTGTGAGATTTCCTTTTTTGTTTGTTTATTTTGTTGTTTCCAAGAACATAAAAGTATCAAATAGCCAACTAACTGCATCCTATAGTGGAGGATCACTCTGACATCCTTCCTCCCCCATGTCCACCTCCAATTATAGGACTTGGATCCCCCCACCCCTTCTCTCTCTCTTCCAGGCAGGAAGAGCAGTCTAAATAGACAACACATAGTAGAGGCAAACAGTTTATATGTAGAGAAATAAACATTAAAAAAAACGAGGAACCGGGAGCGGTGGCGCACGCCGTAATCCCAGCACTTTGGGAGGCTGAGGCAGGAGGATTGCAAGTTCAAAGTCAGCCTCAGCAATGGCGAGGCACTTAGCAACTCAGTGAGACCCTGTCTCTAAATAAAATACAAAAACAGGCTGGGGATGTGGCCCTGTGGTCGAGTGCCCCTGAGTTCAATCCCTGGTTAAAAATAAATAAATAAATAAAAAACGAGGAAAGAAAGAAAGTGAGCAAGAGGGGGAGGAAGAGGAAAAGGAAGGAGAAATAGAGAGATATTTGTGAATATCTGATAAAGGGATAATAGGCACAGAAAAAACGGGAAGTGGACACTTCAGGAGGAAGGAAAGAAGTTAAAAAGACAAACTAAAGAGAATAGAAAAGAGGACAGTATGAGGAAAAGAAAGAAGGCAACCTTCTTTACACAGCTAGATTAAAACCCACATGGGACAACATGAAAATGTGACCAATGTACTTTCTTTTTTTTAACTTTATAAAATTTTTGTTTTAATTAGTCATACATGACAGTAGAATGCATTCATGCACTTTGATATATTGTATATAAATGGGGTATAATTTCTCATTGTTTTGATTGTACATGTTGTAGAATTACATCAGTCATGCAGTCATATATGTACACAAGGTAATAATGTCTGTTATATTCTACTATCCTTCCTATCCTCACATCCTCTCCCCTCCCTTCACTCCTCTCTACCTAAACTAAACTAACTCCATTCTTCCCTAGTGGCCCCTTATTGCAAATTAGCATCCACATATCAGTATCAGAGGAAACATTCAGCCTTTGATTTGGGGGTATTTACTTATTTTACTTAGCAATACAGCCTTCAGTTCCATCCATTTACTGGCAAATGCCATAATTTCATTTTTCTTTAAAGCTGAGTAATATTCCATTGTGTATATATACCACAGTTTTTTTTTTTATCCATTCATCTATTGAAGGGCACCTAGGTTGGTTCTATAGTTTAGCTATTGTGAATTGAGCTGCTATAAACATTGACATGGCCACGTCACTGTAAGATGCTGATTTTAAGTCCTTTGGGTATATGGCCAGGAGTGGGATAACTGGGTCAAAAGGTGTTCCATTCCAAGTTTTCTGAGGAATCTCCATACTGCTTTCCAGTGTGGTTGCACCAATTTGCAGTCCCACCAGCAGTGTATGAGTATATATTTCCCTTCATATCCTTGCCAACATTTATTGTTATTTGTGTTCTTGATTAATTGCCATTGTGATTGGAGTGAGATGAAATTTTAGAGTAGTTTTGATTTTCATTTCTCTAATTGCTAGAGATATTGAACATTTTTTCATATATTTGTTGATTGAATGTATTTCTTCTTCTGTGAAGTGTCTGTTTAGTGGCTTAGCCCATTTATTGATTGGGTTATTTGATTTTTTGGTGTTAAATTTTTTTTTTAGTTCTTTATGTATCCTAGAGATTAATGCCTTATCTGATATGCATGTGGTAAAGATTTTCTCCCAATCTGTAGGCTCTCTCTTTACATTATTGATTGTTTCATTTGCTGAGAAGAAGCTTTTTAATTTAAATCCATCCCATTTATTGATTCTTGGTTTTACTTCTTGCACTTTAGGGCTCTTGTTAAGGAAGTCAGATCCTAGGCCAACATGGTGAAGATTTGGACATATTTTTTCTTCTAGTATACACAGGGTCTCTGTTGTAGTGCTTAAGGCTTTGATCCACTTTGAGTTGAGTTTCATGTAGGGTGAGAGATAGAGGTTTAATTTCATTTTGTTACATGTGGCTTTCCATTTTTTCCCCAGAACCATTTGTTGAATAGTGTATTTTATCTGCAGTGAATGTTTTTGGCCCCTTTGTCTAGTATGAGATAACTGTATTTGTGTGGGTTTGTCTCTGTGTCTTCTATTCTTTACTGTTGGTCTACGTGTCTATCTTGGTGTGGGTACCATGCTGTTTTTGTTACTATAGTTCTGTAGTATAGTTTAATGTCTGGTATTGTGATGCCACCTGCTTCACTTTTCTTTCCAAGAATTGCTTTGGCTATTTTGGGTCTCTTATTTTTCCAAATTAATTTCATGATTGCTGCTTCTACTAGAACAAGACAAGGATGCCCTCTTTTAACAATTATACTCAACCTTGTCCTTGAAACTCTGGCCAGAGCAATTAAACACAAGAAAGAAATTAAACGGATGTGAATTAGAAAACAAGAACTCAAACTATCACTATTTACCAATGACATGATTCAATATTTAGAAGATCAAAATAAAATTCTACCATAAAACTTCTACAACTAATAAATGAACTCAGCAAAATAGCAGGATATAAAATTAACACCCATAAATCAAACATGCTCCTATACATCTGCAATGAATCCACTGAAAGATAAATTAGGGAAACTAACCCATTCACAATAGACTTAAACATATAAAATATTTGGGAATCAATCTAACAAAAGAAGTGAAATACTTCTACAATGGAAACTACAGAACACTAAAGAAAGAAATTGAAGTAGACCTTAGAAGATGGAAAGACCTCCCATTCTCCTGGATAGGCAGAATTACTATTGTCAAAATAGCCATACTACCAAAATCATTAAACAGATTTAATGCAATTCCTATTAAAATACCAAGGACATTATTCATAGAACTAGAAAAAAAAACAATGTACTTTCAATAAGAGGACAGAAAAAAAGAGAAAAATCAAGGACTTACCAAACAACTTCAAATGCACTGTCTTCCACCATGACTTTATAGTTTAGATTTATCACCTAGGAACTTGAGTAGAGAGCAGCTTGAACTCCTTTCTGTGATGTCTATTTGTGAAGGTCATAAGATAACTGGCATAAGGAAGGGAATAAGAATTCTATTTCCACAGAATAGCAAGGAATGTCTATGAATGTTAGAGGAGATATGCCAAAGAGGCCATATTTATCTAGAATATTTGCCCTTCATCTCTTCCTCTAAGAGAATATGTAAAGATTTATCATATGGGTAAAAAATAGTAAGTAACCTATCCTAGAGACACACATACATAAATATGCATGCCAAAATTTTTATGCATATTTGTATGCATCAAAAAAAATGAAGGAGATGCTCTGATATATTATCAATGTTTTCCTAGGATTTGAAATTATAGTTGATTTGTATTCCCTTATTCAACATGATAATCTTTTAAAATATTTATTGATGATTTCTTCCTTCTTGGTAATTCTTTTTTGTCCTACAATACATTGCACAATTAAAATTAGAACTTAGGAAATGAAAATCAAACCCACAATGACATATCCTCTCACCCTAGTCAGTATGGTTATTATTATAAAAAGGTGAAAAATAACAAATGCTTGCAAGTTTGTAGAGAAAGAGGAACTCCCATACATAGTTTGTGGGAATGTAAATTAGTATAGCCATTATGGAAAACAATGCTGAGGTCCTTGACAAACTAGAAATAGAACTACATATGACTCAGCAATCTTCTTACTGGGTATATATACAAATAAATTGAAATCAAGGTGTCAAAGACACATCTGCATTTACATGATTATTACACCACTATTCGTAATAGCCAAGATATGAAATCAACCCAAGTGCCCATGGAGAAAATATGATGTTATGTGTGTGTGTATACAATAGAATATTATTCAACCATAAAACAAATGAAATTCTGCCATTTTCAGTAACATCAATGGAACGGGCATTTATCATGCTAAGTAAAATAAGTCAGGCATGAAAAGACAAATACCTCATGTTTTCATTTATCTGTGGAAGCTAAAAGTTGATCTCAAAGAGGAAGAATACAATAGTTATTACCAGGACCTGGTAAGGGAAGAGCAAAGGATAGTATATAGAGAGAATTGTTAATGAGTACAAGGGTACATTTGGATAGAAGGCATAATGTCTAATGCTCTGTAGCACAGTAGGATAATTATGATTGACAACAAGTAATTAATTGTTTCAAAATAAATAGTAGATAGAATTGGGGAGAAAATACTTGAGTAGAGAATGGGTTAGTAGAGAAAGAAATGATAAATATATGAGGTGATAGATATACCAATTACTCTGATCTAATCACTCTATCTTGTATACATTTATTGAAACATCACATTGGGCCCTTTAAATATGTACAGTTATTATGTGTTGATTAAAAATAAAAATATATTTAAAAAATTGGACTCTGACACTGTAGCTTATTGCCCCTGGGAAGATAGGATGGATAAATAATAACCAAACATAAAAAACAATCAAATTTTATTACATTTGAGTTTCAAAATAATATTGTGAAGTCCTTCGCTAGGAGAATATAAAAACCAAAGAAACTTTGGTTTGCTAGAGTGAGGCACTTAAGAGAAGAAGAGTTGAGAATTCTAAAAACCTGCTTTTTCATATCAAGATCAAAGACTGATGGACCCAAGGTTTACATCCTGAACTATCTAGTAGTGAAGAATTTATAACACAGGAACAGTTTTTCAGCTACAAAAAAAAAGAGGAGAGAAAGATCTTTTATGTACTGGGGGAGAAGTCTGGAGAGGCTTTAGAGAGAAAGGAGGACTTCAGATGTTAGCGGGCAACTATGATTCCTGATTCTCTCTCCGGGTCAAAAACCACTGTAATGAAAGTGAAGATAGAAAAAAATTTCAAATACATTGAGAATTCTAAATGTGTCCCACTTTCCAGGTGCATCGTTTGGAGAAGGGAGACTCTAAGATTTGTCTTGGATTACCAATAAATGGCCATGTAGCATGTTTAGGCAGAGAGGAATTAATATATCATCAATTTTCCTCTAAATCTCCCCTTGGCTTCCAAGGTATATGCATGAAGTCTTAAATGTTCCCAGGGATATGAATGGAGTAAGGAAAATGACTGAGAATTAAGAAATTTGTGCTGGGTGTGGTGGTGCATACCTGTAATTCCAGTGGCTTGGAAGGCTGAGGCAGGAGGATCACAAATTCAAAGCCAGCCTCAGAACTTAGCAAGGCCCTGAGCAACTTAGTGAGATCCTATCTCAAAAAATAAAAAAATGGCTGAGGATATTGCTCATTGGATAAGCACCCCTGAGTCCAACCCCTGGTACCAAAAAAGAAAAAAGAAAAGAAATAAATTGCAAGTCTGCCAAGATGTCATCATAGCACAAGGAATGGGAACTAAATGGTAGAAGATGCAAATCAGACCACTAAAACCTGACACTGTTAAACTTGACTGAGGTTTTCAGCAACTCGGCTTAGCTATATGAGCTAAATAAGGGGGGGGGGGGGTAATTCTATCAGTATACGTTTACTACAAGACTTCCTACCCCTTCACTTATCCATTTATCCTACCTCCATACCATGACTAGGCATTGCCCATACAAAGAATGTTATACGAGTAGGAGCATCAGCCCTGAATGCAGACAAGCTGATACCCAAGACTAGGATATATATATATCTCACATACACCTCAGTGGAGGTCAATAAGAATAGAGGGTTAACACTCAGACCCAAAGAAAATTAGTACACCCAGAAGAAGGGAAGAGGAAGAAATGAATGAAGAGAATCATGAGGAACTAAGTTTAAAACTATAAGTACTAAAGATGTATGATATTTAAGACTAAATTTACTGCAGATAGTTGAGATACAGTTTTAAAATCTAGGTGAAGTTCAGTTATAGGGAAATAAAGAACATGGTACTCTTGTACATATGAATTTGTGACTGTAAAATTGTCTACTTACTCTATTTCTTTACAGTTTCTAGAATTTTCCAAGTGCATTGCATATTCGCATTTATTTATTTGAACCCAAACAAAACAAATATTAAAATAAAACTATCAACATTTTCAAAGATTCAGATTAATGTGTTACTTTTTAAAGTTTGGGACTAGTAATATCTAAATTTATATCTAGAGTCATTATAAATGAGGAAGTCCTGTATTGGAAAGTAAAGTGAGCAACTTAGATGCTGACAGGGACTTGCTAAATATATTTTAAATGAATATACATCAAATCTGCTAGAAGCTGCTAAGATCTATATGTGAACGTTTGGAGAGAAAATTTTTGCCCTAAGAAATAGTAAAATATTCATTTCAAATAAGAGATTGACACTTGATAAATACCTTGGTAAAGGTATAAACAAAGTGCTATGGGAGCAAATGCAGGGGAGCCATTAGTTCCTTTGAAAGGTCCATCAATCTCTTGCAAGTTGAATCTGCAAACCTAAACATATAAAGTGATGACAGTGAACAATGGTATTTCCGTTTGTTTGGAAATTTCCATAATGGACACGTGATAGAAGTCAAAGTAAAAGGGATGTGATGGGATCCTTGCTGTCCTGGGATATATATGGTAAAACTAAGGACAGAGAAGAAAAAAAATTCAGTCATTGTTGAACTCAAACCAGTAATTGCAAAACTCTTAGGACTCTGACAAACATGCTTTTTTTTTTTGGTTTACAATATTCTTTTAAATGAACCTTACCCACATACTATGCTTTCCAGTTTGTCACTGGACACACCATTCCCTTTTGGAAGTACAGTTATTATGCAATAATAAAGAATAGATATTCTAGAATTCTGAGTACCTGAATTGAAATTGAAGATCTAACACTTGCTAGGCGTGTGACCATGGAAAAATGACTTACTCTCCCTGAGTCTTGTTTTCTTGTCTTTAAAATGGAGACAGTTATAGTAGGGTTCCGTTGAGAATTAAATGACTTAAAACTTGTAAAGCATTTAGAATAATGTCCAATACACAGTAATTACTGTATAAAGTTTTGTTAAATAAATACTGATTTATCTCCAGCTAATTATGTAACTTCCATGGGCCCTGAAATCATGTGGGCTTATATATCTGGCTTAATTTTGTCCCCAAGAATGTTTTCATCTTGATCCTCCATATAAGTGATTTGGATAACCCTTTCTTCACAGTGGGAAATGATGGATTCCAAAGGTTTTTTTTTTTTTTTTTCCTATATCTCTTCCTTATATGTACCATGTGACTGACTCATTGCCATAAAAAAATCTTCTGAGCTTCTTAAATTCTGGGGATACTAAGGGGCACAAGATACAGTCCTTTTTCTTGAGGTGATTACTGTCCAGTGAGAGAAAATGAAATTGTACGTGGCAAGTAAGTACAGTAGAATATTGCATATGCTAAATCTGTTGGAGACAGCACTGATCACAGAAAGATGAGGTGGACCAAGTCAGGTCTATAAATAATATGAGAATAAGTAGTTCTTGAAGGAAAAATAGGACTTAGATCTAAGAATTAGATAAATGAAGGCATTCTGAACAAAACCCATGATAGCAAAATATGTAGGCAAGAACATATCTGAAAGCTTTTGAGCAATCATGCACAGATTTAATTAGAGTAGGTTATATGTCAGAAATTATAGATGAGGACTGGACTGTGGAGAGTAGGGAATCCCAAATGAAGTGCTCTAGGTTTTATCTTGAAAGCAGTAGGGAGTCAATCAAGATTTCAGCACTGGGACAGAAGATGGATGGAGTGAGTGAATATCAGAGCAGTTAGGACACCAGAGAGGTAACATGAAGACTAGCTGAGAGACTGTTGAAATAAACAGTCTGAGATTAAGTTATCATAGGTTGGGATCAGAGTGAGATTATGAACCTGGAACCGAAAGGAGGCAAGCCAAAGATATTACTCAGGAAATAGAATCTCTCACTTAAAAAAATAAAATAAAATTAACTTCTCTTCATACATCTAAAGGAAGAGTTAGTTATTCAAAAATTATTTTCTCCCATAGCTTTACATGCATTTATCCACACTGAGGAAAACCAAACTATGCTGTTAAAATAATTATTTCTTCTTAACTTTTAGGTTATGGGGTCTGTCTTATTTCTTTGTGTTGTTTTTGTGTTTGTTTTTTTCTGCTTTTTGTCTCTCTAGAATCTACAACAATGTCTAATATATATAAAAGTTTTAAGAAATATAAAACTGAACCAAATATCAATAAAGAAGTAGCTGTTGAGGCTACTTTGTATTTGGAAGATTGAAAGACTATGACAAAAAGAAGTTCTAGAAGAGGAGCAAATTAGGGAGAAGTTCCACGAGAGCTTTCAAAATTAATATCTATTTTCTCCTCCCTCTCCCTCTCCCTTTCCCCTCCCTCTCCCTCTCTCTCTCCCTTTCCCCACCACCCCCTCTCTCTCTCCCCATTTCCCCTCACCCTCCTCTTCACTGCTACCCTCTACCTCAATCTTTGACAAGTAATTGTTTTTAAAATATAACAAAACTATGTATTTAAATAACTTGGTGCACATTTATTATATCTCTAAAAATTAGGCTCCATGGGAAATGGAATGGAGGAGCAATCTGTTTGAGCTTAAACTGTGGAAGGAGATAGAGCATCTGGGTGATATACTATATGAAATGGGTAGGGAAGTTTGGATATCTGAGATGGAGAACTTAATTAAAGAGTAGACTATGGTTTTAGAAGACTAAAAACTTTCTTTGTATGATATAACAATCTGATAAATGCCACCATGACTATCAGCTTTGGGGCTAAACTTCCACTGTCCCTGAAAAGATAAAGTTGCATAGTACTACAAGAAATATAGCCATGTCACACTTGGGCTCATGTAGTACTTTTATGGAACACAGTTATACTCCAATCTCCATAGGATGAGACACTGCTTATCTTAAAGACTATCTTTTAAACAATTAAAAAATGTAGAAAACTATCTCATATCTCCTGAGGATGAATGATTTCAGAGTTAGAAGAGCTTATGAAACTTGACAATTTCCTAGTGGCAAGGCATGGGAACTGCTCAGGAGGTATCTGCTTCCTTTTATCCTGAGATAATCATGAAATTATTTGTCTACAATCTACTTCTCTGGCCATAATATAACAGCAATTTGCATCAGATGTTTCATAACCATCGGTGAGGTATGGGCCTTACTCAAGAAGGGGTATACACTGATGTTCACTAATTGTTTCTTAAATTAAACTGAATTGCACTTGCAGGGATGATAACCACTTTGACCTGAGTTAGCCAGATGTACCCAAAAGCCACCCAATTGTGATATTTCTAGTCAAGGTTTTGGTAAATCTGTGGCCAGAAAATAGAGCAAGAAAACCTAACAAAACTAATGAGGCAGAGTGGGAAACAAGAATTTTCACACGGGCCTTAGAATAAGACATTCATGGATTTGAGTTCTGGCTTTGAAACTATCTCTGTGAACTTGATAAAGTTTATTAATGTCTCTGAGCTCCAGTACTGTATCTTCAGAATGAAGATTATAATAATATCTACCTTCTACAGTTATTATTAGGATCAAATGTTATAACCCATAATCATCAGGAGGGCATTTACAAGCATCAGGGAAGCAATATTGGCCTCATAAACTTATGTGCTTAACTGAATGAGTAAAACATTGTATCATTGCAGCTAGACTAATGTGGCAGACAGAATAATGCCCCCCCTCCAAAGGTGTCTACACCCTAATCCCTATAAATATGTTACATTACATGGAAAGGGGGATTTTTAAAAATGTTATTGTTAAAGATCCTGAGAAGGATAAATTATTCTGCATTATTCCGATGGGCTCCACATAATTACAAAGGTCCCTGTAGGAGGGGGCACCAGAGTCAAAGAAAAAGGAGATGTGATGATGGAAACAAAAATTGAAGTGATATGCTTTAAAGAGGGAGGAGGGAAGTGTAAGCTACAGAATGCAAATTACCTCTGAAAGCTGGAAAAGGTAAGGGAATGGATTCTCCCCTACAGCCTTCAAAAGGGACATAGCCCTATGGACACATTGACTTGAATATTTCTTATCTTCAGAAATGTAAAATAATAAACTAATGTATTTTTAAACCACTAAGTTTGTGGTATTTTGTTATTACAGAAAAAGGAAACTAATATATTCACATTTGGTATAAAGGATTCTGCATGCTGTCATCATCCTTCAAAAAATTAGTTTTGGGCATGGTCCATAGCATGGCACCACAGCACTCATTGTCTATAAAATAGCCAAAATCCCTCCAGAACTCCTTTTCCAAACCACAGCATCACTCAGGAACACAAGCCCTCAATGGTTGTCACTAGTAACATTTCTTAGAACATAGCCTTAGAATGATTAACTTGGGCCAAATGAATTTTTTATTGATATTTGTGACTTTCCTCTTAAATAATCCTCACTCTGTGGCTACAAGAGATAGGAAAACTGATGGTATCATTCCTTTTACCATTTAAGGAAAAAATGTCCTGCTTCACCCACCTGTGTGTGCCTGAGGGGTGGTTCCAATTAAATGAATGATTGGTATTGTTCTTATGGGTAATATAAACCTTCTGGTTCTGCTCAGTAGATTCTAATATCATTTGATGCTGAAGTGACATGGGCACCACTCCAACTCTCCAAGTGAGCCATTTGTACTACTTTGGTGTGAAATAGGGAGATGGGAGATCTGTGCTACCATAGAAGTGTGCTTAGATAAGATGCTTGCCATTGTCCCAGGAGGGGTACATAAGTTCAGAAGAAAATAAGACATATTTGAATGTTCACTTTCACTGGATCAGGAATTTGCTCCTTTCAATTTTATAAAATCAATGAAGCATTTTCTTTCAATACTGAACCAGTGCTGACTTGTTTATTAAAAAGACAACCTTACCATGTAATGCATTTTAACTGTGAAAAAAATGGTTGGTAATTCTGTTCCTTTCTCCATTAGTTTGCATTTTTTAAAAATATATATTTCAGTATAAAAATCACTATGGACAGAGTGTTTACATTCTCCTGTCAGTATCAATATATTCAGCTTTATTTTTTAAAGAAGCAAGCTTCTGTCTATTGGAACTAAAATCTTAAGTATTTAGTTATTGGAGGAAAATAGCAGATATACTCTGAGAAGATCAAACTTTGTATTTCCCTTACATATTGGTTATGGAAATTCCAGATGTCTAATAGTCAGATGCATGTAATCTTTACCCAACTAATGGGATCTCTACACTAATTCCTTCCTTTTAGGCAAATGACCAACATTAGAAGCCAATCTCATGTCCCAGACCTTCATATAACATCTGAAACTTATACATGCATTAATTCATTTATCCATTCACTCATTCAACAAATATTTATTGATGCCTACCTTTTACTAGGTATATGTGATGAGAATATAGAAGGGAATAAGATACATCCTTGCCCTCATGTCTAACAAATGGTACATAATAGACATTTAAAATATGCCTGATAATTGAATATATTTATCATTCATTGATAGTTGAAAAGTTAACTTCTGTAGGTTTGTGTGATTATATGGTGTTTAGAACTAAAGTGGGTAGAAGACACCATGGCAGCATCTCCTATACCTAATCATCTACACCTGTGCCACTGATGGCTCTCCTCTGATGGTAATGATAACCCTGCAATCTTCAACAATGTTTACTACATTCTTTTTTTTTTTTTTTTTTTTTTGGTACTGGGGATTGGACTCAGGGGCACTTGACCACTGGGCCATATCCCCAACCCTTTTTTGTATTCTATTTAGAGACAGGGTCTCACTGAATTGCTAAGTGCCTCGCTATTACTGAGGCTGGCTTTGAACTTGCGATCCTCCTGCCTCAGCCTCCCAAAGTGCTGGGATTACAGGCGTGTGCCACCGTGCCCAGCCACTATATTCTTATTAAAACAGGAAAGTAGCCTCAGACACTTTCAACTAGAATTGGGAATGTTGGGAAGAAAGGTAGTTTTAATAAATAAATTTAATTATCTCAGAGTCCATAAAGAGTAGTGATTTCTAAAGAACACAGATATGGAGTCATATAGTCTGGATTTGAATCTCAGCTCTGTGGATTTAGATACCTTTCTAAACTTCAATTTAATGTTTAATATGGGGATAGTAATACTGAACCATCAGAGTTCTAAGGATTAAATAAGATAATTCAAGTAAATCATGTACCATAAGGACATATACAACACTCTCAGTAAATGTACTAGTAGTACTACTAGTAGTAGTTTGTTAATGAGTTTTCCATTACTGTAACAGAATACCAACTTAATCAATGACAACAACAACATCACAAAAAAAAAAAAAAAAAAAAAAAACAGAGAAGGTATATTGTGACTCACAGTTTCAGAGGTTTCAGTCTACGGTCTCTTTGCCCTGTTGCTTTGGGCCTTCAGTGGCAGTACATCATGGCTGGAGTGTGATCGAGCACACCAGTTCCTTTCAGGGCAGCTGAGAAGCTAAAACAGAAAAGAAAGGGCTGAGGTCTCAATATCCCATTCAAGGGCATGCTCCCAATGACCTAATTTCCTCCAAATAGGCCCCACCTCTTAAAGGTTCCACTGACTCTCAACAGTGCCATGGGGTGGAAATCAAGCCTTTAATGCTCAGACCTTTGAGCAACATTTCAGATACAAACTATAGAATTATTGTTACAATTTTGGTATTATTATGCGTATTTCTCACAGATTCACTTAAATTAAGAGTCTACTCTATATTGTGGATTTAGATACCTTTCTAAACCTCATGGACTTTTAAATGTAACCACAAAAGAAAATGTGTCACAGAGAAAAAAAATGTGACTTTGGTTTTCCTTTCTGATCCATATATCCCCTCCATGTTATCTTCTTTCCCTCTTTAGTTTTAAGCACCATTACAATCTCACACACACACACACACACACACACACACACACACACACACAGGAAAGGGGGGGGCATAGCGCTAGAGATGCTATGCTAGTTGTGATGGATTGATGGATTGATAGTTTCTGCTGAGGATGATTTGTTGAGAAGGAGCCTGAGATTGCATTGGGAACCAACACATAAAACTAGCATGATTGATTAGTAATGTGTGTCAAGGACTGAAATTAGTAAGTGATACCATGCATACTATACTGTCAAGAAAGGATAAGTCATTATCATTTCAGTATGACTTTAAGTATATCTTTAAAAAATTTGTAATACATACATGCCTTTTAAGTTTTAATGTTTATTTTGGAATAAAAGTCTAGGCATCTAATTAGATAATTTTCTAGAATCAGGAGGCAAATAAGAGGGTTGTGAGGGTACTATTGACTTTCTGAAATCATATCATATGATATAATGACCAACTTTTGTACAAATTGGGCCTCAATTTTGTAATTCCACAAATTATTTGCCATACACAAATGTAAGACAACATACTTCCTTTAATAAAAGTTCCACTAATGACCTATCAGAGATAACATTGTAAATTCATACAGTGGAATACTAATCAGCAATTAAAAATGAAAGAATTACTTATACATGCAACATGAATAAATTTCACAGTTTGCTGAGTATGAAAGGCCAGACACAAAAGGCTACATAATGCATAATTGTAGTTATGTATATATGAATTTCTAAAACATGCAAAACAACTCTTTGCAACAGTTCTCAAACTGGATTGTATGATGGAATTACCAGGAGAGCTTGTTAAACATAGTTGATAACCCCCATTCCCTGTATTTCTAATTCATTTGGTTCAGGATGAGGCCTGAGAGTTTGTACTTCTAATGAGTCCCCAAGTGATGCTAATGTTTTTGTTCAGGGTCCAAAATTTGAGAACCAGTGATATATGGTGATAGAAGTCAGAATAGTAGTTAGTTCTATTGTATGTGTATGGGTATATAGAGGGTGTTATTGATAGGGAAGGGACAGAAAGGAACTTGTTGGGAAGGTGTAAATGTTCTATATCTTAACCTGGGTCCTCATCTTGTAGATTATACATAGGTAAAATATTATCCAACTGTACCCTTTAGATTTGTGATTTACATTCTATATACTCTATGTAAATTTTACCTTTAATTACAGGAAAGAAAATGGGCTTTGGAATCAAACACATCAAGTTTACATTCCTAGCTCTGTCACTGACATTTCTGTGACATTTGGCAAGATACTTCATTTACCCAAGGGTTACTATTTTCATGAGTAAAATAGGGTTAATAATAATACTACCCCACATGGTTGTTAGAATCAAATAAGATGCTCCTTACAAGCTACTGAGCATAATACTTTACACAGAGTAAATGCTTTGCAAACGTTTGCTGTTATTTGGAGACACGAATCTAACTATAGGTATCAAGTAGTTCTTCCTCATCTCCCACTACACACTCCTATTTATCATGTCCATTTGCACTGGCATTCTTCATCTTAGAAAAGTCCTCAGTACCTCATTGGTTAATATCACCTTGACTTTCGGACCTTCTACTGAAAGAAAACTATTTATCCATAATACTGGCAAGTCCTGGCCTGGAACCACTTGCCTCCCTGATTGCAAATGAACAGCTCTTTCAATCAAGACAGGTGCACCTTGGTGCTCACCGTGGGCACAGAGTATTCTCTGAATGTTGGCAAGAGTCCCTGAACTAGGTAAACTGCCCATGAAATCCAATTCAACTTAGGAAAATAGGTTACAAATATGACTCACTAAAGATACCTCTCTGAGGAAATAATCCTGGAAGTGGTTAGCTCCAAGGACACAAACTACAGGCAAACATGTCCAGGTCACATATTCAAGCTTTTTGTCCCTGTTTGCCATGCTGCTGCAAGTTACACTCTCTATATTTCTTGTTTTTAGGCTCCTTAAGTACCACTAATCCTCAAAATGCACTCTAATCAGGAAGTTTATCTGATTAACTCCCTACTGCCCCCTCTTAACTCATGATATCAGGTATCATTCTCCACTTAGTTTGATTCAAAGAATACTGCCTTAGCCCTTTCTCTGTGTAAGCACTGTGCTATGTGATGCAGATACAGACCTAAAATGTGCCTAATTCCTGTCCTTGAGAATTCTGTGAATGGAGTAAGAAGCCCACATAAGTAGATGATGATAGATAAAGCAAGGTGTATCAAGGTAACACTGAAGAGAAATATCTAAATCTATATTGGAAGGTAGGCCTTAAGTGGAATACTAAACAAACGCTTCCTGGAATAAATCACCTTTTCAGATCTTTAGAATCAGAGGAAGTAGGTTGAAGCCAGGAACTTATTCTGGCATAAAAGAAGAAACCACAGGTTTTGGGTGTTTGGATGGGGAGGAGAAAGGAAATGTAAGGACAAGTGTTTATGTGCAGTTAGGTATGAAATACACCAGAGAGGTTTGAAGAATAGTGGGCCTTGTTGAACCTAAAAGTAGCCATGGGTCTAGCCGTTTTGCCAATGATCAGGGTTTATCTACAACAGAGGTAAATCAAGGGTCTTTTCTGTCATAAGTTGTAGTGTGCTTCTATCCTAAATGACCAATCCCCAAAATTACCTTCATGGGCCTGGGAATACAATCCAAAAAGAGCATACAAGCTACTATTGAAATGAGAAGGAGTTTAAAAACAGCCTCATGACACAAGTCAGAAAGATATACACAACTATGAGAACTGTTCTGCTCTTCCCAACCCCATCTCTACCCAACTTAGGGGAAAAAAATAAACATTTATAAATTGGGGAGTTGAAGAGCCAAGAACAGGTGCAATAAAAATATGTTGCTTTTGAAGATTGATTTTGTGCTTATTAGTGGGGAAAAAGCAGCCTCACTTTTATTGTGAAGTTTTGCAATTGATTAGACAGAGTGAAGACTCATCATTTTTCCCAGTGCTTTTATTAAAATGAATAAGGCATTTTGTTTTTTGCAAGATTATTATGCAATTGCAAAGCACATTTTTGCACCCCTCTGTTTTATAAGTTTTACCTGCAGGCTGTCCTGTTATATAACACTTACCCTGGCTCTTCATCATTTGTGTCACAGAGGTACTACTAACTCATTGCCCTCCAAGCAAGCACGTGAAATGCCATCTCTGAAAACTGGGGCCTGCTCTTAGGATTCTATTAGGAGTCCAATTATTCATTATCTGGCCATGGTGACACCCTTTGAAAAGTGGTGGCTCATCACTCATTTTCAGGTAGGAAAAGAGCTGACCCCAATCCTATCAATACTTTATATGGAGGGTAAATTATATTCAGTAGAGAAAAACACAAATGGAAACATCAAAAAGTGACATTGTTGTACATGTATGTGTAGGTGTATGTGCACATATTGAGAGGGAGAAAGAGGAAGAAAGCAAATCCTTATGAAAACCCCTCTAACCCTTTATCTAAATCACAAGGTAAAGGGAATACTGTAGCCAGTTGATGTATTTTACTTCAAAGGAAAATAACCTCATGCTATATGAGCAGTACTTCAGCCACCTAAAGAACAGTGTGACCTTGAGCAAACTAAGTCCATTATCTGCATGCTACAGTGGCTCTCCTGACCTAATCTGTAGATGATTTCATTGCAGCATAGGCCAACCAAACTGCTTCAGTTGCCATAATTGGATTCAGGACTGCTGCAATATCCAAACTTTGGGGAGTAACATATATGCAGGGATCTGAATGAGTTTCTAGGTTTCAAATCATTCTTTAGCCTCAAGCTACCATAGTACCCCATCAGCTAACCCACCACTAAGCATATTCTTGGCCAAAAAACAAATTGGGCAAGAAAATGAGCTCTAGATCTAACTCCAAGCACTGGATTCTGACCTGTTGAGCCTGCAATGAGTATTTTTTCTAGATGCTTCCCATAGCATTCTTTATAGCACTCTTTTGTAGATGACTTTTTATTGCAATTTTCTCATGTATTTCTGAATGTGTGTGTGTGTGTGTGTGTGTGTGTGTGTGTGTGTGTGTGTGTGTGTTTAGAGAGAGAGAGAGTGGAGAAGAGAAAGAGAAAGAAAAAGAACATCTGTCCAACTAGTCTCTCACTTCCTTGAGAATATAGACAGAGTTGCTTACCTCTTTCTTCAGAGTGACAACATGGAACACTGTTTTAACTATGCCAGATCTAAAGTGAATCTCTGGCTTCAAATACTAGTTCTAGCACTAACAAGATGTATGATATTTAATAAATTATTTAGCTTCTCTGAGACACAGTTTTTTTATGATTGGTAAAATAGGGATTATATTAATTCCTACCTCATAATGATCTTGAGAATATTATATATGAGTATAATATGAAGATATGTATATGTGGAGATTATATGTAAAGCACTCAGAGTATTGCCTGGCACATAGTAGCATTTAATAAAGTTAGCTACTATTGTGATCACTATTATCTTAAAACTAAGAAAATGCAAAGCACACATGAGTTAGAAGTGACTGCCTATCTATCACATACATGTGTTTTATTGATTTACTGAAAAGATTGCAATAGTAAAATATACTTATCCAAAGAGTTTCAAATAAGGTAGACATTTAACAAGTAAACAGGCAAAGTGATCCCTTAAGAATCTTTTCAGACGCCATGGGAAACTCATATCCTATCAGACTTTTATTCCTATGCAAATATATTGCATTGAGGTTCTTTTCAAATTTTACAAATTGTAATTGATGTCATGTTATAAACGCTCTAACTGTAAATTGTTTTTGTATCTCAACAATCAATCACAGGAATATTTCCATACTTCTGTGCCCCCGTATCCAATACACCTCATTTTTTAAAAAATTAGAATATTATACTTATAGATAATGGTTGGGTTCATGCCAACAAGATCATATGAGCATAGAATTCTATTTCAGTTCATATTCTTGTCCTTTCTCCCCGCACATTCTCCTTCCTCTGCTCTACTGATTTTCCTTTCATTCATCTATTTATTTATTTTTGATTGGTTATACTTATACATAAAGGAGAAATTCCTGTGGTATATTTACATGCACATACTATGAATTTTAAAAATCCATTCTCCATTTTCTCACATTTTCTGTCCCTCCTATCTCCCTCTCAATTTTGTTCTTCTACTCTATTGATCTTCTCTATATCATTATGCTATCTAATCCTACCCTCATTATTTCCTTAATTTTACTCTAGTTTCCACAAATGAGAGAAAAATATCAACCTTTGATTTTCTGAGACTATATTATTTCACTTAGCATTATATTCTTCATTCCCATGCATTTACCAGAAAATGCCATAATTTCATTCTTCCTTATGGCTGAGTAAAATTCCATTGTTATATATACCACAATTCCTTAATTCATTCATATATGGACAGACACCTCAGTTGGTTCCACAACTTGGCTATTGTGAGTTTCACTGCTATGAGCACTGATCTACCTCTATCACTGTAGTATGCTGATTTTAGTTCTTTTGGATAAATACCAAGGAGTGGTAGTAATAGTGGTAGTGATAATAGTTCCATTTCCAGTGTTTAAAAGATTCTCCCAACTGCTTTCCAGAGTGGTTGTACAAGTCTAAAGTCCCACCAAAAAATGTACAAATGTGTCTTTTCCTCCAAATCCTCACCTACATTTACTTTTATTTGCATTCTTGATCATTTCTATTCTGACTGGAGGGAGATCAAATCTTAGTGTAGTTTTGATTTACATTTCCCTGATTGCTAGGGACATTGAACATTTTTTCATATATTTTTTGACCATTAGTGTTTCTTCTTGTGAGAAATGTCTATTTAATTATTTTGCCCATTTACTGATTGGGTTATTTTTTTTCAGGGGTGTTAAGTTTTCTGAGTTCTTTATATATTCTGTATATTAATCCCCTGTCAAAGGAGCAGTTGGAAAAGATTTTATCCCGTTTAATAGGCTTTCTCTTCACTCTCTTTATCATTTCCTTTGCTGTGCAAAAGCTTTTTAATTTGATGGCATCCCACTTGTTGATTCTTATTTTTATTTCTTGAGCTTTAGGGTTCATGTTGAGGATGTCAGTGCCAGCACCAATATGATGCAGTATTGACCCTATGTTTTCTCCTAGCAGGTGCAAAGTTTCTCATCTGATTCCTAAGTCTTTGATGTGTTTTATTTGAGTTTTGAATACACATCATTTTAAAATGGCTGCTTAATATTTCATTACATGAATATGTTGTAATGGTTCACCATTCTTCAGTTGGTGGGCAGTCAGGCTATTATAATGAAATCTACAATAACCATCTTTTTTATATGCCTCCAAATGTACATGCAGGTGTTTTTACTGGGATATCTTCACAGAAGTGGAATTTGGGGGCTAATATAAATGCTTGATTTAATATTTTATGGATACTGCCACACCATCTTCCCAAAGGTTATGACTATTTAGACTGGTACAAGCAGTATATGAGTACATTTTCCCCACATCCTCTCCAACACTAATGAGTGTTTATTTATTTATTTTGTCAGCTTAAAGAGCTACAATGATGTTGTGGTATTTGAACAGGAACTTTTCCCCAAGTGCTAGTGGCAACCCACATTGAAAACCTCACTTGAATAAGAAGACTGTTCTTTCATACACAGGGATAGCTCTGTGAGAGTTTGAGAAAAGTTCATTTGCCATATTTGATAGTGATAAGACTGTCCAAAACAAATGGATTTGATGTTGCCATCATATTCTGACAGTTATACTTTCTTTCCAAGCACTGCAGAATGTTGTTCCCTGAGACATTGTGCACAAACTATTAAATATATTGTATCATCTTTGCCTGTAGAATCACATCATGCTTTCAGTGCTGCTGCATCTTTATTAGGATTCATCTTTCATGAACTATGGATCCCATCCCTCTAGATTTAGTCTCTCTTCTCTACCCCAAAATACCTCTTTCAGCCAGGGGAAAGAATGAAACTAATATTTTCTAGCACCCATCATGTACTAGGAAATATATTAGGCCATATATATTTTTTTCATGCCAAAGCCTCACAGTAACTCTTTGAAGTAAAAAAAGTACTTTTATCATCTTTATTGTATAGATGAGAAAACTGAAACTGAGGCACAGAAAGGTTAAGTAATTTTCCCAAGGCCACACAGGTGGAAGAGCCAAGATTGCAACCTAGGTTTGTCTCTTTTCAAAGTCCATGCTCTTCCCACTGCACTATAGTGTCTTTACATTTTCTGGAAGCATTTATATTGCATTATGAGACTCCTTATTTAAGAACACCTGGATTCAATCTTTTGTAAAATGAATTCATTCACCAACTAATTCCCAGTGTGAAAAAACTGCTGTCTTGTGTTTTTGAAGTTAGAGAGACTTTCCAAATGTGCTTTTGCTTTTCACTACAAAGTTTCAACTTTTTTTAGTGAACGTTCTTTGGACTTCTTTCAGGCTGCTGAACATTTAATTATGGTCTTTTGTATCACCATTTAGAATGTAAACAATAGTAAATTGAGGAGGAAAATAATCAATGCTAAGGAAAGAACATCAATTGGCTGTTCTAAAATTCTGTACCTGTCAAGATGGAGATTCTCAGAATCAGGCTTTGGATTAAAGAGAGGTAAAGTTAGTTTTGGATGCTTCTGCCTGCCTCTGAATCTCCCCCAGGAGTTGGCGGTGCTATCTCCCTCAGTTACCCAGATCCCAAGTGTTAACCTTGCCCTCCACCTCTGTCATCCCACCATACCCTCAAATATGCATTCAATAAAGTCTCTTACTCTCCTGGCCCACATTTCAGATTTAACACTTGACTAAAATTAAGTAATCTGTGACTTCCGAATACTACATTTTAGGGGGTAAAACACAACTAAGGAACTTATGGCATCTAATGTCACTCCAAAACGGTACTGACATTTAAAAATAGATATCCAAAATTGCCATGTCAGCCCCCACAGGATAGAGGGTTTTGTAAGCTACCTTAATTTCCCCCATTGTGATTGAAAACAGACACAAAGAAACACAGATTAGAGAAAGTACAAGTTTTTCTGGTCTCTTCTTGTACCATGGTGCACACATCTACAAAGAGATTCTCTGTCATGACAATATTCAACACATAAAGGATTATAGCCTCTTGATCCCAACAGTCAGGTTTATTTTTATGATGGATTAGTATTAATATATTTCCAAAACAAAGGTAGCCAACTCCTTTGGAATAGAGCCCTTGGTGTTATTAAGGTGTTTTCAGTGGCAACGTTTCAAAATCTTCTGTGAATCTTACTTTTTTGAACTACTGAAATTGTTTCATTGATCATGGACAATCAAATATTATCAGTCTTTGATAGGAAAATTACATTAAAATATGTACAGGCATGTTGTCCCAGTATTTGTTTCTATGACAATTTAAATATTTTTGTAAAACTATGTGTCAGAGTTTGAATCTGGAATGTCCCCCAAATCTCATGTATTAAAAGCATGATCTCCAATGCAGCAAGGTTCAGAGGTGGGGCTCTTAGGCAATGATTGGATCATGAGGGCTCTGACCTCATCAATAGATAAATCCATCTGACAGATAGCTAAATGGACTATCCATGTGATGGATAGCTGAATTCCCAGAACCTATGTAATCCTGAGTAGGTCATGTAGCCTCCCTGAGGTTCTGTTTTCTCAAATGTAAAATGGAGATCATAATAGTGCTTACCAATCTGGAAGAATAGTTTAGTGGAAGAGCACATGCCTACTTGGAGGAAGTAAGTAACGGCATACATGTCCTGGAATGGTTTATCTTCTCTTTGGCTCCATCCTCTCTCTCTCCTTCTCTGTTATCTGACTTCCAGGAGCTGAAGAGCTTTCCTCCACCATGTCTTTCTGCCATGTTTTTTTCTGCCTTGGCACCAGCTGACCATGAAATGAATCCTCTGAAACTGTGCAAGCTTTTCTCCTCTAAATAGTTCCTGTCAAATATTTTGGTCACAGCAGTACAAAGCTAATATCATACACTATACATGAAAGAACCTTTAAAGTCTAACAGAGAAAGGAATGCTAATGGTTGACTTAGCCAAATATTTTAGCAATCCTCAAATTATACCACCTAGGTAATTATATAAGCCACCCAAGGATGTGGCTGTCCCCAGTTGAATTAATCTGACTAAAAGATAGTAACCAAGGATATAGTCTGTGAAGTCAGGCATGGTTAGTTTCAGATACTGGCTCCACCAGTTACTAGTTATGTAATTCTAAGTAGATCATGTAGCTTCTCTGAGGTTCAGTTTTCTCATTTGCAAAATGGGAATAATAATAATGTTTACAAGGCTGCAAGTATAGCTCAGTGGTAGAACACATGCCTAGCATATACAAGGCCCTGGGTTCAATTCCCAGAACAAAAAAATTAAATTAAATAAATAAAAATAATAGTGTTTACCTCATAAGGTGGTTTTTGAGGATCAAACAAACATATATATTTATAATGCCTAAAATTGAATAAGCACTCAGTAATACCGAGTAATAGTCAGTAATACTGATAATTATACCAAATTGCAAATAGCAATATGCATTCTTTTGTATACTACATATTCTAGAATGGGGAAGCAAAGTTAAATAAAAAACAGACCTATTCTGGAGCAGTTAATAATCTATCACTTCTACCTTAGATAGTTAAAACCATATAAAACTTGCTGCTGACAAAATTTGTTAAATATAATTCCCCATTTATAGATGTTTTTGTTATGTTCTACCAGTCCCTTACACCATAACAAATTGGTTTTGTGCCTTCTGATCATAAAGAGTAGAGTTTAATAAACCATACAGGAAAAGGACTCTTGTCAAGAATCTCCTCTAAAAGATCTGCTTCTGCCTTTGACCTTTACCTGGCATTTGCTAAACAGAATCCCCAGAAAGCAAAACACTGTTCAAAAATATCTGCAGTTTTCTAAGACAAGAAAGATGCCACAATCCTCAGTCTGAGAGCTAATAGGCTGCTTAATAGTCATTAACTATTTTTCCCTAGTTAACATGAGTGTTGCTCCTGTGTCAGGAAGAGTAATCCAGGTACTGTCAGCTATGAGCACCAACCACTTTCTCTAAGAAATGAAGCTACAAAACATTAGAGATAACAGGTGGAAGCTTAAAAAGTTGATCTTATAGAAGTTGAGAATAGAATGGTGGTTACTAGAAGCCGAGGACAGTAGCAGAGAGATGGAATGGGGAGAGGGTTCCAAGTTACAGAAGCTGTGGTGTGCTGTTGCACAGGAGGGTGATGATAGATAATGATAATGTGCTATGAATTTCAAAAAACTAGAAGAAAGGATTTTTAAAGTTTTCACCATAATGAAATGATAAATATCTAAGGATATATATGCATTTAACCTTATTCAATGTATACATGTATCAAAACATCATATATACACCCACTATATATATATATATATATATATATGTATATATAATTTTATGTTTTGTATATTAGTTAAAATAAATTTAAATTAGGAAAACAACAGAGGCAAAAAAATACCCCTTATAGGCTGAGCATGAGTTTGATAAATTAGGAAACAGGCCCAAAGATAAAAAGTGACTTTACCTATAGAATCCCTGTAAATCCCTAGCAAAACTGAGGTTAGAACTGTCATCTCCTGATTCCCAGTCTAACCCTTGAAAAGTCTAGCTTCAGGTCTGAATCTTATGTTGGTCTTTCGTGTCTGGCCATAGGTAATTATAAGTATTTGCTTGGCAGGCCTCATGGGGTAAAGCTTCTCTCCCCACACCAGACTTGGTACACAGCCAGTGCACTGCAATTTTCTGGAGGGAGTTATAGTCAAGAATTCAGGCTGCCCCTTTTGAGCCAGCCATATTCTCCTCCTGCCTCCACACACTCCACACACCTGTGTTCCCATCCTAAGCACCTCCATTTGAAGGCCCCATTATTGTGGACTTCAAATGAGATAGTTTCAGGCATCTCGTCTTTGATTCAATGTGTTTTCACTGCTAGTTCTTCCCCTTCTCCTTATCTCCAGCCTACATGTTCGTAAAGATGAAGGAGTCTATAGTTAAGGATTTCTCTGCAGTAAGATCTACCCCCACCTGTACTATATCCATTTGATCTTTTCCCAGTGCTATTCTATTCCATGGGGGAAAATGGCTCCTCACAGGGGAGTTGTCACCATTTTAGCCTCTCGCTTGTACCATTGCAGTTAGTAAATAATAACTTAATTGTTATTTTCAATTTGATTTATTGTCCTAATTGACCACCTGGCAGCTTGAAAGCTTAAATTCTCTTTCTAATCTGCTACTCTACTTTCTTGCCCCAGAATGCCAGGGGTTATTTTGAAGAAAGCCTATTTTGTTGCATTTAAAAGGAACTTGTGAAGTGTAGATACTGGGAGACTTATAAATTAAATATATCCTTATGAACTTATTAATATCTAGAATCCATAATTTAGTAGTTTTTAAAATTTAAGTTGCATCATAATTATGCAGAGACTAAAATGCTTATCATTGGGCTTTAAATCTATACATTTATGTAGTAGGTTGAGGATAAGGAACATGAATTTTGAATGTCATACTTGAAGAAATACTGTATTGATAGAAATAATCATCAAAATATAACTCTACACAAAAAAGTAAATTATTACTCTGTACATGTGCATGCATGCATGCATGTGCATGTGTGTGCGCACACACACACACACATACACACTAAACAAACAAAATTTCTATGCCTTGAAATAGCCAGATAGTTCGGATAAGTTGCTAATCTTCTTTGTAACTTGATATGTTATTTCTATCAAGCACTCACTGGAGATTGATAGAACTATTTTCTTTAATAAAATATAAAGGAATACAAGATACAATCTGGGACTCTTAGCAATAATCTCTCCAAGGGAAATCTCAATGTTTGTATGGCATGCTGAACTTAGAAGAATCAATTCAAGCATGCCTGATGCCATATTTCAGTGGCAGAAGCTATTTCTGTATATAAGAAAAAATGTCTGGCAACCTCAAATAAGAGAAGGAAGATGCCAATCGAGCCAAATCTCTTGAGATGTAGAATTGATGGGAGGTCTTAATTAGGAGTCATTAAGGCTCACAGTCTTACCTGATAGTAGAAAAAAGAACCATAGACTTCCCTTCTGATCTTTTTTCCTTTGTTTTGTTTTGTTTTGAAACAAGGATGGATTTATTCTGCTTCATTGCACAAGTACACTGGAGAGAGTTTAGATTTAAAACTGGGCTCTTCTACTTCTGGAAATAAAAAAGAAATTTGTTGGCAAATTTAACTCTCTAGGCTTTTATCTTACAAGTAGAACCAATATAAAAAGATTAGGTTATTACAAGATATTTATGCAATAATACACAGTGAAAACTTACTGTGTTCCTGCATATGGGTTATCATTGAAGAGTAGCTGCAAATTTTAACATCTTCATCATTTTTATTGCCATCACCATCAACATAATAACCATTATTTATATTCACACACTTGTTATCCATTATAATTATAAAATTATCTAGTTTTCAAATTGTTTCCATATACTATGCCCATTTAAAAAAATTAGTTGCTGACAGACACAATACATGTTTTTATTTTTATGTGGTGCTGAGGATCAAACCCAGTGCTTTCCACATGTGAGGCGAGCTCTCTACCACTGAGTACAGCCCCAGTCCTACTATGCCCACCTTTTAAAGTCTATTTTAACTGACAAATTATTACATATATTTATTGTATACAATGTGATGTTTTCATACATATGTGTGTTATGCCTCATGGAATGATAAAATAAGGCTAACTGTCATATCCATCATCTCAAATATTTATAATTTCTTTGTGGTAACAACATTTAAAATCCTGTCTTTTACCTATTTTGAAATATACAATATTATTAACTATATTCACAAGTTATGGGCAATAGAGTCCCAGATATTATGCCTCCTGTCTAACTGTATCTAGTACTCATCAACCAACATCTCCACTTTCCCTTTCCATTCCTATACCAAGTCTCTGTTAACCACCATTCTACCTTCTGTTTCTGAGTTTGATTGTTTTGGAATTGTTGTGCCCAGAGAATGGATCCCCCAAAACCACCAAGGAATCCAGAGTGCATGCAAGAACAAAGAGCCTTTATTCGGGCTTAAGCTCGGACTCTCAGACCTCACCAACACAGTGGATCCGTACTGAGCACCCAGAAATGAGGAAAGACTGAGTTTGTATAGGGGTAGAAGCAATGAGGGGGAAGGGGTTCATCTGATTGGCCAGGGGAGCCCATGCATGTCTAAGGAGGTTTTCATTGGTGGGTGCCATCTCCAGAGCTATGGAATGTGCTGACTGTTCACTGCAGGGCCCTGCCATTGCCCTAGTTTATTGTGCCAGAGCTAGCTTATCATATCCAGGCTTATTCCTGCCTCGTGACAGGAGACTTGCAACAGTTTGGGGCAGCTGATAACAAAATGGGGTCACAGAAGTTTGGCTTCTATTGTCTTTAAGCCAAGCATTTTACAGAAGCAAAAAGAAGCAGTTAAACTGAAAAGAGGCTTGGGGCTGAAAAAGGAGGGTCCCACAGGAATAAGTGAGAACATGCAGTGTTTTTCTTTGTCTGGCTTATTTTACTTAATGTCTTCTAGGTCCATCCATGTTGCTGCAAAAGACAATTTCCTGTGTGTTTAAAAGCTAAAATGTGATATATATAATCACATTTTCTTTATCCATCCATGGCTATTGTTAATAGTGCTACAGTGAATGTGAGAGTGCAGATACCTCTCTTTGCCATGCTGATTTCAATTTCTTTAGATATATACCCAGATTGATGGATCATGTGGTAATTCTGTTTTTAGTTATTTAATGAAACTCCACTCTATATTCCATAATGGCTGTACTAAAATATATAATACTATCAACAGTATATATGGGTCTCCTTTTCTCCATATCCTCATCAATATTTGTGATCTCTTTTGAACTCAATGCCTCATCAGCAATTACATAAAGACCCATGGATGGTAATTCTTTGGTTTAGACTTTCATTAGTTCCTTACTGCCTACCGGATAACATGTAAAGTCTTCATTCTAATACTAGTGAAAACTTATTTTAGATCTCTTCTACCATCATTTTTACCACACATACTTTACCTATTTTTTAATTTCTTATGGTTTCTAAAACTTATGTGTTCTTTCCCAGCTCTCAGCTTTTGTTTATGTTACTGCCCACACTAGAATGGCTATCTTATGAATTTCTCTAATGAATTCTTACTCATTCTTCCAGATACACTTTAAATTTCACGACTTTTATGAAGTTGTTTGTGCCATAGAAAATGCTGGAGAGTTTTGCTTGAATTCTCTTTTTGAGTTCAGTGGAGGTTTCATGACTACTCTGTAGAAACTACCTGGAGGAAATGTGTAATTATACCCTACTAAACAAATAAAGCTGTAAAAAGGCAGAAATATTGTCTTTTATCCAAAGTCCTACTGAATAGTCCTACTATTGAAAACAACACTGGTACTAAAGTCATTCTCTTTTCCCGAAGCTCATTCCTCCTTCTAAACTCCCTATTATAAAATACGATATTGTTATATTCTCAATCTTTCAAATTCAAAAGCACAGACTTCTCTCTGATTCTTTTCTTCCCTTTAGGCAACCCATATCCATTTAGTCTCTAAATTCTGCAGTTTCAACTTTTTAATCATCTTGTAAATGATATAATTGCCTACAATTATCTTTCCATTCCAACAAACATCATCTCTTGCCTACATTACTGCTATAGCCTCTTAAATAGTCTTTCTTCCTCCAATATGGTCACCTTTTAATCCATACACCAGGATGCTACCAGAATATTTTTTTTTCTAAAATGAAAAAACTAATTATATAACTAGACAACTTAAAACCCTCTAATGACTATCACCTCCTCTATGGAGGCCCAAAGTATTACCTTGGCATTCAATGGCTTTTCATACTCACCACCAACTACTTTTCCAGGTTTGTCTTTTGCCATGACTCCATGAAATGTTCATACCAGATAAATTCAATGCTTGTAGAGATCTTGGGGCACACATGATATTTTATCCAACTATACTTGTGCACATGTAAATTTTTTTTTGCCTTCACATTTTTCTATGCTTTTTCCCCCACCTATTACTGACCTAGACCATATTAGATCATCTTTGATGTTTCGAGCCAATTTAAAACTTACCAATGGTTGTGCAGTTACTCCAGCAACTATTACTTTGGTCCCTTAACCATGTTTTTTTTAAAAATATTATGCTACTTATCTGGTTACCAGTAGGTATTCCCCACTAGACTATGAATTGCTTTAACATCGTAATCTGCCTTCAATCATGTATATGGTAGTCAGCACCTACCACAGAATCTGACATTCCAAAACATCCAAAAGTTGTTCCAAAAACATCTATTTAGTGCCTCCTAACTCTATTTTTCACTGTCCTTTCTGCAGAAGTGGGCACATAAGTTCATTAAATGCTTGCTGAGGAATTAATTACCCTAATGGGTTCCAAGAAGCCTTTACAACAAAGGCCTCTTAACAGCAAATAAACTTATAACACATTTTGAAAGTATTACAGAAATTGTTAGTGAACATTAAAATTTGGGTTATTTTCGTTTTTGTCTTTGAAGCAGTGACTATATACATAAAGCAGAGCTATCATCTAAATCAAGCCATGAAAATATAAATAAATCATGATGTTTGGATTCAGTGTGTTCATGTCCACCTGAGAGAATGATAGTAAAAGGTATTATCATTTTGGAGTTTGTCTTTCCCATCAAAAATGGAAAATCAGCCATGAAACTAAACTGTTATTATGGATTATTTGTATGTGATGTTTTCTTAGCCAATGATTCCCTTGATTTTCACAATCCAGAAAAGTCAGCAGGGTAGTTTTTACCACATTTCTTTGTCTCTAAGATGCTACAAATTATAAAATGACCTATTAATTTAATTATAATTTTTCTGAGAAAAAATAAGTAACATGTTAAATGGATCTTAAGACTTTTTCTGACTGCAATTTTTTTTTTTTTTTTTGGCACCAAGTAATGGACTCAAAGGTGCTTCACTACTGAGCCACATTTACAGCCCTATTTCATTTTTTATTTTGAGGCAGGGTCTCACTGAGTTGCTTAGGGTCTTGACAAGTTGCCAAGGCTGCTTTGAACTCATGATCCTCCCAGCCACTGGATTACATGCATGTGCCACCATGCCTGGCCTCCTAATCTTCAAAGCATGAAACAAAACTTTTATCTTAGTTTTGAGGTCATGTCGTATGATTTCCTTTTGAAAATGGGAAAAATCAGGCCTGGAAAACTAATACCCATGTCACATAGCTATTAAGTAGGATATATAGAGAAGGGCTAGATCCTTTCCTTTTTTTTTTTTTTTTTTTTTTTTTTTTTTTTGCTATCAGGGATTGAATTCAGGGGTGCTTAACTATTGATCCACATCCCCAACCATTTTATTTTTGTTATTTTGACACAAGGTCTTACTAGGTTGCTTGTGACCTTGCTAAGTTGTTGACACTGGCCTGAACTTGCAATCTTCTGACCTAAAATTCCTAAGCCACTAGGATTACAGGCCTGTGCCACTGCATTTGGCCTGACCCATTTGATAGGTAGAACATCTCCTTTCTATTCTATTAGATTTTCCTAATATCTGTTCAGTGGAATAATAACCTTACAGAAATGTTAATAAGCTTCTGTAATTAACTCAATTTGAGAAACTCAGAGTTTAAAAAAAGTAGGCTTGTTTACTATATAACTTCTTACAGCTTTTATTATACTAATTAAGGTACATTGTAAATTTCCAAGATAGGATTAAATATACAGCATTGTGCAAAATTATTTAACCATGGAAACTTTTACTACCTCTTATAAAGTGTTTTGTGAGACTAACATTTGATGGAACACAATAGGAAAGCTACACTATACAAAGATAGAATTTCATCAGCATCCAAAAGGCATGGACCATAATGCTCAGTTTGTTTCCTGTCACCTACAAAGACCATATACAATAAAGCATCAAGTGGTAGATCTAATTGCCAAACCCTGGATCTAATTTGACCGTTAAGAATGCTGAAATTACCATTTTTTTAACCCTTTTTTCTCCTCCCTTCCCTTCCCTCCCTATTGGCCATTCTAGTGTTCCTCTAATCCTCCTATGCTTCCCGGCCCAAACCCACTGTGAATCAGCCTCCTTATATCAGAGAAAACATTCAGCGTTTGAATTTTTTGGGATTGGCTAACTTCACAACCAGAGATATGTAAAAATGTGCTTTATAAGTGTAATATGAAATGTAATGCATTCTGCTGTCATATATAACAACTCAAAATTTTAAAAAAAGAATGCTGAAATTGGATTTCTATTCAAGAAAAACTGAGGAAATAGCCATCAACATAGTCATTAGTCAAAACATTACTAGTTTGGCAGTTGTCATATAACAAGACCTAGAAAAAATTATAGTTCTCCAATCAGAAATATATATTTTTTAAAATTTATCTACATTTAAGATATCCTCAAAAATGTGTCACAGATTTTTCATGTTATTTTTCAATATCAGCTACACAATGTCCCATAGTCACTAGTAACTTTCATTCATTCATCCAACAAATAATTCCTGAATACCTAACATTTGCCAAACATTATGCTAACACTGAAGATATGATGGTAAATAAGACACAGCAATCTCTACTTTTGTGATACTCACAATCTAGACTAGGAAAAATTGATACAGAAAGAATAATCTAGTAAATTTTTTATCCAAGTCTGGACATACAAAATGCTGCAGAGCATGGAATATTTACCTGCATAATTCATTCCCCCAAAAGTCTCAGTCTGAAATATCTGAATCAGAGATTCAAGTCTCTCCAAAGGAGAGCCAAGTGCTTAACTTAATAGAATGATTGGACCAGCTTTTCTGCTTAAATTGCCAACAAAGTGCTGTGCTTACTAATGCCATGTGAATCCAAAGACAAACAAAAATATCTAACATCTTCACCAATGCCACAATTTTATCTGCGCTCACAATAAATAACAAACAACATTTCTAAATGTATTTACAAAAATCTATCTGCTAGGTCCTGATGAACAATTGTTTATTTCAAAGATATTGGAATTTTTTCCAAGTTTAGTTATTAAAGGGACTCACCATAAGGAAACTAGAGATATAAAATACCTGCTAGACTGCTACCAATCTCTCTCCCAGCCAGTGCCAAAAAAAAAAAAAAAAAAAAAAAAAAAAAAAAAAAAAAAAAAAACTGAAGCACAGAGTCCCTCACAGTATTAAAAGCACAAACACTACTCTGCTGAGTAGAGCTTTCTTTGCCTTTTCTTTTCCGTTTGTAATACTTGAAAAGTTTCTCCATTTTGATACAGAAGAACACATAAATCTAACAGCTACCTTCATTGATTGAATATTTTATGTTGTTGTTATTACCAAAAATGACAAAAAAAATTTTATAAACTTTTTTTAATATTTATTTATTTGCTTTAGTTGTACTCAATGCAATGCATTTATGTTTACGTGGTGCTGAGGATCGAACCTGGGCCGAGCACTTGCTAGGCGAGTGCTCTACCGCTGAGCCACAACCCCAGGCCAATAAAAATTTTAGCTATCTCTAAAGCAGGTGAACTCTCCTTGTCTCTAATTTTAATGAATTTCTGAGTTTACACCTATCTCCATCATTTTTTTATATCTATTTATCATGTAACTTCTAGTTTTATATTTAATTATAAAATAATAATTGTATATATTTATGGGATACAAAATGAAATTCTAATACATGAGCACATTGTGTACATTGTGGAATGATCAAATCTGCACAATTAGCATATCTATCATCTCAAATACTTATCAATTTTTGTGGTGACATTTTTTTAAATCCATCTGAAGCATTTATTTCAAAGCAAAACAAAACAGTTATTGAGATTTGTCCAATGCATGATCCAAAGAATGAAAAGTATTTAGATAATATTTCCAAAAGTAAATGTTTCTTATGAAAATTTTTCAGGTTAGAGTTGATTTTCAGTATATTTTAGATCAGTGTTTAAAAAAAAAGAAAAGCTTATTTGTTTCTTTTATTACAGAATGAAGGACAGTAGACCAATATTTCTATGGTTTTCATGAGTAAATGACAGCTAGTAAAGGAAATAAAGTGTGTGAAATGTTAATACATATTATAAAATTAGGCCTTAATGGTAATTCCTAATTTAACCTAAAAAAATGATCTTTATTTCACATCCTAGTTTTCTTTTTTTAATTTTTTATTATTCTAATTTGTTATACACGTTTTCAGAGTACATTTCATTTCATATTACATATAAAGAGCACAATTTTTTGAGTTGCTGGTTTACTATAAAGTATTTTTACAACAATTGTGTCTTCATACATGTATTTAGGGTAATCATGGATAACTCAGTCTGCCATTATTTCTCTTTTGCTACCTGTATTTGTTCTCTTATATCTTTGTTGGTGTGATTGATGGTTGCCTGTATTTGGTCTCTTGTCTCTTTGTTGGAGAGATCAATTTTTGCCTGTATTTGCTCACTTAGGTCATTTTTTAAATCCCAAATCATTTTAATTATGTATGTCTGGAAATCCTTCTCTGACATTTCATCTAACATGCTTTCTATGGCTTCTATTGTTATAGTATCTTGGTTTGTTTTGGGCATTTTCTTCCCTTGTTTTTTCATGATGTCTATGTGTTTTCCTCTCTTGCAGGGTAAGCCTGAGGTATTATGGCTTCTGTCCTATTGTCTTCTATCATCCCTGCAGGTTACCTGAAACCTCACTTTTTAGGGAAAGATCATTATTACAGCATTCAATGTACCCAACGTGTAGCCATATATCAGGCCTGGAACATAATAATTGTTAAATAGAAGCAAATGTTGCTCTTACTATTGTTGTTCTTCTATTAGTATTATCATTACTACTATTGATATTTATACTTTTGCCATTTTAAAGTGAAGGCTGTTGTGTAACATTTTCTCGGGAGGTAGGGACTCTTTTAAAAATCCATTTTTTGCCCACAAGACCCAACAGCTTCTGCTTTCTCCCTGCTATACAGGCTGAAGGCATTTAAAATTATAGATTAAAACTCATCAAGTCCTTGAGCCTCCCTGCCAGTGAACAAGACTTTGTATTATTTTATCTGCCCTTAGTACCAGTGTGTCTAAGGAAATCCCATAGTTATGACATACTTCATTAACTTAAGCTTCTTCACCACTTCCTGCTATGTTTATCCAATGTATATAACTGGTTCTGACTTTGTTTCCAGACTACTTCAGTTTCTCTGGTGGCTGTAGGGCCTAAGTCCTTGACTCCCTGATTAGCTTTTACTGATAACGACATAATCCTCATTCCTTATTCTCAAATGAACCTTATAAAGAGGTGCATTGCCACCATATTTCTGTGTACAGAGTCAGGCATTGTTTGGAAACTTCTGCTTATGAATATCCATATACCATTCAGTTATATTAAACTACCATCCCTCTTGGAGATATCTGCTAGCTAATTCTAAACATGGTCCACTCTTATGGACACTATGACACTAACTACTAGCTTACTCCTTTAGAAACTATTGCTAAACTGGTTTAGTCCCACAGCTCTGGTCGTGTTCTCTTCTGGGTCCTTTTCCTTCCCCACTGGCCCTATAAAGTCCTAGGGAATTTTTGTGACCCAGCTTATACAGGTGATAACAGTTTTCATCCCAGTACTATATGCAGTAAGGTTTAACCCACACGTTTTATAAATGAGAATGCTGGATTTTTTTTGGATCCCAAAACATCCAACCAAGTCAGCTTAGTCATTTCTCTGTATCTGTTCCTTCATTAACTCATTTAAAAATGTTTATTGTGCATATCCTCCATAGTTTTTTAGTAGGAATGGGAAAAGAAGTGGTGAATAAGACAAAGCTATAACTTCAAGGCCCTTACCTTCTGCAGGATAAGTGCTCACCAAGAAAACATCCTGCAAGATTCCCAGTCCCTCTCCTGCTCTTTTTATCCTTCTGGAAAACTCTTTCAAATACCATATACCACTAATCCATTGTCTCCCACAATGATTCCCTTGCAAACAAAGTGAATTTTGTACTGCTAATAATATCAGGAATAAAACTGATCTACACTCTTATCCACTCACACAGACACTTAGTATGTCATCAGTACTAAGGGGAGTAAAATTATTCTCATTTCATCAAAGTGTGCCCCCAAAGAGACAAAGAACTCACAGGTTTGTATTTACTTAGCAACGGAAGGATGGATGGCCAAGTTAATTTGCCTCATCAAGTGAGACTTTTGACAACATTCTGTAAGTTAGGAAAATGAAATGAGTGTGATGTCAAGTCAGTTTTCATGTCAACAGTTACACTCTGCAACTGAGATTACAGTACATTCAGAATGTCCATTCCAATCCAGAGTAACAGAATGATCATTCAAATCTTACAAGAGCAAAAGACCCCATCACTTCCTCTTGTTTGCCCCTTTCATTGTCAATAGATAATAAATTGTCTCAGTGCTGTAAGAATTTTTTATGGTTTATCATACAAATAACTAAGGAGAAAAAGTCTCCAATGGCATAATGTACATAATGTGCATTTTAATTGGAAGGCAATTTAGATATTTACTTAGGCCATGCTCATATACAAGTTATTTCTAATGATGGAAAGCTGCTTTGGTGGAACTAATTATGATAAATTACTAAAAGTGGTTGCAAACATTAGCTGTTAAGCCAAAGTGACCAAAAGCCAAACTTAGACATAGTTGTGAATGCTTTATATGAACATCTCATGGAATTATTAAAAAATCCTACCCCCACTTATCCTTTTTATTTTACCAGAGAATGACTCCTCCAAGTGCATTAAGATCTTCTCAGCATTGGCAAAGCTGTTTTATGATAGAGGTATATGAATTCCTAGGTGCCTAGACACAGGACTCTGGATTTTCCCATAACATATTTGATTCACAGAAGAACTGGGGTGCTCATACAGTGTTGAAGTATCCTAAGTAAGCTTCACTTTTCTCAGAAATCAATTTTCTCTTGATATGAAACATGTTGGGCTTTATGGGAACCAGTTAAGCAAAAATTTAATTTTGCAAATAGTTCTTTTAATCTCACATTCACTGTCAGTGAGAAAATAAAATAAGGCAATTTCCTTATGACCACAAATCAAGTGCAACAGATATGCACTTATAACTATGCAAAGTCTTACATTTAAAAATGGGTTGGACAATTGAAATTTTTGCTGTCCAAAACCATCTTACTCAAGAGTGAAGCTATTTTTCTGCTTCACACCTCATCACAAAAGCACCTTGATTCTATGTATTGTAAAATACTCTAGAGTCAGTAGAACTTCCTACTCTTCATTGGTATTTTGAAGGCATGCACCACAATGAAAACAGTTTATGCCAGAAATTTTGGTTCCCAGTCTCCCAGAAAATGCTTCATGTATGAAGATTTTACATTTATTTCCTTACTTAAGAACTGCAAAGTATGCAAATAAATAACTGCATATTCATCACTCATTTTTTGAAATAAAACATCACAAATATAAACAAGGCCACTTGTGTATCTTTTCCTGTTCCTATTCCCTCTCTTATCCTTCAAAGTAAACATTGTTATAAATTTGTTTACTATTTCAACATGTAGTTTTATTCTATTCTTTACACATATACATCCATAAACAACTCATAATACCATTTTACATTTTATGGTATCATACTGCGCACATTTTTCTATAAATATTTTCTTTTATTCACTCAACATTTTAGTTTTTGAGATTTCATTGATGTTGCTACACATCACTCTAGCTTAATAATTTGTACTTCTGTATGCATTCCATTCTCTTTGTATAGAACAAATAAATACTTTTTCTCAGTATCTGTACATTCAGGTTATTTCCATGTTTTTTGCTATTACCACTAATGCCACTGTGATCATGTTTTATGACACTCAAGTGCAAGAATTTCTCTAGAGGGTATGCATAGGCTTAGAATTACTGGACTGTAGGGTATATGAACATCTTTAGCTTTATCAAATAATGTCAAATTGTCTTCCAGAGTGACAGTACCAATTTACATGGCCACCATAGCATAATAGGGTTTCTATTGCCTTTTTTCCTCAGAATGTTATTCCTTTATTACCTCAATATCACTTGGCTTTTATAATATGTTGCTGCCTGAAGCGCTTGGAGCAACGGAGCCGCGGGAAAAACTTCAGAAGCAAACTGGAGACAAACAGCTTTTTATTCTGATAACTTTTCTCTCTGGTTCTAATAACGACTAACACACGCCAAAAACACACCCTAAAATGGCGCTGACTCGATCAGCAATTTCGGCCAAGTCACTCGAGATCCCGCAACAATCCCGTGAGACTACGGGTGGCGACAAAGGCCAAATCTCCACGGCTCATAGTCAACCGCAATTCAAGCCAATCCCCAAACAGGGCTCCTGCATTTCCCCCTTTTTGTTTTAAAAGAGGTAATGCTCTAGGACGTCTATGTGCAACCAACATTCTTACCCGTCATCGGATAATCAAGGCTGTGCCCTTGACTCCTGTCTTAGGTTGATATGTCGGCCACATGAGACTGTCCCGTGCGACTGTGCCTGTCTTAGGTTGTCCCCCTCTGGGGATCTTACCCGTCATTGGCTAACCAGCCATCCAATGGAGCCCTTTAGGATTGACTATATATGATGACTAACAGCCGTCCAAATTGTGAGGAGATGTTGCAGCTTTAAGGCAACAAGCCTTTTGGTGATGAGCCAAATTGCATAGCATATCAAATTGTTTAAACAAATCAGCTGCCCTAAGTTCCATCAAGTAACACACTGAATTCTCTAGACAAATACCCGCAAGGCATTGTCCCGTAAAGTCCCAAACGATGAAAGATCAAAATGTCCATTTGTTATAACATGTTGATGTAGGAGGCCCCATGCATGTAGAGCAGAGGCCACACTGTTGGTGAGGTTGTTTGATGTTTGAGCAGCAGACGTCTTTTTTATGTTTAGACAATGCCACCGGCAAATCTTCAGGGCCCGCTACCTAGAAACTCAAGCATCAATTATTAAAGGAAAGGCAGTGCTATTGCAGCACTGAGTCAAGAGGCGAGTTGTCAAACTACAAAATAGAATACTTAGATTAGAAAATTAAAGTTGATTTTTGTTCACATACATCGCTGGTTGAGCTTTTACAAACATAAGTTGGAAAAATGTCATATTTAGAACAAAACAAAGAAAAACTGAGGGTAATTACTGCATTAAAGATAGATTAAAGAAAAGGTAAAGGCACTTGAGAGAAATAATTTGTTAGCTGGAACCCTTGAGTCTCTGTATACAGAGCAATTTTTTACCTGTTGAGATAATTGAAATTAATGAGCTATTAAACAAATGAAGTTAATAACAAATAAACAATCTTAAGTCAAAACACCAAAATATCAGGTTATATAGCACTAGTCATATTTGTTTGCTAAAGAGAAGTCCCAGGGACACCTATAAATCAAAATTGAAAGTACCTTCATTTATAAAATTATTTACCTAAAATGAATACTCTTAACCTAAAATGAATTAAAGTTATTTGGATCCATATATATATATATTTTCTTTTTCATAAGCGCTTTGTTCTTTGTGACGTCACACTGGACAGACGAACAAGCATACAAACATATATTTGTGACGTCACATTAACATGAAATGTAGACAAATGTACAGACATAAAGACATGTATAAAAAGAAAAAAAAAATACAATTGTGTGCACACTAAAGAGAGATCTCCTTGTCCCGGCCGGGAGAAATGACACTTAAGTTGTGAAATATTTTGAAAGACTCTTTTGAGGGAATCATTCTGTACCTTCATCTTGGTCCTCTTGATTTTGTACCTTTTTTATTAATCTTGATTCTTCAATAACTTCATCTTGATCATTTTGATGTGGTACCTGTTTTATTAATCTAGATGGTATCCATATTGGAGAGGATTCGTCTTTTGGAAAAACACAAACAGATCCTCTTCCCCAAATTAATACTGGATCTGGACCCTTCCATGTACCTGAAAGAACATCCTTCCAGTAAACCAAAGGTTTATGTTGTTGGTGTGGATTCCAATGTCTGTCTCCAGCAGAATAACCATTAGAGTCTAAAGTTAGAAAATTTAAGGTAAACAGGGCAACTGCCAATCTGTCCTTAGGACTTTTCCAATTTCCTTCTTTTTGTTTTAATAACATAATTTTCAGTGTTCGGTTTGCTCTTTCAATAATGCCCTGACCCTGAGGATTGTATGGGATGCCTGTTTTATGGGATATATTGAATTTTGCGCAAAACTGCTTGAAAGATGAGGACGTATATGCGGGGCCATTATCTGTTTTAAGCATTTTGGGGATGCCCAATGCAGCAAAAGCTTGCAAACAATGAGATGTAACATCTTTAACTTTTTCTCCAGAATGTAAGGAAGCAAAAATCATGCCTGAGCATGTATCTATAGTCACATGAATAAATCGCAATTTTCCAAAACTTGGCTCATGAGTAACATCCATCTGCCACAAATGATTGGGCATTAATCCTCTAGGGTTAACTCCGAAATGAGGATTGGGCAAATGTGTCATACAAGATTTACAATCTTTTACAATTGTTCTGGCTTGCTCCTTTGTGATTTTAAACCTACGTTGCAAGGTGGTGCTGTTGACATGAAACTGGGAATGAAATAAAGTAGCTTGTTGTAGCGCTGAAAGTATAAATACTGTTTTTGTAAGTTCATCAGCCTTTTGATTACCTTCATGGAGGGGACCAGGCAAATTAGTATGTGCTCTAATATGGCCTACGAATAGAGGTTCTTTTCTTGCCCACAAAAGTTTTTGTATTTGATAAAACAATTTAAAGGCTGGAGTATGAGGTGCTATTGGTCCTGCTAACTCTAATTTAGGGACGGCTTGTACAATATAGTGGCTATCTGAAAAAATGTTTACGGGCTGGTCCCTAAAATTTTCCAGAGCTCTTACCACAGCTTCCAGTTCCACTAGTTGAGCTGATTTGTGTGCAGTTATGTAAGTCATATTTTCTTTTTTAGTGACTACTGTAGCAGTACCATTTGAGGACCCATCTGTAAATACATTAAATGCCTTAGGAATAGGTTGATTTTTTATTACCTGTGGAAATATAATAGGATGATTAATACAAAAAGATAATATAGGGGACTTAGGAAGATGATTATCAAAATTTGCAGAAGTAGAGCATTTAGCTATAGCCCAATCATTATCATTGAAGCATAAGTATTCAATCTGTGATGATGAATAGGGAGTAATAATAGTAGCAGGGTGAATGCCAAATATTTTAGTAGAAGTCTTAAGTCCTTGAAGAATAAGTTTAGCCACCATGGAGGTATAAGATTCAATTATACTTTTAGGAGAGACGGGCAAATGTATCCATAATAAAGGCCCTTGTTGCCAAAATACTCCTGTGGGTGTATATTGTGAAGAAATAATAATCAACATCAGCGGTTGAGTTAAATCAAATCTATCACAATGAGCTCCTTCGATGGCTTTTTCTACTAATTTTAAAGCTTTCCTAGCATCAGGAGTCAATGTTCGTGGTGAAGATGGATCAGGATCTCCACGAAGGATGTCAAATAAAGGTTTTAGTTGGCCAGTAGTGAGATTTAGTGTAGGGCGAAGCCAATTAATGTCTCCCAGTAGTTTTTGGAAATCATTGAGGGTGGTCAAATGTTCTTTATTTATTAAAATTTTTTGGGGTCTAACAAAAGTATCCATGATTTTAAATCCTAAATATAATATGGGAGATCTGGTTTGAACTTTTTCTTCTGCTATATATAATCCATATTTTTTTTAAATTTTCTACCACATCACTGAATATATTAAATAAGATTTTTTGATTAGGGTGGGCCAATAAAATATCATCCATGTAATGTAGACACATGAGGTTTGGATATTTATTTTTAATGGGTTGGATAGCCTTGTCCACATATATTTGGCATATGGTGGGGCTATTAGCCATTCCCTGTGGTAAAACCTTCCATTGATATCTCTGATCAGGGCCATTATTGTTCATAGAAGGAACGGAAAAAGCAAACCTGGGGGCATCCAGAGGATGTAGGGAATAGAAAAGAAGCAATCCTTTATATCAAGAGTAATAAGATGGAAATTTTTTGGAATAGCTACGGGACTAGGAAGTCCAGGTTGAGTAGGCCCCATAACTTGCATGGTTTTATTGATTTGTCTAAGATCATGTAACAATCGCCATTTTCCTGACTTTTTCTTGATCACAAATATGGGGGAATTCCAGGGAGAGGTGGAAGGTTCTATATGACCTGCTTCTAATTGTTCCTGAACTAATTGGTGGGCCGCTTGTAATTTCTCTTTAGATAGGGGCCACTGAGGGACCCACACTGGCTTATCAGAAAGCCATGGTATTTTCAAAATTATTTTCTCAGTGGCCCCGAAAAAAAATATCTTTTTCCTTTATGACAATGATTACTTTTAGGGTTAAGATTACTCTGTACTTTTTGATAATGAGTTCTTTTATGGTTAAGATTACCCTGTAGGTTTTCACATTTAACATCTGCAGGCTTGGTTGCAAGGTGTACTCCCATTTGTTGCAAAATATCTCTTCCCCATAAAGTAACCGGTAGATTAGGTAAAACATAAGGCTGAAATGTTCCTTTATGGCCTTCATCATCCTCCCATTTTAAAATTACTGCACTTTTATCTGGGAGGTTATTATATCCCAAGCCTCTTAAACTGGTTGAAGCTTTTTGCAGAGGCCAGTGCTTGGGCCATTGGCGTAAATTAATAATGGAAGAGTCAGCTCCAGTATCTATTAATCCCTCCATTTCTATTCCTTGGATTTTTATTTTACACATAGGCCTCCTTGAACAGTCTCGAACCCAGCAAGCCATGGGACTTGAGTCAGTGGAACAAAATCCTCTATTGTTCCCTTCTTGAGGCATACCCATTTTAAATGAATTATGTAAATTGGGAAGGAGAAGCAACTGAGCAATTCTATCTCCTTGATTAACAGAACTTACACTTTGGGGTGAGCTAAGCATTATTTTTATTTCCCCTTTGTAGTCTGAGTTTATTACACCTGGGGTCACTTGCAAACCTAATAAGCTTTTAGGACTACGCCCGATAATAAGTCCTACAGTCCCTGAGGGAAGAGGTCCCCTGACTCCTGTGGGAATCAGTTGAACCCCCATTTCAGGTGTTAACACTATTCGGGCGGTGGAACAGAGGTCTAATCCTGCATTTCCTCTTGTTCCTCTGGCGAGGGAGTGGATGGGTAGTAGGGATTGTGTCGGGGAAGCATCTGAGTGGATGCTTGAGGATACTCCTTCTGCAATGCCCCGTACATTTGTGGGCCCCGGGGTACTGGGCCCCGTGCCCCGTTTTTTGAATTCCTGAACAAAGGATTTCCATGGATGTCAAATTTTGAATAGCATTTATTGGCCCAATGATTTCCCTTTTTACACCTGGGGCAGCGGCCTGGGGCACGGTATGAGCTTGATCTTATTTCTCTTTTGGGATTTTGCCTAGAATTGCCTGATTGATTATGATAATTTTGCCTGGAATATCCTGATTGATTATAATGTCTACGTTTAGCCTTTGTGAAATTTCGAGAGGAAGCACCTCTCATTGAGGCTGCAATCACATTTCCTGTGACAAAGGCGCCATTTATATCTTTACATAGTTGTATATATACGGAAAGATCCTTTTTAGTTCTCCATGGCCTGATGGCTGCTTGGCACCATTTATTTGCATTTTCATAAGCTAATTGAACAACTAAAGGCATAGCTTGGTCAACATCTGCAAACACACTACCTGCAGTTCTCAAAAGTCGATCAGCAAAGTCGGCATACGGCTCATTAGGTCCTTGAATCACTTTTGACAAGCTACCTTGTAGATCCCCAGGTCCTTGTACAGTTTTCCATGCCTCTAAGGCAGCTGCATTTATCTGAGCATATATATCTGAGTCATAATCTGTTTGAGCCTGTAAGTCTGCGAATTGCCCTTCTCCTGTGAGCATGTCTATATTATAGTTTTCAATCCCTGCAGCCGCGTTTCTTTTAGCCGTTTCTATACAAAGTTCTTGGAATTGCGATCGCCAAACCAAGAATTGCCCCCCCGCTTAATGTTGCTTTACATAGACTTTTCCAGTCTGAGGGGGTTAAGCTAAAGGTGTTAAGGGACTCCAGCATACTCAATGTGAAAGGAGCTTGGGGCCCATAAGTCATTACTGCCTCTTTGAGATTTTTTATTGTTTTGAAATCTACTGACTGATGGACACTCTGTCCATTTTTCTTTTCAAATGCTGGCGGTTCCCAATGTATCTGTGAGTTGTCCTCGAGAGCGCATAAGCGATCAGAAAGACTTTTTATTTCTGTTTCTAGGGTATGCAAATGCCTAGTAATACCCTTCATATTTTCTGTAATGGATTCCACGCATGGGGGAGTAGTCACTTCCACAAGTGACTCCTCTGCCTGACGGACCTTTTTCTCGGTCTTTTTTAATTTCTTTTTCCTCATTTTCTCAGGATCACTTTTACTAGATTCCTCACCACTGCTAATTTCACTGACAGCAATATCCTGAGGCCCAGGTTCCAGTGAGAGCAAGTATCCTTCAGCTTTCGCCAATAACTCCCGAATAGCTTTAATAGCTTGGATTTTTGTCATTTTTGGGTCTCTTCTAATACTCTCTTTACTGGTCTCAGTTGGCCCAGTGGAATCTACACTTTTTTGATCACTTTCACTTTTGTCTATATACTCCTCACTGAGAACAGAGTCAGGTATATCAAGGAGTCTTTGCATAGCCTCTATCACTTGGGATTCAGTTATATTCGAACCCATCTTTAGAGACCTTTCAGTTCTTACCTGTCCGCTCCGAAGTTCCCCGTACGGGCCGCCACCTGTTGCTGCCTGAAGCGCTTGGAGCAACGGAGCCGCGGGAAAAACTTCAGAAGCAAACTGGAGACAAACAGCTTTTTATTCTGATAACTTTTCTCTCTGGTTCTAATAACGACTAACACACGCCAAAAACACACCCTAAAATGGCGCTGACTCGATCAGCAATTTCGGCCAAGTCACTCGAGATCCCGCAACAATCCCGTGAGACTACGGGTGGCGACAAAGGCCAAATCTCCACGGCTCATAGTCAACCGCAATTCAAGCCAATCCCCAAACAGGGCTCCTGCAATAATACCAGACGGTTTAAAAAAAAAAAAAAAAAACGTGGCCCGAAGTCAGTCATATTGATTATCCGGGGTCCAGATAGGGAACCAAATGAATCATTTCAGGCTCCTATTTATCAGCTTAGCCAATATCAGGAAAAAATAGTGAGGCACAAGACATTCATCATTGGTAAATTTCTCCCTCTTTCTACGCTTTCTACTCCTACTGATCTGACATGCCACTAGCAGTCATCATTTGTGCTCCCGCAAGCTCCCATTATCATCACAGCTTACCTGTGATTCACTTGTTCATTATTCCTTTGGTAACTACTCTGTTATTCAACAGCATAGACTGAGTGCCTATAATATTCCAGATACTATGTGACAGAGTTTTAAATGGTGGCAATATGATGGGGTTAAAAATGAAGGGAAATATCAGAATGTACAAGACTGATACCTCTTTTACTTTATGTTCCAAAATTTGTTTTCTTTGTCAGAAAATCTGATCAATTAAATCAAGTTGAGTAATAAAGAAGCAGGTGTTAATTGAACACCTATTCTAAGCTAATGTATCTACTGCTGAAAGTGACAACATGTTCATATATATATATATATATATATGTGTGTTCTATATATATACATATATATATATGTATATATATATATATATATATATAGAATAGTAGAATAGCATGGTCATCCTTGCTCTGATGCAAAGCAAGGAGAATGTAAGCCATTATCTCCTTTTAATTCTATAATAGCACTATCAGAGAAGGATTATTATTTTCTCTACTTGGTGAAAAAGAAACCGAACTTCAGAGAAAATCAGCAACTTGCCCAAAGTTTCATACTAAGGAACTTATCTAAGATGCAAATCCTGATCTAACCTTAACAATCCATGGCATCTTGTGGCTGATAGGATTTTTAAACAGCATGAGCCAGAAAAGGAAAATGCATTTTTCCATTCTAAGCCATTATATGTGGGCCAGAGAGACAGGATGTAATTTGCTAATGTGAGTTTTGCCAAGAAAACATCAAAGGAATCTTTAATCACTGTGAGTGGGCTGAGGTTCTATTGCCCATTATAGATGGTGACTCCCTCAGGACAAGGTCACAGTACACAAGTCTTGATACACTGCCCAGTTCAGTTTCATGTCATAAGAGCTAAGGACTGTACCTCTGGATTCAGGATGCTTCCACAAAAAGGTTCCTGAGAATCCCTTAATGACGGGCAGGGCTAAGGCAGCACTATCTGAGAGGCTATAGGGAGTCCTCAAACTCTCTTTTCAATGCACACTACTTATCTAGACTCAGCAGCTAGCCAGAAAACTGAGTAAGAACAATTACACTATGGAGTCAGTTCCAGAGTATCAGAAAATGGCATCTGGCAGATATGTCGTTGCTACTTGGAGGAACCTGAAAGTCAGATCTCTGTTTAGATGTCACCTATTGTGGGAAGCTTTCCTTCACTACCAAAGTCTGGGCTAGTGTTCTTCTTGTGCACTTCTTCAAAGCCCTGTGATTACCCTAAAATAACACTGACACTACTCACTGTATTATAATTGTGCTATTTACTGCCTGTCTCCTCCATCAAGACTGAGCTCTATGAAAGGTAGGACCGTACTTGTCATTTCACTCTTCTTTTTGTAGTGCCTATCACATTGGTTGGAACAAAACAGGCACTCATTCAATGTAGGCAAAATAAATTAATGAATGAACAAATTCCGTTCTGGCAGAAAATTCAAACTCTCTACAAAGTAGAGACCTCAAAGTGATCTGGCTGAAGTATTATAAGAATCTGGAAATCAGGATCTGCAAAACGGCTAAAGCGCTTACTATGCACTTACTATGTGTCAGGCATCATTTTGCTTTATATTTATTAATTTGTTTAATCCTCACAACAACCTTATGAGACAGATGCTATTGTTATCCCCATTTCACAAATGAGAAACTGAGATATAGGAAAATTCAGTGACTTACCCTGTGTCATGATCCTCTCTCATGTATCTATACTCTGAGACTCAAAAATATTTTGATTGTTCTGAAAAAGTACCATGCTAAGCTCTGCACAAGATCATCTGTAGTTGATTCATAGTAACATTGTACCTTACATAAACTGTCATGTCTTGGGCTCTGGCATGATTTGAATTCCAGGTCTTACATTTATTAATGATAGGACCTTGTTATGGTTTAAATATGAGTCATCCTCCCAGAAGCTCATACATGAAACAATGCAAGAATACTCAGAGGTGAAATGATTAGGTTACAAGAGTTGTAAACTGATCAGTGGATTAATCCACTGACAGACTAACTGGGTGGTAACTATAGGCAGGTAGGATATGGTTGGAGGAGGCAGGTCACTGAGGGCATGCCTTTGGGGATTTTTTTTTATCCCTGGTGAACAGAGCCTGCTCCCTCCCCCCTCTGTCTCTGTCTCTCCCTCCCTCCCTCTCTCTCCCTCCCTCCCTCTCTCTCGCTCCCTCCCTCTCTCTCTACCTCACTCCCCCCTCCCCCTTCTTCCCACCCCCCCTTCCTTGTTGCTGTGTTCTGAGCTGACTTCCTCTGTCATGCCCTGCTTCCATGATGCTTTACCTTGGAACCAGAGAATTGGAGTTATCCATCTATGGACTGAGACTTCTGAAACCATGAGCCCCAAATAAACTTTTTCCTACTCTACATTGTTTTTGTCAGTTCTTTTGATCACAGTGACAGACACACACACACACACATACACACACACACACACACACACACACACACAAACACAAATGCTGATTAAAACAGACTTTAAACACACTACATAAACTCTGAATCTCAGTTTCTCATCTGTAAAATGCACCTCAAAAAATAATCTGAGCATCAAATGTGATTATATAGAATGTATAGTATAGTGCCCGGCATAGAGGCACTGTACTAAATATAAGTCCCACAGATAACATTTATATATAAATATAAGATAATATTTATATATTTAACTGAGATAATCTTAGGATTGTTTTGGCCTAACTCACTTATATAAATATAAGTTTTACCTGTGGGATTTGTTTTCTTCCTTTGAAAAATAGGGATCCCACTACATATTTTCCAAAAGTGTTTTGATGACTAACAGAAATAGGGAGAGTATGCCCATCAACAGGCTATATTATGCTATTGCCCCCCCACCTATATCCCATTTTCTCTTCCTTCACACACAACCCAGCTTCACCACTATACTAAAACTAGTCTTTGAAAAGTCAACTATAAGTTCCAAAATGTCAATCCTACTGCTATTTTCTCAAACCTCATTCTATTTGCTTTGTCTGCTAGTTCTTTAGTTTTAATTGATTACCTCTCTGTGTTAAACTTCTCCTTTCTTCTCAGTCCAAAATTACATTGTTGCTGATGTTAGTACTGCTGCTGTTGCTACATGGAAATATCTCTTATACTAGAAGCTCCTCTCTTCCAACATCTTTCACAGACAGTTGCCAAGGTTATAGCCCTGGCACACTCTACTTCCCACTGAGCTCACTCTTTCTGGGCAATCGCATCTACTCATGCAGCTACAAGAGCTCACTCTGTATAGATGATCCTCAAATTTATGACTCTGACCTTAACCTCAACTGAGCTCAAGTCCTACATCTCTATTTTTTTCTCGATATTAAGCTTGGCAATCTATCCTTTCTTCCTCCTTAAACCAGCATTTTCTCCTATGTTTCCTGTTCTTAGTTAATGCTCTCATCACCCTACCAAGACACCAAAGCTTGAAATCCTAGCAATCTTTCAGTTGCCTTTATTACTTTTCGTCCAAATTCAAATAGTAGTTACTAAATAACAGTAGATACCTCACTGATTATAGTCTCAACCTGCACTACTATACCTTTTAATTACCCCAGGTTAATAAACCTAATAAGCCACTTCCACATCTAAAATGCATGAACACTATGGTAACAATTTTAAAACTGCAAATGCTTTAATCCAGTATACTTTCCTTCAAAGTTCTTTATTAATTACCCCCCTTCTAAACTTAATATTATTCCATTTGGCATTTCCTGAAATGGACCTAGGCTTCATCACAGAGTTTTATATATTGCTATTCTTTCTACTTTTACTGTTCTACACAAGTCTCCCTTCCTTCAAAGACATCCCACATTTCAAAAGCATACTTTACACCTCCCTGAAATACCCACTCAACCACATAGCCATTTTCAAAGCCCTCGTTGAAAATTTCTCTTTCTTATAATCCCACAGAACCTAAATGTAACCTCTCTTATGAAGATTTCCATAGTCCATCTTATGTTACAACTATTTGTATCTAAGATTTTCTCTTGGACTAGATAATAAGCTATTTAAGGACAAAGATGATCTTATATGATTTTCTTTGAATTTCCCACAGATTTCAACATAGGGTTTTATGTATGGCAGCAGCTGAGGAAATTGTGTATTTGTGTGTGTGTGTGTGTGTGTGTGTGTGTGTGTGTGTGCGCGCACGTGCACACAGGTGCACATGCATACTTTAGGGTAATTGAGCATTATGTACTCTGATTCTCCGTAATTTCTGAAATCCTTCTCATCAGAGAGTCCTATGAAGTCTCATGCACTCCCTGAGTAGGTAGTCTTTAGAAACCTAACTGAGCTCTAGCACCCAGCCCAGTGAATGATATGGCTAGGGGATTGAACCTGTAAACCTCTACCTCACTATCAGCAGCCTGTAACAGGGAAGTAAGTCAGCCACAAAAATTGAAAATTTCAAGAAGTCATCAACTGAGATAATCTTAGGATTGCACTGTCCTAACTCACTGCCTTAGACAAATGTATTAAGGATAGTTGCTTATAAAGCACAGTGGGCAGCCTGTCATCATGGGCTTATCATCATTAATTCACCCTTAAAATTTAAATGACAAAATTATGGTACATTAATAATTCCCAGCATAATAATAATAGTGATAACAGCAGGTAGTTTTTGAAAACTGTTACCCATGTTTCAATAATAAATGCTGAAGGTTGTGCTTAAAGCAGACTCTTAAGTAGAGAAATAAATGGAAATATTCCAATAATAATGTTTTGTAGTAATAATAGTTATAGCTTGAAGTTCTTTTGTGTATCCTTTGCTTTTTAAATCTCTGGGTAACATCACTTAGAATTCTGTTGATCAAAAGTCCTCACATGAACCGGGTATGGGGGCGCACGCCTGTAATCCCAGCACTTTGGGAGGCTGAGGCAGGAGGATCATGAGTTCAAAGCCAGCCTCAGCAATGGCGAGGCACTTAGCAACTCAGTAAGACTCTGTCTCTAAATAAAATACAAAAAAGGGCTGGGGATGTGACCCAGTGGTCGAGTGCCCTGAGTTCAATCCCCGGTACCACAAAAAAAAAAAAAAAAAAAAAAAAAAAAAAAAAAAAAAAAAAAAAAAGTCCTCACATGGAAAGACAGTAGAATGAATTGGACATAACTTTCCTATGTTGATAGATAAATACATGATTGGTGAAACTCCACATCATGTACAACATATCAAAATACACTTTACTGTCATATATATCTAAAAAAAATTTCTAAAGAATCAGATAAAAGCACAAAAAATAAAAAAGAAAGAAAAAGTCCTAGCATAAGCTGATATCACTTGATAATGTTGCAATAATAGAATGGCTGTGGTCCAACTGTTTTTTTGAGTTATTTTTATTTGTTCTTTTTAGGTATACATGACAGTAGAGTGAATTTTGACATATTATACATGCATGGAGTATAACATTTTAATTAGCATCCCATTCTTGTGGTTGTACTTGATGTGGAGTTTCACTGGTAGTATATTCATATATGAAAATCCAGGTAACTTCTAAAAGTCATAGAGCTCTAGAAATGTCAGTGGCTCCATACTACCAAAGCACAATACATGACAGTCCATTTCCTATAAAAATAAGATTATTTTTATTTTATTTTCCACTTAAGAGTGGACAATTTAGAAAAAAAAGATGAGTAGTAGTGGATAAAAGCAATGCATTTGGAGTCTACCAGACCTGAGTTTGAATCCTTGCCTTGGCTACTTCCCTTTCACTAGTTACTTGATACCCCTTCTCTTAAGCTTCTTATAAGACATAACTAGTAATATTCATCATTTATTGGAAGATTATGTGATATAATATACATAATGTAACTGACACAGAGGAAGAACTCAACACATGGAGCTAATATTCTCATTTTGAATTGGTATATAGCATAAATCCAAAGTTGTGAACTTGATTTTCATGTGGGTCAGTTCACACATTCATGGATATATTCAGCAAACTCTTTTGCCCTGAGCCATGCAAAAGAAAAACAATCCTGAGAATCCCTACCCCTTTGGAACATACAGTCTAGAAGACATCAGTAAGAGACATCAAGGTGTCACAGGGGTAAGTACTGTAGGGCTTTTTGGAGAAGATGAGGGCCATGTTCAGACCTGAAGGAAGAGTAACTATTGTCAGGATAGAGAAAAAAGGGGGAAAAAAAAAACAGTCTTTTGCTACAGGAGGATAAACATGAGTAAAGACTTGCTGATATTTCTATTCTAACAGAGTACACAATCCAATCACATCCAGTCATTTATATGGATTCTCTTAGACTCTAAGCCCTTAGAGAGAAAATAGCCCATTCAGGGAAAATCCATCCAATTTCTGGGAGAATAACTGTAACTGTTTACTGTTATGATAGAATAAGGATCTTGTACAATTATTTTACTGTAATTAGGATAGCATCTACATAGGGTTCTCAAAAACCTTTAAGATACCAATAAACAGAATTTAATGGGAAAAAACAATGGTACTTTAGTTAAACTTGGTAAATTGAAGACATTTTCAATTTATTAATACTAGTTCTAAGAGATTTTAGTATGCATGAAGATTTCAGCAGTCCGGAGAAACTATTATGTGGATCTAAACCAGGAGGTTGGTCTTTGACAGCTGTAAGCTGCCTGTCGTGGCCAGCCACAACGCCGCGGGAGGAAACTCTCGGAGGCAGAGTAAAGATACTCTTCTTAGAGTTTAGAGAGAAAGAGAGAGAGCTTGAAAGAGAGAGATTTCTTCTTTAGAGAGAGAGAGAGCTTAGCTTTTAGAGCTTCTTTCTTCTTTCTTCTTTCTTCCTCGGGAGCCTCGGCCTGACTCTGACCAGGAATTACTTCTTCTATCTGGTTTCTCTTCTGTAACTGCTCTGCCTACGTTCTGGCCGCTCTGATTCTTTTCTTCTTCTCCGACTCGAACTCTTCTTCCGACCGAGCGACTGCATGACTGACTGAGTGAATTCATTCTTCTCCTGACTCCAACCGCTTTCACCCGGTTATATAGCTTTAGCTTTGCGGGTGCCTCACGTGCATTTACAGGTGCGTCACATACATACTTATTATCAGGTGGAACTTATGGCTTCCAGCTGACCGCAATAGCCATCTCCCTAATTGGGGCTCCTTCACCCAGCCATTATATAAAGCAGAGATTTGTGTGTAAGAAGTACAGCTTTGTTGCAATATTGACTACCTTTAGCATTTCAGAGGGTGCTCAGGATGGGACTGGGGTAACCAGAGTCCCATACTATTTGGCTGTGGCAGTGAGAAGTATTTTTCCTTTACTATAATATGAAAATAATTGTCATTGTCATGACAGGAAAAGAATTGAGAAACATCACTATGAAGTTTCTTTTCTAAAATTGAAAACACCAGCTTGCATTATATCAGGGCTAGAGAGTTAAGAGTGTTATCATTGCTATGGTTGGGATATGATGTGTCTCCCATAAAGCTCATGTGTTAGGTGATATAGGAATATTTGGAGGTGAAATGATTAGATTATGAGAGCTATAGCCTAATTGGTAGATTAATCCATTTGATGAACAAATAATTTGAATGGAATACTGGCAGGCAACTACAGGTAGGTAAGGCATAGCTGGAGGAGGTAAGTCACTGGGAGTGTGGTCTTGGACTATATTTTGTCCTTGGTCCCTCTTTTGCTCTCTCTGTTTCCTGGCTGTTATGAGCTGAGGGACTTTCTTGCACCATACCCTTCCATCATGATGTTCTGCCTCACCTCGGGCCCACAGTAATGGAGTCAGCCACCTGTGGACTAGACTGATACCTCTGAAAGCATAAACCAAAATAAACTTTCCCTCTAAGTTCTTCTTTTCAGGTATTTTGGTCACAGCAATGAAAAGTTGACTAGCATAATTGTCATCATTATCAGTCTCATCATTATCAATGCCATCATCACCAGTAGTATTTCTACTATTAAAGCAAAATTGTCCCCTATTCCAAAACATTCAGTTATGTTCTCACAAATATCTTGTTCTGTTCTTGGTGTCAAATGGTAACCAGAATAAATAGGATTATAATTTATTATATAGAGAAGGCCATTAATCTTAACCAGAAGCCATTGTGATTGTGACTAATTCTTGACACCCCCCCCCCCCAATAAGCATGTGTTGAGACTGGGTATTCATCTATCATCATATGAATAAGTCCTAATGTGGCTGTGTATGTACATTGAAGCACTATGAGAGACTTTCTTTACACAAGAAAGTGTCTATCTTATAGACACTCCATCTGGAAAAGTAATGATGGAAAGAAATCTTGAAACCACTTCAGTGTCCCTTATTTTCTACTTAAAACCAAAAGTGAACCAACCTTTCTACATATCATGGTTTTGCAGGAGCCCTGATTGGGGAGATGGCTGAGATTGCGGTTGGCTGCGGGCCATGGAGATGTTCGGGCATTGCCGCCTTCCTTGGTCTCGCAGGACTTGGCCCAGGATCTCGCGAGACCTGAGCGGGACATTGCTGATCGGGTCGGCCCCATTGTTTGTTGGGTTTTTTGGTGGTGTGTGGTGCATGTGGGAGTTGTTGTTGGAGCCGGAGAGAAAAGCTACCAGAATAAAGAGCCTGTTCGTTTCCAGTCTGCCTCTGAACTTATTCCTGCGGCTTCGTTGCTCCAAGCAGCAATCGCTTCAGGCAGCAATGAGCTTTTGTTTTTCTCTAAAAGCTTGTTTCAAGGGTCATTAGGGCAATGTTTCTAGATTTGCAGCTCTGCTGTCAGTCTAGGACAAACTCCCCAGTAGAAGCCTCCTTATTGGCTTTCAGTGAGTCACTTTTATGCACAGCCGATCTCCTTAAAACCTTTCCCTCTCTGGAAATATGGCCTTTCTAAAAAATCCCAGGAACACTTTGGAAATGTAGGTGTCTGGGTGGGAGTATGAGGTTGGGGAACCACACTAAACTGGTACTTTGACAGTTGTGAATTGTCCCCAAATGTTTCCACTATAAATGTGTTTCAGCAATGTTAAGACATTCAAAACAGTTTAACAGGTTTCTGTTTCGATACTGTGTTCATAATATGATTAGCCAGTGCCCAGAAGGGATTGACAAGAGTGGCAAATCCACCAAGACAGTCCTGGTAAAGACAATTTATGACTGTGTAATACAGTGATTGACCTTAAGCATACATAAGCTGTTACCTAGGGCACCAGGACTTCTTCAGAGCCAAGAAAAGCAGAAGAGTAAAATAAAACATTTTCAACATGTAAATATGTTCACCTTCCAAACATCTTTTTTTTAAATATAACTTTATTGCTTCCATTTGGAGCTGAATTTACATATTGGCTATGCCAATCTAATAGCTGTGCAACCTTAACATAATTAACCTCTCTGAATCCCATGTTCTTATTTGTGAAAAATGGGATTGTGTATTCCCACTTCCCAGGATTCCTGTGAGTTTATATGTAAGCTCATTTTATATGTAAGAACACTTAACACAGGATTATTGTGAATTTATATATGAAAACACTTAGCCTATAGGTGATCGATACCTGCTAATTTTCTTATTTTTGTTGACTAAAATGTTCGAATTAGGACTTGCTAGTAAGAGATATGCAATGTAGAGAAGACACTGGAGGCTGGAATTATCTGCCCTATGCAGATGCGTAAATATCCCTAATCTTAAAACTCTCTTCTGCCTAGTTGATGCCAGTTTTTCCAGTAGAATGCAATCTGCCACCACATCTGTTATCCATAAGAACTTACCTCTAAGACTTAATACTTTTTAGGCTGCTCTTGGACATTGGGATCTTAAGATAAGATATCTGAGCAGAATTCTTTGAACACCATCTTTGCACATGCAGCACTTAGCTTTTCCTAAAGGTCTTTCCTCTGCTGCTATTGACTAAATGACATAAGTGTTGATGAATGCCCTTATTCTTCAAATATCTTAGACTTTTAAATCATATTGCTTAGAGAGTTGGAGTTCTCAGAAAGGAAATGGGGTGTGACAGAAAGTCAAATTGAGCTCTTACTTTCTTACTATTAGGATTGTTATTTGTGAAGTTGAGGTGCCTTTAACCCAGAGACTGTCCCTCTTCTGTATCCCAACCTTCCTTTTGATCATCTCATCAAAATACTTTGCACACTGTATTGTTATTCGTTTCTGACATCTTTTAGGTCAATAACTATTCTTGAACTTCATCATAAACTCAGAAACTTAGGTTATGCCTGGAATATTATATGTGTTCAGCTAATATTTCTCAAACAATATAATAAATGAATAAAGGAATGAATGTTGACAAAACAATTTACAAATGTTTTCTGAACAACCTTCACAGCTTCCTCTTTCACTTCACTGTTCTTTTCCTAAAGTTACAGAATCAAATATGGGGGGGGGGTGGCTTTCCCTTCCTCTCTAAGAAAAATAATCATTAGGAAAGTCCCAATATACCAGCTGTGCTTGTTGAGTTCCAGCTAAATACACAGTCTATTAATTAACCCCAGGATAAAGAGAAAAGAAAGAACTGAAACTCAAACTTGGTACTTCTCTCACTATTCCCCAGTCTGAACATATATTGCAAATGTGCCAATTTTTTCTGTATGATTTGTAAACGCTTGCCCCAATGAAAATTATTCACCCCCTAAACTGAGCTGGCAAATCCACAGCTGGAACCAGTTGAATGGCATTACGTGGGATGTCATAGCAGAAGTTCAATACAAAGTTTTTCCTATAAGTCTATAGAGAACTTTAAATGAGCCAGTATATACAAGGAAGTCAACACAGTATTTAGCACATAGTTAAGTGCCTTATGTATCTGAGTTAGCTAGCTAATTTCTTCCCAAGAGAGCCTCAAGTAGTCTTCTTAGCCTTCAACTTACTCTTTAATGTGCCTTCAAGCAAAAAAGACCTGAAATATTTAAACACATCTCTTCCTAAATGATGATTTATTTGTTGTTTTTCCCAATCCAGCCAAACTAGAACTGTATAAATTCCCAATTTATACACTTTGGATCAGTCACTCTCCAATGCCACTCCTTTTTCAAACCAAAGTTTTTCTTCTGTTTGAAAAGATCATTGCCCTTCCTACCAGAGACTTCCCAGTTTTTAATAATCTATTACACCTTTACCCTTCTTAAAGGAGCCAGAATTCCATTTTTCTTAAGAAAAAATAAAAGTACATTGAAATTAGTTACTTTAATAAAGGTTTATATAATACTTGTTCCTTTGTATACTATGTGCTCATTCTCACTATCCATACCCACTCTACTGGAATTCATAGTAAAACTGTCCCTGCCAATACCAGTTCATGATTACTTTTTCCTTCTCTTGAACTTGGTCAACATTTACTACACAAATCCCACAACCTTCTCCTTCCAATCTCTTAGTTTCATGGAAATATTTGGAGTTTCCTCAGTGAGGTGATCATTTGTCTTCAACTTCTTTTGAATTTCCCCTAACATCTTGCCATAGTTCCTGGCACACAATAGGAATTCATAATATTCTATTGAATTAATATATCATCTTTAGATGAGTAATGATCCATATAGTGGACAGGACTCAGGTATGGATGGTTCCACTCTCAGTGCAGTCTATCACCCACAGTAGCTACTTCTCACATCTGGTGAGTTCAAGCCCCAGAACACCCTCAGTGATGTTCTACCAGGCCTAAGCAGAGCAAACAATAAATAGCTCTCTTCCATTATTTTCTTTCCAATACAGAAGTTCAGCAGGAGATTATGGAAATACATAGTCTATCCCTCTGAGCCATCTTCTTGTTCTCCTTCCTATAAAACAGATGTTTATCAGCTTAATGCTCTCTAATGTAGAGAAGCATAAAAACAAGGATATTTTCTACCTTAATGGAAAAAATGAGTTGTCATTTAGCCTGAATAAACAACTTAGTACCCAGTGAATACATTTGAAACATGACTGGTAGTAAGTACATCTATGGTAAATAGGAGAAAAGATTGTTACAATTTAGAGTAGAAAGTACCATTCAGAATTTAGGTACCATTTTCATGTTGAAACTAAAGGAAAGAAAGCTATTTAATAAAGGTATTTTTTCCCTGTGAGATGCTCCTATATTCCATCAGAACTTCCTAAAGAATAGGGTATGCATTCCAAAATTTAGTTCATCCTGTGTGACAGGATGAAACAGAAATTTCTGGAGATTTCCAATAATGTTAAAGCTACTGAAAGAGAAAACTGTTGTAGTAAGGCAGAAAGACTCAAAATAGTTCTGAAACTACGTAGTGAGGAAGGAGTAGAAGGAAAAAAACTAATATTATCTCATTTAATATACTCTATAACTCTGTGAGATAGGTACTATTATTATTACATTTTGATAAATGAGGGAATCAAGGCCAACTAGACTTCTATAAAATTTTAATACTTTTAATCTTCCCATTAATTTCATAAATAAATAAAGTACAGATAAAGAAGAAGTTGTTATTATGAAAATCACACAATTACTAGGTGGCAGTATCAACACTTGAAAACTTCTCACACCAATTCTAGTGTTTTATCCATCATTTCAAGTTCCTTTCTTTTCTAGCCCAAATCAAAACCCTCTACCTCAAAACCGTTTCTTTAATTTTTATCCTCAACTGGTCTATAGGATGTAATTTAATACTTCTGGTTTATATTATGTGTTTCAAATAATATTTCTTGAGTGTTATGTACTAGGTGAGGCATTGCTTCATAGAATGGAAAAAAATGGACAAAATTACAGTTCTGTTGGCATTTTAAAATCTAGCAAGCAACACAGACACTAAGTGATCAATAAATAGATAATTTCAAACTATTAATGCAATTAAGGATTACTATAGAGTATGAGTATATAATAGCAGGGATAATTTTGGTTTAGATGGGGTATTTTCAGAAAAAAGTCTTTCAGAGCAAATGAATTATAAACAGAGATAAGAAAGATAAGTAGGAGATAGTGAAAAAGAGTGTCTAGTATTATAATTTAGAAGCTTATGTGTCTGATGGCTTTATTCATTCAATAAAATTTAATGTTTATCCACTTAAATAATATTTATATTTCCAAAATCACTTCATTTTCAACCACTTAGTATAGAATTGTGAGCAATTCGAAATTTAGAAAAAGGTTTTGATAGTAATTCTACAAAAGGAGCCACAGTTACTCTTAAACATTGACTGGTTAACTTTACCTAAAAGTATTGTTGCCAAAAAGTTTACAAGCTGCCTGTAAAATAGGGGCATTTCTTGAAAAATTTACCAAAATGCTCCTTATTGAAGTGATCAAACAATTCTACCTACAAGGATTATTAGCAATTTCAGTTCTTCTTCCCATGTATTTCTACCAAGTGCATCGTAGTACCAGTTTATTTTTATATTGGTTAGCTATTCGGTATAAGATACATTAACATTATTCTAACAGCACACATCTGAATAGGGAGTACAAAGAGAACTTACTCACATTTTTGGCAGGCATATACCAAGATAAGATAAATGTACCTCATTCAAAAATGAGTTAAACTGACATAAAACCAACACAAGATCAATGAAATTGTTCTGTGTCATAAAACAAAAGGGAAAAAGTGAAGCAGGCAGTAAAGGAGAAGCATAATTTTTATTACCATTTGATAAATGAGGGAATCAAAGCCAACTAGACTTCTATAAAATTTTAATACTTTTAATCTTCCCATTAATTTTATAAATAAATAAGGTACAGATAAAGAGGAAGTTGTTATTATGAAAATCACACAGTCACTAGGTAGCAGAAATGGTAACGATAAGTAGAGAAAATGGTTAATGATATCTTTAAGATCAACATTGGTAGGTTAAATATTATAAAATTGGCAAGCAATGTCAATTTCCTAACTTCTACAGGAAATAGAAGTTAATTTAAAATGGTATTTATACTGAACAAAATTCAAAAATTTAAACTCTCTAAAATAAACAAATTGGTTAAAAGACAGGACTTAGATTTAGGAAATAAATTGGCTGAGTCAAAGAATATCAGGAAGCAAATAATGCTATAACACATTTTTAAATGGTATTATAAGATTTTCCTTTGGCATTTAATAATGAATCAATGAATCTGCTCTAAATATCACTGAAGTTTATTTCCATAGATCCATAAAAGGAAAAAGTAACTAGGACCAAAATAACTTCTCCTGACTAGATAGAATATATATATGTGTTTGTGTGTATAATTGAGAAAATGGTAACGATATCTTTAAGATCAACATCAGCAGAGACAATACACCTAATAGAAAAAAAAAGTAAGCTACAATTTCCAACATGTTGGATTAGGCTCCCAGTTCCTTAACAAGAATCCTGTAGCGCAAGAATTAATACCAAGAATTAATGAATGGGATAGATTTAAGCTAAAAAAGCTTATTCTCAGCAAAAGAAAAAATCAGTGAGGTGAATAGAGAGCCAACTAACTGGGAACAAATATTTAATACATGCACATCGGATAGAGCACTAATTTCTAAAATATATCAAGAACTCAAAAAACTTGAGAACAAAAAAACAAATAATCCAATCGATAAATGGGCTAAGGAATTGAAAAGACACTTCTCAGAAGAAGATATATGATTAATCAATAAATACATCAAAAAATGCTCAACATCTCTGGCAATTAGAGAAATGCAAATCAAAACTACTCTAAGATTTCATTTCACTCCAGGCAGAATGGCAGCTATCAAGAACACAAACAACAATAAATGTTGGAGAGGATGTCGGGGGGAAAGGCACACTGATACATTGCTGGTGGGACTGCAAAATGGTGCAACCTCTATGGAAAGCAGTATGGAAATTTCTTGGGAAAACTGGGAATGGAACCACCCTATGACCCAGCCATCCCATTCCTGGGTCTATTCCCAAAGGACTTAAAAACAGCATATCACAGTGACACAGCCACTTCAATGTTTATAGCAGCACAATTCATAATAGCTAGGTTGTGGAACCAACCTAGATGTCCCTCAGTAGATGAGTAGATAAAGAAAATGTGGTATATATACACAATGGAATTTTACTCAGCAATAAAAGAGAATAAAATAATGACATTCGCTGGTAAATGGATGAAGTTGGAGAATATAATGCTAAGTGAAATCAGTCAATCTCAAAAATCCAAATACCGAATGTTTCCTCTGATATAAGGAAGCAGGTTCACAGTATTGTTGGGTCGGGGTACATAGGAGGATTAGAGGAACACTATAATGGTCAAAGGGAAGGGAGGGGAAGGGATGGAGCAAGGGAGGAAGGGAGGACAAAAAAGAAAAAGTGGTTGAATAAGATGGATATCATTATTCTAAATGCATGATTGAAGACTTGAAAGCTGTGAATATACTTTGTATATAAACTGTTTTGTATAAAAAGATCCTCTATATGTGTAGTATGAACTGTAATACATACTACTAATATAAATAAAAATTTTAAAAAAGATCAACATCAGTAGGTTAAATATTACAAAATTGGCAAGCAATGTCCTATGACATACACAGTAAAAAAAAAAAAAGAAAGAAAGAAAGAAAGTAAGAAAGAAAAGAAATTGACATTATCATTGCCCCAAAGTTAAGGGTTACATTTCATAGAGGATAACACCAATATTTTAAAGGTAGGATATCTTAGGAGAATTTTGTACAAACAATTCAGTCAAAAATTCAATTTTATGATGACAATATACCAATTAAGTACTGATTTAATTTTAGCTAGACTTTTATCCCATCCAGATTATGCTGTTTTTGTCCTTTGTACCCGATTGGTACGTATTATCCAACTAGTTCTTATCTTTACAACAAAGAACTTGTGCAGCTATTTGGATTCTTAAGAAAACTTTTGCACAGGGTGTGGTGATGCAATATATACACAATGGAGTATTACTCAGCAATAAAAGAGAATAAAATCATGGCATTTGCAGGTAAATGGATGAAGTTGGGAATATAATGCTAAGTGAACTGAGCCAATCCTAAAAAGCCAAATGCCAAATGTTTTCTCTGATATAAGGAGGCTGATTCACAGTGGGGTTGGGATGGGGAGCATAGGAGGATTAGAGGAACACTAGAATGGCCAATGGGGAGAGAGGGGAAGGGAGGGGGCAAAAGGGTGAAGAAAAAAAAATATGGTAGAATGAGATGGATATCATTACCCTAAGTGCATGTATGAAGACATGAATGGTGTGAATATACTTTGTATACAATCAGAGATGTGTAAAAATGTACTCTATATGTATAATATGAAATGTAATGCATTCTGCTGTCATTTTTAACAATTTAGAATAAATAAATAAATAAAAATTAAAAAATAAAGGTAAACAAATGAATAAATAAAAGGTGAGGTCAAAGCAGCATGTTAAGGTATGCTAGGTCCATATATAAAGAGTGAGAAAAGCCATGAATTATGGATATCCATACTTGCTTTCATTTTTGAAAAGATACAAATGAGGGACGAATAATTCTTTTAAAAAGTGGTTACCTATGAATGGTTAGAGGGAATAGGGCAATAGACATAGGGAGAAAAGCTAGACTTTTCATAATGTACCTTGTTTTATTATTACTTTGGAACAATGTAAGCTAAATTAAATTTAAAAGTCAACTATTAAAAAAAACAAAAATAAAATTAAATAAACAAATTTAATTATATATAAAGTTATTGGTCTAACCACTTAAAGAATTATTTCAAAGGACTTTAATACACAGTAGTGTAATTACACACTCAAAGTACAAAAACATTAAAGGTAATTACAAAGAATTCTCAAGTTTCTGTCAGTAGTCACTTTGTTCATAATAAGATTGCTTGTTTATAGTAACCCCTTTGTTAGCAATAATATATTTATGTTATTGTTTTGAATATATGCACAGTAAAGAGGCTATTATATTTATGTAATAATGATCCAAGAATTTCAGCATAAGATGAAAAAGAGAAGTATAATTAAAGAAATTAAGTAAACTTCATTAATTCAAATTAAACATAGTATGAAATTATAATCTTCCTATATTAACCCACAGAAAAGGTATAAAAGGTGGCAACTGTATTCAAAGTACTGGAGATATAACAGACAAGATAGGATGTCACCTGCAAGGCCCTAAGCAGAACTCAGCAAGGACAACATGTAAGTAAATATATGAGTACAGTTCAGTGGGCAGTATCCAGTAGGACTGATAAGTTCAAGCTAAGTAGAGTTTCTCTGTCATTCATAGTAAATGAAAATGGAACACAAAAGGATAAAGTTGAAAGGAAATATATAGAAGATGGAAAACAGAGATAATTGCATTGAATGTAGAGATAGATTCAGTGGAAAAGAAGCAAGAAAGAAAATATAAAGAAGAAAGCCTTCCTGAGATGGATCAAGACCCAATTCGGCAGATAGATACGAGACTAAATTTGACTTTTAAGTGATTAATTCCTAAATATATGCATATGATTTTTAACTCCACAGATAAAGATTACTATAAATATTAAGACACATCTTTTTAAAGTTTGTTATCTACAAAGAAAATCAGTATTACCTCAGCTTTATCTTCTACAAAACAGAATGAATGGGAATAGACTACATATTTTTTCGTAAGAAACATGCAAAAACCAAGTGCTTAGGAACTATTATAAGAGTAGTCAAAAGTGAACCAGGCAAATGCAAACAAAATGAAATCTGACTTGTCAATATTGGTATTCAAGTCAAAAAGTAGAATCCAAGGCAAGAAGCACTCTTTAAAAAGACAAGGGAAGTCAATGTTTATTGATAATTGCTTCATGACTCACATCCTCATGTTGAAACTGTTCTTTAATGTGTCAAGCAATATGAGATTGGAATAAGTGAATAATGGTTAAAATGTAAAATAGATCTTATTCATGTTGATAACCAAAAATATAAAATATCTTTTAGTAAAAAATATATAGAAATACCTATGAAGAAAAGTATAAATTTTAAACTGAAACTATAGAAAATTATCCAAATGGGCTAACTCACTTTCCCGAATAAAAATATTTTTATTAAAATTGTGCTAATTACAACCATACATGTAAATTTAATGCCACTCTAATCCAAAACAAATGGATAATTTTTGAACTCTACAAAATGTTTTTGAAGTTGACAGAAAGGAAAGAATGGGAAGAATTTGCACTACTAAACACTGAAGTACATTACAATATTTTGACAACAGAAAGAGCAAAAATAGACATGTCAGTGAAACAAATTGGAAAATCTATGTGGGTAAACTAATGTACTTAAATTTAAGAGCTATAATAATACCAACATTAAGCTGGGCACGGCGGTCCACACCTGTAATTCCAGTGGTTTGGGAGGCTGAGGCAGGAGGATCATGAGTTCAAAGCCAGCCTCAGCTGTGGCGAGGCACTTAGCAACTCAGTGCAACCCTGTCTCTAAATAAAATATAAAAAAGGGCTGGTGATGTGGCCCAGTGGTCCAGTGCCCTGAGTTCAATCCCCGGTACAAAAAAAAGAAAAAAAAAATGATAGCTGTTACCAAATACAATTCATTATGCTCTATATGCTCCCTTTACTGTCCATGGTGACTTATAAAATTGTTAATATTTTCAGTTCCATTTCATAGATAAACAACATGAGGTTATAGAAATTAAGTGACTTGCCAAGACCATAGAGCCAGTGAGCATCAAACAAGGGATTCAAGCACAGATTCACATGATTCCAGAGCCCACTATCATTGTAAATAATATAGTGGTTTATAAATTACAGCATATCCATATGAAAGAATGCTATACAACCATTAAAACCATAGTGCAAACTAGGTAAAGACAGGAATATGTTCATGATTTTCTGCTAAATGCAAAACTGTTTTATATTTTGGAGCATGTATTTTAAAATGTATGTCTTTCTAAGAGCACAACAACAAAAATTACTTACATATGTGCCCACAAAAAATAATAGAAAAAGCAGACAGGATCAAGTTTGCTGTTTCCATGTTTCTCATCACAACATGCTTGTGATTGATACAGTGCAGGTAGCTGAGATTATGACCATTGTGAACGGTAGATAAGATCATTGGTTTCCTGGGTTCTTCATGTAACTGTGTTTCCTGAAACTGGTCTCCTGACATCTCTTACCACAGACCTTGCAGTGGTTAATGTAGGCTTTTAATTTCCTTAATCGCTGTATGTAATTCTCTATGCAAAAGAGCCAGAGTAACTTCTGCTTTTCTGAATGTACACTGATTAATGCAGGATTTAGTATCAGAAAATGGTGATACATGCCTGCTAGGAGATTCCAAAAGCACCACAATCTCCTGAAAGGGATTGTACATTTTTGTACAGAATAACATTCAGTTTTTCATTAAGCTTTTTATTAGCAGTGTCTTTGTACTTCAGCAATAAGATGTCTGTACTAATAACTTTAAAGAAAAATAATATTAGTACTAATCAACCCCATTAACTTAAAAAACCTACTTAGGAGAGATGTACCTAGATATAGATATTGAATTTGAGCATCTTCAGGACCTTGCTCAAAGGGGAAATTGGCTTTAGTTCACTGAGTTTTCTAGTAAATAGGTCTGGCTTATTTCTTATAATAATTAATCATTATCATTATTATTTATAGACAGCTTTATTAAAATAGAATTAAATTGAAGACTAGATTAAGCAGAATTCAAACTAAGTAAAGTTGAAAGCCTAGAATAAAGGGCCAAAAGGGAATAGCAGTGAGAGATTGTAATAATAATAATACCTTGGATTTATATAGCTTTCATCCTCCCACAAGCACAATGTGAATGTGAACAGCATATATAAGAGGATGAAGTAAATGCAGTTTTGGTTTCTCAAGCCTGGGTTTTAAAAACTCTGTATGACAAAAGAGGCGAGGAAATGGAGAATCAAATCTTAGGACCAATTTGAAAAATCTCCTCATAGAAACACATATTTCAAAAATTTGTTTGCTGTTCCTGTTAAGAGGATAGCATTTTCAAAATAAAGTCAAGACTTGTATGCCAAAGAGAATAAGATCAAAATAAATAAACAAATAAGAGATGATATATTAGTGTTACCATCCTTAAGATATGATAATTAAAACTTTACCCTGTCCATGAGATTTTTCTAAATTGCCTCAGCTACAAGTGATCAAGTGATTTCTGAACTCCTGATAGGATTTTGCATAGGTCTCATGGGGCACACATTCTATCTTGTGTTCAAATTATTCCTACATCTCGTCAGACCACTAGTTCCCAAGCTTTGTATTCTTTAGAATCACTGTATGAATCTAATAAAATCTATATTGGGGATACTAATTGTCAGAGAATCTGATTCATTAGTCTTGGGTGGCCCCAAGAATACACATTTTTAATAAGTACTTCTGGTCATGCCTAGACTGTGACTTCTTTGTGGGTAGGGACTTTGTTCCATGTCATATATATCTGGATATTACTAAAGTATGTTATACAGTCCTATGCATACAAAATGTTACTCAATAAATATTCATAAGTTGGATGAATGAAAATTAAATAACCAAATGAACCAGGTTATCTATGTAAAGGGTAAAATAAACCAATATTTTCTTTAAGTGCTATGGAGTATAGAGAATTGTAATCTTTTTTTTTTTTTTTTTTTTTTTTTTTTTTTTTTTGTACTGGGGATTGAACTCAGGGGCACTTGACCACTGGGCCACATCCCCAGCCCTTTTTTGTATTTTATTAGAGACAGGGTCTCACTGAGTTGCTAAGTGCCTTTCCATTGCTGAGGCTGGCTTTGAACTCGCGATCCTCCTGCCTCAGCCTCACAAAGTGCTGGGATTACAGGCGTGCGCCACCACGCCCAGCTGTAATCTTTTTAAAATATTTTTAGTTGTAGATGGACACAACGTCTTTACTTTTTATTTATTTATATGTGGTGCTGGGATCGAACCTAGGGCCTCATGCATGTGAGGCAAGTGCTCTACCACTGAGCTACAATCTCAGCCCCAAGAAAGGTAATCTTATATGGACTAAAATGACAGTTCTCCTGAATGTAGGTGTTCCTTGAATTGAAATCAGAATAAAAGGGGGTATTTGGGATAGGGAAAATAAAAGGCAGGGAAGGCATAAGAAAGAGTGAACAATGATACAAAGGTATAAATACATGGGATATGTTCAAAGCATAATCATTAGAAACTCCAATGTCTGTACTTATCTCTGTATTTAAATTAGAAGATATAGATTCCCCTAATGGTTTAAATATGGTTTGTCCCCCAAAGATTCATATGCTAGAAGCTTGGTCCATAGTGTTGAGAGACAGTGAAACTTCTAAGAGGTGAGAGTTAATGGGAAATGACTGAGTCTTCAGGAGAGATTAATGCTTTTATCACAGGAATGCATTCCTTCTCTCATGGGTCCTATGACATCCAGTTGTTATAAGTGAACCTGGCACCTTCCCATCTCTCTCTTTCTCTCTCTTCATGTGATCTCTCCCTCCCATATATATTGCCACTATTGTGTTGCCATCTGCCATGAGGCCCTCAACAGAGCTGAGTAGATGTCAGCACATGCTCTTGAACCTCCATAACTGTAAGATAAATTAACCTCCTTTCTTTATAAAATACCCATCTTCAAATATCTCATTATATCAATACAAAAATAACTAAAATATATCTCCTTTAATTTAATACATGAACTAGAGATTTTCACTCTGCTTTGCTCCTATAAGAACCAAGTAACTTCCCTTTTTATAACATGTTTCTCAAAGGTCTTCAGTTTAAATATTCACATAACATAAAGAACCCTTTGGGATATAGTCCTGCCACATATTTATCTTAAACACACACACACAGACACACACATACACACACACACCTGCTTCTGTAATTTTGCTAAACTCTTGCTGTTCTTAAATATAATGTCTCTGTGACTTTGTCTCTTTTATACCACAACTTCTAGCCAGAATAATTTCTCATTTAAAAACTAGGGTCAGATATCACATCCTTTAAGACCTACTATTGGTGTAAGCATCAAGGTATCTCCAAGCACTGGATTAAAGTTCTCCCTCAATGCTACCATAACTTCTTGTGCACCCCAATCATATCACATAATACACTGTATTGTCATTTATTCTAGCTTTTTTTCACAAATATATCATCCTCCACTAACATAGTCAGAAAAACCATAAGAAAATATTTATAGCCTTGGACATCCTGTCCAAGGTATGTGGTAGGCAGCTTCTCATTGTTTCCAATTATCTCCACTTCTTGATATCTATCTCTTGTGTGATTCTTTTACCTTCAGTGTAGGCTTATTTGTGACCTCGTTGTAATAAGTAGAAGACAACAAAAGTCATACTATGCTACTTTTAGGAGTAGGATACAAAATAACTTCACTGCTGAGTTCTACTAAACATTTAAAGAAGAATTCTCCTTAAGTCATTCCAAAAACTAAGAATTCTTCCAAACACACTCTGTGAAGCTAGCATTACCCTCATACCAAAACCAAATAAAGATATGACCAAAAAAATCTATAGACCAATATTCTTCATGAATATGAATACAAAAATTCTCAACAATGTGGTCGGCAAACTGAATTCAACAGAACATTAAAACAGTCATCATGATCTAGTGGGATTCATCCCAGATATGCAAAGATAGTTCAACATTCACAAAGAATATATGTGATACACCATATCAACAGAATGAAGGAAAAAAATGACATGATCATCTTAATAGGTACATAAAAGGCATTTGATAAATTTCAATATCACTTTATGATAAAATTTCTGAAAAATAAGTATAGAAAGAACAGAATTCAATAAAATCAATTTATAATAAGCCAATAACTAACATTACACCAAATGAGGAAAGGTGGAAAACTTTATGAGATCTGTAACAAGACAAGGATATCTCTTTTCACCGCTTTTACTCAACATAGTACTAGAAGTCATAATTTGAGTAATAAAGCAAGAGAAAAAAATCAAGGGCATACAAATTGGAAAGGAGAAAGACAAGAGAAAAAATTATAAAACACTGATGAAACTAACTGAAGAGGACACAAAAAGTTTTTTTAAAAAACACCATATGCTTATGCTCACAGATTAGAAAATATAATATTTTTAATATAATATTTTTAAATGTCCTTATTATCCAAAGAAGTGTGAAGCTTCAAAATACATACCAAAATACTACTGACATTCATCACTGAATTTTAGGAAAAAAGTCCTAAAATTTAGATGGAACCATAAAAACACCAAAGAGCCAAAGCCATTGAACAAAATGAACAAAGCAGGAGCTATTACATTAAATAGGAATCAAAACAGCATGGCACTGCCATTAAAAGAGACACATAGACCAATGGAACAGAAGAGAGAGGCTAGAAGTAACCCCACAAATTTATAGCCAACTGATGATTTACAAAGGTGCTAAAGACATGCATTGGAGAAAGGGCAGACTTTTAAATACATGATGTTCATAAAATTGGATATACACATGTAGAAGTCTAAAGCTACACTCCTATTTCTCACTAGTTACAGAAATCAACTCAATGTGGATTAAAGATTTAAATGTAAGCCCTGAAACTACAAAACTACTAGAAGAAAACAGGAAATGCTTCAAGATATTAGAATAGGCAAAGAAATTTTTTACAAGACCTGCAAAACAAAGGAAAATAAAGCAAAAATAGACAGGTGGGATCACATCACACTAAAATGTTTTCTATAACAAAATAAATGATCATGAGTGAACAGACAACACACAGAATGGGAGAAAATATATGCAAACTACACATTTGACAAGTGGTTGATATCCAGAATGGATAATGAACTCAAAAAACTAAAAACACACCCTTTGATAATGAATATTTCTACATTTTGGATATTATGAAAAATGCCATTATAAATATTCATGTTCAAGTTTTCCTGTATAAATACATTTCCATTCTCTTGACTATATATGTATATATAAATGGAATTGCTGAATCATAGGGTAATTCTATATTCAACTATTTGAGGAACTGCCAGAATGCTTTAAAAAGTAAATACACTATTTTATATTCCCAGCAGCAGTGTATGGGTGTTATAAACTCCACACATCCTCACTAGCACTTGTTAATTCTCATTTTTTATTCCCGCCATCCCAATGGGTTGGGAGTATCTTTTCTAGTTTTGATGTGCATTTCCATGATGATTCATCATGTTTATAATTTTTCATGTCCTTCTTGTGGCCATTTGTATATATATTTCCAAAGAAACTATAAATTAATAAATATATATATATATACACACACACATATATATATATACACACACATATATAAACACATACATCTATGACTGTCATGAAGAATATATAAATAACTAGGTTATGTGTCTTTTAACTAACGAGTCATAAGAGTCCTTTATATATTCTATATCCCAGTCATGTATCAAATATATAAATGAAAAATATTTTCTCCCATTCTGTCAGTTGTCTTTTCACTTCCTTGATAGTGCCCTTTGATTCAAAATGTTTCTAATTTTGATGAAGTCCAATATTTCTATTTTTTCTTTTGCTGCTCATGCTCTTGGCATCATATCTAAAAATCTCTTGCCAAATCCAAAGTAATGAAAATTGACTCAAATGTTTTTCTCAAAGAGTTTTATAGTTTTAGCTCTTACACATAGGGTGATACATTTTTAGCTCATTTTTTAATATTATGTGAGATAAAGATTTATATCCATTTATTTCTGCTTGTTGTAAGTTTAGTCATCCCAGACCATTTGTCAAAACAAACAAACAAAACAAACCAACAACTATTCTCTGTACTTTCAATGATCATGACATCCTTGTCAAAAATCAATTTACCATAGACATATAAATTTGTTTCTGGACTCTTAATTCCATTCATATATATATATATATATATATATATATATATATATATATATATATATATATATATAATTCATATACATATATCTTAATTCCATTCATACATATCTTAATTCCATTCATATATATATATATATATATATATATATATATATATACATATATCTGTCCTCATTTCACATCTTGTTTTGATTACAATTACCTTGTAATAATATTCCAAGTTGGAAAATGTAAGCCTTTCTATTTTGATTATAATTACCTTGTAATAATATTCCAATTTGGAAAATGTAAGCCTTTCTATTTTATTCTTCATTGTTTTCATGATTATTCTGGATATTTTGGGTCAATTATGATTCCATATAAATTTTAAGATCATCTTATTCATTTTCAGAGAATAGGAAGCCATTGTAATTTTAATTGGTATTGTACCAAATTTAGAGATACATTCGAGTTTCACCATTTAAACAATATTAAGTCTTTTGATGAATAAATATGAGATTTTTCTACTTATTTATATCTTCTTTAATCTGGTTTAACATGTTCTGTAGCATTCATAGTGTAAGGTTTGCATTTCTTTTATTAAATTTATTCTTAAGATTTTTGGTGTTTTAATGTTATTTTAAATGGATTTATTTTCTTAATTTTATTTTTCAATTGTTCATTTCATTTTATATTGACCATGTAATCCCACCGAACTTATTTATTAGTTCTAATAGTTTTTAAATTAAAGTATTAGGATTTTCTGTGCATTTACTCTATTGGTAAGTTACTGAATTTCCTGGATATATAGATGGATATTTATCAATGTTATTAAATAAATTTGGGGAGTTTTCAGAAACTATTTCTTCAAAAATATTTTTATTCTCCTTTCTCTTTTTACTTTCCTTCTGCTGCTACCACTATGCTTATATGACCGCACGTAACAGTGCTCCATATTTCTCTAAGTTTCTTCCTTATTCTTTTTCTTTGTGTTCCTCAGCCATTCATTTTGCCAGTTTTAGTATGCTGAGGATCAAATACTAGAAGATGAACCAATTTGTTAAACTGATTTCATTTACTGTACTATTCAACTCAAAATTTTTCATTTCTTTCTTTCTATAATTTCTATCACTATATTTATATTTTTTATTTGATTTGACATTGTAAGTATAACTTTAATTACTTATTTGGTCATGGTTTCTTTTATGGACATATTTATTATGAATCAATTGAAATCATAGTCTGTTAAATCTGATATTTATTTATTCACAGATATTTTCTTCTACCTGCTTTTTGGTGGTACACTACACTGTTTTGCTGAATATATCATAATTTTTGTTGGAAAGTGGACATTTTAGATAATGTATAAATTCTGGGAAGCATTCCACACAGGCCTTGTTACTTTTATTTTCTATTAAATAACCATTATTTTACTGAAGTTTATAATCCTCCAGGCTATAGTAAGCCTCTGATGTTTCCCTCAGGGTAAGGCAAATTGCATGTTTCTCTCTGAGTTACCCCCTACACATACATTGGGAGATTAGTGCTTGGTAGAGGGGTAGGAACAGTTCCCACAGAATTTTCCAACTTTCCTCCATTGCCGCATTATGAACTGATACAAAGGCAATCGAGGTCATACCGTTTTAATTTCACTAAGATAGAACCTCTCTCTCATTAATGAGAACTGAAAAGTGGGAGCCCCACCTTTCAGATGCACTCACTTAGAACATAGACTCAGCAATAGGAAACTGAGGGCAAGGTGAAAAATATGATCTCCTGTGCCTCACAAGAGGATAGCCTTTCAAGTGGGAACTAGAATCTGAATATTTATGTTCTTGACAGTACTGATTTAGGGCAGTCTCCACTTCACCGACCTGGGATAGCAAGAAAAGGGAATAAGTCATTTTTTTTTAAAATTATTTATTTATTCTAATTTGTTATACATGCTTGCAGAGTGCAATTCCTTTCATATTACATATAAAGAGCATAGTTTTTCAAGTCACTGGTTTTACAGAAAGTATTTTCACACCATTTGAGTTTTTATACATGCACTTAGTGTATTAATGTCTTACTCATTCTGCCATTATTCCTATCCCCTTGCCCCCTCCCCTCCTCTACCTCCCCTTTGTTCTATTTAACATTCTTTCATTCCTCTTATCACCCCTCCTTTGCCATTAAAATTCATATCATCATAGCAAAGGAATCATTCGAACTTTGGTTTTTTGGGATTGGCTTACTTCACTTAGCATTATTTTCTCCAACTCCATCCATTTACCTGTGAATGCCATGATTTTATTCTCTTTTAGTGCTGAGTAGTTGTTCCATTGTATATATATACCAAAGTTTCCCTATCCATTCATCTATTGATGGGCATCGGGGTTGTTTCCACAATCTAGCTATTTATTGTGAATTGTGCTGCTATAAACATTGATGTGGCTGTGTCCCTGTAGTAAGCTGTTTTTAAGTCCTTTGGGTATAGACCGAGGAGTGGAATAACTGGGTCAAATGGTGATTCCATTCCAAGTTTTCCTAGGAATCTCCATACTGCTTTCCAGAATGGCTGCACCAATTTGTAACCCCACAAGCAATGTATGAGTGTGTCCTTTTCCCCACATCCTCGCCAGCATGTATTGTTGTTTGTGTTTTTGATAGCTGCCATTCTGACTGAAGTGAGATGAAATCTTACAGTGGTTTTGATTTGCATTTCTCTAATTGCTAGAGATGTTGAACTTTTTTAATATATTTGTTCATTGATTTTATATCCTCTTCCAAGAAGTATCTGTTCAGTGCCTTAGCCCATTTATTGATTGGGTTCTTTGTTTTTTTTTTGGGGGGGGGGGAGGGTAATGGTTTTTGAGAGCTTTATATATCCTTGAAGTTAATGTTCTGTCTAATGTACTTGTGGTAAAGATTTGTTCCCATTCTGTAGGTTCTCTGTTCACCTCACTGATTGTTTCTTTTGCTAAGAAGAAGCTTTTTAGTTTGAATCCATCCCATTTATTAATTCTTGGTTTTAATTCTTGCAATATAGGGGTCTTGTTGAGGAAGTCCAGGCCTAATCCAACATGTTGGAGATTTGATCCTACTTTTTCTTCTATTAGGCACAATGTCTCTGGTTTTATTCCTAGGTCCTTGATACACTTTGAGTTGAGTTTTCTGCATGGAGAGAGAGTTTTAATTTCATTTTATTATATTAGGATTTCCAGTTTTCCCAACACCATTTGTTGAAGAGGCTGTCTTTTCTCCAATGTATGTTTTTGGCTCTTTTGTCTAATATAAGATGACTGTAGGTGTGTGGGTCAGTCTCTGTGTCTTCTATTCTGTACCATTGGTCTACTGGTCTATTTTGGTGCCAATACCATGCTGTTTTAGTCACTATTGCTTTGCAGTACAATTTAAGATCTGGAATAGTAATGCCACCAGCTTCACTCTTCTTGCTAAGAATTGCTTTAGCTATTCTGGGTCTCTTATTTTTCCAGATGAATTTCATGATTGCTTTTTCTATTTCTATGAGGAATGATATTGGTATTTTGATTGGGACTGAATTTAAACTGTATAGTGCTTTTGGTAGAATGGTCATTTTGACAATATTAGTTCTACCTATCCATGAACAAAGGAGATTTTTCCATCTTCTAAGATCTTCTTTAATTTCTTTCTTTAGTGTGCTGTAGTTGTCATTGTACAAGTCTTTCACTTATTTTGTTAAGTTTATTCCCAAGTTTTTTTTTTTTTTTTTTTGAGGTTACAGTAAATGGGCTGGATTTCGCCATTTCTCTTTCTAAGGTTTTATTGCTGATATACAGAAATACCTTTGATTTATGGGTATGGATTTTATAACCAGCCACTTTGCTGAATGCATTTCTCAGCAGAACATGGATCATTCTCTGAAATAGATCATATATTATTCCATAAAGCAAATCTAAGCAAATATAAAAAAGTAGAGATACTACCTGTATCCTATCAGATCATAATGGAATGAAATTAGAAATCAATGATAAAATAAGAAACAAAAGCTACTCCAACACCTGGAGACTAAATATTATGCTACTGAATGAACAATGGGCTGCAGAAGACATCAAGAAGGAGATTAAAAAATTCTTAGAGGTAAATGAGAACACCGATACCACATATTGAAATCTCTGGGACACTGTCAAGGCAGTACTAAGAGGAAAATTCATTGCATGGAATTCATTCCTTCAAAGAAGAAAAGGTCAACAAATAAATAAACTAACATTACACCTCAAAGCCCCAGGAAAAGAAGAACAAATCAACCCCCAAAGCAGTAGAAGACAGGAAATAATTAAAATCAGAGCCAAAATCAATGAAATTGAAACAAAAAACACAATTGAAAGAATTGACAGAAACAAAAGTTGTTTCTTTGAAAAAATAAATAAAACGTATAAGCCATTAGCTATGCTAACTAAGAAAAGGAGAGAAAAAAAACTCAAATTACCAATATCTGTGATGAAACAGGCGACATCATGATGGACACTACGGAAATACAGAAGATAATTAGAAATTATTTTGAAAATTTATACTCCAATAAAATAGAAAATAACAAAGTCACCGACAAATTTTTAGAAACATACAATCTACCCAAACTAAATCAGGATAATATACACAATTTAAATAGATCAATTTTAAGAAAAGAAATAGAAGACGCCATCAAAAAGCTACCAACCAGGAAAAGCTCAGGACCGGGTGGATACACAACTGAGTTCTACAAGACCTTTAAAGAAGAACTAACACAAATACTTCTCAAACTATTTCATGAAATACAAAAAGAGGGAACCCTTCCAGACTCATAGTATGAGGCCAATATCACCCTGATTCCAAAACCAGGCAGAGACAAATCAAAGAAAGAAAACTTCAGACCAATATCTCTAATGAATATAGATTCAAAAATTCTCAATAAAATTCTGGAAAATTGAATACAAAAACACATCAAAAAAATAGTACATCACAATCAATTGGGGTTCATTCCAGGAATGCAAGGTTGGTTCAACATAAGGAAATCAATAAATGTAATTCACTGTTGCTGCCTGAAGCGGAAACCGCCTTGGAGCAACGAACGCCGCAGGAAAATTCGGAGGCAGGATGAAAATGAAAAAAGGTCTTTTATTCTTCTTCTCTCTCCGGCTCCAGCAATCACTCCAAACGCTCTAACTCCAACCACCACCTTCTTCTTCTTCCCACACACACTAACCAAACTCACCCAGTTATATACATATAGCTTTAGCAAGGACACGTGCTTACAGCTCGAGCTTACATGTGCGTCACGCAGTGTTCACGGGCATACAAAGATTCTTTGGATAATGTATTACTATCAGGTGGAAACTAGAACATCTTTTATGGCTCTCAGCTAACCGCAATCTTTAGCTATCTCCTTGATTATAGGCTCCTTCAATTCCCCCTTTTAGTTTTAAAAGAGGGGATGTTCTAGGACGTCCATGTGCAACCGACATTCTTACCCGTCATGGGAGTCTAGGCTGTCCTGACTCCTGGCTTAGGTTGACATGCCGGCCACATTAGACTGTCCCGTGCGACTGTGCCGTGTCTTAGGTTGTCCCCTTCTGGGGATCTTACCCGTCATAGGCTAACCAGCCATCCAATAGAGCCCTTCACGATCGACTGTGTGTTGACTAACAGCCGTCCAATTTTTAGGAGATGCTGCGGCTTTAAGGCGGCAAGCCTACTGCTGACGAGCCAAGTTTCCATAGCGTATCAAGTTCTTTAAGCCAATCAGCTGCCCTTAGTTTCATCAAGTAACGCACTGAGTTCTCTTAGACAAATACCCGCAAGGCATTGTCCCCTAATGTCCCAAAATAATGGCAAATCAAAATGTCCATAAGTTATAACACATAGATTCAGGAGGCCCCATGCATGCAGAGCAGAGGCCACACTGCTGGTTAGGTTGTTTGATGCTTGAGCAGCAGGGATGCTTGCAGCGACCGTGGTCCCTGCAGTTGTAGCATCAGCCGTCTTTTTTATGTCTAGACATTTCCACCAGCAAATCTTCAGGGCCCGCTACCTAAAAACTCAAGCATCCATTATTAAGGGAAAGGCAGTGCTATTCCAGCACTGAGATCAAAAGGTGAGCTGTCAAACTAAAAAAATAATTATTAGAGTAGAAAATAAAAGTTGATCTCTGCTCACACACATTGCTGCTTAAGCTCCCACAAACATAAGCTGGCAAAATATCACATTCAGAAATAATCAAAGAGAAACTGAGGGTGTTTACTGCATTAAAGATAAAGAAAAGCTAGAGGCACTTTGGAAAAATAATTTGTTAGCTGGAATCCTCAAGTCTCTATATACATAGCAATCATATACCTGTTGAAATAATTCAAATTAATCAGCTGTTAAACAAATGAAGTTAATAACAAATAAACGATCCTCTGTCGGAACACCAAAATATCAGGTTATACAACATTAAACATATTCACAGCTGAAGAGAAGTCCCGGTAACAACTATAAATCAAAATTGATTATCATTATAATAGATTATCTAATTAAAATATTCTGAACTTATATGAATATCTATTTATCTATCTGTCTATCTATTGATTATCTAATTAGAATATTCTAAGCTTAAATGAATTAACGTTATTTGGATCTATATCTATCTACCTTTTTTTTTTTTAAGCGCTTAATTATTTGTGACGTCACACTAGACAGACGCACATATAAACATATATTTGTGACATCACATTAACATGAAATTTAGACAAATGCACAGACATAAAGACATATATAAAAGAAAAAAATACAATTGTGTATACACTGAAGAGTGATCTTCTTGTCCCGGTCGGGAAGATGAAATTTAAGTTGTAAATTTAATGGAGGACTCTTAAGGGAATCACTCCATACCTTCATTTTGGTCCTCTTGATTTTGTACTTGTTTATTCAATCTAGACTCCTCAATAACTTCGTCTTGATCCTTTTGACTTTGTACCTGCTTTATCAATCTAGATGGTATCCATATTGGAGAGGATTCGTGCTTTGGAAAAAAACACAAACAGATCCTCTCCCCCAAATTAATACTGGGTCTGGACCCTTCCATGTACCTGAGAGAATATCCTTCCAGTAAACCAAAGGTTTATGTTGTTGGTGTGGGTTCCAGTGTCTATCTCCAGCCGAATGTCCATTAGAATCTAAAGTTAAGAAATTTAGGGTAAACAGGGCAACTGCCAATCTGTCCTTAGGATTTTTCCAGTTTCCATCTTTTTGCTTTAGTAACATATTTTTAAGTGTCCGATTTGCTCTTTCAATTATTCCTTGTCCCTGAGGATTATAAGCGATACCTGTTTTGTGGATAATATTGAACTTTGTACAAAATTGTTTGAAGGATGTGGATGTATATGCAGGGCCATTATCTGTTTTAAGCATTTTGGGGATGCCCAATGCAGCAAAAGCTTGCAGACAATGAGATATAGTATCTTTAACTTTTTCTCCAGAATGTAAAGAAGCAAAAATCATGCCTGAGCATGTATCTATGGTGACATGAATAAATCGTAATTTTCCAAAACTTGGCTCATGTGTGACATCCATCTGCCACAAATGATTGGGCATCAAACCTCGTGGGTTAACCCCATAATGTGGATTGGGCAAAAGTGTTACACAAGATGGACATTCTTTTACAATTCTACGAGCTTGTTCTTTTGTGATTTTAAATTTTTGTCTTAAGGTAGTGCTGTTAACGTGGAACTGGGAATGAAATAAAGTAGCTTGTTGTACTGTAGTAAATATAAATATTGTTTTAGTGAGGGCGTCAGCTTTTTGATTACCTTCATGGAGAGGACCAGGCAGATTAGTGTGAGCTCTTATGTGACCTATAAATAAAGGTTCTTTTCGTTGCCATAGGAGATTTTGGATTTGAGAAAACAATTTAAAAGCTGGAGTATGTGGTGCTATTGGACCTGCTAGCTCCAATTTAGGGATAGCATGTACAATATAGTGGCTGTCTGAAAAAATATTCATAGGCTGTTCTTTAAAATTTTCCAGAGCTATTATTATAGCTTCGAGTTCCACTAATTGAGCTGATTTTTGATTAGTGATATGAATCATTTTTTTCATTTTGAGTGACTACTGCAGCAGTACCGTTAGAGGATCCATCTGTAAATACATTAAATGCTTTAGGAATGGGTTGAGTTTTTATTACCTGTGGGAATATGATAGGATGATTGATACAAAAGGACACTATAGGAGATTTAGGAATATGATTGTCAAAATTTGCAGAAGTAGAGCATCTAGCTATAGCCCAATCATTATCATTGAAGCACAAATATTCAACCTGTGACGATGAATAAGGAGTAATAATAGTAGCAGGATGAATTCCAAATATTTTAGTAGAGGTTTTAAGTCCTTGAAGAATAAGTTTAGCCACCATGGAGGTATAAGACTCAATTGTACTTTTAGGAGAGACAGGCAAATGTATCCATAATATAGGTCCCTGTTGCCAAAATACTCCTGTTGGTGTATATTGTGAAGGAATAATAATCAATATTAGTGGTTGTGCAAAATCAAATCTATCGCAATGGGATCTTTCAATGGCCTGTTCTACTAATTTTAGAGCTCTCCTGGCCTCAGGAGTTAATGTTCGTGGTGAGGATGGATCAGGGTTCCCGCGAAGGATGTCAAATAAAGGTTTTAATTGTCCAGTAGTGAGGCTTAGTGTAGGGCGAAGCCAATTAATGTCTCCCAATAATTTTTGGAAATCATTGAGGGTGGTCAAATGTTCTTTACTTATTAGAATTTTTGGGGGTTTAACAAAAGTATCCATGATTTTAAAGCCTAAATATAGTATAGGTGATCTGCTTTGAACTTTTTCTTCTGCTATATATAATCCATATTTTTTAAAATTTTTTGTTATTTCACTAAATATATTAAATAAGATTTTTTGATTAGGGTGAGCTAATAAAACATCGTCCATGTAGTGTAGACACATGAGGTCTTGATATTTGTTTTTAATGGGCTGTATAGCTCTGTCCACATATAGTTGGCACATTGTAGGGCTATTTGCCATTCCCTGTGGCAATACTTTCCATTGATATCTTTTATCAGGGCCATTATTATTGATAGAAGGAATTGAAAAAGCAAATCTGGGGGCATCCAGAGGATGTAGGGGAATGGAAAAGAAACAGTCCTTTATATCAAGAGTTATAAGGTAATAGTTTTTTGGAATAGCTACAGGATTAGGAAGTCCAGATTGGGTGGGTCCCATAATTTGCATTGTTTTATTAATTTGTCTTAGGTCTTGTAATAGTCTCCATTTTCCCGATTTTTTCTTAATTACAAATATGGGAGAATTCCAGGGAGAGGTGGAAGGCTCTATGTGTCCTGCTTCTAATTGTTCTTTAATTAATTGATGGGCCGCTTGCAATTTTTCTTTGGATAGGGGCCACTGAGGGACCCAAACTGGCTTATTAGAGAGCCATGGTATTTTTAAAATTGTTTTCTCAGTGGCCCCTAGAAAAAATGTCCTTTGCCTTTTTTATTATGATTAGGATTTTTATTCTTAACACCTGCAGGCTTGGTTGCTAGGTGTAGCCCCATTTGATGTAAGATATCTCTTCCCCATAGGGTAACTGGCAAGCTGTTTAAAACATAAGGTTGGAATGTTCCTGTATGGCCTTCATTGTCTTGCCAATTTAAGATTACAGCACTTTGTGCTGGGGTATTACTATATCCCAAGCCTCTTAAACTGGTTGAGGCTTTCTGCAGAGGCCAGTGCTTAGGCCATTGTTGTAGATTTATGATGGAAGAGTCAGCTCCTGTATCAATCAGCCCCTCCATCTCTATACCTTGAATTTTTAATTTGCACATCGGCCTCCGTGAACAATCCTGAACCCAGAAAGCCATAGGTCCTGAACCAGTGGAACCGAATGCTCTGCTATTTCTATTTTGTGGCATGCTTTTAAAAGAACTATGGAGACTGGGAATGAGGAGCAGCTGTGCGATCTGTCTCCTTGATTTACGGAGATGATACCCCTGTGTGTACTTAGCATTATTTTAATCTCTCCATTATAATCTGAATCAATAACCCCTGGTATAACATTAAAGCCTAATAAACTCTTGGAACTACGCCCAAGGATTAGTCCCACAGTTCCTGAAGGGAGAGGTCCCCTGATTCCCGTAGGAATCAGCTGAACCCCCATTTCAGGTGTCAGGACCATCCGGGCAGTAGAACAGAGATCTAATCCTGCACTTCCTCTTGTCCCTCTGATAAGGGCGTTAATGGGTAGGAGGGATTGTGACGAGGAATCATTTGGATCTGAGGGCATTCCTCCTCTAGTGCGCATTCCTCCTCTAGTGCCTCATACATTTGTGGGCCCCGGGGCATTGGGCCCCGTGCCCCGTTTTTTGAAATCCTTGATAAATCATTTCCATATATATCATATCTGGAATGGCATTGATTGGCCCAATGTATACCCTTTTTGCACCTGGGGCATCGGCCTGGAGCGCGGTATGAATTTGATCTTATTACCCTTGGGGGATATTGCTTAGCATATCTTGGTTGATTATAATACTTTTGTCTGGAATATCCTGTTCTAGGTTGAAACCTTTGGGAATTTTGAGGGGAGGAATTTTTCATCACTGCAGCAATTACATTGCCTGTGATAACAGCCTCGTTAATGTCTTTGCACAGTCTGATATAAATTGATAAGTCTTTTTTACTTCTCCACGGCCTTATTGCATCCTGGCAATATTTATTAGCATTCTCGTACGCTAATTGGATAACTAGAGGCATAGCTTGCTCGACTTCGCCAAAAACTCTAGATGTTGTTTTTAAGAGTCTATCTACAAAATCAGCATAAGGTTCGTTAGGCCCTTGTATAACTTTTGATAGGCTGCCTTGCAGATCCCCTGTGCCTGAGATTGTTTTCCAGGCTTTCACAGCTGCAGTGTGTATCTGGGCATACACACCTGGATCGTATTGTAGCTGATTTTGTAGTTCGGCGAACTGACCCTCCCCTGTGAGCATATCTATATTGCGTTGAGGGAAACCTGCTGCAGCATTTCTCTTTGCTATTTCTGAACAAAGTTCCTGGAATTGAGTTTTCCAGATTAGGTATTGTCCCCCACTTAGTACCGCTCTGCATAGACTTTTCCAATCTGAGGGGGCTAAGGTTAGGGTGTTAAGTGACTCTATCATACTTAATGTGAACGGAGCTTGAGGCCCATAGGTCATTACCGCCTCTTTAAAATTCTTTATTGTTTTAAAGTCTAGGGACTCGTGATATCTTTGTCCCTGTTCATTTTGAAATACTGGCAGTTCTAGGTGCTCCTGCGGTCTATGTTGTTCGAGAGCGTATAAGCGCTCAGAAAGGCTGCCAATTTCTACCTCAAGGGCACGTACATTCTGATCAATACTCCTTATTGTTTCTGTTAGGTATTCTATCCATGAAGGAGCAGAGGGCACTAGTGGTCCCTCTATTTGACGGTCTTTTCTCTTTTTTAATTTCTTTTTGTTCTTTTTATTGGAGACTGTGCTCCCTGAATCGCTTTTTGATTCCTCCTCACTACTAGCTTCATAATTCCTAACTGGCTCAGTGGAGGAGACCGTACTCTCATGGTTTGGCTCCTTGTTACTATTATCACTTTCACTAGTATCCTGAGTTTCAGCTTCTAAAGAGAGTACATACTCCTCAGCTAATTTTATTAAGCTTCTGATGGCTTTTGCAGTTCTTACTTTTGAATTTATATTACTGCTCTCCTTGCTGGTCTCAACTGAGTCAGAGGATATGCTTTCTTGTTCACTTTTCTCACTATCCTCTGAGTTCTCGCTATCAAAAATTTCATTCGTGGCTTTTATAAACCAACTTTTTGTTATATTCGCTCCCATATTTTTAAATTTTCTTTTTTCTTACCTTGCCGCCGAATTCCCCGTACAGGCCACCACTTGTTGCTGCCTGAAGCGGAAACCGCCTTGGAGCAACGAACGCCGCAGGAAAATTCGGAGGCAGGATGAAAATGAAAAAAGGTCTTTTATTCTTCTTCTCTCTCCGGCTCCAGCAATCACTCCAAATGCTCTAACTCCAACCACCACCTTCTTCTTCTTCCCACACACACTAACAAACTCACCCAGTTATATACATATAGCTTTAGCAAGGACACGTGCTTACAGCTCGAGCTTACATGTGCGTCACGCAGTGTTCACGGGCATACAAAGATTCTTTGGATAATGTATTACTATCAGGTGGAAACTAGAACATCTTTTATGGCTCTCAGCTAACCGCAATCTTTAGCTATCTCCTTGATTATAGGCTCCTTCAATTCACCACATCAATAGACTCAAATATAAAAATCATATGATCATCTCAATTGATGCAGAGAAAGCATGTGACAAGATACAGCACCCCTTCATGTTCAAAAAATTAGAAAAAATAGAGATAACAGGAACATACCTCAACATTGTAAAGGCCATCTATGCTAAACCCCAGGCCAACATTATCCTAAATGGAGAATAATTGAAAGCATTTCCTCTAAAAACTGGACAAGACAGAGATGCCTTCTTTCACCACTTCTATTTAACATAGTTCTTGAAACCCTAGCGAGTGCAATTAGACAGACAAAAGAAATAAAAGTGATACGGATAGGAAAAGAAGAACTCAAATCATCACTATTTACAGACAATGTGATTCTATACAGAGAAGATCCAAAAAATTCCACCAGAATAAATCATTCTTGAATCAAATACCACAGGCTCTCATTGTTTTTACTGAGTTTTAGTAGAAATTATTAAGTAAATGTTTTTCTTCACTTGATGTATGTACTTAGGACAATTTCCAGATACATTAATTTTTTTTTTTTTTAAATATTTCCATCAGTTTATCTGAAGAGCCCATCCATAGAGCTCCTCACTCTCATGGCAAAAGTGGAACACCTCTCTCAACTCACTTTATAGCTGTCTCAGGATAAGTGAAGCTAGATATAATGGTTATACTTTATGAACTTTCTTTTCTGAGAGACATTGCTTTTTATATAAGTTCAAAAAATTACTACAAAAAGAATTAAAGGTGTGGGGAAAACCCTTGTGAGTAGTGGAAGTGGGTAGCTCAGCCATTTTTAGGACAGAGAGGCTATATTTTAAGTACTTATCCAATAATTTTAGAAACAATAAAGTATTATTTCTTTCCCGATAACAATTCCCACATTTTCCAGAATCCACTGGATTTCTATAATTATGATTCTCAAAATATCAAAACACCATGATCATTCATAAAGATTAAATAAGTTTAAAAACTTGGCAATACAATCTGATATTCCAGGAGTATTTGCTAAAAACCAGCTATGTGTAGAAAATTTATCATTAAACATTCTGTAATAGCCGGGCGCGGTGGCGCATGCCTGTAATCCCAGCATTTGGGAGGCTGAGGCAGGAGGATCGTGAGTTCAAAGCCAGCCTCAGCAATGGCGAGGCACTTAGCAACTCAGTGAGACCCTGTCTCTAATAAAAATACAAAAAGGGCTGGGGATGCGGCCCAGTGGTTGAGTGCTTCTGAGTTCAATCCCCGGTACCAAAAAAAAAAAAAAAAAAAAAAAAAAAAAAAAAAAACATTCTGTAATAATAAAAAGAAGTCAGTGACATGAGGAATTTTCAAGATAATAGGAGAGAAAATTAATACTCTGAAACAGCCAGAAAAGTCATTTTTAAACAATTCCAAGTTCAAGCAATATACCACTCTACTAATGAAGTAGTGGGTATGAAAACTATGTTCTAATATAGATCTTGGAAGAGGTGACATGGACTAAGTTCACATGTTTAAAAAGTTACAACTAACTCTTATATGTCAGCCAAATAATCTAATTCTAATTTGCAGCACAGAAAATACATTGCTTTATTGTATGATAAATGGTAACTTAGATACAATTTAGAATTTTTAAAATAATTATTTCATTAAGTTGTAGGCATGTGTTCAAATAAACACATAATGTACACATACACTCATATATTCTTTCTATCCTGGATATTTACCACCAGTACCTTTGCAAATTCTGCTTAATGACATTTGCCAGACATTTAATTATTGGATATTACACAGAATGTGTACATATTTTTAATTGTAAAAGCTTAAAATCCTGTCATCATGTCAATAGTCACATTTACAGTAAGTCCCCTCCGCAAACTTTTTAAGTCAGAATGTATGGATCCATCTTAATTGAATTCATGATCAACAACTTGTCACATTTAACAAGCAGTAGCACATACTATAAGTAACTTCCAACATTCATAATTTACTACACACTGAAATTATGAAAATGATAAAGGATAATATTGTTTAAGGAAGAAATTGTTTGATATTAGAGTCTATAAGATAATTTGCCAAATAAATTTTCATTATTTAAAAAGTAAGAGTGAAGGAGGGGGGATTATTAAGGTCCCTATTTCATGAAGCCAAAATAATTATCTAAAATGTGAGTGATTCAATCAATTGGTCAAAGATAACACACCAAAGTCATGTTTTACTTTTTTCTCCCCAGTCATTATTCCTCCAAATTAAAATATATAAATATAATGCTTATGAACACTGCCAGACATGCAATGAGTGCTCAATAAATAGCACTAGGTAAACAATAAGTATTTGGTAGATTGAATAAATTTAACTGCCCTAACAGATATCTTAACTCAAAAAAAAAGGTATAGAGTCATTCATGAGTGAACAAGTACTATGGTATCTATTCAGTCAGATGCATATAATACCAGATTAATACTACTAGGCAACCTATGGAGTGCATAGGTTCATAGATTTCATAATATGTTTATCACAGATTGTCACAATTTGGCCACTACAACTGCTTCTACATTACACTTTCCTTAGGGCACATAAGCATTTGCAATTTGAATAACCTAAAGAATCCTTGCTTGTAGCCCCCATTTTATTTGACAGGGCTATCATCATATGATCTTTACTCTCTGCTGAGGGAATATGGCTCTGCTCCAAGCTCAATCTGTTTCTAGGGGAATGAGATGAGAAACCTTCAGAACTAAAGATTTTTTAAAGTATTTTGTATTAAGATAAAATTCACATAATCTAAAAGTCATCAATTTAACCATCCTAAAATACACAATTCAATAGTACTTAGTATGTTCAAAATACTGTGCAGGCATCATTAATATCTAACTCCAGTCCACATTTACCCAGGAAGAAACCCCATACCAATAATGCACTCACTCCCAATTTCCTACTGTCCCAAACCCTGAAAAGTGCTAATCTTTCTGTTCCTATGAATTTATGTTATGTGTATTGAATCATACTGTTATTCATCTTCCTGTCACTATGAAAAATACCTGAGGTAATTAACTTACAAACAGAAGGTTAACATTGGCTCACATTTATGGAGGTATCAGTCCCTAACTGGTTGGTCCTAATGCTGTTGGGCATCTGATGAAGTAGCATATTGTAGTAGAGGAATGTGGCAGAAGAAAATCATTTGCCTCATGTCTGGGAAGAAAAAGAAAAGAAGTGTTTTGTTGGAGTTCCACTATCCCCTTTGAGGACTTACGTCCAGTTCTACCTCTTAAAGTTTCCACCACTTCCCAATACTGATACTCTGGAGATCAAACCTTTAACACATGAGCCTGTGGGGGACATTTAAAATGCAATTTGGACACATATAATATGTGACCTTTTGTGTCTAGTTTCTTTCACTTAGTATGTTTTCAGTATACCCATGTTATAGAATATACCAGTAATTCTTTTATAGCTGAATAATATTGCATTAAATGAATTTACCACATTATGTTATCTATACACAAGTTGACGAACAATGGGATCCTTTTCACTTTGGACTATTAATATTTGTATACAAGTTTTCATTTGAACATACATTTTTAATTATCTAGGTATAAAAATGTTTTCAATTCTCTTAGGTATATGCCTAGGAGTAGAATTGCTGGGTCATATGCTAATTCTGTTTAGCTTTTTGAAGAATTACCAAACTGTTTTCTACAATAGCCTCATTATTTTATACTCCCATTAGCAATGTATGAGGGGTCTGATCTCTGTACCCTCATCCATGCATTTTATATTCCATTTAAAAAAATGCTAGCCATCCCAATGGGTGTGAAGTTGATTTTGATTTGCATATTTGCTAAAAACTAATGTATTGAGCATCTTTTCATGGGCTTGTTGGTCATTTATATATGACCTTGATACATATGTCTTTTTAAGTTCTATCTTCATTTTTAATTGGGTCATTTGTCTTTTTGTCATATAGTTGTAAAAATCCTTTATGTATTCTAGATTTGAGACCCTTATCAGATGCATGATTAAACATTTTCTCTCATTTTGTAACTTGTCTTTTCACTGTCTTAATAATGTTCTTTGATGCATAACAATTTTAAATTCTGGTGATGTACAATTTATCTGTATTTCTTTGTTGTTTGTGCTTTTCGTGTTATATTTAGGAAAATGTTGATTTAATGAAAGGGGATAGGAAAAATGGCAGAATGAGTTAGATATCAATACACTAAGTACATATATAAAAACCCAAATGGTGTGAAAATACTTAATGTAAAACCAGTGACTTGAAAAACTGTGCTCTTTATATGTAATATGGAAAGAATTGCACTCTGCAAGCATGTATAACAAATTAAAATAAATAAATAATTTTAAAAAATGAAAGGTCATGGAGCCTTACACTTAAGTTCTTTCTAAGAGTTTTATAATTTTACCTCTCAACTTTAGATCTTTGATACCATTAAATTAATTTTAATATGGTGTGATGTAGTGTTCCAAATAGATTTTTTGCATATGATTATCTGGTTGTCTAAGGACAATTTAATGAAAAGACTATTTTTCACCCACTGAATGTTTGGAACACTTGTCAAAGATCAATTGACCATCAGTTTATGGGTTTACATCTGGACTCTCAATTTTAATCCATTAATCACTATGTCTACCTCATACCAAAACCACACTATTTGGTAACTATAGCTTTGTTTTTATTATTGAAATTGAAAAGTGTTTTTACTTTGTTATCTTTTTTACATTGTTAGTCTTTTTACTTTGTTAGTCTTTCTCAAGATTTTTTTTATAATTCTGTGTCCCTTGAAATTCCATATGAATTTTAGGATGATCTTGTCTATTTCTGCAAAAATAAAAAGGCAGGAAAAAAATTTAACATGTATTACATTGAAACTGGAGAAAATTTGTAGGAGTGGTAACATCTTCCAATCCAATTTTTCTATTTATTTAGGTCTTCTTTAGTTACCTTCAACAATGTTTGTACTTTTATGTATTCATGTTTTACCTATTCTTGGTTAAATTTATTCTTGGGTATTTGCTTTTTTAGATGCTATTGGTTTCATCATTTCATTTTTGGATTGTTTCTGGTGTATAGAAATGTAGGTGACTTTTGTAAATTGATATTGTTTCAACTATTCCAAACTCATTTATTTGTCTTAAAAGGTTTTGTTCTTTTTTGTGGTTTTATTAGGTTTTTTTTTACATATATATAAGTTCATATCAACTGCAAAAAGACATAATTTTACTTCTTGATTTATAAAGTACACAATCTTCTTTTTCTTTCCTAATTGTCCTGGATAAAATTCCTGGTGCAATGTTGAATGGAAGCGATGAGAGTAGATATCATTTTTATTGTTCCTGACATTAAGGAGAAGGTTTTGATATGATGTTAACTGTGGGTTTTTCATGGATGCCTTTTATCATTTTGAGGACGATCCCTTCTATTCCTAGATTGTTTAGTGTTTTATCATGAAAGGGTGTTGGGCTTTGTCAAATGACCTTACCTCATCTAATGAGATAATCACATAGCATTTTTCTTTAATTATATTAATATGCTATATCTTAATCTGTTTTCTCTTGCTAATGATACATTGCCACAGACTTAGTAAATTATAAATAAAAGAGGTTTACTTTGGTTTCCAGTTCTAGTCCAAGGTCAAAGAGCCACATTTGATAATGGTCTTCTTACTGGCAGAGTCATGAGACAACATAGGGTACCACATGGAAAATCTAAAAAAAAATAAAATAAAATAAAAAAACCAAAACAGCTTTTCTAACAGACCCACACGCCAGAGAACCTATTAACCCATTAATCTGTTAAATTTATGAATGAATTATTCTATTCAACTCATAAGAGTCCCATGACATCCTACTTCTTAAGATCATAAAATGGGTATTAAAGTTAAATGAATTTCAAAGTGAATGAACTATATTCAACACAGCACAGTGTATTACATTGATTGAATGTTGAACCAACCTTGTACTTTTCAGATAAAAACAACATTGTCATAGGATATCATTATTATTATTGTTAGTATTATTATTGGTACCGGGGATTGACCACTGGGCCACATCCCCAGCCCGCTTTTTTTGTATTTTATTTAGAGACAGGGCCTCACTGAGTTGCTAAGTGCCTCATCATTGCTGAGGCTGGCTTCGAACTCGTGATCCTCCTGCCTCAGCCTCCCAAGTGCTTGGATTACAGGCGTGTGCCACCACACCCAGCTGGATATCATTATTTTATAATGCTGCTATAATTGCTTCATTAGGATTTTATTTAAAAAACATTTATATCCATATTTATAAGACATATTATTCTTAGAAGTAAAGTCAGAAAGATGGTAGAATCAGAAGCCCTGATATCTCTTTTCTCCCCATTGACACACAATACCTGGGCCTCTGAGAGAAATATTTAAATCAGTCGAGGATCTCTTGCACATGGTATACTAAAAGCAGTAGTAAGATGGGGATTTAGATCAATAAACACATACATGAAAGCAAAATAAAAATCTAACTTTAAATCACACAGCTAGAAAAAGAAGACAAAAAAGCCCAAATTTAGAAAGAAGCAAATGTTAAAGGCTGGAATAGAAACCAATGAAATAGAGAATAGAAAAACAAAAGGACAAAAAAAAAAAAAAAAAAAACAACTAAATGTGGTATTTTGAAGAGATAAATAACATTGACAAACTTTTAGCTAGACTAACAAAAATAAAATAAAATACTCAAATAGATAAAGTCAGAAGTGAAAGAGGAAACATTACAATTGATGCCACAGAAGTAAAATGGTCCATAAGAGATAACTATGAATAATTATCAGCCAACAAACCAGATGACATAAAAGATAAAGTGTTAGAAACATATAAACTATCAAGACATAGAAATAGAAAATCTGAACACATCTATAGCTATTAATGACCTTGAATTAAAAATCTCTCAAAAACAGCAGAGTCCAGGACCAAATAGCTTCACTGGTGGTTCTACCAAACATTTTTAAAAAAAAATTAATGCCAATCCTACTCTATATCCAAAAATTTGAAGAGAAATAAATACTTTCAAGTTCATTTTATGAGGCCAGTATTACCCTGATACTAAACAAGATACTAAAAGAAAAAAAAATTTACAGGTTAATATATTTAATGAACATCCATGCAAAAAATTCTCAACACTAGCAAACTAATCCCAACAGTACATTAAAAGTCATACATCATGACTGAGAGGGATTTATCCATGAGTCAAATGCAAGGATAGTTCAACATATGAAAATGAATTAATATAATACACCACATTCTCAGAATAAAGGATAAAAGTCACATAATGCAGATAGAGCATTTGAAAAAATTCCACACCCTTTCATGATAAAATGTCTCAATAAACTAGAAGAAAGAAATTACCTCTGCATATATGAAAAGCTCATAGCTAACATTACCTCAGTGATGAAAAACTGAAAGCTTTCCTTGAAGTTGAGAAACTGAGGAAGGATACCCACTTTTCACGACTTCTATTCAACATAGTGCTGGAATTCCTAACCAGAATAATTAGGTAAGATAAATAAATAAAAATATCCAAATCCAAGAGGCAGAAGTAAAATTATTTCTGTTTGTGAATGAAATGACCTTATTTACAGAAAAACTGGAAGACTACACACACATATACAATTAAAAAAAACTGTTAGAACTAATAAGCAAATTCAGCAAAGTTGTAGCATAGCAAATTCAGGAGCCTTTCTATACACTAACAATGAACTATTCAAAAGGGAAATTAAAAATATGATCACGTGATAGCATCAAAAAAGACACTATACTTGGACAAGATAACCAAGAAGGTGAAAGCCTTGTAAACCGAAAATTATGAAACATTGATGAACAAAATTAAAGACACAAGTATATCACATGTTCATGGATATAAAGATTTACCATTAAACTGTCCATACCACTCAATGCAATCTAATGATATAGTGTAATCCTTATCAAAATCCCATTGATGGTTTTATGGGTATAGAAAGAACAGTGCTAAAATTTCTATATAACAACAAAAGAGCATGAATATCCAAAGTAATCATGAGGAAATAGAAAAAAGTTGGAGGCATGTCACTTCCTGGTTTCAAAATATATTACAAAGCTATAGTAATTAAAGCAGCATGGTGCTGGTGTAAAGGTAGACATGTGGACCAATAGCTCTGAAAGAAATCTATGCATATATGGTCAAGTAATCGTTGTCAAGAGTACTAAAAATACATAATGGTGGAAGAATCATCTCTTCAAGAAATGGTGCTAGGGAAACATAAAAGAATGGAATTGAATTCATCTCACAGCATACACTGTCAACTCAAAATGCATGTGAGACTTAAATGCAGGAACTGAAAGCATAAAATGTCTAGAACAGAACATAGGAGGAAAACTCCTTGACACTGGATTTGGCAATGATTTCATAGATAAAAGAACAAAAGTACAGACAACAAAAGCAAAAATAGATAAACAGGTTTGTACTTAATTAGAAATCTGCACAGCAAGAAACAATCAACACAGTGAAAAAGCAACTTACAGAGTGTAGTAAAATATTTGCAAACTATATATATCTCATAAGGGGTTCATTTCTAAAATATATAAGGAACTGTAACAATTCAGTCACTATAAAATGAATAATCCTATTGAAAAAAAAATGGAAAAGGACTTGATTAGACATTTTTTTCCCAAAAAAGACATAGAAATGGTCAGATATATGAGAAGCTGCCCAACATTACCAATCATCAAAGAAAACTGATCAAAATGACCATGAGATATTACATCATACATGTTGAGATGGCCAATATCATGATGATAAGAAATAACAAGTGTTTGCAAGAATAGGGAGAAAAGAGAACACTTATTCACTGTGGGTGGGAATATAAATTAGTACAAGCATTAAAGAAAACGGTATGATGGTTCCTCAATAAATTAAAAGTAGAACTACACCAGGACACTAAAATATAAAATATTTAAAGTTCCCCAGGTTCCTCTACTATATGAGAATTGCTTTTATACTATAGATAGCAAAGGTCCACATTAGTTTTTATTTCTCCAGTTATCAGAAACATTAATATCAATCTCTATTGAAATTATTGGGGGAAAATATTAACTTATTCTGAAATAATCCATTAAAGGATTTTTTATAAATTTATTTCAGATTAAAAATATTAACATTAAGTTTATAGACCAAGTTGTAATTTTTCCAATAGAGTTCACATCATGTTGAGGCATCTTGCACAACTGCAGTGAGGTGAGGAGTTCTCTGTGTGAAAGTGGTGTTTGTGGTGGCTTCTGGTTTCCTTACATCTTATGCAGTATCCTTTGTTTCTGTACTGGTCTCTCCTGAGCATGAAAAATGATTGTTATCCAGTCTGCATTTCTTTGGTACAAATTTTAAAAAACAACACAGTCATTGACTTTACAATTCAGTAATAAAGTTTGGCAAAGCCTAAAAAAAATAGAATTACCGTATGATCCAGAAATCACACTTCTGAGTATTTATCCAAATGAATTGAAATCAGCATCTTGGAGAGATATTTGCACTCCCATGTTCACTGCAACATTATTTACAATAGCCAAGATGTGGAAACAACCTAAATATCCATCAGTGAATGAGTAGGAAAAAAACATGTGGTATATGCATATGATAGAATAATGTTTAATCTTTATAGAAGGAATCCTTTCATATGCAACAACATGAATGAACCTGGAACACATTATGCTAATTGAAATAAACCAGTCACCAAACCAATACTGCATGACCTCATTTATATGAGGTAGCTAAAAATAACCAAACTCTAGAAACAGAGAGTGAAATGAAGATTAACAGGGCCTAAACAGAAGGGGAAGTGAGGAGTTCCTTTTCAATGGGCATTAAGTTTCAGTTATGCAAGATAAATAAGTTCTAGAAATTAATTATACAACATTTCAGCTACTCAGAGATTATAGTATTCTTTGGTCATGTTATGACCCTTTTTTATGTTTCTTTATGTCTTATGTTAATTTTCATACTTTGGAAGAGGTAGGGGCTTTTTCAAGTCTTTCTAGACATAGCTTTGTTTTTCACCAGTCAGCCTGCCCAGAAATTCTGAACAGGTCATCTGGTGTGGTCCAAGGGCAAGTTTACTGCTCGAGTCCTTGGATTGTCTGTCTTAGTGTCTGGGTTATCAGGTAGGTGGGCCTGGTGCCTGTGCCTGCGATATTTGGCCTGAAACCTGGATCCACTGAGGTACACCTAATGATTAGACCTGAAAAGATGGGCCTGGAGACTGTATCTGTGGGGATCAGTGTGTACATGAGTGGGTACACAGAGGTTAAACTGGTGCTCAGATGGAATTTGAGTTTGAGTTTGTGGGGACTGGCCCAGAACTGGGGCCGGCCTGGAGCCTGAGTCTGCAAGGGAAGGTTTGAGTCCTAGATTCACCGAGACTAGCTTGGAACCTAAATCTGTAGGAGTAGTCTTAGAGTCTCAGTTTGTGGGGTTGAGAATGGCACTGGGAATCTACCAGGGTAATTTGAGGACTGGTATGCGCTGCAGCAGGCCTGGACCCTGGGTCTATTAGTACCAATGGCCACAGGACTGACCTGATACTGGAGCTAGTCTAGAGCCTGGGTCTATGGGGGCTTGTCTGGAGCCTAGGATTTTAGGTACTATCCTATTGCCAAGAGCTAATGGGGTCAGCCTGGAGCCTGGGTTCATGTGGACAGACCTAGAAATTGTCCACCAGTATCAGTCTAGAAATTAGTGTGTATGGTGGTAACCTAGAAGCTAGGTCCAAATGGCTGGTATGGATGCTGGGTACACAGGGGAGGCCCTGAAGCCTGGGTTCATGAGGGCCAGGCCAGTGCTGGGGTCTACTGAGACATATCTGAAAACCTGGTCTATTGAACCTAGAGTTACAGGGGCCATCCTAGAGGGTAAGACCTTGGAAACTGTCCTGAGTATGCCTAAAGCCTATACTTCCAGGTGCTTTCCTGGTGTTTGAATCCAGGGGTATAGGGATGTCACCCTGGAACAGGGTGAGCCTCGATCCTTTCATCCATAGGGACCAGACTGGAGGATAGGAACCAGGGTATTGGCTTGATGATTAGCATTGGGGTGACTAGCCTAACGATGTAGCAAACATGAGGTCTGAGTCAGCCTGCAACCACTAGGAACATCCTGGAGGGGGTGGGTATAGACCAAGGCCACTGCATAGGCCTGGAGCTGTAGGATCTGGCCTGGGGCCAGGGTATACCTGGTGGCGTAGTCTGCAGATACTGGCCTGCTTGGCTATGGGTTTTAGTAGGTCAAGTCTTGGGTTCTAAAGCAAAGTCCTAAGTTAACTCCCCTTTCCTTCCCCCACGTGAAGGGTATCTGTCTGTCTCCACACTGTGCTGCCTGTGGTTACGGACAAGTGGCAAGGATAATGCCCTTCCTGGCCTTTCCCCCCTCTTGAATGTTCCTTTTCTTATTTCATATGCTATACACAGCTACTATGGTCCCTCACCATGCTTCTTTAGCTCTTGTGAAGGTACTTTTATTTCATTTCATTTCATCAATGGTTCTTCATTTTATGGAGGTTTCTACAGGGATGGGGGTTATGTGCTAGAGAATTCTATTTCACCATCTTGCTGATATCCCTGCCCTGGTGTAGAACATCATGCCTATAGTTGACAATACAGTATTATACTTAAAATTTTAAGAGGGTAGATCTCAAGCGTTCCTATTTTGATTTTTTTAAATGAAAATAAAAATAAAGGAACAAAATGGAAAGAGATATTGGTCTTTATTTTCTTTTCTTTTGATGTATCTGCCTAGATTTTATATCAATACTGGCTTCACAGAATAAGTTAGGAAGTGTTTTCTCCTCTTCTGTATTTTGGAAAATCCTATGAATGATTGGTGTTAATTACCTTTAGAGATCTGACAGAATTGAGCAGTGAAGCCATCTAGTCCTGGCCTTTTTATTGTTATTGTTATTGTTATTGTTATTAATTCAATCACTTATTTTAGTAGTTCTATTCAGATTTCCCTACTGTTATATCATTTTTGGTAATTTGGGTATCATTCAAATTTGCCCATTTCATACATGTCATTTAATTTGTTGGTATACAATTATTCTCAGTATTTTCTTAAGGTCATTTTTATTTCTGTCAGATCACTAATAATGACCATACTTCATTTCCTGATTTTAGTAATTGATAATTCTCTCTTACTTTATTCTTAAAGTTTTTTATGGTTTTTAATCTTTCTAAAGCATCAACTTTTAGGGTGGGTTTGTTGGTTCTTTTCTTTTTTGTACTGGGGACAGGGGCACTTTACCACTGAGTGCTGAGTGACATCCCAGATCCCCAGTCTTCTTTTCTTTTCTTTTCTTTTTCTTTCTTTCTTTTTTTTTTTTTTTTTTTGAGACATCTTCTTGTTAAGTTCCTCAGGGTCTCACTAAGTTGCTGAGGCTAACCTCAAACTTAACTTATGATCCTCATGACTCATCCCAAGTTGCTGGGATTACAGGCATGTTACTGTGCCTGGCTGGTTTATTGATTTTTATATTGTTTTGTATGTATCTATTTTATTTATATCTGATCTACTTTTTATTATTTCAGCAAATAATCTTTATTATTTATAGCAAATGAGTATGAGAAATCTTTCTGGGATGACTAAAATATTCTAACCTTGGATTATGGTGTATACATAAATTTGTAAATTTACAAAAAGAATATTGAATTGTACACTTAAAGTGGATTCATTTTTGTATGTAAATTGTACTTCCATAAACGTTTTATTTCATTGATTGCAGTACTGGTGACTGAGTACAGGGGTGCTTTACCACCAAGGTACATCCCAGCCCTTTTATTTTTTATTTTAAAACAAGGTGTCACTAAATTGGCAATGCTGGCATTGAAACTTGTGATCTTCTAGCCATAATCTACCTGCCTCAGCTTCCTAAACTGCTGGGATTACAGGCATGCACCACTGCACCCAGACATAAAACCATTTTTAAATATCCCCAGTTCAACTACTTAATGAGTACGTGATCTGCAGCAAAATAGTTAATTTCTCTGAACTTTCATTTTCTCATCAATTAAATGAGAATAGTTTCTATGTCAGAGTATTATCTTCAGAATTATTATATATCATGAATATAGGATTAGAGATAATGCATATAAAGTATCTAACTCAACTCATGGCATATCATAGGTTTTCAATAAACATCAGTTAACTTTCTACTTCTGTTAAATGGTGTTGGTGGAGCCAGGCATGGTGGTGTACACCTGTAATCCCATAATTTTGGAAGGCTAAATGGGGAGGATTACAAGTTCAAAGCCAGCTTCAGCAACTTAATGAGGCCCTAAGCAACTTAGTGAGACCCTGTCTCAGAATGAAAAAAAAAAAAAAGAATGGGGATGTGGCTCAGTGGTAAAGCATCCCTGAGTTCAATCCCTGGTATGTATAAGTACATAAATAAATAAATAAGCAAGCAAACAAATACATACATACATAGAGGTGTTGGTGATGATGATGATGACGACGATGATGATGATGATGATCTCACACTTTGAAATAGAAGAGATTAGAAACATATGTAGTCCACATTCAGTTGGAAGAAAAATAGAGTAGAACCAAACTGGTACTTGAAAAAACACTGGTTGATAAAGTGTATCCTCAAAAGTATTTTTCTTTAAAAAATTATCTATAATGTTCAAAAATTTTAGATAACTTAGGCTTAAAAGAAAATCACATAATTTGTTCCAGTTATGCAGTTCATAGTACACTTCACATCCCTAGTTTGAAGAAAGGAAAAATGTTTAGGCTTGGGCTGTCTTCCACAGGTCTTAAATTATGGTATACAATGAAGTCCTCAAAATGTTCCCTTCAGAGTACTTTTCAAGACCTAAATTTCCCCTTAATGGTTATTTGGGCTTAGAGTCCAGTTTGCCTTTTGCAATATATTTCTTCTCTCTGTTTAAAGACTATAGAAGGTAGGATGTAGTGGAGTCTTAGAGAGCTCTTATCAGAGCAGTTAGAAAACTAGGTTATCACATATACTCAGACTTGGGACAGACCTTTCTTTGGAGATACCTAACAGAGAAAGTTGTCAATTATCCTTTCAAATTCCTGAAATAGTAGGGAAACCTGCTGAATTTATGTTGGTTTGATTCTAAATGGCTTCCCATTCAGGAGTAGCTATTTCATTCCCCATAGAACCACAGTGAAATGAAGTGGATGCATGAAAAGAGAAGGGGACACGAGGCAAGAGAAGATCAACATACTAGAATGATTCTTTTCGCAACAACAGCCTTGGCAAATGTGATTATTATTTGAATTCTCTGTACCCTGGGTTCAATCCCTAGTACTACTCCTCCCCACATGCATACATGCACGCACAAACACACACACACACAAACAAAAAAACAAACAAACTTCTAAAACCAAATATCCCAATGGATAAGACAGAAAATGCATTATGACCTATCTATCCTTGTAAGTCATGGTATATCACTCCCAATGTTCTCTAATGTTTGAAACAGACATGTGCCTGCCCAGATTCAATGTGAGGGGAATTAGACTGTTAAAATGGTAGTAGCAAGATTACATCGTAAAAGAGCATGTGTGATGGGAGATATTGCAGCCGTGTGGAAAATTGTTTTAGTCAGCTTTTTCACTGCTGTGGCTAAAGGACCCAACCATAACAACTGTAGAGGAAGAAAAATTTATTTGAGAGCTCACGGTTTCAGAGGTCTTAGTCCATAGAAGTCTGGCTCCATTCCTTGGGGCTCAAGGTGAGGCAGAACATCACAGCAGAAGAGTGTGGCAGAAGGAAGCACCTCGCATGATCAGGAAGCAGAGAGAGACTCCACTTTCCAGAAACAAATATTTACCTAAAAGCCATGCCCCAATTCCCACCTCCTCTAGCCACCCCTCACCTGCTTCTAGTTACCACTTGGTTAATCCAATCAGGGAGTAATTCACTGATTGGGTTAAGACTCTCTCAATCCAATAATTTCTCCTCTGACCTTCTTGCATTGTCTCATAAATGAGCTTTTGGAGGACACCTCATATCCAAACCATATCAAAAATATAATAAGCCATACATCCTCACGTACTTGTCAATGAAAGTAGCAATCAAGATGTTGAGGTAACTTTGCCAATGCCTGGTCTCCTTCACAGATCCATTACTTTGTACCCTGATGTGTTTTGTTGGGTAAACATAGCCTGAGGCAATATAGAAAGAAAAGCTCCATATTTACCTTCATAGGAAGAAAAGTATCTTATGTGAAAATACTCCAAAGCATGTAAATATTGGTTTCAACTGGTTCTTACACCAAAATACAATCATGCTTTGAGCACCTATTCTGTGTTAAAAAACTGCTAGGAGCTAAGAAATTCAAGAGAAGTAAATTATATGATTTCTCTTCAAAAAGTTTAGTAAGATTTTCACAGTGCTAGAATAGAAATCAGATAACTTCATTCCCATTTCCCCCATGATCATGAGCAAATCATTTGTCTTGTCAGTATATAACTTTGTTCATCTAGCAAAGGGAGAATGTGCCTATCTAATACAGAGATTTCTAGCAGATGACAAAAGCTCACATTTTAGAAGAATGAAGCACTAAATAAATGTGAAATATAGTCATCTTTGGAAAGAAATATGTCTCTAACCAAAAACACCATACAAAGTAGGTACCAAATTTACAGAAAATGACCAATGACTAATTCATGAAATACTGGAGAGAAAGTATCAGTAGTGAGGCTACATGACTATAAGACCTGAACATTACTGTTGGATGTATTAATTAGCTATTGCATAGCAAGTCTTCCCAACACTCAAGGTCATACAATAATCATTTATATTTATCATAATAGATCTTCAGATCACTTGGGTTTGTTTAATCTAAGTTGGGTAAATTTGAATCCAAGTTGTGGGTTAGATCCAAGTCTGCTCCATGTGACTCTCATTTTCCTTGGTGCAGTGAGGTAATTCAGGGAAAATTCAACTTATGGTTATGGCAGAAGCACAAGATAGCTAATCTCAACCAGATAGGCACATTTTTCAAATTGTTCTAGAAACACAACTGCCAACATCACTTTGGCTAAAAAAGTTACATTTCTAACCCCAACATCAAAGGACAGAGACATAGTTTCTGTATCATAGGACCATTGCAAGAAAGTGAGTATATGTTACCACTACAAGGTACTAAAAGTTGTGATCAGTAATTTCATCTAACACAATAAAAGGAGGTAAGAAATGACAGTAATAACTAAAGCCTAGGTTGATAGTATATATAGGGCATGGGACTAGAGAGGACAAAAATTCTTGGAAGAGTTAACATAAGATGTGTAACCCAAGACTACATTATGGATATTTCTAGTATCCAGGACATGGTATTTGGAAGAATTTATCTGTTGCCGCCAGAAAAGGATTTGCAACCCGGAACGGCGGCGCCGCGGGAAGGATCCCGCAGACAGGATGGAAATGAAAAAATTCTTTTATCTTTCTCTTTCTGTCTGTTGTAATTTCTAACACCACATACACACTCTCACAAGAAACCAAGGCACGTACTCTTACAAGAAACTACAATATATATACACAATAGCATTAACCCCGTCCGTCCTCTCTCAGGTCTCATCTCACGCGCCCGAGCAGGAATGGCGCTGGTCCGATCTGCCAAGTCACGGCTCAAGTCTCTCGAGATCCTGGGCCAAGTCCCACGAGATCCCAGGCCAAGTCCCATGAGACTATGGAAGGCGGCAATGCCCAAACATGTCCATGGCCCGTAGTCAACCATAATCTTAGCCATCTCCCCAAACAGGGCTCCTGCATTTATCCCTTCAATTGTTTACTTAAAAGGAGAAACTAGATCAATGTGAGGTATCTCTGTTGCTTATATATGCCTAACAAATCTTAAAAAGCTAAGTGAATTGGTGGTTTTAGGGTAATTCCTACAGCTTTCCTAGAACCATCTGTGAGGTGAGTCTTGGCAAAGAAGCAAATTAAATAATAGTGTCATTAAGCAACATGCATATTCATGCAGATGCTGTTGTTTACACATTCTTTTCTGTCATGACTAAATAAAACACACCACCACTTATGTGCAAACCACCACATAATGATTCTGCCACTTCTAAATGACTCAAGAGGATGTTATTGAGTGCATGCTTTCTAAATCCCAAGAATTATGGTTAGCCACCTAAACTAAAGGTCAGTTGGTTTGCTCTGTTAGATTAAGGAATGAAGGATGAGCAAGACTGTGAACCCAGGAAAGAAGGGCATCTGCAAACACAAAGGCTTGTGCCAAGATGAATCAGATGGCTGATAAGTCACAAAAATCAATCACCCCCACAGAGAAGAATGAAGAAAAAGGGAATAGGAGAACTGGTGTTACTGAGTGTCTACAATATATCAGGTACCATGCAAGGTGCTTTATACACATTATCTCAAGTAATCCTCTTATTGATCCATTGAGATATACAGCATTTTATTCTCATTTTACAGATGAAGAACCTGAGACTCATAAAGTAAAATGACTTCCTTAAGTTCACACCAGTTAGTATGCTATAAAATAGCTTGGTTCTCTCTGAATACACCCTTCACATTCTCTCTGAAATTTATATTTTTCCACTACTGCATGCTATCTCCACATAAACAAGACAAATATATCTGAGGAAATGTTCAGGCAAACAATATACAGAAAGGTAACAGAGAATAAGCATAGGATAGAGCAGGGCAAGATGGAGGTTAGAAGCAGCAAATAGAAACTAGAAAAAGAGTAGCACAAAGAACAAAAGAAAAACATTAAGTTGTGTTTACAGCCCCAGGTAAGAAATAATACTGATTGAGACTATCCTGGAGCCTTGGAAAGGACAAATAGAGACATATGTTTGAATGCTCAGCACCATTGGCTGGCCAGTCAGTCCTTGCCTTCAAAGCACTTCTGTTAGAGGCTCTCTCCTGATAAGCCCTTTATGTAGATATTAGCACAACTGGCTTCTTCAGCCTTTCAAACCAGTGAGTAGCTTGTGCAAATATTAAACTGGAAAGAAATGGCATTGTGTGAATTCTATGTTTGTTCCTCTGCTGGCCCACTGAACATTAATGTTTGCAGAAAAAGCTGTTTACAACTGCTTACTCTGATCCTCTCAGCAAAGAGCACTAGAAAACTAGTATTTATGTTAGGAAACCACCATATAGGATCCTTGAGGAAAAGAGCAGCAGATAGAGCTCTTTTTTTCTGGAAAACTGGGATATCTTTTGAGAACACTGATTGAGGGTGGAAGGAAAGTAAAGCCAGTATTAGACTATTGAGCAAAAGATAGGATTTATGGTACAGTTTTGTATAAGTCAATTTGATGTAAACTAGTAATTCTTGAATGACAGGAATTGGCCTTTTCTGCTTACTAGAAAGGCTGACCACACATGTAAATGACCTGAATCAGACATTTATCAATTGATTTTAGGATTTTTCACATTGAAACATAAAATTCTATATTTAAGATTAAATCCTTCAGATTGAAAAGCATTCTCATCCCTGTCAAAAGGTAAGCATCCTTGGACACTGTAATTCTTATTTCAGCTCTGCTTTGCTGGACACGTTAATCAAAAATATGGATCAGCAAATTTATCCTTCAGATATTAAATAATTTTGTTGTTCACCATGTGTCTTCAATTCTACTTTTATAGCACAAAAATACCATAGACAATGTGTAAAAAAATGGATAGGGCAGTATTATAATAGAAAAAAAAATTAAATTGTGAGTCAAATTTTCCTGACTTCTGATCTAAAGATAAGTTGTCTGAGCAGGGGAGCTAAGATCCCTGGGCAGAGGAGGTAGAAGAAAAGTTTGGAGCTGCCCTCTAGGCATCTAAGCAGGCTAAGGTCATTATTACTGTCAACTATGTGACAGAGATGTACATTTTTATGGAAAAAAATTCCTGGTCTTTCACCACATTTTCACAAGGATTTATGACCCCCACAAGGAATATAATAACACAGAAAAGGGGGAATCGTCTTGTCCTGAAAGCTTACTTTCTCCTGGCCAGACCCTCAGCCTCATTTTCCATTGATATTCAATAACCATTTATGTCCACTCACACATCTTTCTACAATCTTTCTGGAGAAAACACATTTGTTTCATATTTTATTCCCTCTAAACTTCTTTTGGTGGGTATCTATTTAAATTGCAGTAAAACATATATTCATCAATAATAGGATGAGTTTTAGATTCTACTTATTCTTTACCTCATCCTATCTAATGAAAATAAAATGATGTACTTACAGCTAATTAGCCAATTAGTGTTCTACCAGACACTGAGCCTATCTTTCATCCTTTTGTTATGGAAATAAAGTGATTGTAGATATACAGAAATATGGTAATCAGAACTAGCTATCTTTGTTATTCAAAGGTAATAAATAGTGGACTGAGGGGGTGGATTGAGGTTATAACTTGGGGTATAAAAATGAAAGTTTGGGGTTCTAATTTCAAATCACACAAGGAGTTGGAATTTGGCGTTTCCATACTTAAAACAAGAAAAGTCTTGAAAAAGAAATTTTAAAAACCATGACATTTCTTGGATGCATAATATAACTGAACTCACAGAGCAAATCACCACTCCCCAAATCTGGAAAGACTATCATGTTCACAGAGACATAGCCTTTGAAATTTATATACCTGGAACATAAGCCATAGAAATCCTTAATCTGTTATAGACGTTTAAATGATTATTTAGACAAATTTCTGAAAGCTGAATACACACTACTTTGAGGTTGAGAAACTTCTAGGGTTATAGGGGAACTCTGAACACTTATGTGGGCTTTCACTCCAGGAATTTACCAGGTTCTCACAGTGAGAATCTGAAAACAATCTCCTCATGGTCCTGAATGTCACTCGTTGATAAATGATTTATATTATTTAATATGTTTTAGTGAGAAGTATAAACTATACACCAAGAGAGGAAATAAAATAGAATTACAGAGTACACTCAATTAAAACCAGAGAAAGCATAAAAATAGAGAAAATATGAAACTAACAATGCATTTGTAAAGATATATTAACCCAACTATAACAATAAACCATTAATTTTGAATGGTTTAAATACACCAGGAGAAAGAAAGAGATTCCAAGAGTAGATTTTTAAAGACCCAAATATTTGTTTTTATCTTGTCCATAAGAATATTGCTTTAAGTATAAAGTCACATATTTGTTAAACATTAGTGGACAGAGAAAGATATCATGCTAACACTAATCAGAAGAAATCTGAAGATTAATTTAAAAAAAAAAGCATATTCCAGAGCAATGGAAATTATGAGGGATAAAGAAGGACATGGCATAATGATAAAGGAATTCTTCCAGAGAACATAACAATTAAAAATGTACATACAAACTGCAACAGCAATATTTCTATAAATAAAAAGAAATAGACAAATCTATTATTACACTCTGAATTTCAATACCCCTTTCTCAGTAATTGATAGATTATGTAAACAGAAAATCAGTAAAGATATAGATGGACACCATGGCATTATCAATCAACATGACTTAATTGATATTTACAGAAGATTCAATCCAATAAAAGAATAATATATACTCTGCTTAAGCTTACAGGGAATACTCACCAAGAAAGACCACATTATGTGCAATAAAACTATGCCTTAAAATTTATGAAACAATATAAATCATATAAAGCATGTTTTAAAGCAATAGCTATAATCCCAGATATTCAGGAAGTTGAAGCAGGAGGATTGCAAGTTCAAGACCAGGATTGGCAACTTAGATAGGGTGCACCTGGGTTCAACTGCAAGTATAAGGAAAGAAACAAAGAAGAAAGGAAGGAGGGAAGGAAGGAAGTAAGGAAGTAAGGAAGGAAGGAAGGAAGGAAGGAAGGAAGGAAGGAAGGAAGGAAAGAAGGGAGGGAGGAAGAAAGAAAGAAAGAGAGAGAAAAGAAAGATTGATTCTGAGACCACAATGGAATTAAACTAGAAACCCAAGAGATATTGCTGGAAAAATGACCAAATACTTGGAAATTACACCACATACTTCCAAATAGCCCATGGGTCAAAGAAATCTCAAGAGAAATTTTAAAATATTTTAATTTTTTAAATATAAATGAAAATATATCTTGTCAAAATGTGTTAGTAAAGCAATATGATGAAGTAAGTTGCTAGTGTTAAATATATAGATTATTTGGAAAAGATATAAATTAATACTCTATATTTCTACATCAGGAAACAAGAGAAAGAAGAATTTAAATCTAAAGTGATCAGAAGAAAAGAAATAAAAAATATTGGTGTACAAATTGATAAAATTGAAAAAAAAAACAAAGAAAATGGACAAAACCAAAATTTCATTGCTTGAAAAAAGCAACAAAATTGATCCATATCTAGCCAAGATAACGAAGAACAAAGAAAGAACATAAAATTATCAATATCATGAATGAAGGATAGGTCAGCACTACTGATTCCCTGGACTTTAAAAGACCACAAATTTATACAGCCAGAGATATGTAAAAATGTGCTCTATATGTGTAATATGAATTGTAATGCATCTTCTGTCATATATAACAACTTAGAATAAAAAATATATAATAGGTTCCTGAGACCAATAATGTAGAAAATGCTAGTATATAGAAAAATTGTTCCTACTCTTTCTTTTTCAAAGAATTATAAAAATGTAATTTTTTGCAAAAAACCCCACAAATTTGATGACTGAAAAGAAATAGACCAAATCCTTGATAAGCAAAAATTACTCAAACTAACCCTGTTAGAAATAGATAACATGAATAGTTCTCCATCTATAAAGAAAATTAATTCACAGTTTGAAAACTTCCAAACAGAAAAATAAGTATGCTGAGCTGGAATGTTTTCAATCCTGAATTTTGCAAAACATTTAAGGAAGATGTAATTTAAAAACTTATAAAATTTTCAGAAAATTATAAAAGGGAACATTCCTCATTTTATATGGCCATAATTACCCTATTACAAAAAACAGACAGCAAAGAAAACTTCAGATCTGTATCTCTTATGAACATAATGGGAAAATTTAATGAATAATATAAATACAGTCTAGTAATATGTAAAAAAAATAATATATCACATCCACATGAAGTTATTTCCAGGAATGCAAGACTGATTCAACAATCATAAATAAATCACAAAATGTGACAAATACCAAACACTGATGAGGATACAGGGATACAAAATAGCACAGCTACTTTGGAAGACAGTTTGGTAATTTCTTATAGACATTTCTTACCATATGACCCAAAACTCATGTTCTTAAATATTGTCCAATTGATCTGAAAACTTATACCTACAGAAAACTGCATGTGAATATTTAGAGCAGCTTTATTTGTAATCATCAAAAACTCAAAGCAAACAAGTTATCTTTCAAAAGGTGGATAAACAATCTGTGCTGCATTTATACAATGGAATAGTATTTAGTGATAAAAAGGAATGCACTATAAATCCATAAAACATTATAATTGAATCTTAAATGCATGCTGTTATGTAACAGAAGACAGTCTTAAAAGACTATGTTTTATATGATTCCATTTTTATGATATCCTCGAAAAGGCAAAACTATAGGTTTGCAAAACAGACCTGCAGTTACAAAGGGATTTGCAGGAGGGGAAGGAAGGCTTTATAAGAAAACCACATGAAATTTTTAGGTCAGTGAAATTATTCAACATGATATTGTAGTGGTAAATACATGGCTATGTGTAATTGTTAAAAGTCATGGAAACTTTAGCATAGACAACTAACCTTCATGAATATGAATTAAAGAAAACCTCACTTATGTGATCTTGGGATCCAGCGTATAATGTATGTGGGGGGGGAACTAAAGTGTAATCTAAGTAAATCTAAGTAAACTTAATCAAAAGTCCCTTTGGAAATGAGTCAGATCTGTACAACCTAATGAAAAAGGAACCTTTTATAAGCACTGTACTCTACTTAGCAAAGGTGTTTCCCATGGAGGTATGGATTAACAATTCTACAACCTCTGTATGCATATTGGCATTGAGCAATAAGTAAATGGGTAGCAGTTGGTAGGGGCCAGGCTTCTCACTATTCAAGAGAGAGGCTACATACAGATAAGCAAGGGGAAGGTAAAAGGATCCACATGGTAATGAATAAGAATCAGTGACATCAATAAGAACATATGTTAATCTTAATACAGACAGTTAAAACATGATTGATAGATAATTCAATATAGATAAATGTACATACATGAATTAGCATAAACACATACATTCCCTATGTCTGTTAGTTGAATGGGCCTGGAATAAATTTAAATACAGTAGTAACAAGCACAACCAGCACCCACATCTTGTTTTCCAATATCATTCTCCAATAAAATTAACCTGGGTCCCTTGGAGAAATAGCTGATTCAAGGGCTGGGGCTGGAAATATGCAAGATGAACTTGGAACATCTTGACATGCTGGAAATTAAGGAAGTGCTCCAAAGCACAAACACAACTGAAAGGAATGTGTCTAAGGGACACTGAACCAACTTAAAGAGATTGCAGTGGTCACATCTGGAATAAATAGAGCAACAAAATTAATGAGGTAGTATTACCGGACTAAAACCCAAAGTATAAAAGAAACATTCAAGAGTTCATACAGATATAAATTATGAATTAATATATAAATGGGGGAGAACAGAGGAATATTCCAGGCAGAATTCCAAAATAATTATGTAGATACTCTGCCTGCAAGGAAGTGAAGCATAAATCTCCACATTTCTTAAATTTGGGCTCCACAAAGTGACTTCCTTTCAAAGAGGACAGCATGGAAAAGAGAAGAGTAACTTTATAACAGAGAAACCTGACAATATCTCAGCCAGATTAACATCAGCAGTGATAAGTCATTTGGACAGCATGTACTCTTTATATGACATAATAAGAATAGCACTGTACCTCTGTGATCTTCCTTCTCTAAACCCATCGACAGAAGCTACTTCTCACAGAAGTAGAGAGTAGAATGGTAGTACCAGAGCCCGGGCATGGACCTGGGAGAATGGGAAGATTTTGGTCAAAAGGTATGAAGTTTCAGTTAGATAGTAGGAATAAGTTTTAGACATCTACTACACAGCATGGTGACTACAGTTAATAATAATGTGTTGTATGTTTCAAAATTGCTAAAAGAGTAGATTTTAAATGTTCTCACTACACAAAACAATGTGTGCAGTGATGGATATGTTAATTAGTTTGATTTAATCATTCCAGAATGTATGCATTTATCAAAACATCACATTGTACTCCATAAAAATATACAATTATTACTTGTCAGTTAAATTTTTTTAAAAAGGAAAATCTGAGAAAATATCACGGTGAAGAAGAGCCTTAAAGAAAATGTGACAACTAAATATAATGTGGTATCTTGGGTGGAATTGTGGAACAGAAAAATGATATTAGATAGAAAACTAAGGAAATCTAAATTATGTGTGGACTTAATGTTCTAGTTTTGGTTCATTAGTTATAATAAATATACCATAGCAATATTAACAATAGGGTGAGGAGTATAGAAATGTTCCTGAATATGTCTACCACTTTTTGTATATCTAAATCTACTATAAAATTAAAGGTCCATTAATTGTTATTTTTAAAAGGCAATCTTCATCCCAAAATGCATATCCCCAGCCCATTTCCACAGAATCTGAAGTACTTCCATAGAGAACCATAATTTCTGAGTTTTTATTTTGTGAAGGAAGTCCCCCTGGGTATCTCATTAAGCATTATTATTATCTTGATTAACATTTGAAGACAGTATCTTCTCACTGAGGCAAAGGGAGGGTTGGTTACTATGTGGCTGATAGTGCCAGAGCAGAGATAGATTTGTATCCTAGCAAAGGGCACCAATCCTGAAGGCTGAGGCTTTGTGAGAAAAACCTACAAAATATACACAGTAAACAGAAAAGCAAATTAAAGTAGTTCCAGTTTACACGTGAAGAGGAGGGTCTGCTAGCTCCTGTTGACCATTACCTCAAGGGCCTCAGCTTGGTGTAAGAGTAGTTCTTCAAGAGGATCTCTCTCAAGGAAGCTCACAACATCTCAAATTAAAAGTAGTTTTTGCCTGGTAATTTATTACTTTTATAACCTTACACAAATACCCAGGGAATCTTAGTAGAACTTGACTGTCTATTTTGTCACAAGTTGCAGGAAGGCTGAGAAGAAATGGTTAGGGAGTGGGTAATGATGAAAAGAAATGCAAACTCAGATGCTTTCACTTCTAGACATGTTGCAACTCATGTCTGGATTCACCTTTGTATAGGTGAAATCTCACGTAACCGAATCAGCGTGCTTGTGAAAATACCCAGGATCAAGGGTGACATAATCAAACTTTGTCTAGCAAATGCTGTTTTCCCCTTGGGTCTAATATAATTTCAGAGCTCTTGTATATTCTTATCTCTAATGTGCTATGACCTCCCAGCATGAGTTACAAAATTCTCAGTCTCCTCCTCTAGTTTCTCTGACAAGTAAATATAAATCTATAAATAAATAATTTAAAACAGAAAAGCCTCCTATTTAATGGTTTGCCACTGTGACTCTTTCTCCTTGAACCAGTAATTTTTTTCTAGCTATGTCAATTAGCCTTCTCTTATGCATCTGTAGGCCTTGCTTTTCTTAAGCAAAGCATATGTTGACCTAGGGCATTTTGTCCACAGAGGAGCCTTTCACAGGCAAAGCTGGACAAAAAGAGAAAGAGTCTGGTCAAAGAGGTACCACACCTACATGATCATCAGAATTGCCTGAAGAGCTGGTTAATAATAAAGATTTCAAAGACATGCCCCACATCTCTTGAATATGAATCCTTGGAGGTATGGCTTAAGAATCAATATGCTAAAAAATTATGATAACTTGAATTTAATCAAATAAGAAAAGTCCCCCTGGTGATTCTGATGATGATAAACCAGTTTTGAAAACACTGGTTTAGTCCACATACCAACTACAGATTAGCAGTCAGAACAACCAGACCATGTTGAGTGACTCCATATGGTTGGAATATTGCCAAGGAACCCAGTAGCATGTTGACAGAGGAGACATAAGTAACAAGTAGTTATTAGATCCTTTTCATTTGTGTTCACAATTTTCCTGCCTGGAGGACAGGGCCACATTTTCCATCTATTTAAAGTCAATATAAGGAATATATTTTCCTTTCCTTTGATTCAAGAAAATAACTTTCCTACTTCTTAATCACTTGAGCCTCTAGAAATCACTATAAAATTATCCCATTTCCATGTCTTAGTCTAACAGACATATGGAGCAGTACCAGAATTTAAATACCAATTCATAACCCACTAAACATGAACAGAAACATTCACAAGAAAACACCTAGAATTTTTCAGGTTAGGATGACTCTCTAAATGCCCAAAAGGCTGAATCACAAGCAAGGCAATGTGGTGAATGAATCCTGAAATCCTTTAACTCATGATTACAATGGCTTAAAGGAACAGGATTCTCTAACCTAATAATTATCTCTGAATGTAACTTCCAAATAGACTCTAGAATTTCATTTTCTATGATATACTACAATGAACACTACACTGGGAGCCAGGAGACACCTTGATATTTGTATATTTCTGTTGTCAACCAATTGAATCTTAGACGAATCACTTTTCTTCTTTGGACCTTAGTTTTTACATCTACAAAATGAAGGGATTGTAATGAGTAAGCTTTTAAAATGATAGCACCCAATTTCTCATTCAACCTAGTAAGGTCATTTGTAGTATGGGTTCTGTACTTCTCAGGGCTCCAGCCATTTGTAAGGAATCAAAAAAAAAAAAAAAAAAAAAAGCAACTCCAAGAGTTACTTGTTTGTTAGATATTCAGCCACAGAGATATTTCAACATTTTCCCCTAGTTCACTTTGCACTGGACTCACCTGTTTGGCCAGTAAACTACCTACCACTAAAAATGGAGATAGGGAAAACACTCTGAACATTGGTGCTAACCCTGAGAGGGTCTGTCAGAAAACTATGACTCTGATGGTAATTAAGTTCCATGAATGCAAAAGGAAATAGTATAAAAGGTATTATCTCAAACCAAAATTCATGAAATGAAATAAAATTCTAAGAGCTTCTCTATTGGGACAGGATTATTCAACTCTGGCATCATGTTAGGCCATAGAAGTAAAGACAAGGGACAGGGGCCCATACCTATCATCTGATCTCTTCTCTTAAAAGGACCAAATTAATGTGATGAGTGATGAGTAGGTTCCCTCAAGATTTAAACAGAAGGCTCTCCCTCTCTCTTCCTCTTCAGGTCCTTACTCTACTTAGTCTCAAACTAATGATTTCTTCTCTTGCCAGATCTTGTTTCTTTCTAGCCATCCTCAACCTGGGATTATGCTTTCTGATGAAATAACCCTCTTTTTCTGGCGAAACCACAAGCACAGACTTCTGCTTGGTTTGGTTTGAGGATAGTGATTTTTTTTCTTTTTTTCTCTTTTTTTTCTGATGTGGGTTGGCAGGAGGAAGCAAGGGTATTATTTTTGTCCCAAAACATAGCTCAAGTTTCTCACACTATAAAGTTAACCAGCGTCATAAAACATCACGACAACATCCTTGCTTCTTCCACTGAGAACCCATAAATAACAGAAGAGGCCACAGGAAGCCCATTTCTCCCCAAAGCATAGAAAGATCATTATATAATATTGTTACCAGAGGTCAGGCCCTATACCTAAGTATATCCAACTACTGAATGGTATAGTTATCTCTGAGGAAACAACATGGAGTGGTTGGCAATACAATACACTGCCCTTTACCTGAAAAAAAGGTATTCCCCATGACCAAGTGAGGCCAGCTTTCTAGGAAGCTGTAAAATCTCTGAACATTCACAGTGTTGGCAAAAATTCATCAGACTTGTTGCCAAAATGGATGAACTTTTTTTTTTTTTTTTTTTTTTACTGCTTGGGTCACCATTGTCATCATTATATAAATTAGCAAAAACCCCTGGTATTTAATATTCTACTAAATTCCCATGTGAATCTTAAAGGCTGGTGGGCACTGAAGGTATGTGATAACCCTGAAAATAAACTTTTCCTAGGTACATATCTTCCTATACTCTAGCCCTTCTCTTTATAAGGATCCAAGTTACAGGGCACAATCTGAAATAGGAAATAGTGTGGAAAATTTTGAGGCCAATTGAGAAAGATGTGAATTAACCAACATAACAATTTACTCAACCCCTCGTCTACAAAGACTTCAATTCTCTCTGCTAGGATTATTTAGTACCATTTTTTAGCCTCAATGTTATTCCAACCTCTCAGATCAACCAGGACCTGAGCCAAAAAGAAGGTAAGAAATACATAAAAAGTACACTCTAGTAGAGAGCCTCCTCTGCCTATTTAGGTTGTGTTGGTTTGTTCCTTATGCTCCAAGGTCTGTTGAATTTCCTTGTTTTAATAACTTCCAAAAGGAAGTTAAGAAATGCATAACTAGTACAACCTGCAGATCCTCTTCTGCTGTAATACTCAGGGATGTTTTTTATTTGTTCCTTATGATCAAGGTCTGCCACATTTCCTTGTTTCAACATGTATTTCTATACTTGATACCTGAGATTCCCAGGAGCATCCACGTAGTTCCTACAACTACACTCTTCCCAAGGCTTGAATGTTTGTTCTGTGGCCTACTCCTAAGAACCCCCAGTATTGCTTGCTGTTTCCAGTAGGTTGATATGGTTTCCAGCCTTCAGTCCTCCTTGCTGTGGCTTGTTTCATCATTAACCCAAACTCAGTTTGGTTTTTTTTATTTGTTCTTTTCAGTTATACATGACAGTAGAGTGAATTCTGACATATTATACTTACATGGAGTACAACTTATTCTAATCAGGATCCCATTCTTGTGATTGTACAAGATGTGCAGTTATTTTTTTAAAATTTTTCTTTATAGTAGTATGTATTACAGTTCATACTATACATATATAGCATCCTTTTACACAAAACAGTTTGTATACAAAGTATATTCACAGCATTCAAGTCTTCAAACATGCATTTAGAATAATGATATCTGTCTTATTCAAACACATTTTCCCCCTTCCCCCCTTGCTCCCTCCCTTCCCCTCCCTTCCCTATGACAATTATAGTGTTCCTCTAATCCTCCTATGTACCCCAACCCAACAATACTGTGAACCTGCTTCCTTATATCAGAGGAAACATTCGGTATTTGGTTTTTGAGATTGACTGATTTCACTTAGCATTATATTCTCCAACTTCATCCATTTACCAGCGAATGTCATTATTTTATTCTCTTTTATTGCTGAGTAAAATTCCATTGTGTATATATACCACATTTTCTTTATCCATTCATCTACCGAGGGACATCTAGGTTGGTTCCACAACCTAGCTATTCTAAATTGTGCTGCTATAAACATTGAGGTAGCTGTGTCACTGTAATATGCTGTTTTTAAGTCCTTTGGGAATAGACCCAGGAGTGGGATGGCTGGGTCATAGGGTGATTCCATTCCCATTTTCCCAAGAAATCTCCATACTGCTTTCCATAATGGTTGTACAAATTTGCAGTCCCACCAGCAATGTATGAGTGTGCTGTTTTCCCCACATCCTCTCCAACATTTATTGTTGTTTGTGTTCTTGATAGCTGCCAAAGTGAAATGAAATCTTAGAGTAGTTTTGATTTCCATTTCTCTAATTGCCAGCGATATTGAGCATTTTTTGATGTATTTGTTGATTAATCGTGTATCTTCTTCTGAGAAGTGTCTTTTCAATTCCTTAGCCCATTTATTGATTGGAGTATGTATTTTTTTGTTCTCAAGTTTTTTGAGTTCTTGATATATTTTAGAAATTAGTGCTCTATCCAATGTGCATGTATTAAATATTTGTTCCCACTTAGTTGGCTCTCTGTTCACCTCACTGATTGTTTCTTTTGCTGAGAAGAAGCTTTTTACCTTCAATCTATCCCATTCATTAATTCTTGGTATTAATTCTTGCACTACAGGATTCTTGTTAAGGACCTTGGAGCCTATTCCGACATGTTGGAAATTGGAGCTTACTTTTTCTTCTATTAGGTGTATTGTCTCTGGTCTAATTCCTAAGTCCTTGATCCACTTTGAATTGAATTTTGTGCATGGTGAGAGATACAGGTTTAATTTCATTTTGTTGCATATGGCTTTCCAGTTTTCCCAGCACCATTTGTTGAAGAGGCTATCCTTTCTCCACTGTACATTTTTGGCACCTTTGTCTAATATAAGATAGCTGAAATTATATGTATTAGTCTCTGTGTCCTCAATTCTGTATCATTGGTCTACTAGTCTGTTTTGGTGCCAATACCATGCTGTTTTTGTTACTATTGCTCTATAGTATAATTTAAAGTCTGGTATGGTGATTCCGCCTGCTTCACTTTTCATGCTCAGGATTGCTTTGGCTATTCTGGGTCTCTTATTTTTCCAGATGAATTTTATGACTGCTTTTTCTATTTCTTTGAGAAATGTCATTGGGAGTTTGATTGGAATTGCATTAAATCTGTATAATGCTTTTGGTAGTATGGACATTGTGAAAATATTAATTCCACCTATCGAAGAACAAGGTAGGTCGTTCCATCTTCTGAGATCCAACCTTGCATCCCTGGGATAAACCCACTTGATTATGGTGCACTATCTTTTTGATATGTATTTGAATCCAATTTGCCAGAATTTTGTTGAGGATTTTTGCATCTATGTTCATTAAAGATATCGGCCTGAAGTTTTCTTTTTTGGCTGTGTCTTTGCCTGGCTTTGGATTTAATGTGATATTGGCCTCATAGAAAGTGTCTGGAAGGGCTCCCTCTTTTTCTATTTCTTGAAGTAATTTGAAGAGCATCGGTATTAGTTCTTCTTTGAAGGTCTTGTAGAACTCGACCTAAACCCATCAGGACCTGGACTTTTTCTTGTTGGTAGTTTCTTGATAGCATCTTCTATTTCTTCACTTGAATTTGATTTATTTAAATTGTGTATAGCCTCCTGTTCTAGTTTGGGCAATTCATATGACTCTAGAAATCTCTCTATGCTTTCAGTATTTTCTATTTTATTAGAGTACAATTTTTCAAAGTAATTTCTAATTATCTCCTGTATATCTAAGGTGTTTGTTTTGATATTTCCTTTTTCACCATGGATGCTAGTAATTTGAGTTTTTTCTCTTCTTCTTTTCATTAGCATTGGTAGGGGTCTATCAATTTTGTTTGTTTGTTTTTTTTTTCAAAGAATCAACTTTTGGTTTTGTCAATTGTTTGAATTGTTTCTTTAGTCTCAATTTCATTAATTTCAGCTCTGATTTTAATTATTTCCTGTCTTCTGCTCTTAGCATTGATGTGTTCCTCTTTTTCTAGTGCTTTGAGGTGTGATGTTAAGTCATTTATTTGTTGTTGTTTTTTTTCTTTTAGTGAAGGAATTCACTGCAATGAATTTTCCTCTTACTACTGCCTTCATAGTGTCCCAGAGATTTCTATACAATGTATCTGTGTTCTCATTTACCTCTAGGAATTTTTTAATCTCCTCCTTGATGTCTTCTTCAACCCCTTGTTCATTCAGTAGCATGTTGTTTAGCTTCCAGCTGTTGGAGTAGTTTTTTTTTTTTTTTTAATTTCTTGTATTATCATTGATTTCCAATTCCATCCCATTATGGTCTGATAGAATGCAAGGTAGTATTTTTATTTTTTTTATATTTGTTGAGAGTTGCCTTGTGACATAATATATGGTCAATTTTGGAGAAGGAGCCATGTGCTGCTGAGAAGAAAGTGTATTACCTTACTGAGGGATGAAATATTCCATATATGTCGGTTAGGTCTAAGTTATTGTTTTAACAAGGCCTAATGTTTCTTTATTTAGCTTTTGTTTGGATGATCTATTCATTGGTGAGAGAGGTTTGTTGAAGTCCCCTAGAATAACTGTGTTGTGGTCTATTTTACTCTTGAACTTGAGAAAGGTTTGTTTGATGAATGTAGGTGCTCCATTATTTGGGGCATATAGATTTATAATTGTTATATCTTGTTGATGAATGGTTCCCTTAAGTAGTAAGAAATATCCATCTTTATCCCTTTTGATTAGCTTTGGCTTGAAGCCTACCTTATTTGATATGAGAATGGAAACCCCTGCCTGCTTCCGTAGCCCCTGTGCATGATAAGACATTTCCCAGCCTTTCACCTTCAATCACTTGATGTCTTTTTCTATAAGGTGTGTTTCTTGTAGACAGCAAATTGTTGGGTTGTTTCTTTTAATCCAATCTGACAATCTGTGTCTTTTGAATGGTGAGTTTAGGCCATTAACATTCAGGGTTATTATTGAGATGTGATTCTTATCTCCATCAATTTTTAACTGTATTATGGTATTTAGCTTGATTTGGAATCTCCTCTGGTTGATAATTCCTTTAGTTTACTATCTCCCTTTGTTTGTTTTCATTGTTCTTTTCTCTTCTTCTTTGTGGAAAATTTTGCCCAAAATGTCCAGAAGTGCTGGCTTTCGAGCTGTGAAATCTTTTAACTTTTGTTTGTTGTGGAAGGTTTTTATTTCATCTTTGAATCTAAAGATAAATTTTGCTGGATATAAGATTCTTGGTTGACATCCCTTTTCTTTCAGAGCTTGAAATATGCTATTCCAGGATCTTCTAGCTTTTAAGGTCTGGGTTGAAAAATCTGAGCATAGTCTGATCGGTTTCCCCCTATATGTAATCTGCTTCCTTTCTCTTGTGGCTTTTGGTATTCTCTCCTTGCCTTGTATATTAGGCAATTTCATTATAATGTGCCTTGGTGTGGATCTATTGTGGTTTTGTATGTTTTGTGTTCGGTAAGCCTCTTGAACTTGGTTTTGCCATTCATTCCTCATGTTTGGAAAATTTTCTGTAATTATTTCATTAAATAAATTATTCATTCCTTTTGTTTGAAACTCTGCACCTTCTTCAACACCAATCACTCTTAAGTTTGGTCTTTTTATGCTGTCCCATAATTCCTGAATGCTCTGTTCTTGTTTTCTTACTTCTTTAGCCGTGTCCTCTAGATTTTTCTCCAGGATATATATTTTGTCTTCATTATCTGAGGTCCTTTCTTCCAGGTGATCTAATCTGTTGGTGATGCTTTCAATTGAGCATTTAGTTTGGTTTATTTCTTCTTTCATTTCCAGAATTTCTGTTTGGTTTTTCTTTTGAATCTCTATCTCCCTATTGAAGTAATCTTTTGCTTCTTGTATTTGTTATCGGAGTTCTTTGTCAAAATGCTCTTTTACTGCCTCTATTTGCTCTCTCATCTCATTTTTTAGTTCATTCTTAAGATCCATAAACATTTGGAATATGTAATTTCTAAATTCTGTCTCTGGCATTTGACCAACTGTGCTTGCGATGGAATCTACTGAGGGGGCATGTTGGTTGGTTTCAGCCACTTTCTTCCCTTGCTTTTTCATAATGCTTGTGTGTCTATTCTCCTAGTACTGTGGGACCTTGCCTATTTTGATTTCACCTTATAGTCTTATGTTTCTCCTGTGGTACAATATTGTCAGGTCCCCTTATAAATACCTTAAAATTTAAGCTCTAACACTTTCTTTACAGCAAATCCCAGTTTGATCACAATGTACAGATTTAGTTAACTCAGGTATTGTTTCCAATTTACTCTCTATGCTTGCATTGGGGTTTACAGTTTCAGTAGTGGACACAGAGATGATATGTTTAGGAAGAAGCAAGTGAGGTTACTGAGATGTTCTTTCTTAGGAAGTATAAAAATAGAATTCTATGGAAGTGGTTTAATATCATCAGACAGGAGAGAAAAGAGAATGGAGTGAGCGATTTAGAGGAAAGACAATTTATATATAAATCAAAATTATTTAGCCTTTGAGAGAAGAAAAATAAGGAAAGATGAAAAAGAAAAAATAAAAAGCAACAATGAGAGATAACAAAGAAGTAAGAATTAGTGTAAGAGAGAGGAGAGAGAAACTGAGTCAAGAAAAATAGAGAGTAAACTATATATAACACTGCTTTGCTGTATATTTCATTTGCCCCAGGCCTAGAAGTCCCAATTTCTGCGTATACCTTGTTTTCACCTCTGATTAGTACACAATGACAGGGTGTAAATAGATAAGATGAGGGCAGAAGAGACTAAAGTGAGAAGGGAAGAAAGGAAAGAGGAACACAGACACACAAATAATCACACTATCAAACAGAACAAAAACAAACAACAAAAACAAACAAAAAAAAAACCAGAGTCGAACCCAGGAACAAGTCTCAAATAAACAGGACCCTGGAAAGCCCTTCCAGTTTAAGTCAGTTGTCCTGGACCACGCCCAGAAAGTCACAGTGGAGTCTAGTCTGCAGCTTTGGCCAGCGGCAGATTGGCACAGAGGAATAATGGCTGGGGGTGGGGGGAGTGTCAGTACGTGAATAGCACCAAGAAAGGGTTCATCCAAATGGCACGCATTCCCCACGCCCGCCCCCAGTTATAGCTCTCGTGGTTGCTGCACTGACCTCAGGCAGGCCCTTCCCTGCTGGCTGCCTGCATGCGTCTCACCCAGGTGTGGGCTGTTTTCCGGGCCCGGGACCGATCCTTGGATGTCTGCAGTTAGCCGCAGCCCTCTTCCAAAATGGCGGTGCCTTCCCCAGTCCCAACAGCAGTACCCTGGGCCTGTGTGTCACTCCAAGGCGTGCAGTTCCCGTTCGGCAATTTACGCGAAAGAAGTCTGTGAGGCCGCTGCTCACGTCTGGCTTTATTTTTATTCTGCGCTGTTCAAGGCCGTGGTCTGTACTTCCCTTACTGCAATGCTATCGTGGCAGCTGTGCCGCTAATGCTGGTTCGGTTTCTGGGCTGCTGGCACTGGACTCCGTCCGTGCGTTGGCAGTCTGGAGTTCCTTGTATTTCACCATCTAGATGTGCACGGATGTCTCAGCTCCCTCCCAGTTGCGGAATCCCGAGAGTGCTTCTCTGCTGTCCACCATCTTTTTCCTGAGTCGATCGACTTCATGATGTGCAGTTATACTGATTGTGTATTTATATATCAATGTAGGAAAGTGTTGTCCAATTCATTCTACTGTCTTTCCTATTCCCATCTCCTCCTTTCCCTTTATTCCCCTTTGTCTAATCCAATGAACTTCTATTCTTTCCTACCCTCTTATTGTGTGTTAGCATCCACATATCAGAAAGAACATTTGGCCTTTGATTTTTTGGGAACTGACATATTTCACTTAGCATGATATTTTCTAGTTCCATCCATTTACTAGCAAATGCCATAATTTCATTTTTCTTTCTGGCTGAGTAATATTCCATTGTATATATGTACCACATTATTCTTTATCAATTAATATGCTGAAGGGCACATAGGATAGTTCCATAGCTTAGCTATTGTGCACTGAGCTGCTATAAATATTGATGTGGTTGTGTCCCTGTAGTATGTTGATTTTAATTCCTTTTATTACCTAATACTAAGTTCAGTGTGACCTGGATCTCAACTGGAGTTACCTATGATTCACTATAATTCTATTAACTTTTAATAGCTAGTAAATGACTGGGAATGTAGCTCAGTGGCTCATTGGCAGAGTGCCCAGGGGTTCAATCCCCAGTAGCCAAGATAAAAAAGTAAGTAAGCAAAAAAGCAAGCATGCTAGTAGCTAATTACTCAGCTCAGGGCAGCCAGGAAGCAGTTAGAAAGAAAGTGGAAGTGGTCAAGGACAAGATATAGTTCCCAGGTACCAGCCCCAGTGACCTACTATCTCCAGGCACCACCCAGTAGATTATTTGTTAATCCATCAAATGGACTAATGTATTGATGACATTAGAACTCTCATAAATCAATCACTTCTCAAAAGCCCCACCTCTTGACATTGTTGCATTAGGTAACCTGTCTTCAACACATGAGGTTTTGGGGGACATTCCAGATCCAAAATATAGCAGACAAAATTCTATTACTCACTTACAATGGTTACTTCATATGTCAATTAGACTAGAAATATAGTATCTAGTTATTCAAACATTGTTTTAAGTTTTATTGTATCTTGCAGATGTAGTTAACATCCACAATCAGTAGACTTTAATAAATGAAGTTATCCTTGATAGTGTGGGTGGGCCTTATCCAATCATTTGGAAGGCCTCAAAAGTAAAACTGAAGCTGGGTGCGGCAGCACAAGCCTATAATCCCAGCAGCTTGGGAGTCTGAGACAGGAGAATTGAGTGGAAAGCCAGCCTCAGCAATGGTGAGGCACTAAGCAACTCAGTGAGACCCTGTCTCTAAATAAAATACAAAATAGAGCTGGGGATGTGGCTCAGTGGTCAAGTGCCCTTGAGTTCAATCCCTGGTACCCTCCCCGACCCCCAAAAAAGTAAAACTGAGATTTCCTGGAGAAAAAGAAATGTTACCTTAAGACTACAACATCAACTTCTGCCTGAGTTTCCAGACTGCCAGGCTGCCCTAGAGATTTCAGATGTACTAGCTCCCACAATCAAGCGAACCAATTATCTGAAATATATATGTCCTGTTTTCTCTGTTTCTTTGCATAACACTGACTGATAACACCACTTTGACAGAAAAAGAATGAGATTCAAAGTAGTTGAGCAAGTCATTCAAGGTCACAACAGCTAGTAAGTGTTGAGAGATAGGAATCGAACCTGAGTAGACTCACTCCAAATGGCATATGCCATATCCTGCTTTTGCTGAGTTATCTGAATCCATTTGTTAAAAGTGCCTGCTCCTGGGCTGGAGTTGTGGCTCAGCAGTAGAGCGCTCACCTAGCACGTGTGTGGCCTGGGTTCGATCCTCAGCACCACGTAAAAATAAGTAAATAAAATAAAGGTACTGTGTCCAACTAAAACTAAAAAATAACTTCAAAAAATGTGCCTGCTCCTATAACTCTCATGGAAATACTTCAAGGATCTGAATAATTATCATAAAATTAACTATACTTCTTATACTTATTATTAGGGATAATTATGGTTATCATTTATTAAATCATTCCTATATGCCAGTTATTGTAAAGAGCATTTTGTATCCATTATTTTTCCTTACAACAGTCCTATAAGGTAGCTAATATTACCATCATTTTATAGATGATGAATACAAGGGTCAATAGCTTGTCCAAAATCACACAGTTAATAAATGGCAGAGCCAGAGTTCAAGATCATTGCCCTAGCCTGACTTCTCCTCAACTAGTGTGAATCGAACCCAGTGGTTACCCTGCCTTAAACCCTAAGGAGTAATTATTAACTGCTAACAGTCACATGAATACCCATTTTTATTTGCCTTATTGTTAACCTGCTAACAGTCACTTCATTATTTGCCCTATAGGGTCATGTCGCTGCTTCCTTAGGGTTCTTGGCTCCTGACCAATCTCCCAAGTCAACTAAGTGTCTAGAATAGTTTCTAACAGTGCTGGATCTGTCATGTATATTCTGAAGCTGCAGCCACCATTTCTGGATCCTGTTTCAAGAAGGCACAATTTCTGAGGTATGTTCTTTAAAAGGTAATAAGGGGTTAAAAGGTCAAGTCTTCTGAGTATAAGGAATATGTTTTGGAAAAAAAAAGGTTCAAATCTCTGTGAACTTCATTCATCAGCTAGTTTTTCTGACCCCAGTTTCTTCATCCATAAAAAATAAAGGAGAATTGATAAAGAATTACAAAAGAATTAAAGCTAGCATACTTTAGAGACATATGCACACCCATTTTTCTTGCAGCACAATTCATAATAACCAAATTATGAAACCAGCTTAGGTATTCATCAATAGATAAATGAACAAAGAAAATGTGGTGTATATGCACAATGCAGTTTTATTCATCCATAAAGAAGAGCAAAATTGTGTCATTTTCAGGAAAATGGATGGAACTAGAGACCAGAATTTTGACTGAAGTAAATCAGACTCAGAAAGAAAGGCATTGTATGTTTTCTCTCATATGTGGAAACTAGAGGGAAAAGGTAGGGGGAGGATATCATGAAACTAGAAGGTATACTGTTAGGGTAGAAAAAGAGGATCAGGGGGAGGGAGGAGGGGAGGATATGGAAGTATTGGTGAATGAATTTGATCAAATTTTGTTTATATATATACATACATATATATATATGAATGTCACAATAAAACTCACAATTATGTATAATTAACATGCCAATTTAAAATAAAATAATCAATGTGGGATTGTTTGGGAGATTAAAAGGTAATATGAGGCTGGGTGTGGTGGCACATGCCTTGAATCCCAGTGGCTCCAGAGACTGAGGCACGAGGATTGTAAGTTCAAAGTCAGCTTCAGCCAAAGTGAAGTACTAAGCAACTCAGTGAGACACTGTCTCTAAATAAAATACAAAATAGAGCTGGGGATGTGGTTCAGTTGTGGAGTGCCCCTGAGTTTTATCCCCAGTACATAAAAAGAAAAAAGGTAATATAAGGAAGACATTAGGACAGATTATGGGCTCCCCAAATGTGAGCTATATATGATCAATTATAAAACCTTCATCTCTAACTGTTAAGGCCTCAGGCTAACCTGAAAAATCTCAGCAAGCACCCTGAGACCTCTGACTGAGCTTCAAACTGGAGATAAACTGTTCCAGCACAAATAAAGCCATGCCAATATAATTCAATAGATAGAGTCAAACAGTCCAGGAAAAATAAAATTAATGGTGTGTTCTAATCATCATTCCAGTAATATTAGTGTTATATTGTTAGAGAGACAACAGTATTATTATTTCAATTTAACTCTAGTTTTCAGAGCTCCTATGTCAGATCCTGTGATAGGTACTGGGCTTATAGAGAATAAGAATTAATTTTATCTTAAATTGACACATAATATACTATGTTCATGGGCATGGAGAAGTGAGGATAGAGTATTTTACTTAGCCTATATTTACATGACACTCATGTGCTAGGTACTATTTTAAACACTTATTAAGAGCTTTATATCAACTCTATGAACAAGTTAACATTATAATTATAATAATTATTATTATTACTATTTTACAGATGAGAAAACTGAGACACTAAGGCACAGAATTGTTTGACCAAGGTCAGATGGCTAATAAATGACAGAGCCAGGAATTGAACACACCTCACTAAATTACTGAGTTCCAATAAGACTTTGTCATATTCAAACACTGATAGATATTGCCTCTTTGGGAAGATTAGGACCACCCAAAAAGGCTCCATAAACTCTAGGGATTGGTACATGGTATTATCCTCTAAGAAATGAGTAAATGCCCTAATCACAAAGCAGAGACTAACCAGAATACCAAGCAATGAATTTGGGTATGCCTGCTCATAGAATAGACCAAAATATGGGAATTCATCTCTTTATGAGCTGTCTATACGTCAAGTATCTGGACATACCCTACTTAGGTGCCTCTAGCTCAAGATCTTTCATGAGGTTGTAAACACCTGTTAGCCAGGGCTGCTGGCCCATGTGAAGATATGACTGGGGGGAAATCTACAACTGAGTTCATTCATATGGTTGTTGTCAGGATTCAGTTCTCTTGAGTTATTGGTCAGAGGGCCACTGGTCTTCACTGGATATCTACTTCAAATTCCTCTTGGGCATCTTCATAGAGCAACTCACAACAATGCAGCTAGCTTCCCTCTGAGTAAGAGAGGTAGAGTAATCAGCCAAGACAGAGACATCATTTTTATAACCTAATCTAGGCAGTAACATACTTTTATTGATGACATGTTCTATTTGTTAGAAGAGTTAATATGTTCATCTTATATGGAAATGGTGGGGATTACACAGTACATGAATTTCAGTAGTTGGAGATTTGAGAGCAACCATCTTTAAAATTGTCCACCACAGTCTTTAATATCATGCAAAGGCAGGAAGCTCTACGTTAACTGATCTAGTCAAGTTAGTCACTGGTCTGACTTGTTGCTCTCATGTACCAGAACACCTGCATATTTGAATTCAGAAGGAATACTTGTATTGAAAATGAGACACTAGAAAAGGAGCAGGCCCCAGGAGAGGAAGGCCCTGCCACCCACCTGCTGACCCCCACTGCCACACCTTGACTGGGGGGAGACCTAGGAGGAGAAAAGTGGGGAGAGGAAAACCAGACTGCCTGCCCCACCACACTTTGGTCAGGAGGAGATCTGGAGAGAGAGGCCTGCCCCACACCCACCACTCAGAGAGGCACCCTGCACCTGCACGGAGAGGTACTCCACACTGGGGTTGTGTGGCTACACAGCCCAACATCAAGATAATTATAGGGTTGAGGCTACCACTGCCACAAAACTGAGATAGTGCTGCTACTATCCAAGGACAACAATAAGGTCCTGGTAAGATATCACTAAGGTCCCTGTGGACCAGGCTGCACTAGAGGGTGCTCTACTAGAGGTGCTACCAGTTATCCTGTTGTGAGATAACAGGGAGTCTTACATGGGGATGCCTATCTCTTGTTTCTCCTACTAACAGCCAAAATTTTTTACTGCCTTCTCACTAGTCAAATAATCTAATACCTCTATTTTTTCACATCCAGCATCATAAACGTCTAAGCCAACCCCTAAGTCCCACCTTCTACCATTATATACTGTAAACTACCACACAAACATAGTGACCATATGGTAGAAGATAACCGATCTCATCATTTCTGTTTATAGTGACAAAAAACTGTAAATATAAAAACAGAAGCTAACTGATATATGGATATCGGTTGGGTACATTGAATGCTGTAATACTGATCTTTTCCTTAAAAGTGAGGTATCAGGTAACCTGTAGGGACACTATAAGACAATATGAAAGAAGCCATAGTACCTCAGGCTTACCCTTCAAGAGTGGAAAACACATAGACATCATGAAAAAAAACAAGGGAGGAAAATGCCCAAAACAATCCAAGATACTACAACAATACAATCCATAGGAAGCACAGTAGGTGAAATGTCAGAAAAGGAGTTCTGAATATACATAATTAAAATGTGGGATTTAAAAAATGACCTAAGACAGCAGATACAAGCAAAAATCGATCTCTCCAACAAAGAGATAAGATATCAAATACAGGTGACCATCAATCACACAAACAAAGAGATAAGAGAACAAATACAGGTAGCAAAAAGATTACTTCAAGAAAGAGATAGAGAGTCTGAGAAAAAACCAAACAGAAATTCTTGAAATGAAAGAAACAATAAAACATTTAAAAAACTCAATAGATAGCATCACCAACAGATTGGACCACTTGGAAGATATGACCTCAGACAATGAGGACAAAATATATAATCTTGAAAATAATGTTGAACTCACAGTGAAGATGGTAAGAAACTATGAACAGAATATCCAAGAATTATGGGATACCATCAAAAGACCAAATATAATATTTATTGGAATAGAGGAAGGTGCATAGATTCAAATAAAAGGAATGCACAATCTCTTCAATAAAATAATATCAGAAAATTTCCCAAGCAGGAAGAATGAATTTGAAAATCAAATACAAGAGGTCCATAGGACGCCAAATGTACACAACAGATCTCCACCAAGGCACATTATACTGAAAATGCCTAGCATACAAAAATAAAGGATAGAATTTTAAAGGCCCCAAGAGAGAAAAATCAGATTACCTATAAGGGAAAACCAATTAGGATCTCAGCATATTTTTCAACCCAGACCCTCAAAGCCAGGAAATCCTGGAACAACATATACCAGGCTCTAAAAGATGAGGAATGCCAAACAAGAATCTCAAAGCCAGCAAAATTAAGCTTTGTATTTGATGATGAAATAAAAACTTTCCATGATAAACAATAGCTAAAAGAATTCACAACAATAAAGCCTACACTACAGAATATTCTTGGCAAAATATTCCTTGAGGAGGAAAAAAAAAAAACAATAAAAATCTGCAAAGGGAAGAACTACAATAAAGGAAAAACCAACCAAAGGAGAAACCAAGTCAAGCTAAATATCAAAAATAAAAAATAAACAAATAAATAATTGGTAATACAAATCATGTCTCAATAATAACCCTGAATGTTAATAGCCTAAACTCACCAATTAAAACACATAGGCTGATAGATGGAATTTTTTAAAAAAGACCCAACAATATGCTGCCTTCAAGAGAAACATCTCATAGGAAAAAACGCCCACAGACTGAAGGTAAAGAATGGGATAAAATATATTACTCACATGGTCTACATAAGCAAACAGTGGTTTCCATCCTCATATCAAATAAAGTAGACTTCAGGCCAAATTTAGTCAAAAGAGATAAATATGATGAAGTTGGAGAATATAATGCTAAGTGAAATTAGTCAATCTCAAAAATCCAAGTACCGAATGTTTTCTCTGATATAAGGAGGCTGGTTCACAGAGTTGTTGGAAGGGGGTACATAGGATCAGAGGAACACTAGAATGGTCAACGGAAAGGGAGGGGAGGGAGGGAGTAAGAGGGGGTGGAAAAAAATTGGTGGTTGAATGAGATGGATATCATTATCCTAAATGCATGATTGAAGATCTGAATGGTACTTATATACTTTGTATACAAGCAGTTGTATGTAAAAAGATACTATACTTGTGCATGATGAATAAGTAAATAAATAATAAAAAAAATTAAAAAAAAAGAAAATCACACTAAGAAAATTAGATCCAAAGGGGGGAAAAAAAAGAGATAAATATGGACATTTTATACTGCTTAAGGGAATCATAGATCAACAAGATATAACTGTTATAAATATATATGCCCCAAATAATGGAGCATCTACATTCATCAATCAAACTCTTCTCAAGTTCAAGAATCAAATAGACCACAACACAATAATTCTAGGTGACTTTAACACACCTCTTTCACCACTGGATAGATCTTCAAAACAAAAGCTAAACAAAGAAACTATAGAACAAGTATTAACAGCAGTTTTATCTTAATAAAAGCCTGAATCAAGAGAACAAGCAGCCAGTATGCCTGGCCTCCAGGGCCCAGAGTGGCAGCTCCCTGCTGCTGCTGCAAGCAGGGCCAGACCTGGGGAAGGACCTCCTCCACTCCTGGAAGGAGTGCGACCTGCCCAGCTGCGACCAGAGCAAGTGGTAGGCACCCACCCACTGGAAGGAGAGACCCAGCCACCAGTTTGCCTGGCCTCCAGGACCCATAGTGGCAGCTTCCTGCTGCTGCACGCAGGGCCTAACCTGGGGAAGGACCTCCTCCACTCCAGGGGTGAGTGTGACCTGCCCAGCTGCGACCAGAGCAAGAGTTAGGCACCTGCCCGCTGGAAGGAGAGACCCAGCCACCAGTTTGCCTGGCCTCCAGGTCCCAGACTAGCATCTCCCTGCTGCTGCATGCAGGGCCAGACCTGGGGAAGGGCTTCCTCCACTCCCGGGGTGAGTGCAACCTGCCCAGCTGTCACCAGAGCAAGAGGTAGGCACCCGCACGCCAAGAAGGAGAGAACCAGCCGCCAGTTTGCCTGGTCTCCAGGGCCTAGACTGGCAGCTCCCTGGTGCTGCATGCAGGGCCCAACCTGAGGATAAGCCCCCTCCACTCTTCCACTGTGCCATTCTGCAACTGGCCAAAGGTGCAGCCTTGACTCCACTAACAGGTTTGCTGACTGGACATGATCGGGGTCAATTGCTTAATCTGGAAGGGAAAAAAGAAGGGCTTCCAAGGGTCCATTTGGTTTGAGACTTACTCCTGGTTTCAACGTTTTTGTTTCTTTGTTTGTTTTGTTATTTCTTGGGTTTTTTTTTTTTTTTGATTGTTAGTTATTGCTTTTGTTTTGATTGACAGTGTGTTTGTTTGCTTCTGCTCCTCTTTTTCTTTCTTTCTTTTCTTCCTTCTCACTTTAGTATTTTTGTCTTCTTCCTTCATCTTCCCTATTTACACCCTGCCATTGCATATTCAACAGAGGCAAAAACAAGTTATATGCAGAAATTGGGATTTTTAGAACGGGTACAATTGAAATATATAGCAAAGTGGTGTTATATATAGTTTATTCTCTATTTTCTAGACTCAATTTCTCTCTCTTTGCGCTTACACTAATTTCTACTCCTTGGTCATCTTTTCTCTTCTTTTTTTTTTTCTTTTCCATTTTTCTTTATTTCTTCTCTCAACCACTGCATAAGTTAGGTTTATATATAAATCGGTCTGTCCACCTAATCATTCCCTCCACTCTCTTTCCTCTTTTGTCTGCTGATACTAAACAACTTCCATAGAACTCTCTTTTCATTCTTTCTAAAAAAGAACAAGTCAATACACTCACTTCCTTCTTCCTAAACATATCACCTCTGTGTCCATTACTTGAAACTATAAAACCCCATCAGAAGCGTACAGAGTAAATTGGAAACAATATCTGGGTTAAATAAATCTGTACACTGTGATCAAACTGGGAATCTCTTAATAGAAAGTGTTTGATTTTAAAGTGTAAATGAAATATAAAAGGATATGATAGCATTGTACTACAGGAGCAACGTAAGGTTTTAAGGTAAAATCAAAATAGTCAAGGTCCCACAGTGCAGGAAGAATAGATGCACAAATAATATGAAGAAACAAGGGAAGAAAGTGACACAAACAAATCAATATACCTCCTCAGTAGATTCCATGGCATGTACAGTTGGTGAAATGCCAGACATGGAATTTAGAAATTACATATTCCAAATGTTTGCTGAATTTAAGAATGAACTCAAAAATGAGATGAGGGAGCAAGTACAGATGGCGAAAGATCATTTTGACAAAGAACTCCATAAAAAAATACAGGAAGTAAAAGATTACATCAATAGGGAGATAGAGGCTCTAAAGAGAAACCAAACAGAAATTCTGGAAATGAAAGAAGCAATAAACCAAAACAAAATTTCATTCGAAAGAATCACCAACAGAGTAGATCACTTGGAAGAAAGAACCTCAGACAATGAAGACAAAATATATACCCTAGAGAAAAATCTAGATTACACAGCAAAAATGGTAAGAACCAAGAAGAGAACATTCAAGAATTATGGGACAACATAAAAAGACCAAACTTAAGAGTGATTGGGGTAGAGGAGGGGGCAGACTTTCAAGCCAAAGGAATCAGTAATTTATTTAATGAAATAATTACAGAAAATTTTCCAAACTTGAGGAATGAATGGCAAAACCAAGTTCAAGAGGCTTACCAAACACCAAACATACAAAATCACAACAGATCCACACCAAGACACATTATAATGAAAATGCCTAATATACTGAGCAAGGAGAGAATATTAAAAGACACAAGAGAAAGGAAGCAGATTGCATACAGGGGGAAACCAATCAGACTATGTTCAGATTTTTCTACCCACACCATATAAGCAAGAAGATCCTGGAATAGCATACTTCAAGCTCTGAAAGAAAAGGGATGTCAACCAAGAATCTTATATCCAGCTAAATTGAGCTTTAGATTTGAAGATGAAATAAAAACGTTCCACGACAAGCAAAAGTTAAAAGACTTCGCATCTCGAAAGCCAGCACTTCTGAACACCCTGGGCAAAATTTTTCATGAAGAAGAAGAGAAAAATAACAACAAAAATCAAAAAAGGGAGATATTAAACTAAGGGAAATACCAACCAGAAGAGAAACCAAATCAAGCTAAAGATCATCATACAAATAAAAATGGATGGGAATAAAAATCACATCTCAATAATAACCCTGAATGTTAATGGCATAAACTCCCCATTCAAAACACACAAGTTATCTGAATGGATTAAAAGAAATGACCCGACAATTTGTTGTCTCCAAGAAACACGCCTCATAGAAAAAGACATCAATAGACTGAAGGTGAAAGGATGGGAAAAGTTTTATCACTCACATAGCCTGCAGAAGCAAGCAGGGGTGTGCATTCTCATTTCAAATAAGGTAGACTTCAAGCCAAAGCTAATCAAAAGGGACAAAGATGGATATTTCTTACTACTTAAGGGAACCATTCATCAACAGGATATAACAATCATAAATCTGTATGCCCCAAATAATGGAGCACCCACATTCATCAAACAAATTCTTCTCAAGTTCAAGAGTAAAATTGACCACAACACAGTTATTCTAGGGGATTTCAACACACATCTCTCACCAATGGATAGATCATCCAAACAAAAGCTAAACAAAGAAACCTAGGCCTCCTTAAAACAATTAATAATTTAGACCTAACGGACATATATAGAATAATTCATCCCTCATTAAATGAACACTTTTTTCTCAGCAGCACATGGCTCCTTCTCCAAAATAGACCATCTATTATGTCACAAGACAACTCTCAGCAAATACAAAAAAATAGAGATACTACCTTGCATTCTATCAGACCATAAAGGGATGAAATTGGAAATCAACGACGAAACAAGGAATAAGAAAAACTACTCCAACTACTGGAAGCGAAACAACATTCTACTGAATGAACAAGGGGTTGAAGAAGACATCAAAGAGGAGATCAAAAATTCCTAGAGGTAAATGAAAACACAGATTTATCGTATAGAAATCTCTGGGACAGTATGAAGGCAGTAGTAAGAGGAAAATTCATTACATTGAGTTCATTCCTTAAAACGAAAAACAAAAAAAAATTAATTAACATCACACCTCAAAGCACTAGATAAAGAAGAACAGATCAACACCAAGAGCATCAGTTGACAGGAAATAATTAAAATCAGAGCAGAAATCAATGAAATTGAGACTAAGGAAACAATTCAAAGAATTGACAAAACTAAAAGTTGGTTCTTTGAAAAAATAAACAAAATTGACAGACCCTTAGCGATGCTAACAAAAAGAAGAAGATAAAAAACTCAAATTACTAACATTCGTGATGAAAAAGGGAATATCACAACAAACACCTCAGATATAAATAAGATAATTAAAAATTACTTTGAAAACTTGTAGTCTAATAAAATAGAAAGTACTGAATGCATTGACAGATTTCTAGAATCATATGTTTTGCCTAAACTGGATCTGGAGGCTATACACAATATAAACAGATTGAATACAAGCAAAGAAATAGAAGATGTCATCAGAAAGCTACCAACAAGGAAAAGTCCAAGACCTGATGGGTTTATAGCGGAGTTCTACAAGCCTTTCAAAGAAGAACTGATACCAATGCTCTTCAAACTATTTCAAGAAATAGAAAAAGAGGGAGCTCTTCCAGACTCTTTCTATGAGGCCAATATCACATTAATTCCAAAGCCAGGCAAAGACACAGCTAAAAAGGAAAACTTCAGGCCAATATCTTTAATGAACATAGATGCAAAAATCCTCAACAAAATTCTGGCAAATCAGATACAAAAACATATCAAAAAGATAGTGCACCACGATCAAGTGGGGTTTATCCCAGGGATGCAAGGCTGGTTCAACATTTGGAAATCAATAAACATAATATATCACATCAATAGACTTAAAGATAAAAATCATATGATTATCTCAATAGATGCAGAAAAAGCATTTGACAAAATACAGCACCCCTTTATGTTCAAAACACTGGAAAAACTAGGAATATCAGGAACATATCTCAACATTATAAAAGCTATTTATACAAGGCCCAGAGCTAACATTATCTTAAATGGAGAAAAATTGAAAGCATTCCCTCTAAAAACTGGAACAAGACAGGGATGCCCCCTTTCACCACTGCTATTTAACATAGTACTGGAAACTCTGGCCAGAGCAATTAGACAGATGAAAGAAATTAAAGGGATCCAGATAGGAAAAGAAGAGCTCAAATTAGCACTATTTGCTGATGACATGATAATCTACCTAGAAGACCCAAAAAACTCTACCAGAAAACTTTTACAACTAGTAAACGAATTTGGCAAAGTAGCAGGATACAAAATCAATACCCATAAGTCAAAGGCATTTTTGTACATCAGTGACAATGCCTCTGAAAGGGAAATGATGAAAACTACCCCATTTACAAAAACATAAAATACCTGGGAATCAACTTAACGAAAGAGGTGAAAGACCTCTATAACAAAAATTATAGAACACTAAAGAAAGAAATTATAGAAGAACTCAGAAGATGGAAAGACCTACCTTGCTCTTGGATAGGTAGAGTCAATATTGTCAAAATGTCCATACTACCAAAAGCATTATACAGATTTAATGCAATTCCAATCAATATTCCAATGTCATTTTTCAAAGAAATAGAAAAAGTAGTCATGAAATTCATCTGGAAAAATGAGAGACCCAGAATAGCCAAAGCAATCCTGAGCAAGAAAAGTGAAGCAAGGGGCATCACCATACTGGACTTTAAATTATACTATAGAGCAATAGTAACAAAAACAGCATGGTATTGGCACCAAAACAGACAGGTGAACCAATGGTACAGAATTGAGGACACAGAGACAAATACATATAATTTCAATTATCTTATATTAGACAAAGACGCCAAAAATGTACAGTGGAGAAAGGATAGCCTCTTCAACAAATGGTGCTGGGAAAACTGGAAAGCCATATGCAACAAAATGAAATTAAACCCCTATCTCTCACCATGCACAAAACTCAATTCAAAGTGGATCAAGGACCTAGGAATTAGTCCAGAGACAATATGCCTAATAGAAGAAAAAGTAAGCTCCAATTTCTAACATGTTGGATTAGGCCCCAAGTTCTTTAATAAGAATGCTGTAGCGCAAGAACTATTACCAAGAATTAATGAATGGGATAGATTTAAACTAAAAAGCTTCTTCTCAGCAAAAGAAACAATCAGTGAGGTGAATAGAGAGCGAACTAAGTGGGAACAAATATTTAATACATGCACATCAGATAGAGCACTAATTTCTAGAATATATAAAGAACTCAAAAAACTTAACACCAAAAAAGCAAATAACCCAATCAATAAATGGGCAAAGGAACTGAAAAGACACTTCTCAGAAGAAGATACACATTTAATCAACAAATACATGAAAAAATCCCCAACACCACTGGCAATTAGAGAAATGCAAATCAAAACTACTCTAAGATTTCATTTCACGCCAGTCAGAATGGCAGCTATCAAGAACACAAACAACAATAAATGTTGGAGAGGATGTGGGGGAAAAGGCACACTCATACATTGCTGGTGGGACTGCAAAATGGTGCAACCGCTATGGAAAGCAGTATGGAGATTTCTTGTGAAAATGGGAATGGAACCACCCTATGAGTCAGCCATCCCACTCCTGGGTCTATTCCCAAAGGACTTAAAAACAGCATATTACAGTGACACAGCCACTTCAATGTTTATAGCAGCACAATTCACAATAGCTAGGTTGTGGAACCAACCTAGATGTCCCTCAGTAGATGAGTCGAAAAAGAAAATGTGGTATATATACACAATGGAATTTTACTCAGCAATAAGAGAGAATAAAATAATGGCATTTGCAGGTAAATGGATGAAGTTGGAGAATATAATGCTAAGTGAAATTAGTCAATCTCAAAAATCCAAATACCGAATGTTTTCCCTGATATAAGGAGGCTATTTCACAGTGTTGTTGGATGGAGGTACATAGGATTAGAGGAAGACTAGAATGTCAAAGGAAAGGGAGGGGAAGGGAGGGAGCAATGGGGGAGGGAGGGAGGGAAAGGGAAAAAAAATTGGTGGTTTAATGAGATGGATATCATTATCCTAAATGCATGATTGAAGATCTGAATGGTACTTATATACTTTGTATACAAGCAGTTGTATGTAAAAAGATGTTATACTTGTGCATTATGAATAAGTAAATAAATAATTTAAATTAAAAAAAGGCTGAATCAAAAAAAGAAACTACAGAACTCAATAATACAATTAATAACTTAGAACTAACTGACATATATAGAGTATATCATCCATCAATGAGCCAATACACTTTCTTCTCAGCAGCACATGGATCCTTCTCTAAAATAGACCATATATTATGTCGTAAAGCAAATCTAAGCAAATATAAAAAAGTAGAGAACTACTCTGTGTTCTATCAGATCATAATGGAATAAAATTAGAAATCAATGATAAAATAAGAAACAAAAGCTACTTCAACACCTGGAGAGTAAATAATATGCTACTGAATGAACAATGGGTTGCAGGAGACATCAAGAAGGACATTAAAAATTCATAGAGGTAAATTACAACACCAATACTACATATCAAAATTGCTGGGACACTATGAAGGCAGTACTAAGAGGAAAGTTCATTGCATGGAGTTCACTCCTTCAAAGAAGAAAAAATAAACAAATAAATGAACTAATATTACATCTCAAAGCTCTAGAAAAAGAAAAAACAATTCAAACCAAAAAGCAGTAGAAGACAGGAAATAATAAAAATCAGAGCTGCAATCAATGAAATTCAAATAAAAACCATTTTAAAAATTGTCAGAACCAAAAGATTTTTCTTTGAAAAAATAAATAAATTTAATAAACCATTAGCTATGCTTACAAAGAAAAGGAGAGAGAAAACTCAAATTACCAATATCTGCGATGAAAAAGGAAACATCACAATGGACACTACAGAAATACAGAAGATAATTAGAAATTATTTTGAAAATTTATACTCCAGTAAAATAGAAAATGTTGAAGGCATTAACAAATTTCTAGAAACATATGATATGCCCAAACAAAGTCAGGATGATATACACAATATAAATTGATAAATTTCCAGCAAAGTAATAGAGGATGCCATAAAAACGTACCAACCAAGAAAATCCCAGGATCAGATGGATACACAGCCAAGTTCTACAATACCTTTAAAGAAGAACTAACACCAATACTTCTCAAACTATTTCATGAAATAGAAAAAGAGGGAACACTCACAGACTCATTCTATGAGGCCAATATCACCCTGATTATTCCAAAAGCAGACAGAGACACATCAAAGAAAGAAAACTACAGACCAATATCTCTAATGAACATAGATGCAAAAATTCTCAACAAAATTCTGGCAAATTTTATACAAAAACATATCAAAAAGATAGTGCACCACAATCAAGTGGGATTCATTCCAGGAATGCAAGGTTGGTTCAACATAAGAACTCAATAAATGTAATTCATCACATCAATAGACTCAAAGATAAAAATCATATGAACACCTCAATAGACGCAGAGAAATAAAGTACACCTTCATGCTCAAACGCTAGAAAAACTAGGGATAAGAGGAACATATTTCAACATTGTAAAAGCTATATATGGGAAGCCCCAGGCCAACATCCAAATGGAGAGAAATTGAAAGCATTCCCTCTAAAAACTGTAACAAGACAGGGATGTCTTCTTTCACCACTTCTATTTAACATAGTTCTTGAAACCCTAGCCAGAGCAATTTGACAGATGAAATATATTAAGGGGATAAAGATAGGAAAAGAAGAACTCAGATTATCACTATTTGCAGACAATATGATTCTATACATAGAAGATCCAAGAAATTCCACCAGAAATCTTCTAGAACTAATAAATGAATTCAGCAAAGTGGCTGGATATAAAATCAACAACAATAAATCAAAGGCATTTGTGTACATCAGTGACAAATGCTCAGAAAGAGAAACTAGGAAATCCACCTCATTGACTATAGCCTCAAAAAATAAAATACTTGGGAATCAACTTAACAAAAGAAGTGAAAGACCTCTACAATGAAAACTACAGCACACTAAAGAAAGAAATTAAAGAAGGTCTTAGAAGATGGAAAGATCTACCTTGTTCATGGATAGGTAGAATTAATATTGTCAAAATGACCATTCTACCAAAAACACTATACAGATTCAATGCAATACAAATCAAAACCCCAAGATCATTCCTCATACAAATAGAAAAAGCAATCATGAAATTGATCTGGAAAAATAAGGGACCCAGAATAGCAAAAGCAATTCTTAGCAAGAAGAGTGAAGCTGGTGGCACTACTATTCCAGACCTTAAATTGTATTACAAAGCAATAGTAACAAAAACAGCATGGTATTGGTGCTAAAATAGACCAGTAGACCAATGGTACAGAATAGAAGATACAGAGACTAACCCACACATCTACAATTATCTTATATTAGACAAAGTTGCCAAAAACATACATTGGAGAAAAGACAGCTTTTCAACAAATACTGTTGGGAAAACTGGAAATCCACATGTAATAAAATGAAATTAAACTTCTATCTCTCACCATGCACAAAACTCAACTCAAAGTGGATCAAGGACCTAGGAATTTAACCAGAGACCTTGTGCCTAAAAGAAGAAAAAGTAGGCCCAAATCTACATCATATTGGATTAGGCCCCAAATTCCTCAATAAGACACCTATAGTGCAAGAATTAAAACCAAGAATTAATAAATGGGATGGATTTAAACTAACAAGCTTCTTCTCAGCAAAAGAAATAATCAGTGAGGTGAATAGAGAACCAACAGAATGAGAGAAAATCTTTACCACAAGCACATCAGACAGAACATTAACTTCAAAGATATATAAAGCTCTCAAAAACCTTTACACCAAAAAAACAAATAACCCAATCAATAAATTGGCCAAGGAACTAAACAGACAATTCTCAGAAGATGATATACAATCAATCAACAAATATATGATAAAATGTTCAACATCTCTAGCAATTAGAGAAATGCAAATCAAAATAACTCTAAGATTTCATCTTACTCCAGTCAGAATGGCAGCTATCAAAAATACAAACAACAATAAATGTTGATGAGGATGTGGGGAAATAGGCACACTCATACATTGCTGGTGGGACTGCAAATTAGTGCAGCCAATCTGGAAAGTAGTATGGAGATTCCTAGGAAAACTTGGAATAGAACCACCATTTGACCCAGCTATCCCACTCCTTGGTCTATACCCAAAGGACTTAAAAACAGCTTACTACAGGGATACAGCCACGTCAATGTTTATAGCAGCACAATTCACAATAGTTAGATTGTGGAACCAACCCAGATGCCCATCAGTAGATTAATGGATAGGGAAACTTTGGTATATATACGCAATGGAACACTACTCAGCACTAAAAGAGGAAAAAATCATGGCATTCACAGGTAAATGGATGGAACTGGAGGAAATAATGCTAAGTGAAGTTAGCCAATCCCATAAAATCAAAGGTTGAAATATTTCTTTGTTATGAAGATACTGACTTATAATGGCAAGGGAGGGGGGATGAGAGGAATGAAAGAATGTTAAATAGAACAAAGGAGAAGGAGGGGAGGAGAGGGGTCAAGGGGATAGGAATAATGGCAAAATGAGTTAGACATCATTACTAAGTATATGTATGAAAGCATAAATGGTATGAAAATACTTTATGTAAAACCAATGACTTCAAAAAATTGTGCTCTTTATATGTAATATAAAATGAATTGCAGTCTGCAAGCATGTATAACAAATTATAATCAAAATAAATTTTAAAAATGAGACACTAAGTCGAATAATACAAGCTACACTAAATTTTACTTATACTTCTAATATTTTAATTAGTTTCATTTGTGCCCTTATTTCTAGTTTTTGTCAGGCAGGCTTTTAAAATGCACTAAAGATAGACTCTTCCTTTCTTAATTCATCACAATTTCTTTTCCATACTTCAAAAGACACTTGTTGGTTCAGTTCTAAGCAGACTTCGATAATTAATCTTAACTGGCACAATGGGTCTTCTTGACTGAGACCCAAGTCAGTTCCTTTAAGGCACATATATGGACAATTAATAGCAGGTTATATGTTGAATTTGGAATTGATAAGGTTGATGACATGTTTTCCCTGCCTCAGAGAGAGAGTTATACCCACAGACCTGTAATCATGTATGACATATAATTAAAATTTTGTGAAAACAGAGCTACCATCACTGGAAATGATAACAAAGTGTATTAGTGTGCCTATAAGACAAGTGCTTACCTCAGTATTTCCTGTTCATTTCTGTCAATATTACCATTGTTCTGAACTCTAGACCATCACAATCTCCTTAATTCTTCCTTCATGTATTAGTTGGACTAACAATTATTAATTTTTAACATGCTTAGATTAATAGTAACTGCTTGATACTGCTTATTGCCTTTAATTAGTTTCATTTGTGCCCTAAACTTACTTATCAGAAAAGTGAACTTGATTTTTCTTAAACAGTTTGTTCCACTGAATTGTAGCTCTTTTCTCATCCCACCTTGTTGGAGCAAAACAAAAGTCCTGGTTTCTCCTGTCCACCCTCCTGTCCAAATGTCACTTATTCCATATTGTAAAAATTACCCTTTTTGAGTTCTTTATATATTATAGAGATTAGTGCTCTATCTGACGTGCATGTGGTAAAAATTTGTTCCCAATTAGTACGCTCTCTATTCACCTCACTGATTGTTTCTTCTGCTGAGAAGAAGCTTTGTAATTTGAATCTATCCCATTTACTGATTCTTGATATTAATTCTTGTGCTACAGATTTTTATTAAGGAATTTGGGTCCTAATGCAACATGTTGGAGATTAGAGCTTACTTTTTCTTCTATTAGGTGTAGTGTCTCTGATCTAATTCCTAGGTCCTTGATCCACTTTGAATTGAGTTTTGTGCATGGTGAGAGATAAGGGTTTAATTTCAATTTGTTGCATATGGATTTCCAGTTTTCCCAGCACCATTTGTTGAAGAGGCTATCCTTTCTCCACTGTACATTTTTGGCACCTTTGTCTAATATAAGATAGCTGAAATTGTATGTATTAGTCTCTGTGTCCTCAACTCTGTGCCATTGGTCCACCTGTCTGTTTTGGTGCCAATATCATGCTGTTTTTGTTACTATTGCTCTATAATATAATTTAAAGTCTGGTATGGTGATGCCACCTGCTTCACTTTTCTTGCTTCATTTTTCCAGATGAATTTCATGACTGCTTTTTCTATTTATATGAGGAATGTCATTGGGATTTTAATTGGCATTACATTAAATCTGTATAGTGCTTTTGGTAGTATGGTCATTTTGACAATATTAATTCTGCCTATCCAAGAACAGAGTAGATCTTTTCATCTTCTAAGGTCTTCCATAATTTCTTTCTTTAGTGTTCTGTAGTTTTCATTATAGAAAAATCTTAACACCAAAAATATAACCCAATCAATAAATGGGCCAAGGAACTGAAGAGACACTTCTCAGAAGAAGATATACAATCAATCAACAAACACTTGAAAAAATGTTCAACATATCTGGCAATTAGAGAAATGCAAATCAAAACCACTCTAAGATTTCATCTCACACCAGTCAGAATGGCAGCTATTAAGAACAAAAACAACAATAAATGTTGGAAAGTATGTTGAGAAAAAGACACACTCATACATTGTTGGTGGGACTGCAAAATGGTGCAGCCAATATCAAAAGCAGTATGGAGATTCCTTGGAAAACTTGGAATGGAACCACCTTATGACCCAGCCATCCCACTCCTCGGTCTATACCCAAAGGACTTAAAAACAGCATACTACAGGGACACAGCCACATCAATGTTTATAGCAGCACAATTCACAATAGCTAAACTGTGGAACCAACGTAGATGCCCTTCAGTAGATGAATGGATAAAGAAAATGTGGTATATATACACAATGGAGTATTACTCAGCAATAAGAGAGAATAAAATCATGGCATTTTCGGGTAAATGGATGAAGTTAGACAATATAATGCTAAGTGAAGTTAGCCAATCCCAAAAAGCCAAATGCCAAATGTTTTCTTTGATATAAGGAGGCCGATTCACATTGGGGTTGGGATGGGGAGCATAGGAGTATTAGAGGAACACTAGAATGGCCAATGGGGAGGGAGGGGAAGGGGGCAAAAGGATGAAGAAAAAAAGAGATGGTAGAATGAAATGGATATCATTACCCTAAGTGCATGTATGAATCCATGAATGGTGTGAGTATACTTTGTATACAACCAGCGATATGTAAAAATGTGCTCTACAAGTATAATATGAAATGTAATACATTCTGCTGTCATTTCTAACAACTTAGAATAAAAAATAAATTTTAAAATTTACCCTTTTTAAATATTTTTTTAAAATTATAATAGTAGTATGTGTACTTTGTATACAAACAGTTGTATGTAAAAAGATGCTATATATGTCCATTATGAATTGTAAAATTTACCCTTTTTAACCTTGAACAAATATCAAGAAACCAATACCTTTGGGCACAGACTTCTTGTTATAGTCTTATCTAAGCCTGTCCTGCCTAGGCTTTATATAAAACTTGAACATATTATTTCCAATTCCTACATTTGCCATCAAATGTACCTGTTTCCTGTTCAGTTCCCTTAGTGTTCTCCATCTGATTAATTAAATAATGCTGAGCTGTTGACTGCTTGGAATATCTTGATAATGTACTCTATATAAAAGTATCCTCACTTTAGTTACTGAAAATAAAAATGTCACCATATAAAGAGGATAGCAATTGCAAAATTTCTGGCACAGTGGCAGAATACTAGAAATTTGACTTGGGATATAAGGATATAAGAGTAGTACCCTTTAAGTCACACTATAGGTGGCCTCTTGATCCACTTTCGCAAAGGTCTAGTCTTTATACTATATATATAATATACTTTATACTATATCTTTATACTATATATATATAATATACTATGTATATAATAAAGATTATATGTATAGTAGAAAGAAATGGCTGTGAAAAAGAATCACATCACATCATCACATGGACACACTATATCGGTTCTTACTGATATGTTCTATCTATTTGAACTTTTCCTGGGAAAGCAGTAATTTCTTCAAAAGGCTTTTACTTTTTTATAGATAAGTGGACAACAGTATATTGTCCATCCGGGACCTTCCATATGGTTCCCCTTTTACAACTTTGAAAGCTCAATTACTTCCATATGTCAACTCCCCATGGAATTAACCAAAATAATCTGAAATATTCCATGATATCCAAAAACAGAGAGAAAAATCAAGTACTATTTTTATACAGCATTGTTTTCAAGGTATAATGTGTTCCAAGTTATAAAAAATTGCTTGATAAATTAACTTTTGAAGTCAACTCACTTGCAAGTTCAGAACTGCCTATGTTATGCAAGTGGCAGTTTCCCAGCATTTTAAACACTATGCTGGAGACGATCTTGTAGTTCTTTGTTAATCAGATGAAATCCAAATCTTTTCCATGGTGTTATTTACCTCTTCTTACCAACATATAGCGAGAGACATATACCACCATCTCTCAGACTGGGTATAAGCACATTTTGGTGTGTTAAAAAAAATTCCTTCGGTAAGTCAATGTATTTTGAGCTTTCAAACTCTTTTTTGCCTACCATGTGTACACTGTTTCCAAAAGAGCCATTAAATAAACAAAACATACCTGGAAACTTCAAATAAATGTCAATATAAATGTCATTCCCTTTCTCAAGAAAGGGAAGAAACAAACTCAACGTCCAGATTAAAGATTTAGTCAAACATCACTCATCAGGGATGTCAACACTACACAAATTGATTCTTATGTCCTATATTTGGCACTTGCAGGATTGAGGCCAATGTGCTTATCTTGGCTTACATAGCCATTCACATCAGGCCCCAGGTTAATTTTACAGGTTCTTCTCTCTTTCTTCCTACACACAAATCCTTCATACCAGTCAAATGTTTCCTTACTTAGTCCCTATACATCAATACCCATGTGCCTTTGTTTGCCTCATCTTACCTGTCTGATTATGTCAGACTGCTTGTCTCACTAACAAAAGCCAGCCTAGTATAGTGAAAGAAGTATTGGTATTAGAGTTAGAAAAACCCAGGGATCAGATTTTGGTTCCGACATTTAAGAGTCATGTACCTTAGCTTCTCTAAACTTCAACTTCCTCACTTGAGATGTGAGGATATTGATGTTACCTACTTTGTAGGAATATTATGTGGGCTAAATGAAATTATACATGCAAGACACCTAGCCCATACTAAGTTCCTAACTAGATCATCATCATCATCATCATCATCCTTTTCAGTCTTAAAGTCATAGCTCATAGCTCAACCTCCACCCTAGCCCATGGGCATATATCCACCTCCTCTAAACTCTTAAATCTTATATATCATGTATCTGGTATTTTAGTAATGTTACTTTTATAAGTAGATGCAAACTTCTATCTTCACAGTTGCACTGGAAACACATTTAGGGCTTTGCTAACCTTCTCTGTATTCTTCCAGATTATTTTTATGCAGAGTGGGAATTGCCCAAAGTATTTGATTGTGTAGGATTATCAAGACAAAATCATTAATTGCTAATTGGCAAGATGATGACATAGGGTTCGAAGTCATTTTATTCAACACATACTGTTACTAAAAATAATATATAATGAGTATTTACTATGTGGCAGACACCGTGCCAGGCCCTTGACATATATCATACTGTCTTATTGTCCCAATGACACTGTCCAATAAACATTATTAGTTTCATTTTACAGAAGAGAAAACCGAGTCTTGGAGAGATTGTGTAGAATTTATAAATTTCTAAGAATTATGTAGTAAGTGGAGGAGCCAGGATTCAAACCTAGTCATGTGATTGGATTTTGTGTTATAAACCAAAAGGCATTACCTCACTAAGGAACAGATACTGTCCCAAGGACTTTACAAATTTTCAAAGGTCACTTCACTGTTGGTAACCAGATTTTACATGCCTAAGATGAAAAAGTGCACCTACTATATTTGGAAGATTTTTAGCATCATAGTTAAAAAAAGAGAGAGAGATTTCTAGTTCACCAGACTATCCACACAATCAGCTACTGCACATAACTGATCATTCTGAACTGAGGATCCAATATATGTAAGGGGAAAGGGAATGGTGATCAAGGGGAGGCAGCTAGATGGACAGATGCCTAGAGGAGTTTATGGCTATGTGGGAAAGTTCAGGGACTGTTGCCTGCTGTGTCCCAGGAAGGCTCAATGTCCATCAAGAGAAAGAAAGTACTTGGAAATGCTTAACAGTGCAACACAACAAATGGAATAAGAGCCTATTCAGCTACTTAGAGCAAGAAAAAATAACAGTGCCCACTGCCTGTGTGGGTGTTCTTGGCCTTTTCCAGCAAGGTGTACATTTAAAAAAAGATTAGTACAATAGGGCACGAACAGTCCTATTGAAAACAGCCGCCTGCATAGACTTGGCAGATTTGCACTGTGCAACAGTTCCGTCTGACATTTAAAATGTGGCAAAACTACTTAAATTCAATTTAAAAATAAGCTTTCTATAACCCCTTATTTTTTTCTCTTATAAGCAGGAGTTCAATGAAGATGGCATCACAAGCTTTTCATGATGCCCTTCACAATTAATACTTGCCAAAGACAAGAATATGTGACACTAAGTAATGGCAAGCTGATTAGGATATACTGATTTCCAGGCTTCTACCCAAGAAGGCTGCTCCCTTAAGAAAGAAAACTTGTGGGAGAAATTCAAGTTTGAGTTTGAAGCTGGCATGAAGATCCAAACCATGGCAGCCAGGTTCACAAAAGAAACATGTAGTCTTATCTCTGGTAATGAATGATTCCCTGTTATCATCAAATGGCAAGAGTAAAGGGAATAGAGGGGGACATTTCTGAAATGTTACCAAGGCATCAGTGACTTGGTCCTTATTTGTGAAAATGATTGCATTTGATGAAAAGGGTTGCAAAACTGTGGCTAAATAACTGTGCTCCTGACTTATTCTCATTCTACAGTACAAACATTTGAAATGCTTCCTGAAGACCTCAGTAGAAAAGAATTATTTTTCTCCAGTAAGATGCTGGCTCAAAAGCATTTGTCCATGTTCTCCTGCTTTCCTCCCAATGCCTTCTGATGGAATCATGGCAAGTACCTATTGAACATATTATTATTAAATAATAAAAATTTCCTTGTTTTGAGCATCGTAGAAGACAAGACCACCATTCTCTCTAAGCTTCGGCCTCTTTCTTTGATAGTATCCCCACAAGGGAATGGTGAATAACTAAGCTTATCAGTCACAGCAGAACAGTAAGAATATTGTTCCAGAATACATTCATAGCACTTTTTCACTTATACTTCTAGAAAGGGTCTATATTCTTGGTGAAAACTTAGTCATCCTCTTCTTCCATATATTCTTATTGTCTTCCTTTCTCAGGAACATATACAGCATTTTCTGTTGTCTCTGTGTACCATTCCATGTGGCTCTTTGGGTTAAAACACTCAGGGACTTTCTTTTTCTATTGATTGATTTATTGGTTCTTTTTTTTTTTCAGATTGTTTTTTTAATAATTTTTAATACGTACAACTCATAGTGCATATATTTAGTATCTTTTTACATACAATCTTTTGTATACAAAGTATATTCATATAATTCAGGTCTTCAATCATGCATTAAGGAAAATGATATCCGTCTCATTCAACCACCTTTTTTTTTCTTTTCTCCCCCTCCCTCCCCTCTTGCTCCCTCCCTTACCCTCCCTTCCCTTGACCATTCTAGTGTTCCTCTAATCCTCCTATGTACCCCCATCCAACAATACTTTGAAATAGCCTCCTTATATAAGAGAGAATATTTGGTACTTGGATTTTTGAGACTGACTAACTTCACTTAGCATTATGTCTTCCAACTTCATCCATTTACCTGCAAATGCCATTAATTTGTTTTCTTTTATTGCTGAGTAAAATTCCATTGTGCATATATACCACATTTTCTTAATCCACTCATTTACTGAGGGACATCTAGGTTGGTTCCACAACCTAGCTATTGTGAATTGCGCAGCTACAAACATTGAGATAGCTGTGTCACTGTAATATGCTGTTTTTAAGTCCTTTGGGAATAGACCCAGGAGTGGGATGGCTGCGTCATAGGATGGTTCCATTCCCAGTTTTTCAAGAAATCTCCATACTGCTTTCCATAATGGTTGCACCATTTTGCAGTCCCACCAGCAATGTATGAGTGTGCCTTTTTCCCCACATCCTCTCCAACATTTATTGTTGCTTGTGTTCTTGATGGCTGCCATTCCGACTGGAGTGAAGTGAAATCTTAGAGTAGTTTTGATTTGCATTTCTCTAATTGCCAGTGATGTTGAACATTTTTTCATGTATTTGTTGATTAATCATGTATCTTCTTCTGAGAGGTGTCTTCTCAATTCCTTAGACCATTTATTGATTGGGTTATTTTTTTTTTAGTGTAAAGTTTTTTGAGTTCTTTATATATTCTAGAGATTAGTGCTCTATCTGATGTGCATGTATTAAATATTTGTTCCCACTTAGTTCGCTCTCTATTCACCTCACTGATTGTTTCTTTTGCTGAGAAGAAGCTTTTTAGTTTAAATCTATCCCATTCATTAATTCTTGGTAATAGTTCTTGCGCTACAGCATTCTTATTAAAAAACTTGGGGCCTAATCCAACATGTTAGAAATTGGAGCTTACTTTTTCTTATATTAGGCATATTGTCTCTGGTCTAATTCCTAGGTCCTTGATCCACTTTGAATTGAGTTTTGTGCATGGTGAGAGATAAAGGTTTAATTTCATTTTGTTGCATATGGATTTCCAGTTTTCCCAGCACCATTTGTTGAAGAGGCTATTCTTTCTCCACTGTACATTTTTGGCATCTTTGTCTAATATAAGATAGCTGTAATTATATGTATTAGTCTCTATATCCTCAATTCTGTACCATTGGTCCACCTGTCTGTTTTGGTGCCAATACCATGCTGTTTTTGTTACTATTGCTCTATAGTATAATTTAAAGTCCGGTATGGTGATGCCCCCTGCTTCACTTTTCTTGCTCAGGATTGCTTTGGCTATTCTGGGTCTCTTATTTTTCCAGATGAATTTCATGACTGCTATTTCTATTTCTTTGAAGAATGACATTGGGATTTTGATTGGAATTGCATTAAATCTGTATAATGCTTTTGGTAGTATGGACATTTTGACAATATTAATTCTACCTATCCAAGAGCAAGGTAGGTCTTTCCATCTTTTGAGTTCATCTATAATTTCTTTCTTTAGTGTTCTATAATTTTCGTTATAGAGGTCTTTCACCTCTTTCGTTAGGTTGATTTCCAGGTATTTTTTTTTTTTTTTATGCTATTGTAAATGGGGTATTTTTCATCGTTTTCCTTTCAGAGTCTTTCTCGCTGATGTACACAAATGACTTTGACTTATGTGTATTGATTTTGTGTCCTGCAACTTTGCCAAATTCGTTTACTAGTTGTAAAAGTTTTCTGGTAGAGTTTTTTGGGTCTTCTAGGTAGATTATCATGTCATCAGCAAATAGTGCTAATTTGAGCTCTTCTTTTCCTATCTTGATCCCTTTAATTTCTTTAGTCTGTCTAATTGCTCTGGCCAGAGTTTCCAGTACTATGTTAAATAGTAGTGGTGAAAGGGGGAATCCCTGTCTTGTTCCAGTTTTTAGAGGAAATGCTTGCAATTTTTCTCCATTTAAGATAATGTTAGCTTGGGGCCTTGCATAAATAGCTTTTATAATGTTAAGATATGTTCCTGATATTCCTAGTTTTTCCAGTGTTTTGAACATAAAGGGGTGTTGTATTTTGTCAAATGCTTTTCCTGCATCGATTGAGATGATCATATATGATTTTTGTCTTTAAGTCTATTGATGTGATGTATTATGTTTATTGATTTCCAAATGTTGAACCAGCCTTGCATCCCTGGGATAAATCCCACTTGATCGTGGTGCACTATCTTTTTGATATGTTTTTGTATCTGATTTGCCAGAATTTTGTTGAGGATTTTTGCATCTATGTTCATTAAAGATATGGGCCTGAAGTTTTCTTTTTGGGATGTGTCTTTGCCTGGCTTTGGAATTAATGTGATATTGGTCTCATAGAAAGAGTCTGGAAGAGCTCCCTCTTTTTCTATTTCTTGAAATAGTTTGAAGAGCATTGGTATTAGTTCTTCTTTGAAAGTCTTATAGAACTCGGCTGTGAACCCATCTGGTCCTGAACTTTTCCTTCTTGGTAGCTTTTGGATGACATCTTCTATTTCTTCACTTGTAATTGATCTGTTTAAATTGTATATAGCCTCCACATCCAGTTTAGGCAAATCATATGACTCTAGAAATCTGTCAACGCATTCAGTATTTTCTATTTTATTAGAGTACAAGTTTTCAAAGTAATTTCTAATTATATTCTGTATATCTGAGGTGTTTGTTGTGATATTCCCTTTTTCATCACGAATGTTAGTAATTTAAGTTTTTTCTCTTCTTCTTTTTGTTAGCATTGCTAAGGGTCTGTCAATTTTGTTTATTTTTTCAAAGAACCAACTTTTAGTCTTGTCAATTCTTTGAATGGTTTCCTTAGTCTCAATTTCATTAATTTCTGCTCTGGTTTTAATTATTTCCTGTCTTCTACTGCTCTTGGTGTTGGTCTGTTCTTCTTTTTCTAATGCTTTGAGGTGTGATGTTAAGTCATTTATTTGTTGGTTTTTTTCCTCTTAAGGAATGAACTCAGTGCAGTGAATTTTCCTCTTACTACTGCCTTCATAGTGTCCCAGAGATTTCTATATGATGTATCTGTGTTCTTATTTACCTCTAGGAATTTTTTGATCTCCTCTTTGATGTCTTCTTCAACCCCTTGTTCATTCAGTAGCATGTTGTTTAACTTCCAGTTGATGGAGTAGTTTTTCTTATTCCTTGTTTTGTTGTTGATTTCCAATTTCATCCCTTTATGGTCTGATAGCATGCAGGGTAGTATCTCTATTTTTTTATATTTGCTGGGAGTTGTCTTGTGACATAATACGTGGTCTATTTTGGAGAAGGAGCCATGTGCTGCTGAGAAAAATGTGTATTCGTTTACTGAGGGATGAAATATTCTATATATGTCCGTTAGGTCTAAATTGTTAATTATTTTGAGGAGGCTTAAAGTTTCTTTGTTTAGCTTTTGTTTGGATGATCTATCCATTGGTGAGAGAGGTGTGTTGAAGTCCCCTAGAATAACTGTTTTGTGGTCTATTTTACTCTTGAACTTGAGAAGCATTTCTTTGATGAATGTAGGTGCTCCATTATTTGGGGCATACAGATTTATGGTTGTTGTATCCTGTTGATGGATGTTTCCATTAAGTAATAAGAAATATCCATCTTTGTCCCTCTTGATTAGTTTTGGTTTGAAGTCTACCTTATTTGATAAGAGAATGGAAACCCCTGCTTGCTTCCGCCGGCCATGTGAGTGATAAGACTTTTCCCAGCCTTTCACTTTCAGTCTGTTCATGTTTTTTTTCTATGAGGTGTGTTTTTTGGAGACAGCAAAATGTTGGGTCATTTCTTTTAATCCATTCTGATAATCTGTGTCTTTTGATTGGCGAGTTTAGGCCATTAACATTCAGTGTTATTATTGAGATGTGATTTTTATTCCCATACATTTTTATTTGAATTATGGTCTTTAGCTTGATATGGTTTCTCTTCTGGTTGGTATGTCCTTTAGTTTAATATCTCCCTTTGTTGATTTTCGTTATCATCTTTCTCTTCTTCTTCATGAAAAATGTTGCCCAGGATGCTCAGAAGTGCTGGCTTTCGAGTTGTGAAATCTTTTAACTTTTGCTTGTCGTGGAAGGTTTTTATTTCATCTTCGAATCTAAAGCTTAATTTTGCTGGATATAAGATTCTTGGTTGACAACCCTTTTCGTTCAGAGCTTGAAATATGCTATTCAGGATCTTCTTGCTTTTAAGGTCTGGGTTGAAAAATCTGAACATAGTCTGGTTTCCCCCTATATGTAATCTGCTTCCTTTCTCTTGTGGCTTTTAGTATTCTCTCCTTGCTCAGTGTATTAGGCATTTTCATTATAATGTGTCTTGTTGTGGATCTGTTGAGATTTTGTTTGTTTGGTGTTCGGTATGCCTCTTGAACTTGGTTTTCCCATTCATTCCTCAAGTTTGGAAAATTTTCTGTAATTATTTCGTTAAGTAGATTACTCATTCCTTTGTCTTGAAACTCTGCCCCTTCCTCTACGCCAATCACTCTTAAGTTTGGTCTTTTTATGCTGTCCCATAATTCTTGGATGTTATGTTCTTGATTTCTAACAAGTTTTGCTGTATAGTCTAAATTCTTCTCTAGGATATATATTTTGTCTTCATTGTCTGAGGTTCTTTCTTCCAGGTGGTCTATTCTGTTGGAGATGTTTTCAATTGAGCTTTTATTTGGTTTATTGCTTCTTTCATTTCTGGAATTTCTGTTTGGATTCTCTTTAGAGCCACTATTTCCCTATTGAAGTAATCTTTTACTTCCTGTATTTGTTTTTGGAGTTCTTTGTCAAAATGATCTTTTGCCTCCTGTATTTGCTCCCTCATCTCATTTTTTATTTCATTCTTAAGTTCCATAAACATTTGGCATATGTAATTTCTAAATTCCATTTCTGGCATTTGACCAACTGTGCTTGCCATGACCTCTACCGATGAGGTATCTTTTTTGTTTGTGTCATTTTCTGTCCTTGTTTTTTCATGTTGCTTGTGTGTCTATTCTTCCTGCACTGTGGGACCTTGACTATTTCGATTTTACCTTAAAGCCTTATGTTGTTCCTGTAGTACAATGCTATCAGATCACCTTATAATTCTTTTAAACTTTTAAAACCTAACACTTTCTATTCAGAAAATCCAAGTTTGATTACAATGTAGAGATTTGGTTAACCCAGATATTATTTCCAATTTACTCTGTACGCTTCTGATGGGGTTTTATAGCTTCAAGTATTGGATAAGACGAGGGAAGAAAGAGAATGGAGTTGACAATTAGGTGGAAAGACCAATTTATATATAAAGTAAGTTGGAAAAGAAAAAAATTGATAAAAGAGTAGGAATTGTTGTAAGAAAGAGGAGAGAGAGAATCAAGGAAATAGAGAGTAAACTATATATAACACCACTTTGCTACCCAGTTCAATTGCGCCGGTTCTAGAAATCCCAAGTTCTGTGTATAACTTGTTTTTGCCTCTGTTAAGTATGCACTGGCAGGATGTAAACATGAAAGATGAAGGAGTAAGAAAAGATTCAAGAGTGAGAAGGAAGAAAAGAAGGAAAGAAAAAAGGAGCAGAAGCAAACAAACACACTGACAATCAATGTGGAAGGAAAAAAAAGTAGAACAAAACAAAGCCAAAAAAAGAAAAAGAAAAATAAACAAACAAACAAAAAAAAAAACCTCTCTGCAATCCAACAAAACAAGCAAACCAACAAAAAAGAAAAGAAAAGAAAAAAAAGTCGAACCCCAAGTCTCAGACAAAATGGGCCCTGGGAAGCCCCCCTCTTTTTTCCTTTCCAGTTCAAACCAATTGTTATTGGATCACGTCTAGACAGTCTGCGATCCTGTTAGTGGAGTCAAGGCTGCTTCTTAGGCCAGTGGCTGAACGGTTCAGTGAAGGAGTGGCCCAGGGGGTTTGTGTGTGTCAGCAGATGAATGGCACCGGGAAGAGGACCCTCCAGAAGGCACCCCCTCCCCAAGCCCACCCACAGTTGCAGCTTCTTGTGGCCACTGCGCTGTCCTCAGAAACGCCCTCCCCTGCTGGCCACCCGAGCCTCACCCAAGTGTGCATTGTCTTCAGAGAGCTGGAGGGCCCCTGGATGGCTGCAGCCATCGCTCTCCATCTCCTCCCCTTTGTCTGGGTCAGCCACTGCCCCTTTCAAAGATGGCGATGCTCTCCTTCCAGTCAACAGCAGTTCTGCAGACTCCCGTGTCCTCGCGATCGATTTCAAAGCCGTTGGGTGGATGTCTCCCTGCCAAAGTGGCACCGGGAAGCCACAACTGTAACTGCAGACAGCGCTGCTTCGGACTGTGGACCACTCCGACTCTGCCCCTGCTTGCTGTTCGCTGATCTCTGCGCCGCTCTCTCCGGGGCCCTACTGCTGAGGGTCGCGTCCGGCGGAGTGTGGATTTGAACTGGTGTTGTTGACCCGCCGTCTCCCGTGGTCCCCCAGCACCAATTCTGCTGGCTGTTATCGCTGGTTTCACGCTGGTGTGCCCTGATTGTGGCTGGGGTTGCAGTTGCAGCGCGGTCTCCCCACACTGACTTTGTTTCGCACGGCCTGTGCACCACCCAGGCGGTTTTGCAGAAGCCTCGCGGCTCCAGCCGCTGTAGACAGCTTGTCTCTTTCTCTCTCTGGTAGTGGTAATCAAACCATCCAGGAGATCAGTATTTTCAGCCTATATATATATGATGAAAGGCAATTTATCTGCTTTGTTGGATTCTTTTCACGGAGCTGCCCTGAAGTGCGGCTTCCTCTAATCCGCCATCTTGGATCTCCCTTATTGGTTCTTTTTATTTATATATAATATTAGTATTTATTTTGACATCATTATAAAATCATGGAATATAATTGTCTCTAATTCAGTCCCCAGTACTTCACCTTACCCTCTCCTCCTCCTTCCACCATTCCCTTTTCTCTACTGTTCCTTCTGCTATTTACATACATGTTTTTTAGTGTCTTGTGGATATACATAATGGTAAGAGTCACTGTGGTATGTTCATATATGTACATAGGAAAATTAGGTCAGATTCATTCCACTATTTTTCCCTTATCCTATTCCTCCTTTCTTCCCCATAATCCCATTCATCTACTCCATTGATTTTTCTTCTATTTTTATAGAATTTCCCCTCTCTCCCCCCTTCCCCTTATCTTTGGACTAGCTTCTGAATATCAGTATTCAACCTTTGTCATTTTTTGGGTCTGACTTATTTCACTTGTTATGATGTTCTCCAGTTCTATCCATTTAGTAGCAAATGCCATTATTTCATTCTTCTTCTTTATGATGGAATATTACCCCATTTTATATATATACCACATTTTCTTTATCATGTATCTGCTGAAGGGCACCTAGTTTTGTTCCATAGCTTGTCTATTGGATAAAATTGATGTGCCTGCATTCCTATAGTCTGCTGATTTTAGATCTTTTGGATATATACCAAGAGTGTGATTGCTGGGTCATTTAGTGGTTCCATTCCTAATTTTTTTGAGAACTATCCATCCAGCTTTCCAGAGTGGTTGCACTAATTTGCAATCCCACCAACAATTTAGTAGGGTACCTTTCTCCCACATCCTTGCCAGCACTTATTTTTATTATTTGTATTTTATTAATAGACATTCTGACTGAAGTGAGATGAAATTTCAATATAGTTTTATCATTAGATAAAGCTTAGTTTTTTTAAAATTAGAGCTTTGTAGTTATACATAGAAATTGAATTTATCTGAACAAACTCATACATGTATGCATGCAAATTTATTTCAGTTCATGAATCCACCCTTTTCCCTCCCCTACCCTATTCTCCTTCCTCTACTAGACTTCCTTTCACTCTCTATGTAGTTTTGATGGGCATTTTCTCAATTGCTAGAGATGTTGAACATTTTTTTTTATATATTTGTTGGGCATTTGTATTTCTTCCTTCAAGAAGCATTTGTTTAGTTATTTTGCCGATTTATTAATTGGTTTTTTTTATTGTGTGTGTTAATTTTTTTTACTTCTTCACATATTCTGGATATTAATACCAGGAGGAGCAGGTGACAAAGATCTTCTCGTATTCTGTAAGCTCCCTCTTCATGCTCTTGCTTGTTTCCTTTGCAGTGCAAAACTTGATTTGATGCCATCCCACTTATTAATTTTTGGTTTTATTTCTTGAGCTTTAGGGGTCTTATTAAGTAAGTTCTTGTGCCAACACGTTGCAGTGTTGGGACTTCATTTTCTTCTAGCAGTTGCAGAACTTCAAGTCTAATTCCTAGGACTTTGATCCATTTTGAGTTGAATTTTTTTTTTTTTTTTTTTTTTTTTTGTGCTGTGGATTGAACTCAGGGGCACTTGACCACTGGGCCACATCCCCAGCCCTTTTTTGTATTTTATTTAGAGACAGGGTCTCACTGAGTTGCTAACTGCCTCACCATTGCTGAGGCTGGCTTTGAACTCATGGTCATCCTGCCTCAGCCTCCCAAGTGCTGGGATTACAGGTGTGCGCCACGGCACCCAGCCATTTTGAGTTGACTTTTGTGCAAAATGAGAGATATAGGTGAAATTTTATTCTTCTATATATGGATTTCCAGATTTTCAGGACCCTTCTTAAGATCTCGGTTCCCCCCTCTCCCATTTGCTCTCCACTTAACCCCTGCCCCAAACAGACACATCTGATCACATGGATCCCAAGTTTAGGATAAGGATGTAGGTATAAGGAAGATACACTAGTAAGGCTCCAATTCAGTTTTATTTAAGAACCCTAAAATTGTGAGTTATTGATTATGGATTCAGCAATTATTTAAATAGTGATTAGATTGCCATTTGTTTATGTTCTTTGCACATTGCTTCCTTGATGCAGAAACCTGCAAGGAGGACACAAAAGGACAAAAAAAAAAAAAAAAAAAAAAAAAAAAAACAGACTCTAGAGTCATGGGCTATAATACCAATCTGAAATCATCAAAACCCTGCCCACAGCTCCTATTCTGAAACTGGAACTATATCTTGCCTAATTGCTGAAGTTAGATACCTATCTTTCCTTTTTTTAACCTATCTTTCCTTTCACCTCCATTTTCACCATTCTCTTATCCATCCTTCTCATTATGTATGAACTGCCTAGTTAGAAAATCTTCTCATGTCACTCTCTTCCTTAAAGATATTTACCCATGATTTTAGTATGGTTTCTAAGACTCTTTCAAATCTCTCTCTGGGCAACTCTAAGTGACTGGTTCTCAAAATTTGTGTCGACAAAAAGCACTTGGTATGTTTTTCCTACTCCAGAAATCGATCCATTAAGTATGAAAAGCCTAGAATCTGCAATGGAACAAATACCTCAGATTATTTTGACACAGATAATCTGAGGACCATATTTTGAGAAGCATTTCCTCGTGGTGTTATAGACTGGCTAACCAACCTTCCCTCATGTTCTTGTTCTCCCCCTTAGCTGACTCCCCTACTGTTCCTGAAATACTATGTTCATAGACACAAAATCTTGAGTTATAATAAACCTTAAAGACCATCTAAGTTTCTTTCACACTCTATGTAATCATTTCCTCCATAGATCATCTCACAGGTAATTCTTCAGCTTCTGCCTCTGTTCTCAGAGTTGGATAGCTCTAAAAAGTCCAAATTTTATCTGATAAGGGAAACATCTAGAGTGATAGAAAAAGCACTGGGTCTAGTCAAACTTTAGATCATGACTGACTATTTAATAATGTTATTGCACTTTTATGCCTTTGTTTTATTTATTTATTTTTAATGTGGTGCTGAGGATTGAATCCACTGTCTCACATATACAATGCAAATGCTCCACCACTGAGCTACAACCACAGCCCCTTGACTGACTTTTTAGCTTTGTGTTCTTGAGTAAATCACTTGATGTATTTGAAGAAAGGCATTAAGGTGAAAGGCAGTATGGTGTAAGAAAAGTATGGACTGGAGCCTGAACTGATGGAAATCAAACTTTAGCTCTGTTTGTTAGATTATCATTTGTAGATGTATGATCTTGGACATTTTACTTAACTGCTCTGTGCCTCTGTATCTGATAATAAGAGTCACCAATGTGGGGAAATGTAAATGAGTATAAATGCACACACTTTGGCACATAGAAAGCACAATATAAGTGTTAGCTATTAATACTTTCTGTTAAATTGGGGTAAAATACCTGTTATAATTACTTCATAGGGTTGGTATAAAAATAAAAATTTTACCATACAGCAGGATGTATGCTAAAGTGTTCAATAAAGTACCATATGAATATTATCAGATTTAGTTGAAATCACAAAGTACATCTAATATTTGAGAGTTAGAAATTAAAGTTTATACCTATTATCTATCCCATCTTTCTAGATTGTAAAAACTTTTTATATGTCTTTAATTGTTGATATACATTTTATTTTATTTACTTATTTATTTATATGTGGTGCTGAGAATCTAACCCAGTGCCTCCACACATGCCAGGCAAGTGCGCTACTGCTGAGCCACAGCCCCAGCCCTGTAAAAACTTTTAATATCTATAGAGTTGATAGGACTTCTGTCTATGTCTTCAAAAAATTCATTAATAAAAATGATAAATGTAATATCATTAAAAACTTTCCTGTTTATTAATTAGCATGACCATATTGGAGTTATTTCATTAGTTATGTAACATTTAATAGTATCACCATCCAGGTACTTAAATGATAATAGCTAATGTTTAGTGAACAATTACTAGACACTCTTCTAAAGTCCTTAGATAACTGTCTTAAGGATTTTGCATACATAAATACATCATTCCCTCATAAGAATTCTATAAAATAAATACTATTAATATCTTTATTTTATAGGTCAGAAAAATGGAAACACTGAGCAATTAGATCAATTGCTGGAGATTCCACATCTAATAAGTGCTAGAGCTGATTTTAAACCTACAAATCTGGTGTCAAATCACACACTCAATCACTATGATATGCCTTTGATTGTTATTGAACAAATGAAATGAAATTAATTTGTCATAATATAACCTTTCATCAGCCACAGTAGGCCCTGATAACCACCACTGCCTTTTCTTAGTGGTTGCAATCAATTTCTTTGTGAATCCTCTAGAGAATTCCACTAAAGTTTTATGTCAAGATTACTGGCCTAACTTTCCTAGAATATGACCCCCTCCTTTTAAAAAATGAGATTATCAGTACTTTTCTAAATGCATTCAGTCAGAGAGCCCTCTAATTGTATTAATATGGCATTTTATGACCTGTGACTAAGCAGACTGCTTGCATAATTAAAAGTCAACTTCCAGAATTCCACTAAATATTTAATGAGTGTCCTTGGCAGAAAGGCAAAAAATCTAACTAAAATCTTAAAAAAAAAAAATTGTTTTAAGCCCATTCACTAGGAAAGAAAATAAAGCAGAAGACAAGAAAGTTTATATTCCAAGCAGACACTTGTAATTATCACATTGGACCACGCATCTGTCTAGCCACCTTCTGTTCACGAGATAAAATTGAAATTGTTGGTGTGCTGGCTGCTATTCCTGTTAGCTATAATCGCCTCCAATTTCCCTGCAGGTAGGGATGTTCTGCTATTTCATTCACTGCTATTAAATTTCACTGACATTTTGAAAAAGTCAAGTGACCCTTCTGCTTTTATTTCCTTGCCCCTACTAGGGATGGTTACCTATTCACCCCCAGCAAAAAAAAGTTAGTTATTGCTATTTTCTTTTATAGTTTTTCCTTTTATAATTTGATAACTTTTATGGAGAAACTTTATGTGAGTGCTTGATTAGGTGGGAGGTGAGAGAATGAGAAGAAGAGAAATAAATAGCTGCCTTTGATTCTTGGATATGAAATGGCAGATTTTTGGTAGAAACTCTTTAGGTATTTATTAATTTTGTACAAATTATTAACCCCACAAGTTGAAAAAGAAAATCCGGTCCATTCTTTGGGGAACTGTGACCTGTCCAGCTTCGAGGAGAATAAGAGGTAGGCACCCATCAGAAGGAGCGACCCAGCCACCAGCTCGCCTGCCCGCTGGCTCACTGAGTTATTGCCTCTGGGGCTGGGAATAGCAGCTCCCTGCTGTAGACAGGGCCCAACCAGAGGAAGGGCCCCATCCATTCTTTGGGGAACTGTGGCCTGCCCAGCTGCAACCTGAACAAGAGTTAGGTACCCACCAAAAAGATCAACGCAGCCACCAGCTCACCTGGACGCAGGCTCACACCATCACCAGGACCAGGAACTGCAGGCTCCACCATTTGGAAGGGCCCTGCTGCCCACTTGCCAAACCCCCCACTGAAACAACTAGACTGGGAGGAGACCCAGGAGGAGGAGAGTGGGGAGAAGAAAGCCAGACTGCCTGCTCCACCACACTGTGGCCAGAAGGGGATCTGGAGAGAAAGGCTCGCTCCACGCCCAGAAATATGAGAGGCCACTCGTGTCTGCCCAGAGAGACACACCGAACTGGGATCCTGTAGCTATTCAACCCAACACCAATATAATTATAGGCCTGAGGCTGCCACTGCCACAAAACTGAGTTAGCTATGCTACTACCAAGGAACAACAAAAAGGTCCAGGTAAGACATCACTAAGGTCCCAAGAGACCAGGATGCACCAAAAGGTGCAACCACTTATGATGTGAACTAACAGGGAATCTTACACAGGGTTGTCTATCTCTTGCTTATTCTACTAACAGCCAAATTCTAATGATTATACTCTCACTAGTCAAATAATATAATACCTCTATTTTCTCACATCTTACATCATAAATGTTGACGCCAACCTCTAAGTCCCCCCTTCTTTCATTAGATACTGTAAACCACCACACAAACATAGAGACTATATGGAATAAGATAACTGATCTCATCATTTATGTTTAAAGCAACAAAACTATAAATATAAAAATAGAAACTAACTGATATATAGACACACATTGGGTACATTGAAAGATCTAATATTGATATTTCCCTAAAAGTAAGGTTCTGGGTAAACTGGAGGGACCTTATAAGACAAAAGGGCAGAAGTTGTAATACCTCAGGCTTACCTTGCAAGAGAGGAAAACACATAGACATCATGAGGAAACAAGGGAGGAAAATGCCTCAAACAAACCAAGATACTACAACAATAGAAACCATAGAAAGCACAGTAGGTAAAATGTCAGAGAAGGAGTTCTGGATATACATAATTAAAATGATAAGGGATTTAAAAAACGAACTAAGTGAACAGATACAGGAAAAAATTGATCTCTCCAACAAAGAGATAAGAGATCAAATACAGGCAACCATCCATCACACCAACAAAGAGATAAGAGAACAAATCCAGGTAGCAAAAGATTTCTTCAAGAAAGAGATATAGAGTTTGAGAAAAAAACAAACAGAAATCCATGAAATGAAAGAAACAGTAAGCCACTTAAAAATTTCAATAGAAAGCATCACTAACAGATTGGACCACTTGAAAGATATGACCTCAGACAATGAGGACAAAATATATAATCTTGAAAATCAAGTTGACCTCACAGTGAAGATGGTAAGAAACCATGAACAGAATTTCCAAGAACTATGGGATACCATCAAAAGACCAAATATATTATTTATTGGAATAGAGGAAGGTGCATAGATTCAAATAAAAGGAATGCACAATCTCTTCAATAAAATAATATCAGAAAATTTCCCAAGAAGGAAGAATGAATTTGAAAATCAAATACAAGAGGTCCATAGGACGCCAAATGTACACAACAGATCTCCACCAAGGCACATTATACTGAAAATGTCTAGCATACAAAATAAAGATAGAATTTTAAAGGCTGCAAGAGAGAAAAGTAAAATTACCTATAAGGAAAAACCAATTCACATCTCAGCAGATTTTTCAATCCAGACCCTCAAAGCCTGGAGAGCCTGGAACAACATATACCAGGCTCTAAAGGATAAGGGATGCCAACCAAGAATTTTATATCCAGCAAAATTAAGCCTTAGATTTGAAGATGAAATAAAAACCTTCCATGATAAACAAAAGATAAAAGAATTTACAACAAGAAAGCCTGCTCTACAGAGCATTCTTGGTAAAATATTCCACAAGGAGGAAATGAAAAATAATAATGAAAATCTGCAAAGGGAAGAACTACTATAAAGGGAAAAACCAACCAAAGGAAAAACCATGTCAAACTAAATACCAAAAATAATAAAAGAATAAAAATGACTCGTAATACAAATTATGTCTCAATAATAACCCTGAATGTTAATGGCCTAAACTCATCAATTAAAAGATATAGGCTAATAGATTGGATTTAAAAAACAGACCCAACAATTTGTTGCCTACAAGAAACACATCTCATAGGAAAAGACTCCCATAGACTAAAAGTGAAAGGATGGGATAAAATATATCACTCACATGGTCTACACAACCAAACAGGGGTCTCCATCCTCATATCCAATAAAGTAGACTTCAAGCCACAGTTAGTCAAAAGAGATAAAGATGGACATTTCATACTGTGTAAAGGAATCATAGATCAACAAGATATAACTGTTATAAATATAATGCCCCAAATAATGGAGCATCTACATTCATCAATCAAACTCTTCTCAAGTTCAAGAGTCAAATAGACCATAACACAACAATTCTAGGTGACTTTAACACAACTCTTTCACCACTGGATAGATCTTCCAAACAAAAGTTAAACAAAGAAAATATAGAACTCAATAATACAATTAATAATTTAGACTTAACTGACATATATAGACTATATCACCCATCAATGAGCCAATACACTTTCTTCTCAGCAGCACAGGGATCCTTTTCAAAAATAGACCATATAAGCCGGGCATGGTGGCACACGCCTGTAATCCCAGCACTTGGGAGGCTGAGGCAGGAGTATCGCAAGTTCAAAGCCAGCCTCAGCAATGGCAAGGCACTTAGCAACTCAGTGAGACCTTGTCTCTAATAAAATACAAAAAGGGCTGGGGATGGGGCCCAGTGGTCGAGTGCCCCTGAGTTCAATCCCCAGTAAAAAAAAAAAAAAAAAAAAAAAATAGACCATATATTATGCCATAAAGCAACTCCAAGCAAATATAAAAACGTAGGGATACTACCCTGCATTCTATCAGATCATAATTGAATGAAATTAGAAATCAATGATAAGAAAAGAAAGAAAAGCTACACTAACACCTGTAGACTAAATGATATGCTATTGAATTATCAATGGGTTGCAGAAAACATCAAGGAGATTAAGAAATTCTTAGAGGTAAATGAGAACAATGATACAACATACCAAAATCTCTGCAACACCCTAAAGGCAGTACTAAGATTAAAGTTCATTTCATTGAGCTCATTCCTTCAAAAAAGAAAAAGTCAACAAATAAATGAACTAACATTACATCTCAAAGCCCTAGAAAAACAAGAACAAACCAACCCCAAAAGAAGTAGAAGACAGGAAATAATTAAAATCAGAGCTGAAATTAATGAAATTGAAACTAAAAAAAATTGAAAAAATTGACAGAACAAAAAGTTGGTTCTTTGAAAAAATAAATAAAATTGATAGACTTTTAGCTATGCTAACAAAGAAAAGAAGAGAGAAAACACAAATTACCAATATCTACGATGCAAAAGGAAATATCACTACGGACACTACAGAAATACAGAAGATAATTAGAAATTATTTTGAAAATTTATTCTCCAATAAAATAGAAAATAACGAAGGCATCAACAAATTTCTAGAGACATATGATGTGTCCAAACAAAATCAGGATGATATACAAAATTTAAATAGGTCAATTTCCAGCAAAGTAATAGAGGATGCCATAAAAAACATACCAACCAAGAAAAGCCCAGGACCAGATGGATACACAGCTGAGTTCCACAAGACTGTTAAAGAAGAACTAACACCAATACTTCTCAAAGTATTTCATGAAATAGAAAAATAGGGAACACTCCCAGCCTCATTCTATGAGGCCAATATCACCCTGATTCCAAAACCAGAACTATTTCATAAAATAGAAAAATAGGGAACACTCCCAGCCTCATTCTATGAGGCCAATATCACCCTGATTCCAAAACCAGACAGAGACAAATCAAAGAAAGAAAACTTCAGACCAATATCTCTAATGAATATAGATGCAAAAATTCTCAAAAAAATTCTGGCAAATTGAATACAAAAATACATCAAGAAATAGTGCATCACGATCAAGTGGGCTTCATTCCAGGGATGCAAGGTTGGTTCAATATAAGGAAATCAATAAATGTAATTCATCACATCAACAGGCTCACAGATAAAAATCACATGATCATCTCAATAGACGCAGAGAAAGGATTTGACAAAATAAAACATCCCTTCATGTTCAAAATGCTGGAAAAAATAGGGATAACCGGAACATACCTCAACATCATAAAGGCCATCTATGCTAAGCCCCAAACCAACATCATCCTAAATGGAGAAAAATTGAAAGCATTCCTTCTAAAAACTGGAACAAGACAAGGATGCCCTCTTTCACCACTCCTATTTAACATAGTTCTTGAAGCCCTAGCCAGAGGAATTAGACAGACAAAAGAAATTAAAAGGATACGGATAGGAAAAGAAGAACTAAAATTATCACTATTTGCAGATGATATGATTCAATACATAGAAGATCCAAAAAATTACACCAGAAATCTTCTAAATCTAATAAATGAATTCAACAATGTAGCTGGATATAAAATCAAAACCCATAAATCAAAGGCATTTCTGTACATGAACAACAAATCCTCAGAAAGAGAAACTAGGAAATCCACCCCATTTACTATAGCCTCAAAAAATAAAATAAAATAAAATATTTGGGAATCAACTTAACAAAAGAAGTGAAAGACCTCTACAATGAAAACTACAGCACACTAAAGAAATAAATTAATGATGATCTTAGAAAATGGAAAGATGTACCTTGTTCATGGATAGGTAGAACTAATATTGTCAAAATGACCATTCTCCCCAAAGCACTATACAGATTCAATGCAATACCAATCAAAATCCCGATATCATTCCTCATAGAAATAGAAAAAGCAATCATGAAATTCATCTGGAAAAATAAGAGACCTAGAATAACCAAAGTGATTCTTAGCAAGAAGAATGAAGCAGGTGGCATTACTATTCCAGACCTTAAATTGTACTACAAAGCAATAGTAACAAAAACAGCATGGTATTGGCATCAAAATAGACCAGTTGACGAATGGTACAGAATAGAAGACTCAGAGACGAACCCACACACCTACAGTTATCTTATATTACACAAAGGTGTCCAAATCGTTCACTGGAGAAAAGACAGCCTCTTCAACGAGTGGTGTTGGGAAAACTGGAAATCCTCATGTAATAAAATAAAATTAAACTTCTTTCTTTCACCATGCACAAAATTTAACTCAAAGTGGATCAAGGACCTAGGAATTAAACCAGATACCTTGCACTTAATAGAAGAAAAAGTAGGCCCAAATCTCCATCAAGTTGGTTTAGGCTCCAACTTCCTCAATAATATACCTAAAATCAAGAATCAATAAATGGAATGGATTCAAACTAAAGCTTCTTCTCATCAAAAGAAACAATCAGTGTGGTGAATAGAGGACCTACAGAATGGGAGCAAATCTTTACCACAAGCACATCAGATAGAACAGTAACCTCAAGGATTTTTAAAGCTCTTAAAAGCTTTAACACCAAAAAACAAACAAATAAACAAACAAACAAACAAAAAAACCAAATAACTCAATCAATAAATGGGCCAAGAAATTAAGCAGACACTTCTCAGAAGATGATATACAAACAATCAACAAATATATGAAAAAATGTTCAACATCTCTAGCAATTAGAGAAATGCAAATCAAAACAACTCTAAGATTTCATCTTGCTCAAGTCAGAATGGCAGCTATCAAAAAAACAAACAAGGAATCTCCATACTGCTTTCGATATTGGCTGCACCATTTTGCAGTCCCACCAACAATGTATGAGCATGCCTTTTTCTCCACATCCTTGCCAACATTTATTGTTGTTTGTGTTCTTTTTTTTTCTTCAAATTTATTTTTTATTCTAAGTTGTTAGAAATGACAGCAGAATGTATTACATTTCATATTATACTTGTAGAGCACATTTATACATATTTCTTGTTGTATACAAAGTATACATGCACTTAGGGTAATGATATCCATCTCATTCTATCATCTTTTTTTTCTTGACCCTTTTGCCCCCTCCCTTCCTCTCCCTCCCCATTGGCCATTCTATGACCCAGCTATCCCACTCCTCAGTCTATACCCAAAGGACTTAAAAACAGCATACTACAGGGACACATCCACATCAATGTTTATAGCAGCACAATTCACAATAGCTAAACTGTGGAACCAACCTAGATGCCCTTCAGTAGATTAATGGATAAGGAAAATATGGTATATATACACAATGGAGTATTACTCAGCAATAAGAGAGAATAAAATCATGGCATTTGCAGGTAAATGGATGGAATTGGAGAATATAATGCTAAGTGAAGTTATCCAATCCCCAAAAGCCAAATGCCAAATGTTTTTTTTTTTTTTTTTTCTGATATAAGGAGGCCAATTCACAGTGGGGTTAGGATGGGGAGCATAGGAGTATTAGAGGAACACTAGAATGACCAATGCAGAGGGAGGGGTTGGGAGGGGGCAAAAGGGTGAAGGGAAAAAATATGGTAGAATGAGATGGATATCATTACCCTATGTGCATATATGAAGTCATGAATGGTGTGAATATACTTTGCATACAACCAGAGATATGTAAAAATGTGCTCTATGAGTATAATGTGAAATGTAATACATTTTCCTGTTATTCCTAACAACTTAGAATAAAAAATAAATTTGAAAAAAGAAAAAAATCAAACAACAATAAATGCTGGCGAGGATGTGGGGGAAATGGCACACTCTTACATTGCTGGTGGAACTGCAGATTGGTGAAGCCAATCTGGAAAGTAGTATGGAGATTCCTTGGAAAACTGGGAATGGAACCACCATTTGACCCAGCTATCCCACTTCTTGACCTATTCCCAAAGGACTTAAAAACAGCTTACTACAGGGACACGGCCACATCAATGTTTATAGCAGCACAATTCACAATAGCTAGATTGTGTAACCAACCCCAATGCCCATCAGTAGATGAATTGATAGGGAAACTTTGGTACATATACACAATGGAACACTACTCAGCACTAAAAGAGAATAAAGTCATGGCATTTGCAGGTAAATGGATGGAGTTGGAGAAAATAATGCTAAGTGAAGTTAGCCAATCCCAAAAAAACAAAGGTCGAATGATCTCTTTGATATGAAGATTTTAAGTTATAAAGGCAAGAGAGAGGGAATGAGAGGAATGAAAGAGCTTTAAATAGAAAAAAGAGGGGGGATGGAGGGGTTTGGGGGATGGGGATAGGAATAATAGCAGACTGAGTTATCCATGATTACCCTAAATACATGTATGAAGAAACAATTTTTGTAAAAATACTGTATATTAAATCAGCAACTAGAAAAATTGTGCTTTTTATATGTAATATGAAATGAAATGTACTCTGCAAACATGTATAACAAATTAGAATAATAAAAAAATTTTTAAAAATATTACATTGTGCAACATCCCATTAATGCTTCCCAATAAATTCTAAATCTAAAAAACTCAAAGTTAATAAACAAACTCTATATCAGCTGTGAAAAATAATATATATTTATATATATCATATACATATATAAATAAAAACATATATATGTATACATACATGTATATATATATATATATATTTGTTTTTTTTTTTTTAAAGAGTGCCTTTTAGTTTCTTCGGCAGTGTGATGTGTAGAGACCTATAGATGGAGTCATTTTTTAATTGGAAGACAATGGAAGCTAGACATAATTGTATCTTTAGCCTGATGTGCTGTTTCTTAGCAAAAGTTTTTAAAACATAAACTAAAAAAAAAGAAAAAGAAAATCCTAGAAAAGTTATATCAACATTTTCCAACTTGTGTACTACAGACTATAAGTTTAATTTTTTATAATTGTTATGCTTTATTAGTGTAATAGTTTTAAATAATATTAGGGTTCATTTTGACATAATCATACATGTATGGAAACAATTTGAGAACAAAATAAGGAAACCGGGTTTGGGTTCCATGAAAATAAAAGATTTATGGAGCAGAGGAAATGGATTTAGAGGAAGGGAGGGAGGACAGGAAAAATGAGGAATTGCAGAATTAAATTGGTCAAATTATTCTATGTACATATATGAATATACCACAGTGAATTTTACTTTTATATATATCTATACAGCACTAATTAAAATTTTAAAAACTATAAGTTAATTTTTAAAGGTGTGTCAGGGGAAGAATGTGGTATACTCAAAGAAATTTTAGGAATTTTTACATATTTCCTATGTAAGTAAATATTTACAATATTAATTTGAATAATTTTATTTTTTTTTTAATTTCAAACATTTATATCTTTACCTTAAGGAAATGTTTATCAAGTATTCACTGTATTTCAGGCATTATTGCAAATTGCTGAAGATGGAATGGTGAAAAGACAGATACAGTGCCTTTCTCATGGATGAGTAAACATACAAGTTGATGAATGCGTAAATAAATAAGGAAATTGTAGATAATAGTAAATAATTTGTACTAAACAAAACAGGAGGAGTGAGACTGAGTGTGGCAGAAGAATGAGGTAGAATCACTTTAGATGAAATCATCAGGGAAGAGCTTTGATCTGAAACCTATAGTCTTGTTCCATTGTTAAAAATAAGGGGAAGATATAAACATTGAAATAAAAGAAATTGGCAATGCTCTAAGGCAAGGAATAATTTAGTGTGTTCAAAAACAACAAAAGAGCCAGTCTTTCTGGAACTAGTTAATATAAGGGAAAGAATGGTACCAGATGATATTGAAAAGAAAGATAGAGGCCAGTTCATGTAGGGCCTTATAAACTTTGATAGGGACTAAATGGTTTTGAGCAGGAAAGTGGCTTAATTCCACTTATATCAAGACTTTGAGAAGTCCTGCCTAAAGAAATCTGCTTAGCATTTTTAATCCAGTAGTTCCCAAGGACATTTGATCACTAAAGACTTTTATCCATATAGAATACATACTTACATCTTGCATAATAGTATCTCATAGCATACCAATTTAGGAAATATCTGATGAAATAAATTTGTGGGTAAAATATCAACTTTGCATTAATATGGGATATATGGTGAGATATTGAAAATATAGATGAATATAGGCAGACAAATGAAGCAAACAAATACAAACCTATATGCCCTAGTTTTAGACTGAGTACTGAGTAGATCATAGGATTAGACTGGGTTTAGAAATGAGGAAATTATTACATTAATATGAAATAATCATATTTTCTGCTCTCAAACACTGTCTCTGGTTATTCTCAAGAAGATTTCTATTTTACCTAGTATTCTCTCCAACCTTTGATCATAGAGGGACCTGTGGAGGAAACTGTTAGATGAAGACCTATCTTTGTGTAGTTCACTTAAAAAAATAATCAGTACTGCACTGTTATTTATTGCAATATGCACTTTTAAGAAAAGGAAAAGAAAGATAGGGAAGTAAATAAGAAAAGATGCATGAGCAATAGTTTGGATAAAGAGGATATTCAAGTTGAATCTATGGAGATCACAACATTATGGATATTCCCATAAACAATGTTATTTTTTTCCTTTTGGGATATCCAAATAATGAAAACAACATGCCCTTGAGCAAAAGAAGGAGGAATCGATGGGGCAAAGCCTCGATGATCAGTTAAAAGGCCTAATTCAGACATGGATTCCAGGACCAGTACTACTATTTACTAGCTTCAATTAGTATGGCTCTTGGCACTGAGAATTCTGGGACTAATGGAGAGAGAAAATATTTGAAATGCCTCTGGATTTGGAAGTCAGAGGAGATGAGAGGGAAAAAATTTAAAGGGGAGACCAAGAGAAGGAATGCAGTTTCCAAAGAACTAAGATGGGAGGGCTAGGTCTAGTTCACTGGTAGAGCACTTGTGTAACATGCAAAAGACCCTAGGTTTGATCCTCAGCATCATAAAAAACAATGAGACAAGAATATATAAAATGCTATTCTCCATCTTATCACCTAGCCAAATGAAATCCTTTAAGAGGCTGAAATAGTCATCACCCACAGAATCCCCTTAAGAAACTGAGAAATGGGCCTATTACCTATTGTAACCTTTCCTTGGATGTAGCATCCAAGAATTTCTCTCAGCCCTTCTTGGCCATTTTTCCATTTTGAGCCTGCATCCTTCCTAAGGTAATGGGTTCCATATGTTTACCACCTGCTGGATAAAATGGTATTTTTACTTTATAGCTTTCAAGCTACTACCTCTAGTTCCACGTAATAGTACTTGTGTTTGATGAGTTCTAAGGACTCTAAAGATATCCCCCAAATAACCCAATGACAAGTGGACATGACAATTTTTCTCCTCAGTATCTTGGCTAATATAACTGCATTTGGTCTTCAAGGGATTCAGAATCAGAAGAAACACTCTAGTCTCATGACTTGTTCTAACTTGCCTTGTCACTTGAAATCCCTCTGATTAAGATTTTTATACTAGGTAAAGGCAGCCCATTAAATGCAAGCCCATTTTAGCCGCCCATTAAAATACAAGAATGTCATACCTGAAGCCAAAAACAACCACTTAACACCTTGATTTACTTTTTTTTTCCACATTAGATTCTGTGAACCTGGAACCATGTTAGTTTGGATTTGGAAAGAGTATATAGGGGAAGCCACACATCACTGAAGATCTGTTTCCCTGTATGGAGTATCACAAGAGTCAGTATGGCAGCCCTGTACATATGCAGAGGAAAAAAGAATGCATGACGAAGGACATCAAACAACACCAATTCAACAAAATTAAAATTTTTTAACATTTATTTTTTAGTTGTAGGTAGACACAATACTCTTTTATTTTATTTTTATGAGGTGCTGAGGATTGAACCCAGTGCCTCATGCATGCTAGGCAAGCGTAGAGACCTCTGAGCCACAACCCCAGTGCCAAAATTTAAATTTTTACCTCCTCCACTATGGAATTTTCTGTCGCTTCATTGTCTCACACTGTCTGTTCATGAAATGAAGCTATTTTAATTCTCTTCACAAATAACTGATTTAAATGGTTCACTAATGGTAAATAATAAAAAGTAATGTTTCATTGGACAGATCATCTCCCTGAGAACTTTATTTGGCCTTTGAGTGTTTTCAAGTCAATCTTATTTATGTGGAGATTTTAATTGACTCCATGAAGCCCTCAGTTTGGCCTCTTTGACTCTATCCTCCCTGAATCTGTCAGTAAAATAGCAATATATCATTTTGCCCAAGACCTACATCTTGCTAATGACACTGGTCCAGTACAAATTGAGTTCAAAGATAATCAGTATTCAGGTAATGACTCTGTTAATAGAACACTATGTTTTCCATTAAACTTAACAAACAGTTCTTGAGCATCTACTAATCAGGGCTATAGAACACATGAGTATAAATTTAAAAATAAATCTCCATCTTCAAGAAACAAATGAAAAAAATATGAATTCTTTCTCCTATACATCATTCAATATTTATTTATCACATTATAGTTTACTATCTACTATGTGAGAAACTGTGCTAGGAATTGAGTAGGTGATGGAAAACATCCCTTGCCCTCAGTGAGCTTTTTGTATCTCACAGACATTTGTAGTTTATTTTGATATGATGCTCAGCTCTTCTTAGTTTACCTATCATAAAAGCTATTTATTTAATTATTTATCTTATGTATATCTTACGAAATGCATCTATGGAGTACATGATATTTAACATAAGGTTAAAAAGATTTCATCAAACAAGCATGAACAAGAGGACATTTGAGTTATGAAAAAAGAGCATGACTAGAGTGATGGATTTGTCTGAGAGATACAAGTAGACAAGTTTGGCAGAACAATATAGTTTATGAGGTGAATAAAAATGTAAAGCTGAAAAATTGGAATCAATAGAAATCTGCTATAGTTTGGATCTAGAATGTCTTCCAAAAGTCCATGTGTTAAAGGCTTGGTGGTGGGGCTGGGGTTGTGGCTCAGTGGTAGAGCTCTTGCCTAGCATGTGTGCGGCCGGGATTCGATCCTCAGCACCATGTAAAAATAAAGGCATTGTGTACAACTAAACAAATAAATAAATATTTTTTTAAAAAAAAAAGGCTTGGTGGCCAGGTTGATGTTATTAGGAAGTGGTAGATCCTTTCAGAGATTGGGTTTAGTGGGATGTACTGAGGTCATTGGAGGCATGCACTTGAAGATGATTTGGGGACTCCAGTCTTTTCCTCATCTTCTCTTTTGCTTTCTGGCCATGAAGTAAGTTTGCTCTGCCATCAGATCCTGCCATAATATGCTGCTTCACTGTAGGCCTAAAGCAATGAACCACCAATTGTAGCTGCAACCTACAAAACTGAAAACCAAAATAAACCTTTTCTCTTAATAAGTTGATTATTTTGTTTTAGTAATATAAAGCTGACTATCACAATACCAATGAGAGCCCTGAGTTCTGGCATAATTAAGAATTCTATACTTAATTCAGTAAACAGGGTTAATTATATACAACCATACATATCTTATAAGTTGAGAATTTTTTGATCAAAGAAATGACATGGCCAAATATAAAGTCCTAGATGATTAATCTGACATCCTGTATATTGAATGACTAGGAGGTGAAAAAAACAGGAGGTAGGAAACATGTTAGGTTTCTGTAATAGTCCAGAGCAAAGGCAATAAGGGCCTAGACTGGAGAATGTCAATGAGAATAGAAAGGAGTGGGTAGGTCTAAAAATAAAATCTTCCTGAATTGGGAAATGAGTAATTTAGGTAGGAGAAATAAAAAAGGATGCCAAAGGTGGGGGGTGGAAGAAAGAATTAATCATATTTTGCACATTAGTTATAAACGAAAGATTTATAAATTTTGTTTCGATTTCTATGGGTTTTCTGGAAAAACTTTCATTTCAAATTGAGTTCAGCAATGTTAAAAAGAAATCAGAAGCCCATATAATCCATTTATCTATGAGTCTGACAAGACAATTTCAATACATGCTTACCGAGCATCTACTATGTCCTAAGCATCCTTCGATACACTGGGGATAAAAAGGCAAAGTAAATTAGCATGGTTCATATATTTAAAAGTTTATACCTTGTATCAGGCATGGTGGTGAATGCCTGTAATCCCTGAAGCTCAGGAGGCTGAGGCAGGAGGATCTCGAGTTCAAAGCCAGCCACAGCAATGGCAAGGTGCTAAGCAAACTTGTCTCTAAATAAAATATAAAATAGGGCTGGGGATGTGGCTCAGTGGTCGAGTGCCTCTGAGTTCAATCCCCAGTACGCCCCCAAAAAAGTTTATACCTTGTGGAGTGGATAGAAAATAATCAAGTGTTATTTATTCAATACATACTCCGTGAGTGCTCACTTTATGTCAGACTCTGTTATAGGTTTTGGGAATACAATAATGAGCAAAGCAGGCAAAATTCCCTTCTCTCATGGAGGTTATATTCTAGTTAAGAGACTCACCCACCAAAAGTAAATGAGAGACTGACCCACCAAAAGTAAATGAGATTATTACATGTAATAATAACTGCTATGAAAGAATAGAAGTAGGTAACAAGATAAATTGGCTGGGGTGATACATTTTCCTTTACATAGGGTAGTCATGGAAGGGGTCATTGAGGAGGAAGCCAATCATGCAAATTATATAGAGTAAGAGTACTCTGGGCAGGTGGAAAAGCACATACCAAAGTCTTCAGAAGGAAAAAAAAAAAAAAAAAAAACATGGTAATTTCGAAGGATAGAAATAAAGCCAGTATGGCTGGAATAGAATGAACAAGAAGAGAGATAGGAGGTTTCTATGATGTGGATATGGTTTGTCATCAACAAAACTCACATTTAATTTCAACTCCTTATATAATGGTGTTGGGAAGTAGTGTGATCTTTAAGAGATTATTAGGGCAGAAGGGCTCCACCCTCATGAATGGAGTAAGGTTTTTTTTCCAGAGACTGGATTAGGTATCCTGGGAGTGAGTTGGATATCACAGGACTGAATTAGTTACCAAATTAGTTTGTTTTAAAAGGGAGGGCAACCCACATGTTTAGGTCCTTCTGCATGCCACTATTTCCCCTTCTACTTTTCTGCCATGAGTTGCACAGCACATGGTCCTTACCAGAAGCCAATTGGATGCTGGCTCCATGCTTTCGTACCTCTAAAACTGTGAGCAAACTAAACCTCCTTTCTTTATAAATTCTCCACCCTCAGGTATTTTGTTAAAGCAATATAAACTGGTCTAAGGGACATAGTCAAGGACATGGAAAGTTCCATATACATTGGTAAAGAATTTCATTTCACCCGGCATTTATCAAGGGTTTTAAGAAGCAAGTGACAGGATTTAATTTATATTTTAAAAGGATAAATCCGGCCAGGCATGGTGGTGCATGCCTGTAATCCCAGAGGCTTGGGAGGCTGATGCAGGAGGATCATGAGTTCAAAGCCAGTCTTAGCCCTAATCAACTTAGTGATACCCTATCTCAAAATAAAATATTAAAAAGGACTGGGGATGTGGCTCAGTGGTTAAATGCCCCTGGATCCATTCCCTGGTGGGAAAAAAAAGACTATGGCTGCTTTGTGAGAATAGACTCTGGAAGGACAAGAATAAACAGGTAGACCTATTAGGAGGCTATAAATATGTATGTACATTATTGTGTATCTTGCCTTTTATGGAAAAACAGTGTTTCACTTTGCAAAAACAAAAAGAGAAAACCTATAGTATAAAGACTTACCTATCACTTGTCAGTTTTTTTTTTCCATTATAGAGCAATAAAACCATACTTCATAGTAAGTGATGTGAAATTATATCAATTTTCAGCTATTTAGGCAATTATTCCCTTCAACAAGTATTTATTGAGTGGTCTTAAGTGCTTTGCACAGTGCTGCACCCTAGGGATACAACTGTAAGTTTAAAAAAAAGTAATCCTTTCCTTCATGGGGTTTTTGATCTTCTGTGGAAGTCAAAAATCTAAGAAATGTACACACAATCACAAACTATGATAAATTCTATTAAGAGAAAACAGACTGTTCTATGAGGATTTTCTATCATGAATATTTTACAATGAGCATACATGGTCATCTACATTGCCATATAAGATTATGACACAAGTAAAAGGGAGAAATCCAGATAGGAAAGTGCAGGAGCCCTGTTTGGGGAAAATGCAGGAGCCCTGTTTGGGGAGATAGCTAAGATTGCGGTTGTCTATAGTCAACTGCAATCTTAGCTATCTCCCCAAACAGGGCTCCTGCAGGAAAGATGGCAAGTTATATTTCCAATCTATTAGCACAACTTCATGGTCAATTGTTAATTATAACTGCATTCCCAACATGAGGGAAATAAATTAATTGTAACTAACTGCATGAAAATAGGAGAGTTATCCCACAAAAGGAAATAAAACAATGTCATACAAAATCTGTTTGGTACATGGCATAGAACTGGATGAGACCTGGAAAGAAACACTGATCAAGTAAGAACTTTGCCATAAAATATTTGTAGTGTCATCTCCTTTAAGAGCCTTTCCTGATTGTCTCCACTGTGCCAAGACTGAATAAGGCATTTTTCTCTGGAGTCACGTAGCACCTGCTTTTCATTCTATGCTCTTCATTCTATGATTCAATTCTACAGTCATTGCATTTTAACTTGTCTTTCTTCCCTAACTAGACAATAACCCCCACAAGGCCAGTGAAATCAGTCAGCTTGTTCACTGGGATATCAGCATATTTCAAATAGAAATAGCATATTATGGGCACTTAATAAAAGTTTCATGAATCAACAATATAAGGTAAAAAGTAAGAAGTACCACAAGTAACATAGATAAGCTGCTACAGTTATTTATTGGAGGGAAAGGACACTTCCAACTGAGATGAATCAGAGAAAGGTTAGTGCTCATCTATGAAGGTCAGACAAGATTGTATGAGCATGAGGAAAAATTTGCCAAGTTTGTATGAAAAAAAAGGCATAGAAATGGAAAAATGTCAGTCATGCTTATTAAATTAAAATGATCACAGTAAATATGATAAAAAGAGAATATTAGAGGAAGGGAAAGAAGGGAGGCTGGAAAGGTAGCTTAGGGCTGAAGTGTGAAGGGCCTCAACTGTCAGATTCAGAGATTTGATCATCTGACACCTGGTCCATTCTTCTACAACATACAAAATTTGAAACCAGGATCTGTATTCTAGTCCTACTATGCCATTTATCAGGTATGCAACTTAAGGAAAATTATTAAACTTTGGTGGTCTCAGCCTGTAAATTATTGATATAACATAGAAATGTGAACTACAGCAATGGAAAATGGAAAGAAAGTGAGTTCATTCTTTCATCTATCAAATTTGAGGGTCTCATATGACATCAAAGTAGAAACATCTCATGAGCATTAGAAATAGATCATTTAAAATAAGTATAGGTTATTAGAAATGTAATATTTTTTTAGATCTGTTGCCCAGTGTGGTGAATATAGCTATATAGCTAAGTACTGTACATTTCAATGTCATTGGGAGGGTAGATCTTGAATGTCCTCAGAAGATATCAAATATTTGAAGTAATGGATGGGTTGGTTTATTTGATTTAGTCATTTAACATTACTTTAGAAATCACAGTATCACATTGAATCCTATAAAATGTATAGTTGTTATTTCTCAATATATAATAAAAAATAAAATTCAGGCTTGCTGATATACACCTGTAATACCAGCCTGTAATATCCCAATTTGAGAGGCTAAGGCAGAAGGATCACAAGTTCCAGACCAGACTTGTCAGCTTAAAGGGGCCTTTTATTTTATCAAAATAAAAAAATAAAAAAGCTGGTGATATACTCAGTAATAGAATGTTTGCTTAGCATGTGTGAGGCCCTGAATTTAATCCCCAGGCACAGGAAGAAAGGAAGGAAGGAAGGAAGGAAGGAAGGAAGGAAGAAAGGAAGGAAGGAATGAAGGAAGGAAGGAAGGAAGGGAGGGAGGGAGGGAGGGAGGAGGGAGGGAAGAGAGAAGAAGAGAAGAGGAAAGGATAGGAAAAGGGAGGAGAAATGAAAGAAGGGGAAAGGAAAGGAGAAGTGGTAGGGGTATAAATATTGATTTGGAAGTCATAAAGATGATACAGATGTTGAACCCATAACTTTTAGATAAATAGATACAGTATTCATAGTTGATTTCTGGAAAATAATTATATTGAAAAATGCTTTTGATCAGTTTAGATCAAATTTAAGAAATATATGTGAATAACAAAAAACTCAGGCTTTCCTTTCACTATGAACATTCTGCTCCCAGATCCTCTTGTAGACATGGAAATACCAGCTTCTCAAACTAATTCTAGATATATGCAATTTTTAACTACCCAAACCTGTACTGCTTCTCATCCCAGAAGCTAAAAATCTCTAGTGAGAGAAGTAACTAGACTATAGATACAGTTCTAATTTTTATCATTGTCATCTGAAGTTAATTTGTGTTTTTCTAAATTCCTTTGTTAGTTATTTGAGTTTAAGAAAAACTTCTGAAAAAAGTAACAATATTCTCCCCATGACTTCATTTATATTAGAGAGTTCATCTGATCAGAAGTGTGTAAATAAAGTTGGAACTTTCAGATAGCCCTACTCCTCATTTTATGCTCTAAATAGGAGGAATACTATGATATAAATTTAAAGATTCACCATCAAATCATCTAGTCTATCTTTCTACTTCTGGGGTGGGAAAGGGGGTGATAACTAATAATCCACAGACATTGTGTGAACCCCTGCTTCATTTTACTGGGATCCTGATTCCCTGCTGCTGCTGGATTAAGGGTTGAATTTTGTCTCTGTATTTTGAGCTACAACCTGGAGATATGCTTCAAAACTGAAAGATTTTTCTAATTACAGTCTTTCCTCCTATATGACTCAGGTTATCACTCCTATACTACTGCCAAGTACCACACATAAAATCATCCTTGGACAATAATGTTGATCATTGATGGAGCCAAATTACACCAAACCAGATCACTTTGGACTTTGGGTCCTCTCCCACATGGTACAATACTATATATAGGTGTGTTGGTCATCTTGGGCCTTGTCATATCACAATTTTCTATTTTCCCATTTGTCTGGGCTTCTAAAGTACCATGCATACCTAGCAGTTGAGCTACTAAATATTTGGCAACAAATGTGCAGATGGCTCAACACAAATTCATTTCTTTCTATTGGAAGAACAATGCAAAACATACGCTACCAGTATTCTCCACAGTGATAAAGCTAAGCCAAAATGCATTTCAATTGAATAGTCAGTAGTAGATCAATAATACCAACTTTAGAGAGAACCCTACAATAAGGCACTTTAGCCTTCACACACATACATCACACACACACACACACACACACACACACACACACACAAATACACACAAACTTGGAAAAGAATTATTAAGAAACAGCACATAGTATATAAGAATAAATAAACTCATTTTCAAGAAACTGACCTTTTTGAAGACCAGCAGAATTAGACTTTAATCTGATGACTGTATTAATATATGTAAAACAAGGATATGTCTATAAGAAGGGTAAATTGGGCAGATAGGCACAGGAAAAATTATAGTCAATGGATAAATATTGACCTTTGGCAGTACACATCCAAGCACTTTTTAGGGAAAAGAACACAGAAACCAAAGGATTTTGTATTCTGATTCCATTGTCTCTGCAGTGGTTATAAATATAGGAAATTTGAGACAATGAACATCAATGGGTAGTATACTCATTAGAAATGCCTCCCTTTATTTGACATGTGTCAGTCTATCTTAATTTCATATCATTAAATATTCATTTTACCAAACTCCCTTGAACTGATTCAAATATCAAATTTCATGGTTAAGTCACTTGCTTAAGGTCATACAGTTTTGGCTTAGCTTTCCATATCCATTTACCTATAAGGAAAAGTCATGTTGGTTATACATTCCTAATTCTGGTAAAACGTATTTTTCATAGTGATTTAATACACTGGTATTCTGATTATGATTTGACTTCCCATGTACGTTATCCTGAACACAGAAAATTTCTGGTTATACCAAAACATGTTTTGGTCTGTCTAGCAATTACATTCTTCAGGATTCATTAATACGGTGTTGGCCTAATGTTTATACATTAGTCTCATGAGAATAATTACTAAGCATCTGCCTCTTAGTGATGCATCCACTATCAGTGTACTGACAATACCAAATGTCTAAGCAAACAGGCTTAATGTTACATCTTAAATCAAAGTACAAGACCCATCTTATTGAACGTTTCATTGTGACTTATTTGGGAGACATTCAAATGTACCTAGGCAAGGTATCAGGCATTCCCAATGTCATTTGTGATTACTAGTAAACATTTTGTTGAGTCTCCATAATTGCTCAAAATATTATTTGATATTTTTAAGTGCATGCATTGAGTACCATGTCACGAGTCTTACAGAAATTATTTCTAATATTTAAGTAACTATTTTATATATTATTATAATTCTCCCCAATTACAAATGAGTAAAATGAGGCTCAGGAATGTTAAGTAATTTGCTTCAAGTCCCAAAGAAGGTAAATGGAAGAACCTTGGTTTGATCCCTGTTCTTTAAAAACTATTATAATTGTTTCATGTCACCAATGCTTCTTTAGATTTATTCACATCGAGGCTAGTTTATTTGCTCAAAAATATGTTTTGCACTTCAGGGATTCTTTGTCAGTTAATTGTCCTCCTTTCTGAAGTACACCCTTTAGTAGTTCTTTTAGTGAAGGTTTAATAGAGTTAAACTTTTAAGTTGTCATTTATTTGAAAATTTCTTTGTTTTATTCACACTATTTTTATTGGTTAGAATTAGCTTCATCTACAAGTGAAAAAACAGAATAAACAAAATGAAGTATAGTTTCCTCTTACTTCAATATAGGAAATCAAGGACCAGTATGGTGAATCCACAACCATCAAGAACCAGATTCCAGATCTATTTGTTGCTCTATAATTCTCAGTGTCAATATCAAAATGTCTACTACACTCCAGCCCTCACAGGGGTTTGACAACCTTCTTTCCCTGCCCATATTCTTACTGGATGGAATTTGGACATGACATAAATTCTCATATGGAACATCTGACAGCAAATGACAGCAAATTCTAGAACTTTTATGATATAGCTTTTCACTTGTACATTCTGGAATATGAATAGAGTTTAAATTCAAACTCCAAAGCTACATGCAGATAGGACTGTAATTCTAAATTCATAGGAAAGACATTATCTCTGCCAAGAACACAGGCTGAGACAGACTCTTTTGCCATATTCCTCTGTGAAGGAAAAGAGTTTTCATGGTGTATGAAGCACTTAATGATACCAATTTAACATGGAGGTCTCAACTCCCATACCATGCATGAGTGATAAAACTCAAGTCTTGGTTACAAACATCAAAACTTTCAACATATCCAGGGAAATCACAGTGTTAGATCACAGGCATCAGTCTGAATTATAGTTCCCCTTTATTTTGGGTGCATGGAAATGTCCTTTCTATTTCAGAAACTCAAATATGCCTTGAAATTCTGAGTGTTCTACTGAATGCACTGTTAGATTTTGGCTCTTAAATATCTCCCAAAGGCTAATGTGTTGAAGGCTTGGTCCCCAATATAGCAATATTCAGAGGTGAGGCTTTGGGGAAGTGATTGGACCATGAGTGCTCTGATCTCATGGATGCTTAATCCATTGTAGGTTCATAATTGAATGGGCTTATTAGAAGATGGTGGAAACTGTAGGAGGTGGAGTTTAATTGAAGGAAATAGGTCACTGTGAGTGTGTCCTCAAAGGGTATAACTTGTCCGCAGCCCCTTTCTCTTTCTCTCTCTTTCTCCATCACCATGAGGTGAGCAGCTCTGCTCTACCACATACTGCCTCCCATGATGTACTGCCTCATCAAAGGTCCAAAGCAAATAGGGTCAAGTAACCATGAACTAAAACATCTGAAACCATAAGCCAGACTCTTTCCTCCCTTAAGGTTTTTTTTTTTTTTTTTTTTTTTTTTTTTTTTTTTTTGTGTGTGTGTGTGTGTGTGTGTGTGTGTATTTTGTCACAATAATAAAAAGTTAACACAGCATACTCCATGGGTTCAGGCATTTGTAATCATTTAGTTCACATCTGTAGCACCTAAAACACTGACACATAGGAAAAGTGTTCAATAATATCTGGTAAGCGAATAAATTAATTTTATGCTGAATTTTTAGTGATTTTAGTTGGAATTGGAATGGGAATTTTCATATTATCTAGTCTAAAATATTACTAGAAAGAAAAGTCAAATCCATGTCCCTTTCACTATGTTATGCTAATGCTGATGGTTACACTTACAGTGAGATTTCAGCATATATTTTTGCAAAGTTGATCTATGGCAACTATTCCTAGTGAAGGCAGGTGGGGAAAAATATCCACAGAGAAAAAAATCCTCTGCAGTATCATTATAACTACCACAATGTATTTAGAAATTGGATTTTCTAACTGCATAGGTGCAGTGCAACCAGATTATGCATAGAGATAAATTCTAATTCAGCACTAGCTGAAAACTAAGAGACCATCAGAAGTTTCCTTGGAAAGTTATCTAGATATAACACTCTCTCATCAACAGAGTTCCATACATCACCCATGAGTAATAGCAGTGTCATTTTCTGCACACTTTCTATGTGCCAGGTACTCTTGCAAATGCTTTACACTTACTAACTTATTTACAGATGAAGAAACTGAATCATAGAAAGGTTAAGTAGTTTGCCAAAGGTCACACAGATAATAGCAGAGCTGGGGTTTCTCCAAGCAGACTGGCTTCAAAGCTCGTAGGTTTAACAAATATGCTATACTACCCCATATTTATTTGCTTTATTTATTCCTATCCTCAGTCCTATTCTAATAAGAATATTAATGCTCAAATGGGAAAATATAACTATAGGGTTAAATAGTTTTATTCTTTCTGCAAAAAGTCAAAAGTTAGTCTGTAGTATCATCTGCCACTGGCATTGCCACAATAGGGTTTGTCAGAGCAACTGAAGAGGTATGAATAGTGGTTAAAGCACTTTTTTGCCATTTTGCTCACTGGATCTTTCAATTTTCTATTGAGGATATCACAAGGAGAAGTAAAGGGAAGAGTATCACATTAGCTCTTTAAAATGGGAAAGAGAATACAGTGAGCACATATATAGTATCTATCAATGAAAGGCCTCACTCAAAAAATAGAGAGAAAATCTGTTTCTTAATACAGGATTCTTGGTGTTCTTCACTTAGGAAAATGATTTAGTCTGATACCCATCAGTGAATATTAGGTTGGCTTCAACTGGCAGCTGCAAAGGAAAATTTAGAGAACAAATAAAGTTAGAAAAATCAGTAAAATATCCAGGTAACAAAACAACCTTGCTCTGAGTTTACTAAAACAAATCAATGGAACTGTTTAAGGATGTTGAGTATGATGCATAAATAATGCAAATTGGTTCAACTTTATTATTTTTTTCTGTGCTGTTTTCCTAATGATTTACCTTTTAGCTTGCACACTCACACTGCTATATGAGGGTGCATTTCAGCAGTCAATTCTATAGTAATTATAGATATTAAGGATTCAGCACATTGAGGAAATAGTTCAGTGAGAGAGGCTACATGTGACACAATTAGAAGATTCTATATATAAAAATTGGTTACATTTTTATAAATTATATGTGATATGAAAGAAATGGACAAGTAGTGAAAGACAGAGACGTTGCTTGCAGAGAAAGGGAAAGGCTAATAACAAACATTTACAATGTTCCAGGTATTGGATTTATTATATTAATACTCATTTATTGTATCTAATATACACAAAAGTCTGAGATGTATTTGCTTTTACTATCCCCATTTTACAGGTGAAGAAACTGAGATACAGAACAGTAAATTTATTTTCCTAAGGTGATAGTACAGAAAAGTGCTAGTGCTGGTACTTTATCTCTGATAATATGGGTGTATAGTGTGATCTCAGCCATTCTACTATACTGTCTCTCATAATAAAAAGTGAACTATTAAAAATAATTCAACAAACTTTTAGTGAGTTCATCACTGTTATGAATGCTGAGAGTGTAAGGAGAAGTATAAGATTGAAGAAAAGAGGTGCTAATGATTTCCAGGTTATCTTGGAAATTACAGGGTTTCAAGATGATCTCAATACAAGCTTCTAAGAAGGTCACAGGGAAATTGGAAAATGGAATTCACTGCATCCTTTAGTAAGCCTTCCTTGGACTTTGCTTCAAGAGAAAGACTTCATCTTGATGACAAGATTATGTGCAATAAATGTAGCCATAAAAAGAATCTCTGTGTAGGCTCCAAAGTCCTTAAGATCCCCATGAAAATTCTCATGTTTGAGTAGCACTTTATACCACTGTATTGCATTTTATTTTCATTCTTAAAATCACTCAAATTATATATATATATATATATATATATATATATATATATATATGAGCATCTAGCATGGTTTCAGATATGAGGCATAACAATGTACAACAAGCAGTTCACAACAATGAAGAATCTATAATTTAGTGAGTATACAAGGAATTCCCAAGAAATTATTATTAGAAAAGTCATTTTATATTAAAATATTTATGCAGTACAAATAGCGAATGCTTAAGAGAGTCAAATAAGAGAGAGAAACTGAGCTGAGTGGTTCAGAGGTTTCACATAGACTTTGAATATGAGCTAGACCTTGAAGGATAGAGGACTTGAAGTGATGGGAAAAGAAAGAAGCAAAGGCATTCCTAGTCTGAAGAAACAGTCTTCCACAGGCCTTATGGACCACTGGTGTAATACAGAGACCTGAGCATCCCTGGAACTATTTCAGATGAGAATCTTTCATCAACTAGTGTGATTTGAGAAGCTAATTTATTAATTAAAGGCACAAATTAAGTCAGAGAATCCAGAAGCTGAAAGCCAGAAATCGAAACAAACATCAGGAACCTGAGTACCTACAGCTACCAAAACCCAAGGCTATGTGTTTTGTGACCAGGCAGACCTGGGATTGAATGCTGTTTTGCCAAGTACTCAGTATATGAGCTTTGTCAAGTTTTCTAACTCTTCTGAGTTCATTTACTTGTCTGTGGTATAAGGATAACAATACCTACCATGCGATGAGTTATAGGAGAATTAAATTAGACCATATATATTAAACCATCTTAATACTATAAAGGTCTAAATGAGTGTCAGTTATTGTTAGCTATTATTACATGTGGTACATGACAAAATTATGGAGAATCTTGGAGTCAGGAAAAGTTTACTATGACTTTCAATGTGAGATATGTGTAGCTGCCTACAGTAGTGAAACAGAATCTTATAGAGCCTAGTTGTTTACTTAAATATACATCTTTAGATTCTAACAAATTCCATGTCCAGATGGCAGTGATTACCACAGGGAAATACATTACTGAGAAGCTGATAAGAATGTGCCACATCCCTCGGTTATGCTGCAACAGTAAAAAGGTTAAAAACCAATTAATCTAGAAAGTTATTTTAGTATTCAGACTATGAGGTGATAAATGATAGCAATAGCAATGGAGAGAAAGGAACAAATTTAAAAGATATTAAGACAGAAGATGAAAAAAGACATGAAACATTTTTATCTTTATTTTTAAATATTTTAAAATGTACATATTCAAGTTATACAAAGTATTGATTTGATATTCAAATAGATTTTGTAGTGATTATCACAATCAAGTTCATTATCAAGTCCATCATCCCCCATGCTGTACACTAGAACCCCAGAACTTGTTCACTTTATATCTGAAAGTTTGTGCCCTTTGATTAACATCTCTGGGTATTAATTACATGCTATTTAATGGTTGAGGAAATGAGTTGGTAGGAAGCAAAGGCAGAATTTCAATCTATTTCTGTTTGACATCAAAGTTTTTACTCTCTTTCCTCTGATCAGATGTGAGGGACAATGGAGAGGAAAGTAGAATAGCTATAAAGATTTTTTAAAAAACTGGAAGTGTGAACAGAGCACAAGTCACCAAGCTGATTAGGTAAACTTAGCTATAAGAGCAGGATGATGAGTTCTGAATTATACTGCATCACATCTTAGTATTTAAAAAGCAGTTTATTTTTTAACTACTGGAAATATCCTTGGCAATTGTCCCCTAAATAAGTCACCTCCTAATTCATTTTGTGACAAACAGACCACACTTATACCCTTTTAATCCCCATCAGTAGTGCTTAGGGTTGATTGCTTAGTAGCAAGGTTGACTGGTTTTGGAGACATTTGGGGGACAAGTTAGGAGAAAAGTTACTATCTTGTACTCTTCATAACTCACCCTATATGTAGCAAATATAATTGTCAATTCAAAATTACTTAATTCAATGCAAAATATCTGGCTGCTGTGATCTGAATTTTGTATCAACCCCCAAAATCCATATATTGGAAATCTATTCCCCAAGGTAATAGTATTAGGAGGTGGGGCCTTTCAGAGAAAGTTGGGTCATGAGTATGGTCACTCATTAAAGAGATTAGTGCCTTCATTAAAAAGACCCCAGAGTGCTCCCTCACACCTTTTGTCACATGAGAAAACAGTAAAGAATGCAGTCTAGGATGTGGAGCCTTACTAGTCACTGAATCTGCTGACACTTTGATCTTGAACTTCCCAACCTCTAAGATAGACTGTGAGAAATACATTTCCTTTTTTTAAGCCACTCAGTTTATGGTATATTTTATAGAACCCAAATGGACAGATACTGAATACTTAATTAATAATACAAATGAATTTTGCAGTTTATCTCCTTGATTTTGTTTGGCTTAAAATAATTCTAAGCCAAGTTATGATAAAGACATAAAGAACATTGTTATATAGTTGTTTTAATTCATATATTTTTATTTTCAGTGATTACTTTTGTTGTATTTTGTTCTTGTCTCATTTTCTGCTCTTAAAGTTCATAAAGCTAGGATGGAAAGGTAAGACAGAATTAAGATTCAAATTATTCATTAGGATACAATTAACCTAAATCAACAGAGCCTAATTAAAGAAAATTATTATGTAGATTCAAAAAAACTATTGAACAAAGGCATTGAGAGAATATTTTCCAGATGTTCACATATAAAATATTAGAATACAGTTATCTCATACTAGACAAAAGCAATGAAAACATACATTGGAGAAAAGATAGCCTATTAAACAAATGGTGCTGGGGAAACTAAAAATCCATATGCAGCAAAATGGAATTATATCACTCTCTATCATCATGCACAAAACTCAATTCGAAGTGGATCAAGGACTAGGCATTAGACTAGATATCCTGCACCTAATAGAAGAAAAAGAAGGCCCAAATCTTTATAATGTCAGATTAGGTCCCAATTTCCTTAACCAGACTCCTATAGTGCAAGAAATAAAATCAAGAATGAATAAATGGAGAGATCCAAGATGGCGGATTAGAAGAAGCCACACTTCAGGGCAGCTCCGTGGAAAGAATCCAACAAAGCAGATAAATTGCCTTTCATCATATATATATAGGCCGAAAATACCAATCTCCTGGATGGTTTGATTACCACTACCAGGGAGAGAGGGAGACAAGCTGTCTGCAACGGCTGGAGCCACCAGGCTTCTGCAAAACAGCCTGGGTGGTGCACAGGCCGTGCAAAACAAAGTCAGTATGGGGAGACCGTGCTGCAACTGCAACCCCAGATGCACTCAGGGCACACCAGCGTGAGACCAGCGATAACAGCCGGCGGAATTGGTGCTGGGGGACCACGGGAGACCGCGGGTCAACAACACCAGTTCAAATCCACACTTGGCCGGATGCGACCCTCAGCAGGAGGGCCCCAGAGAGAGCGGCGCAGAGACCGGCGAACAGCAAGCAGGGGCAGAGTCGGAGCAGTCCACAGCCTGAAGCAGCACTGTCTGTGCCGCAGTTACAGTTGCGGCTTCCCGGTGCCACCTCGGCAGGGAGACATCCACCCAGCGGCTTTGGGATTGATCAGCAAGGACACGGGAGTCTGCTGAGCTGCTGTTGACTGGGAGGAGAGCACCGCCATCTTTGAAGGGTGCAGTGGCTGACCCAGACAAAGGGGAGGAGACGAGGAGTGACGGCTGCAGCCATCCAGGGGCCCTCCAGCTCTCTGAAGACAACGCACACCTGGGTTAGGCTTGGGTGGCCAGCAGGGGAGGGCGTGTCTGAGGCCAGCGCATTGGCCACAAGAAGCTGCAACTGTGGGTGGGCGTGGGGGAGGGAGGTGCATTCTGGAGGGTCCCCTTCCCAGTACCATTCATCTGCTGACACACAAACACCCCTGGGCCACTCCTACACTGAGCCGTTCAGCCACTGGCCAGGGGTGCAACCTTGATTCCACTAACAGGATCGCAGACTGTCTAGACGTGATCCAATAACAATTGGCTTGAATTGGAAGGGAAAAAAAGAGGGGGGCTTCCCAGGGCATATTTTGTTTGAGACTTGGGGTTCGACATTTTTATTGTTGTTGTTGGTTTGCTTGTTTTGTTGGATTTCGGGAAGGTTTTTTTGTTTGTTTGTTTGTTTATTTTTCTTTTTCTTTTTTTGGCTTTGTTTTGTTCTGCTTTTTTTTTTTTTTTTTTTTTTTTTTTTTTGCCTTCCGCATTGATTGTCAGTGTGTTTGTTTGCTTCCGCCCCTTTTTTCTTTCCTTCTTTTCTTCCTTCTCACTCTTGCATCTTTTCTTCCTCCTTCATCTTTCATGTTTACACCCTGCCAGTGCATACTAAACAGAGGCAAAAACAAGTTATATGCAGAACTTGGGATTTCTAAAACTGGCACAATTGAACTGGGTAGCAAAGCGGGGTTATATATAGTTTACTCTCTATTTTCTTGATTCTCTCTCTTCTCTCTCTTACACCAATTCCTAATTTTTTATCATTTCTTTTTCTTTTCCAACTTACTTTATATATAAATTGGTCTTTCCACCTAATTGTCTACTCCATTCTCTTTCTTCCCTCGTCTACTGATATTAAACTACTTCCACTAAACCACTTCAATAGAAACCTCTTTTCATACTTTCCAAGAAAGAACAATTCAAGACACGTCCTTCTTCGTAAACATAACACCTCTGTATCCAATACTTGAAGCTATAAAACCCCATCAGAAGCGTACAGAGTAAATTGGAAATAATATCTGGGTTAACCAAATCTGTACATTGTGATCAAACTTGGATTTTCTGAATAGAGAGTGTTAGGTTTTAAAAGTGTAAAGGAATTGTAAGGCAATCTGATAGCATTGTACTATGGGAACAACATAAGGCTTTAAGGTAAAATCAAAATAGTCAAGGTCCCACAAGCAGGAAGAATAGACACACAAGCAACATGAAAAAACAAGGGAAGAAAATGACACAAAAAATCAAGATACCTCATCAGTAGATGTCATGGCAAGCACAGTTGGTCAAATGCCAGAGATGGAATTTAGAAATTACATATGCAAAATATTTATGGAACTTAAGAATGAACTCAAAAATGAGATGAGGGAGCAAATACAGGAGGCAAAAGATCATTTTGACAAAGAACTCCAAAAACAAATACAGGAAGTAAAAGATTACTTCAAAAGGGAAATAGAGGCTCTAAAGAGAATCCAAACAGAAATTCCAGAAATGAAAGAAGCAATAAACCAAAATAAAAGTTCAATGGAAAGCATCTCCAACAGAATAGACCACATGGAAGAAAGAACCTCAGATAATGAAGACAAAATATATATCCTAGAGAAGAATTTAGACTATACAGCAAAACTTGTTAGAAATCAAGAACATAACATCCAAGAATTATGGGACAGCATAAAAAGACCAAACTTAAGAGTGATTGGCGTAGAGGAAGGGGCAGAGTTTCAAGACAAAGGAATGAGTAATCTATTTAACGAAATAATTACAGAAAATTTTCCAAACTTGAGGAATGAATGGAAAAACCAAGTTCAAGAGGCATACCGAACACCAAACAAACAAAATCTCAATAGATCTACACCAAGACACATTATAATGAAAATGCCTAATACACTGAGCAAGGAGAGAATACTAAAAGCCACAAGAGAAAGGAAGCAGATTACATATAGGGGGAAAGCAATCAGACTATGTTCAGATTTTTCAACCCAGACCTTAAAAGCAAGAAGATCCTGGAATAGCATATTTCAAGCTCTGAAAGAAAAGGGATGTCAACCAAGAATCTTATATCCATCTAAATTGAGCTTTAGATTCGAAGATGAAATAAAAACCTTCCACGACAAGCAAAAGTTAAAAGATTTCACAACTCGAAAGCCAGCACTTCTGAACATCCGAGGCAACATTTTTCGTGAAGAAGAGGAGAAAGATTATAAGGAAAATCAACAAAGGGAGATATTAAACTAAAGGAAATACCAACCAGAAGAGAAACCAAATCAAGCTAAAGACCATAATTCAAATAAAAATGGATGGGAATAAAAATCACATCTCAATAATAACCCTGAATGTTAATGGCCTAAATTCGCCAATCAAAAGACACAGATTATCAGAATGGATCAAAAGAAATGAACCAACAATTTGCTGTCTCCAAGAAACACACCTCATAGAAAAAGACATCAACAGACTGAAAGTGAAAGGCTGGGAAAAGTCTTATCACACACATGGCCAGCGGAAGCAAGCAGGGGTTTCCATTCTCATATCAAATAAGGTAGACTTCAAACCAAAACTAATCAAGAGGGACAAAGATGGATATTTTTTTTTTTTTTTTTTTTTTTTTTATTATTTATTTACTTATTCATCGTGCACAAGTATAGTATCTTTTTACATACAACTGCTTGTATACAAAGTATATAAGTACCATTCAGATCTTCAATCATGCATTTAGGATAATGATATCCATCTCATTCAATCACCAATTTTTTTCCAACCCCCCCCTTACTCCCTCCCTCCCCTCCCGTTCCGTTGACCATTCTAGTGTTCCTCTGATCCTATGTACCCCCTTCCAAGAACTCTGTGAACCAGCCTCCTTATATCAGAGAAAACATTCGGTACTTGGATTTTTGAGATTGACTAATTTCACTTAGCATTATATTCTCCAACTTCATCCATTTACCTGCAAATGCCATTATTTTATTCTCTCTTATTGCTGAGTAAAATTCCATTTTGTATATATACCATATTTTCTTTATCCACTCATCTACTGAGGGGCATCTAGGTTGGTTCCATAACCTAGCTATTGTGAATTGTGCTGCTATAAACATTGAAGTGGCTGTGTCACTGTAATATGCTGTTTTTAAGTCTTTTGGGAATAGACCCAGGAGTGGGATGGCTGGGTCATAGGGTGGTTCCATTCCCATTTTCCCACGAAATCTCCATACTGCTTTCCATAGCGGTTGCACCATTTTGCAGTCCCACCAGCAATGTATGAGTGTGCCTTTTTCCCCACATCCTCTCCAACATTTATTGTTGTTTGTGTTCTTGATAGCTTCCATTCTGACTGGAGTGAAATGAAATCTTAGAGTAGTTTTGATTTGCATTTCTCTAATTGCCAGTGATGTTGAGCATTTTTTCATGTATTTGTTGATTAATCGTGTATCTTCTTCTGAGAAGTGTCTTTTCAATTCCTTAGCCCATTTATTGATTGGGTTATTTGCTTTTTTGGTGTTAAGTTTTTTTAGTTCTATATACATTCTAGAAATTAGTGCTCTATCTGATGTGCATGTATTAAATATTTGTTCCCAATTATTTGGCTCTCTATTCACCTCACTGATTGTTTCTTTTGCTGAGAAGAAGCTTTTCAGTTTAAATCTATCCCATTCATTAATTATTGGTAATAGTTCTTGTGCTACAGGATTCTTCTTAAGGAACTTGGGGCCTAATCCTACATGTTGGAAATTGGAGCTTACTTTTTCTTCTATTAGGTGTATTTTCTCTGGTCTAATTCCTAGGTCATTGATCCACTTTGAATTGAATTTTGTGCATGGTGAGAGACAAGGGTTTAATTTCATTTTGTTGCATATGGATTTCCAGTTTTCCCAGCACCATTTATTGAAGAGGCTATCCTTTCTCCACTGTACATTTTTGGCACCTTTGTCTAATATAAGATAGCTGAAATTATATGTATTAGTCTCTGTGTCCTCAATTCTGTACCATTGGTCCACCAGTCTGTTTTGGTGCCAATACCATGCTGTTTTTGTTACTATTGCTCTATAGTATAATTTAAAGTCCGGTATGGTGATGCCCCCTGCTTCACTTTTCTTGCTCAGGATTGCTTTGGCTATTCTGGGTCTCTTATTTCTCCCGATGAATTTCATGACTGCTTTTTCTATTTCTTTGAAGAATGACATTGGGATTTTGATTGGAATTGCATTAAATCTGTATAATGTTTTTGGTAGTATGGACATTTTGACAATATTGATTGTACCTATCCAAGAGCAAGGTAGGTCTTTCCATCTTCTGAGTTCTTCTATGATTTCTTTCTTTAGTGTTCTATAATTTTCCTTATAGAGCTCTTTCACCTCTTTCGTTAAGTTGATTCCCAGGTATTTTATTTTTTTTGATGCTATTGTAAATGGGGTAGTTTTCATCATTTCCCTTTCAGAGGCTTTGTCACTGATGTACAAAAATGTCTTTGACTTATGGGTATTGATTTTGTATCCTGCTACTTTGCCAAATGTAAGCTACCTGGTACCGTAACCCGGGAGGAAAAACTCTCGGAGGCAGAGTTAAGCTTTTACTACTTTTACTTCTACTTTCTTAGAGCTTAGAGAGGGAAAGAAAGATTTTTCTTCTTAGCTTAGAGTAGAGTAGCTTAGAGTAAAGAAAGATAGAGCTTAGCTTTTCTTCTTAGCTTAGAGTAGAGTAAAGAAAGATAGAGCTTAGCTTAGAGAAAGACTAGAGCTTCTTTCTTCTCTCTTCTTTCTTCCTTCTTCTGTAGAGCTTAGAGAGGGAAAGAAAGATTTTTCTTCTTAGCTTAGAGTAGAGTAGCTTAGAGTAAAGAAAGATAGAGCTTAGCTTTTCTTCTTAGCTTAGAGTAAAGAAAGATAGAGCTTCTTAGCTTAGAGTAGAGTAAAGAAAGAGAGCTTAGCTTAGAGAAAGACTAGAGCTTCTTTCTTCTCTCTTCTTTCTTCCTTCTTCTTTCTTCTGTCTTCTGTCTTCCTCAGGAGTCTCGGCCTAACTCTGACCAGTCATTACTTCTTCTATCTGGTTTTTCTTCTGTCTTCTATCTGGTTTCTCTTCTGTAACCGCTCTGCCTACGTTCTGGCCGCTCTGATTCTTCTGACCGACCGAGTGACTGCCCGGCTGACTGAATTCTCCGTTCTCCTAACTCGGACCGCTTTCACCCGGTTATATACCTTCAGCTTTTCGGGTGCCTACAGGTGCGTCACATACATATCAGGTGGAACTTATGGCTTCCAGCTAGCTGCAACAGCCCTTCCTAATTAGGGCTCCTTCAGCCAAATTCATTTACTAGTTGTAAAAGTTTTCTGGTAGAGTTTTTTGGGTCTTCTAGGCAGATTATCATGTCATCAGCAAATAGTGCTAATTTGAGCTCTTCTTTTCCTATCTTGATCCCTTTAATTTCTTTCGTCTGTCTAATTGCTCTTGCCAGAGTTTCCAGTACTATGTTAAATAGCAGTGGTGAGAGGGGGCATCCCTGTCTTGTTCCAGTTTTTAGAGGGAATGCTTTCAATTTTTCTCCATTTAAGATAATGTTAGCTCTGGGCCTTGCATAAATAGCTTTTATAATGTTGAGATATGTCCCTGATATTCCTAGTTTTTCCAGTGTTTTGAACATAAAGGGGTGCTGTATTTTGTCAAATGCTTTTTCTGCATCTATTGAGATAATCATATGATTTTTATCTTTAAGTCTATTGATGTGATGTATTATGTTTATTGATTTCCGAATGTTGAACCAGCCTTGCATCCCTGGAATAAACCCCACTTGATCGTGGTGCACTATCTTTTTGATATGTTTTTGTATCCGATTTGCCAGAATTTTGTTGAGGATTTTTGCATCTATGTTCATTAAAGATATTGGCCTAAAGTTTTCTTTTTTGGATGTGTCTTTGCCTGGCTTTGGAATTAATGTAATATTGGCCTCATAGAAAGAGTCTGGAAGAGCTCCCTCTTTTTCTATTTCTTGAAATAGTTTGAAGAGCATTGGTATTAGTTCTTCTTTGAAAGTCTTGTAGAACTCTGCTGTAAACCCATCAGGTCCTGGACTTTTACTTGTTGGTAGCTTTTTGATGACATCTTCTATTTCTTTGCTTGTAATCGATCTGTTTAAATTGTGTATTGCCTCCAGATCCAGTTTAGGCAAATCATATGACTCTAGAAATCTGTCAATGCATTCAGCATTTTCTGTTTTATTAGAGTACAAGTTTTCAAAGTAATTTCTAATTATTTTCTGTATATCTGAGGTGTTTGTTGTGATATTCCCTTTTTCATCACAAATGTTAGTGATTTGAGTTTTTTCTCTTCTTCTTTTCGTTAGCATTGCTAAGGGTCTGTCTATTTTGTTTATTTTTTCAAAGAACCAACTTTTAGTTTTGTCAATTCTTTGAATGGTTTCCTTAGTCTCAATTTCATTAATTTCTGCTCTGATTTTAATTATTTCCTGTCTTCTGCTGCTCTTGGTGTTGATCTGTTCTTCTTTTTCTAGTGCTTGGAGGTGTGATGTTAAGTCGTTTATTTGTTGTTTTTTTTTTCCTTTTAAAGAATGAACTCAGTGCAATGAATTTTCCTCTTACTACTGCCTTCATAGTGTCCCAGAGATTTCTATATGATGTATCTGTGTTCTCATTTACCTCTAGGAATTTTTTAATCTCCTCTTTGATGTCTTCTTCAACCCCTTGTTCATTCAGTAGCATGTTGCTTAGCTTCCAGTTGTTGGAGTAGTTTTTCTTATTCCTTGTTTTGTCGTTGATTTCCAATTTCATCCCTTTATGGTCTGATAGCATGCAGGGTAGTATTTCTATTTTTTTATATTTGCTGAGATTTGCCTTGTGACATAGTATATGATCTATTTTGGAGAAGGAGCCATGTGCTGCTGAGAAAAAAGTGTATTCATTTACTGAGGGATGAAATATTCTATATATGTCCGTTAGATCTAAGTTATTAATTGTTTTAAGGAGGCCTAAGATTTCTTTGTTTAGTTTTTGTTTGGATGATCTATCCATTGGTGAGAGAGGTGTGTTGAAATCCCCTAGAATAACTGTGTTGTGGTCAATTTTACTCTTGAACTTGAGAAGTGTTTGTTTGATGAATGTAGGTGCTCCATTATTTGGGGCATATAGATTTATGATTGTTATATCCTCTTGATGAATGGTTCCCTTAAGTAGTAAGAAATATCCATCTTTGTCCCTTTTGATTAACTTTGGCTTGAAGTCTACCTTATTTGAAATGAGAATGGAGACCCCTGCTTGCTTCCGCAGGCCATGTGAGTGATAAGACTTTTCCCAGCCTTTTACCTTCAGTCTATTGATGTCTTTTTCTATGAGGTGTGTTTCTTGTAGACAGCAGATTGTTGGGTCATTTCTTTTAATCCATTCAGATAATCTGTGTCTTTTGAATGGCGAGTTTAGGCCATTAACATTCAGGGTTATTATTGAGATGTGATTTTTATTCCCATCCATTTTTATTTGTATGATGATCTTTAGCTTGATTTGATTTCTCTTCTGGTTGGTATTCCCCTTAGTTTAATATCTCCCTTTGTTGATTTTCATTGTTATTTTTCTCTTCTTCTTCATGAAAAATTTTGCCCAGGATGTTCAGAAGTGCTGGCTTTCGAGATGTGAAATCTTTTAACTTTTGCTTGTCGTGGAAGGTTTTTATTTCATCTTCAAATCTAAAGCTCAATTTTGCTGGATATAAGATTCTTGGTTGACATCCCTTTTCCTTCAGAGCTTGAAATATGCTATTCCAGGATCTTCTTGCTTTTAAGGTCTGGGTAGAAAAATCTGAACATAGTCTGATTGGTTTCCCCCTATATGTAATCTGCTTCCTTTCTCTTGTGGCTTTTAATATTCTCTCCTTGCTCAGTATATTAGGCATTTTCATTATAATGTGTCTTGGTGTGGATCTGTTGTGATTTTGTATGTTTGGTGTTCGGTAGGCCTCTTGAACTTGGTTTTCCCCTTCATTCCTCAAGTTTGGAAAATTTTCTGTAATTATTTCATTAAATAAATTACTCATTCCTTTGGCTTGAAACTCTGCCCCCTCCTCTACCCCAATCACTCTTATGTTTGGTCTTTTTATGTTGTCCCATAATTCTTGAATGTTCTGTTCTTGGTTTCTTACCATTTTTGCTGTGTAATCTAGATTTTTCTCTAGGATATATATTTTGTCTTCATTGTCTGAGGTTCTTTCTTCCAAGTGATCTACTCTGTTGGTGATACTTTCGATTGAGCTTTTATTTTGATTTATTGCTTCTTTCATTTCTGGAATTTCTGTTTGGTTTCTCTTTAGAGCCTCTATCTCCCTATTGAAGTAATCTTTTACTTCCTGTATTTGTTTATGGAGTTCTTTGTCAAAATGATCTTTTACCTCCTGTATTTGCTCCCTCATCTCATTTTTTAGTTCATTCTTAAGTTCCGCTAACATTTGGAATATGTAATTTCTGAATTCCATCTCTGGCATTGCACCAACTGTGCATGGTATGGAATCTACTGAGGAGGTATATTGATTTGTTTGTGTCACTTTCTTCCCTTGTTTCTTCATATTGCTTGTGCGTCTATTCTACCTGCACTGTGGGACCTTGTCTACTTTGATTTTACCTTAAAACCTTATGTTGCTCCTGTAGTACAATGCTATCAGATCCCCTTATATTTCCTTTACACTTTAAAATCAAACACTTACTATTCAGAGAATCCCAGTTTGATCACAATGTACAGATTTAGTTAACCCAGATATTGTTTCCAATTTACTCTGTATGCTTCTGATGGGGTTTTAAAGTTTCAAGTAATGGACAGAGAGGTAATATGTTTAGGAAGAAGGAAGTGAGTGTATTGACTTGTTCTTTCTTAGAAAGTATGAAAAGAGAGTTCTATGGAAGTGGTTTAGTATCAGCCGACGAGAGAGGAAAGAGAATGGAGTGAATGAATAGATGGAAAGACTGATTTACATATAGACCTATCTTATGCGGTGGTTGAGAGGAGAAATAAAGAAAGATGGAAAAGAAAAAAAAAAAAAGAAGAGAAAAAAAATAACCAAGGAGTAGTAATTAGTGTAAGAGAGAGGAGAGAGAGAATAAGTCTAGAAAATAGAGAATAAACCATATATAACACCACTTTGCTATATATTTCAATTGTACACGTTCTAGAAATCTCAATTTGTGCGTATAACTTGTTTTTGCCTCTGTTGAGAATGCAATGGCAGGGTGTAAATAGGGAAGATGAAGGAAGAAAAAAAAATATAAAAGTGAGAAGGAAGAAAAGAAAGAAAAGAGGAGCAGAAGCACACAAACACACTGTCAATCAAAACAAAAACAAAAAAATCCCAAGAAACAACAAAACAAACAAACAAGCAAATAAAAACAAAAACGTTGAACCCAAGAACAAGTCTCAAACAAAATGGACCCTTGGAAGCCCTTCTTTTTTCCCTTCCAGTTTAAGCCACCTGACGCAGATCATGTACAGTCAGCAACCCTGTTAGTGGAGTCAAGGCTGCACCTTTGGTCCTTGCAGAGTGGCACAGTGGAATAGTGGAAGGGGCTTATCCTCAGGCTGGGCCCTGCTTACAGCAGCAGGGAGATGCTACTATGGGCCTTGGAAGCCAGGCAAACTGGCGGCGGGTTCTCTCCTTCCAGCGGGCAGGTGCCTACCTCTTGCTCTGGTTGCAGCTGGGCAGGTCGCACTCCCCCAGGGAGTGGAGGAAGCACTTCGCCAGGTCTGGCCCCGCGTGCAGCAGCCGGGAGATGCTGTTCTGGGCCCTGAAGACCAGGCAAACTGGTGGCTGGGTTTCTCCTTCCAGCGGGCGGGAGTCTACCTCTTGCTCTGGTCGCAAATGGGCAGGTCGCACTCTTCCCGATAATGGAGGAAGCCCTTCCCCAGGTCTGGCCCTGCGTGCAGCAGCAGGGAGCTGCTACTCTGGGCCCAGGCGGCCAGGGACACTGGCGGCTGGGTCTCTCCTTCCAGCGGGCGGGTGCCTACCTCTTGTTCTGGTCGCAGCTGGGCAGGTCCCACTCTTCCCGGGAATGAAGGAAGCCCTTCCCCAGGTCTGGCCCTGTGTGCAGCAGCAGGGAGCTGCTACTCTGGGCCCAGGCGGCCAGGGACACTGGCGGCTGGGTCTCTCCTTCCAGCGGGCGGGAGTCTACCTCTTGCTCTGGTCGCAAATGGGCAGGTCGCACTCTTCCCGATAATGGAGAAAGCCCTTCCCCAGGTCTGGCCCTGCGTGCAGCAGCAGGGAGCTGCTACTCTGGGCCCAGGCAGCCAGGGACACTGGCGGCTGGGTCACTCCTTCCAGCGGGCGGGTGCCTACCTCTTGTTCTGGTCGCAGCTGGGCAGGTCCCACCAAAGATGGATATTTCTTATTACTTAAGGGAACCATCCATCAACAGGATATAACAATCATAAATCAGTATGCCCCAAATAATGGAATACGTACATTCATCAAACAAACTCTTCTCAAGTTCAAGAGTGAAATAGACCACAACACAGTTATTCTAGGGGACTTAAATACACCTCTCTCACCAATAGATAGATCATCCAAACAAAAGCTAAACAAAGAAACTTTAAGCCTCTTTAAAACAATTAACAATTTAGACCTAACGGACATATATAGAATATTTCATCCCTCAGTAAACGAATACACATTTTTCTCAGCAACACATGGCTCCTTCTACAAAATAGACCATATATTATGTCACAAGGCAACTCTCAGCAAACATAAAAAAATAGAGATACTACCCTGCATGCTATCAGACCATAAAGGGATGAAATTGGAAATCAACGACAAAACAAGGAATGAGAAAAACTACTCCATCAACTGGAAGCTAAACAACATGCTACTGAATGAACAAGGGGTTGATGAGGACATCAAAGAGAAGATCAAAAAATTCCTAGGGGTAAATGAGAACACATATACATCATATAGAAATCTCTGGGACACTATGAAGGCAGTAGTAAGAGCAAAATTCATTGCACTGAGTTCATTCCTTAAGAAGAAAAACAACCAACAAATAAATGACTTAACATCACACCTCAAAGCATCAGAAAAAGAAGAACAGACCAACACCAAGAGCAGTAGAAGACAGGAAATAATTAAAATCAGAGCAGAAATTAATGAAATTGAGACTAAGGAAACTATTCAAAGAATTGACAAAACTAAAAGTTGGTTCTTTGAAAAAATAAACAAAATTGACAGACCCTTAGCGATGCTAACGAAAAGAAGAAGAGAAAAAACACAAATTATTAACATTCGTGATGAAAAAGGGAATATCACAACAAACACCTCAGATATACAGAAGATAATTAGAAATTACTTTGAAAACTTGTACTCTAATAAAATAGAAAATACTGAATTCATTGACAGATTTCTGGAGTCATATGATTTTCCTGAACTGGATGTGGAGGCTATACACAATTTAAACAGACAGATTTCAAGCGAAGAAATAGAATATGTCATCAAAAAGCTACCAACAAGGAAAAGTCCAGGATCTGATAGATTTACAGCCGAGTTCTATAAGACTTTCAAAGAAGAACTAATACCAATGCTCTTCAAACTATTTCAAGAAATAGAAAAAGAGGGAGCTCTTCCAGACTCTTTCTATGAGGCCAATATCACATTAATTCCAAAGCCAGGCAAAGACGTATCCAAAAAAGAAAACTTCAGGCCCATATCTTGAATGAACATTGAGGCAAAAATCTTCAACAAAATCCTGGCAAATCAGATACAAAAATATATCAAAAAGATAGTGCACCACAATCAAGTGGGGTTTATCGCAGGGATGCAAGGCTGGTTCAACATTTGGAAATCAATAAACATAATACATCACATCAATAGACTTAAAGATAAAAATCATATGATTATCTTAATAGACGCAGAAAAAGCATTTGACAAAATACAGCACCCCTTTATGTTCAAAACACTGGAAAAACTAGGAATATCAGGAACATATCTCAACATTATAAAAGCTATTTATGCAAGGCCCCGAGCTAACATTGTCTTAAATGGAGAAAAATTGAAAGTATTCCCTCTAAAAACTGGAACAAGACAGGGATGCCCCCTTTCACCACTGCTATTTAACACAGTACTGGAAACTCTGGCCAGAGCAATTAGACAGATGAACGAAATTAAAGGGATCAAGATAGGAAAAGAAGAGCTCAAACTAGCACTATTTGCTGGTGACATGATAATCTGCCTAGAAGACCCAAAAAATTCTACCAGAAAACTTTTAAAACTAGTAAATGAATTTGGCAAATTTGCAGGATACAAATTCAATACACATAAGTCAAAGGCATTTGTGTACATCAGCGACAAAGACTCTGAAAGGGAAATGATGAAAAATACCCCATTTACAATAGAATCAAAAAAAATATAATACCTGGGAATCAACGTAAAGAAAGAGGCGAAAGACCTCTATAATGAAAATTATAGAACACCAAAGAAAGAAATTATAGATGAACTCAGAAGATGGAAAGACCTACCTTGCTCTTGGATAGGTAGAATTAATATTGTCAAAATGTCCATACTACCAAAAGCATTATACAGATTTAATGCAATTCCAATCAAAATCCCAATGTCATTCTTCAAAGAAATAGAAATAGCAGTCATGAAATTCATCTGGAAAAATAAGAGACCCAGAATAGCCAAAGGAATCCTGAGCAAGAAAAGTGAAGCAGGGGGCATCACCATACCGGAACTTAAATTATACTATAGAGCAATAGTAACAAAAACAGCATAGTATTGGCACCAAAAGAGACTGGTGGACCAATGGTACAGAATTGAGCTCACAGAGACTAATACATATAATTTCAGCTATCTTATATTAGACAAAGACGCCAAAAATGTACAGTGGAGAAAGGATAGCCTCTTCAACAAATGGTGCTGGGAAAACTGGAAATCCATATGCAACAAATTGAAATTAAACCCTTATCTCTCACCATGCACAAAACTCAATTCAAAGTGGATCAAGGACCTAGGAATTAGATCAGAGACAATACGCCTAATAGAAGAAAAAGCAAGCTCCAATTTCCAACATGTCGGATTAGGCCCCAAGTTCCTTAATAAGAATCCTGTAGTGCGAGAATTACTACCAAGAATTAATGAATTGGATAGATTGAAATTAAAAAGCTTCTTTTCAGCAAAAGAAAAAATCAGTGAGGTGAATACAGAGCCAACTAATTGGGAACAAATATTTAATACATGCACATCAGATAGAGCACTAATCTCTAGAATATATAAAGAACTCAAAAAACTTTACACTAAAAAAACAAATAACCCAATCAATAAATGGGCTAAGGAATTGAGAAGACACCTCTCAGAAGAAGATACACGATTAAACAACAAATACATGAAAAAATGTTCAACATCGCTGGCAATTAGAGAAATGCAAATCAAAACTACTCTAAGATTTCACTTCACTCCAGTCAGAATGGCAGCTATCAAGAACACAAGCAACAATAAATGTTGGAGAGGATGTGGGGGAAAAGGCACACTCATACATTGCTGGTGGGACTGCAAAATGGTGCAACCGTTATGGAAAGCAGTATGGAGATTGCTTGGAAAACTGGGAATGGAACCTCCCTATGACCCAGCCATCCCACTCCTGGGTCTATTCCCAAAGGACTTAAAAACAGCATATTACAGTGACACAGCTATCTCAATGTTTGTAGCTGCACAATTCACAATAGCTAGGTTGTGGAACCAACCTAGATGTCCCTCAGTAAATGAGTGGATTATGAAAATGTGGTATGTACGCACAATGGAATTTTACTCAGCAATAAAAGAAAATAAATTAATGGCATTTGCAGGTAAATGGATGAAGTTGGAAGACATAATGCTAAGTGAAGTTAGTCAATCTCAAAAATCCAAGTACCAAATGTTTTCTCTGATATAAGGAGGCTATTCCAAAGTATTGTTGGATGGGGGTACATAGGAGGATTAGAGGAACACTAGAATGGTCAAAGGAAGGGAGGGTAAGGGAGGGAGGAAGAGGGGAGGGAGGGGGAGAAAAGAAAAAAAAAGGTGGTTGAATGAGACGGATATCATTTTCCTTAATGCATGATTGAAGACCTGAATTGTACGAATATACTTTGTATACAAACAGTTGTATGTAAAATTGTAAGCTGCCTGGTACCGAAAACCGGGAGGAAAAACTCTCGGAGGCAGAGTTAAGCTTTTAGTACTTTTACTTCTACTTTCTTAGAGCTTAGAGAGGGAAAGAAAGATTTTTCTTAGAGAGGGAAAGAAAGATTTTTCTTCTTAGTTTAGAGTAGAGTAGCTTAGAGTAAAGAAAGATAGAGCTTAGCTTAGAGAAAGATTAGAGCTTCTTTCTTCTCTCTTCTTTCTTCCTTCTTCTTTCTTCTGTCTTCTATCTGGTTTCTCTTCTGTCTTCCTCAGGAGTCTCGGCCTAACTCTGACCAGTCATTACTTCTTCTATCTGGTCTGTAACCACTCTGCCTACGTTCTGGCCGCTCTGATTCTTCTGACCGACCGAGTGACTGCCCGGCTGACTGAATGAATTCGTTCTCCTAACTCGGACCGCTTTCACCCGGTTATATACCTTCAGGTTTGCGGGTGCCTACAGGTGCGTCACATACATATCAGGTGGAACCCATGGCTTCCAGCTAGCTACAACAGCCCTTCCTAATTAGGGCTCCTTCATAAAATGATACTAAATATATGCACTACGAGTTGTACATATTAAAAATTATAAAAATAAAAAAGAAGCCAAAAAATGAATCAATAAATGGGATGGATTCAAACTAAAAAGCTTTTTCTCAGAAAAAGAACTGATCAATAATGTGAAGAGAGTGCCCACAGAGTAGGAGAACATCTTTACTACACACACATCAGATAGAACAATAATTTCCAGGATATATAAAGAACTCAAAAAACTTAACACCAAATAACCAAATCAATAAATGGACTAAGAAACTGAACAGACACTTCTCAGAAGAAAATATACAATCGATCAAATGAAAAAAATGTTCAACATCTGTAATAATTAGAGAAATGCAGATCAAAACTACTCTAAGATTTCATCTCAGTCTAGTCTGAATGACAATTATCAAGAATAGGAGCAACAATAAGTGTTGGTGAGGATGTGGAGAAAAAGGTACACTCATACATTGTTGGTTACACTGAAAATTGGCACAACCAATCTGGAAAGCAGTATGGAGGTTCCATAGAAAACTTGGAATGTAGCCACCATTTGACCCAGCTATCCCGCTCCTCAGTCTGTACCCAAAGGACTTAAAAACAGCATACTATAGTGACATAGCCACATCAATATTTATAGAAGCTCAATTTACAATAGCTAAACTGTGGAACCAACCTAGATACCTTTCAATAGATAAATGGATAAAGAAACTGTGGTATATATATACACAATGGAATATTACTCAGCATCAAAACATAATAAAATTATGGCATTTGCAGGTAAATGAAGTTGAAGAATATCATGCTTAAGCAAAGTAAGCCAATCCCAAAAAACCAAAATCCAAATGTTCTCTCTGATAAGTGGATGCTGATCTGTAATGGGGGGGAGGGGGCAAGAGAAGAATGGAGGAACTTTGGATTGAACAAAGGGGAGGGGGGAGGGGGCACGGGGGTAGGAACGATGGTGGATTGAGAAGGACTTCATTACCCTAGGTACATGTACAGTTGCACAAAGGGTGCAACTCTACATCATGTACAACCAGAGAGATGAAAAGTTGTGCTCCATTTGTGTACAATGAAATAAAATGCATTCTGATATCATGTATAACTAGTTAGAACAAATAAAATAATAAATAATAATAAAACAATGGAAGTCTATGTTGATCATGGTATCAATGTGAGCCAAAATTATAGTATAACTTGCAAAATGTCTAAAGAAATCTGAGGTCTATTTACTCAAAAGTAATTGTTGCACACCTACCATGCATCAGGTGCTATGTCCTGGGTACAAGTGTTAAAGAAATTCATCATCAGTAAATAATTTTAACACAATAATAACACTGACTTTACTCATTTTTCTTTTATTATTAACATGAGCTAAAGAGGTTAGAAAAATAATTCCTCTCCCTACCTGGGAGGAAGATTCCATCAATCTGTTTCCCACCTCCAACTCTGAGTACACTTCTGGAATCCAGACATTTTTGAATGTGAGGGTCATGCTCTGTCCATTAGAGCATTGTCTTTCAATCAATTTTAACTAATATCTTTGGTAAGAAATATATTTGACATTATGACCCAACATAAACATACATATGTGACAAGTATACACTAGATAGGTGGACAGAAAAACAGACCTACATGTACACACATATAAAATACTACCACATAACTGACATAAGTTTCATAAAGTACTACTACCACTACTGTGGGCAATGCATGCTAATATTTTCTGCTCTATTTCAGTTTTAAAAGAAGAAACTTTTTTAAAAAGGAAAAATAGAGGTAGATCCTTTCCTACTAAATTTACTTCATAACTAAGTAATGGGCTGTGGTCCACAGTTTGAAAAATACTTTGCTATAGTATAGTACACCATACTCACTTCCAGATATAGTTGGACAGAATGTCAAATGATGGAGAAATGTCAGCTTTGGTTGAAGTATTAGCCATGGAAATTCTCAAAGTATAAAACTGGAGGACTGCATTTGCATATCCTGCAACTGAATTGTTTTTCTCTATAGTATGCTCCAAATCACTTTTTTTGCTACCTAAAACCCATGAAAAAATGTTGGTGTTTTTATTTTGTTTTATTTTGCTTTGTTTTATTTTTGCAGCTTACCTACAGTGTTCAGCTTGTAGTCTGACATCATTCTAGACTGTAGTGACATAGTTAGTTTTTAAGGGAAAAGAAGAAAATCTTCATTTGCTTGTCTTTGAGGGAAAAAGTCTTTGAAATATATTCAGAGCAGAAGCTAGGCAATGGGGAAAGAATTCATGCTACAATCCTCAAAGGAGTAGAACATGAATTGAATTAATGTTTCTTCAGCATATGGGATTCTCTTCTTATGAATAAAATCCTTTGAGATCAGGTAGGAAGTTGTAACCATTTTTCTCTTTTATAACTTTTTCTGATATGTTGCTTTGAATATTTGGGTTTATATTGGCAGTGAGTGATGACCAACAAGGCAGCCTGATTGTGTAAACCATCTTCCTGGGTAGATTTTATTTAACAGAGTGTTTTTCCTGTATGGATATCTGAAGGAACCAGATCACACCTCTGATACCATTTAGGTCAATAATGTAAATAACTATTTCCTTTGGCCACATTATAGGTTCAGAGACTCTTTAATGTACATGTTACCTATTTCTATGGTCTCTTGTTAAATTGAAGCCAAAAAGTACAATCCATTTCAATTGTGTCTTTTTGAGACTGTTTGTTTAATTAAGCCTGTATAATACAATAATTCAAATAATTCAAAATGAATAAAATTGAGAGATAAACTAACTTTATCCAGGGTATGACCAAAATTGAGCATAGATTAACAAATCACATTCATCAATTTGCTGAGTCATGTTAGCAAGAGTTTGCCCTTTGTTCCCCTTATGATGAAGTTTTATTATGCATCCTGATTTAGCTAGTTTTTACAGCTCCTTCTTAGCATAGACCATTCAAACTGTTTCCTTTCCTGATTTTGCCTGGCTTGACCACCTGAGAAAGGTTTTAGGTTACAGTACTATGATGAATAGGGGTTTGATTAAAATTAACTAGCTTGCCTAAACTGTTCTACTATTGTACTATGCCAGTTCAGTTATTTGACCAATCAATTAGCATTGGAATAAATTGATCAATCAATCTGATCTGAATTGAAATAAATATGGCAGATAGGAAAACCTGAAAAAATATTTTTATTCATTTTTTCCAGTTATACAACCTCACCATTCATTAATAAAAGAATGAACTCTTTTCTCCAAAGAACCAATAGAAAATATACTGAATGACTGATTGATAGAAAGATTGGCTAAGTCCTTAGGTCTAAATAAACATAAATTATTCTTTTTTTTTTTTTTTTTTTTTTTTTTTTGGTACCGGTTTTTGAACTTAAGGGTGCTTAACTATTGAGCTACCTCCACAGCCCACTTTATATTTAGAGACTGGGTCTCATTATGTTGCGTAGGGTCTTGCTAAGTTGCTGAGGCTGGCTTTGAACAATCTCCTGCCTCAGCCTCCCAAACTTTTGGGATTACAGATGTGCACCACTGCATCTGGCTAAACATAAATATCTTGAGAAAGAAAACAATACCAAGATTTGTAGTCAGCAAGCCAAATAACCAGAGTCTGAAGGCTGGAGAATCAGGAGAATTGAAGGCATAAGTTCCAGTCTAAAACCTGACAGGTTCAAAACCTCAAGAAGAACCAATACTTCTATCTGAGTCCAAAGGCCAGAAGGGACAAACATCTTAGCTCACCAAGTTGGGAAAGAGGAATTCCCTCTTACTCAGCCTGTTTGTCTTATTCAGGTCTTCAATTAATTGATTAATTGTGGCTAACCCACATTAAAGGAGGCAATCTGCTTCCCCCCCCCCAGCCTAACCATTAAAACATTAATCTCATTCAGAAACACCCTTGCAGATAGACCTAGAATAGTGTTTTACAAAATGTCTGGGCATTCCATGGTCCAGACAAGTTGACACCTAAAATTAACCATCACACTCTCCATGATTGTTTTTTTCTGCTAACTTTTAAGGTAGCTCCATGATGTTACCTACTTAAAGATATTTTGTGACGTGGGAGACAAACAGTACACAAAGATATCAGCAGCAGAGGAACAGTGCAGAAAACAAGGACACCTACAGCAGTGCTGGCGGGAAATGGAACAGAACAATAGGTATGGATCCATCCACTACCCAACTTGCTTTCATGCAAATCACCTGGCAAATTCCCCACACACAGGAACACCAGTCAGGTCCTGTGTGGTTCCATTACTCCCAGGCGGATTGATCACCACCATTTTTTAAAGTGGCTGCAGGAGGAGAAAGAAGACCAAAAAAAAACCCCAAAACGGGGAATCACCTATGTGCGTGGAAGCCTTGCATACATGTGAGGAATTTACACAGGCTCTGAAGACAACCAACATCTACACAAGCCACACAGAGACAGCGATGGAGCTCATATCTGCACCCAGCTTACTTGTAACTCTGCAACTATATGGTGACTTGGAAAGTTGATACCTATACTTTGGGTGACCTTTCAGCACCATTTACCAGGGAGAACAACTCTCAGCTCGGCTCTCCGGCTGAACAGGTACTCAGATTGTAACTCTACCCCCAAATCCTCAGCAGTACCAGCTGGTTCTGTGACTACTTGGTTTCCTTCAACATCTGGAGGGAGGTGAAAAAATCCAGAAAACCGTCAACAGACAACCATATCTACTGGATGTGAAGGGAACCAGGAAATCTCCCCTCAAGACTTCTTGTCTGTGATTTACTTGTGTGTTTGCCTTTTTGGGTTTTTTTTTTTTTTTTTGTTGTTGTGTGTGTGTGTGTGTGTGTGTGTGTGTGCACCTGTATGTGCGTGTTTTTTTCTCTCTTTCATTTTTTTTCTTTTTTGTTTTGTTTGGTTTGTTTTATTTCTTCTTTTTTTCTCTTCTTCTTTCCTCTTCCTATTTACTCCTCTGCCCTCACACTCTCAACATATGTGAAACCAAGTTTTATACATGAATTAGGATTCTGACAACTGGGGCAACTGAATAGTGTATCAAAGTTGTGTTATATATAGTTTCTTTTCTATTTTTGACTCACTTTCTTTTTCTTCTCTTTTCACCAATTTCTACTACTTGACATGTTTTATTTCTCTTAACATATACACCAGTTTGTTTTATGTACACCTCAGTTTTCCCACTAACGTGTTCACTCTAATTCATTTCCTCTCTATTCTGCTGATATTAAACTACATCCATACATTTCCCTTTCACACTTCCTATGAAATAATAACTCAATATTCTCATCTACTTCCCCCTCAGCATATCATATCTATGTCCAATATCAGGAAATATAAACCCCTTTACAAACCTACAGAGTATATTGGGGACAATATTTGAATTCACTAATTCTGTATATTGTGACCAAATTGTGAATGTCTAAATATAAAATGTCTGGTTTTAGAGTGTAGAGTGTTCATATGGGGATCTGTTAACATTGTACTACAGGGACATCATAAGGCTTTAAGGTAAAAAACGAAAAAGTCAAGGTTCCACAGTGCTAGAAGAGAAGTCACACAAGCAAGATGAAAAAAAAAAAAAAAAAACAGGGGAAGAATGTGTCCCAAACAAATAAACATACGTCCTTAGTAGATTCCATGGCAAGTGCAGCAGAAGAAATGACACAGAAGGAGTTTAGGAGGTACATAATCAAAATGTTCAATGACCTTAAGAATGATATAAGAGATTAAATACAGGTAGTAAAAGAACATGTTGACAAAGAACTTCACAAACAAATACAAGAAACGAAAGATTACTTCAATAGGGAGATAGAGGTTCTAAAAAGAAACCAAACAGAAATTCTGGAAATGAAAGAAGCAGTAAACCAAATTAAATGTTCAATTGAAAGCATCATCAACAGATTAGACCACTTGTAAGATAAGACCTCAGATAATGAAGACAAAATATATAATCTTGAAAAAAATGTAGAACACACAGTGAAAATGGTAAGAAATCATGATAAGAACATTCAATAAATATGGGATAGCTTAAAAAGACCAAATTTAAGAGTTATTGGGATAGAAGACGGCATAGAGTTCCAAACCAAAGAAATGAGTAATTTCTTCAATGAAATAATAGCAGAAAATTTTCCAAACATGAGAAATGAATGGGAAAACCAATTTCAAGAGGCTTACTGAACATCAAATGTATAAAACCACAACAGATCCACACCAAGGCACATTATAATGAAAATGCCTAACACAAAGAATAAGGAGAGGATATTAAAAGCCACAAGAGAAAGGAATCAGATTACATATAGGGGAAACCAATTAGATTATGTGCAGATTTTTCAACCCAGACCTTAAAAGCTGGAAGATCCTGGAACAATACATATCAAGCTCTGAAAGAAAATGGATGCCAACCAAAAATCTTATATCCAACAAAATTAAGCTTTAGATTTTAAGATGACACAAAAACTTTCCACAATAAACAAAAGTTAAAAGAATTCACAACCCAGCCGGGCGCGGTGGCGCACGCCTGTAATCCCAGCACTTTGGGAGGCTGAAGCAGGAGGATCGGGAGTTCAAAGCCAGCCTCAGCAATGGCGAGGCACTTAGCAACTCAGTGAGACCCTGTCTCTAAATAAAATACAAAAAAAGGTCTGAGGATGTGACCCAGTGGTCAAGTGCCCATGAGTTCAATCCCCGGTACCACAAAAAAAAATAAATAAATAAATAAAAAGAATTCACAACTCGAAAGCCTAAACTATAGAACATACTTGGCAAAATATTTCATGAAGAAGTAAAGAAAAATAACAATGAAAATAAGCAAAGGGAGATATTAAACTAAAGAAAACACTAACCAGAGGAGAAACCAAGTTGAGATAAATACCAAAACTAAACAAAAATGGATGGGAATATAAATCATGTCTCAATAATAACCCTGAGTGTTAATGGCCTAAACTCACTGTAAGCTGCCTGGTACCGAAAACCGGGAGGAAAAACTCTCGGAGGCAGAGTTAAGCTTTTACTACTTTTACTTCTACTTTCTTAGAGCTTAGAGAGGGAAAGAAAGATTTTTAGAGAGAAAGATTAAAGCGAGCTTTTCTTCTTGTCTTCTTAGCTTAGAGTCTTAGAGAGAAAGAAAGATAGAGCTTAGCTTAGCTTCTTAGAGAGAAAGAAAGATAGAGCTTAGCTTAGAGAAAGATTAGAGCTTCTTTCTTCTCTCTTCTTTCTTCCTTCTTCTTTCTTCTGTCTTCTGTCTTCCTCAGGAGTCTCGGCCTAACTCTGACCAGTCATTACTTCTTCTATCTGGTTTCTCTTCTGTCTTCTATCTGGTTTCTCTTCTGTAACCGCTCTGCCTACGTTCTGGCCACTCTGATTCTTCTGACCGACCGAGTGACTGCCCGGCTGACCGAATGAATTTGTTCTCCTAACTCGGACCGCTTTCACCCGGTTATATACCTTCAGGTTTGCGGGTGCCTACAGGTGCGTCACATACATATCAGGTGGAACTTATGGCTTCCAGCTAGCTACAACAGCCCTTCCTAATTAGGGCTCCTTCAACTCACCATTCAAAAGACACAGACTGTCATACTGCATTAAAAGACAAGATCCAATAATATGCTGTCTCCAAGAAAATCACCTCATATAAAAAGACATCAAGAGACTGAAGGTGAAAGGATGGGAAAAATCTTACCACAAACATGGGTTGTAGAAGAAAGCAGGTGTTTCTATTCTCATGTCAAATAAGATAGACTTCAAACCAAAGTTAATCAAAAGGGATAAAGAAGGATATTTCCTACTGCTTAAGGGAACCAGACATCAATAAGACATAACAAAAATAAATTTATATGCCCCAAATATTAGAGCACATACATTCATCAAACAAACTCTTCTCAAGTTCAAGAGTCAAATAGACCACAACAGAATTAGTCCAGAGGACTTCAACACACCTGTTTCACCACTGGATAGATTGTCCAAACAAAAGCTAAATAAAGAAACTTTAGACCTCATTAATACAATTAACAACTTAGACTTCACAGACATATATAGAATATTTCATCATTCTGTGAATGAATATACTTTCTCCTCAGCAGCACATGGCTCCTTCTCTAAAATAGACCATATATTATGCCACAAAGCAACTCTTAGCAAATATAAAAAGGAGAGATACTACCCTGCATTCTATAAGTTCATAATAGAATGAAATTAGAAATCAATGATAAAATAAAAAATAAGAAAATTTAATCAAACACATGGAGACTAAACAACATGCTACTGAATGAACAAGGGGTTGCAAAAGACATCAAGAAGGAGATTAAAAATTTTGTAGAGGTGAATGAAAATGCAAATACATCATACCAAATCTCTAGGACACTAAGAAGTCAGTATTAAGAGGAAAATTCCTTGCATGGAGTTCACTCATTAAAAGAAGAAAAAAAACAACAAATAAATGACTTAACATCACATCTCAAAACCCTAGAAAAAGAAGAACAAATCAACACTAAAAGCAGTAGAATACAGGAAATAATTAAAATCAGAGCTGAAATGAATGAAATTGAGACTAAAGAAACAATTGAAAGAATTCACAAAACAAAAAGTTGGTTCTTTGAAAAAATAAATAAAATTGACAGACCCTTAGCAATGCTAACAAAAAGGAGAGAAAACACTCAAATTACTAACATCTGTGATGAAAAAGGAACTATCACAACAGACATCTCAGAAATACAGAAGATAATTAGAAATTATTTTGAAAACTTGTTCTCTAATAAAACAGAAATTATTGAAGGCATTGAAAAATTTCTAGAGTCATATGAATTGCCCAAACTGAATCAGGACGTTATACACAATTTAAACAGATCAATTTCAAGTGATGAAATAGTACATGCCATCAAAAAACTACCAACCGAGAAAAGCCCAGGACCCCATGTATACACAGCCGAATTCTACAATACCTTCAAAGAAGAACTAATACCAATACTCTTCAATTTATTTCAGGAAGTAGAAAATGAGGGAGCTCTTCCAGACTCATTTTATGAGGCAGTATCACACTGATTCCAAAGCCAGGCAAAGACACATCCAAAAAAGAAAACTTCAGACCAATATCTTTAATGAACATGCATGCAAAAATTCTCAACAAAATTATGGCAAATTAAATATAAAAGCATATCAAAAAGATAGTGCACCACAATCAAGTGGGGTTTATCCCAGGGATGCAAGATTGGTTCAACACACAGAAATCAATAAACATAATACATCACATCAATAGACTTAAAGATAAGAACTATATGATCATCTCAATAGATGCAGAAAAAGCATTTGACAAAATATAGCACCCCTCCACGTTCAAAACACTTGAAACACTAGGGATAACAGGAACGTATCTCAACATTATAAAAGCTATCTATGCGAAGCCACTGGCTAGCATCATTTTAAATGAAGAAAAATTAAAAGCATCTCCTCTAAAAACTGAAACACGACATGGATGCCCCCTTTCACCACTTTTATTTAATATACTATTTAAAACCCTGTCCAGAGCAATTAGACAGACAAAAGAAATTAAAAGTATGTAGATAGGAAAAGAAGAACTCAAATTAGCACTATTTGTTGATGATATGATACTACATCTAGAAGACCCAAAAAATTCCACCAGAAAACTTTTAGAACTAGTAAATGAATTCAGCAAAGTAGCAGGATACAAAATCAACACCCATAAATCAAAGACACTTATGTATATCAGTGACAAATCCTATGAAAGGAAATGATGAAACTACCCCATTTAGCATCAAGAAAAATAAAATAGTTGGGAATCAACTTAACGGAAGATGTGAAAGACTTGTATAACAAAAACTACAGAATACTAAAGAAAGAAATTGAGGAAGACTTAGAAAATGGAAAGATCTAACTTGTTCTTAGATAGGTGGAATAAATGTTGTCTAAATGTCTATATTACCAAAAATTATACAGTTTCAATGCAATTCCAATCAAAATTCCAATGACATTCCTTATAGAAATAGAAAAGGCAGTCGTGAAATTAATCTGGAAAAGTAAGAGACCCATAATAGCTAAAGCAATCCTTAGCAAGAAGAATAAAGCAGGTGGCATCACAATACCAGTCCTTAAACTATACTACAGAGCAATAGTAACAAAAACAGCATGGTACTGGCAGCAAAATAGACATGTAAACCAATGGTATGGAATAGAGGACACAGAGCCTAGCGCACACAACTACAGCTATCTTATATTAGATAAAGTTTCCAAAACCATACATTGGAGAAAAGATAGCCTCTTCAACAAATGGTGCTGGAAAACTGGAAATACATATGAAACAAAATGAAATTGAACCTCTATCTCTCACCATGCACAAAACTCAACTCAAAGTGGATCAAGAACATAGGAATTAAACCAGAGACCATGCATCTATTAGAAGAAAAAGTAGGCCCAAACCTCCATCATATTGGATCAGGCTCCTATGTCCTTAATAAGACTCCTATTGCACAAGAATTAAAATCTAGAATTAATGAATGGGATGGATTCCAACTAAAAAGCTTCTTCTCAGCAAAAGAATTAGTAGGTTCTCTATTCAGTGAGGTGAATAGAGAACCTACTAATTTGGAACAAATAGTAACTACACACAAGTCAGATAGAGCACTGATCTCTAGAATATATAAAGAACTTAAAAATCTTAACACCAAAAATACAAATAACTGAATCAATAAATGGGCCAAGGAACTGAACAGACACTTCTCAGAAGAATATATACAATCAATCAACAAATACATGAAAAAAATGTTCAAAATCTCTAGCGATTAGAGAAATGCAAAACAAAACTACTCTAAGATTTCATTTCACTCCAGTCAGAATGGCAGCCATTAAGAACACAAACAACAATAAATGTTGGAGAGGATGTGGGGGGAAAAGGCACACTCATATATTGCTGGTGGGACTGCAAAATGGTGCAGCCAATATGGAAATCAGTATGGAGAGTCCTTGGAAAACTTGGAATGGAACCACTTTATGACCCAGCCATCCTACTCTTGGGTCTATTCCCAAAAGACTTAAAAACAGCATACTACAGGGACACAGCCACATCAATGTTTATAGCAGCACAATTCACAATAGCTAAACTGTGGAACCAACCCCAATGTCCCTCAGTAGATGAATGGACAAAGAAAATGTGGTATATATACACAATGGAATATTACTCAGCAATAACAGAGAATAAAATTATGGCATTTGCAGGTAAATGGATGAAATTGGAGAATATAATGCTCCATGAAGTTAGCCAATCTCAAAAATCCAAATGCCAAATGTTTTCTCTGATATAAGGAAGCTGATTCACAGTGGGGTTGGGACAGGGAGCATAGGAGGATTAGAAGAACACTAGAAAGGTCAATGGGGAGGGACGGGAAGGGAGGGGCAAAGGGGTAAAAAGAAAAAAAAAGATGGTAGAATGAGATGGATGTCATTACCCTAAGTGCATGTATGAAGACATGAATGGTGTGAATATACTTTGTATACAGCCAGAGATATGTAAAAATGTGCTCTACATGTGTATTATAAATTTTAATGCATTCTACTGTCAAATACAAGTACTTTGAATAAAACAAACAAAAAAGGTATTTTGTACATGATATGATTTGATTCCATTTAGAGCTGGGCTCTGTAGCAGCCTAAATGCTAGACAGGAATGGGATTCAGATGTCTTCTCAACTAAAGAAATTCTTCATCTCTAACTTATAGTTTCTGAAATTCCACCACGAGACTTATTCTTTTGGGATAAAGCAATGTAGGTGACATATACTAAAATGTACATATCTATGAAAGGGAAACATACTACTTACTACATTGACAAATTGGTTTAAGTAAGTTGGCAGGTAGCTTAAAGAAGTCCCTTTGTAGGTGAGAATTGTGGAAGAAAAACTTGGAAATGGGAAAATCTAGGTTGTGAATACAGCAGCAAAGTGAGTGTATGTGTGTGTGTGTGTGTGTGCGTGCGCACACACGTGTGTGCATGTGCATGCATAAGAGTGACAACTGATGGCAACAGGGAAGAGATACATGAAATAATTAAATGGCACCCACAGGTCAAGTAGGAAGGAATTGAGGACATTTATTATTTTATCACTTTTTTTCTGAGCCTGTTTTTATTGTATGATGTAAATAAAGAAACAAACAAGTAATTGAGTCACTAATAAGTGCTTCATTTCTATGGTCCAATGAAAGGTAAAGACTGAGAAACACTAGTTTGCTATTCCGGAGATATAATGGAATCAATCTGGCCAGTCACATGCAAATCAACTTTTTTCTTGGATCCAATCTACATCTTCCAGCAACTCTGCCCCCTCATCCATTTTTTCTCCACTACTAAAGATCTTCCTCAGCATCGATTATATTTAAGGATTTTATTTATGTTAATATTTCAGTCTTGTGCATGAAAATCAGAAGACTCCCTATGATTAACACAGACTGAGTCCTAACTTCACAAAGCTCATTCACATTTAGGAGGGGCACACAATGAAATTGTCCAATGTTTCCAAAACTATGGGACATTAAAGAAGCAGGAGGAGGTTGTTCCACTGGATATATTTTCTGTTCTCTTAATTAATCACTGTCCAAACCCCAGCATTGTAGAAGACCCAGAACATCTTACCCCGAAGACCTAACACAAGTAGGTATAAATTAATTGTTCTTCTGCCTCTTTACTGGCCAGCTTAGAATGTTTTGCAGGTGGTCAAATGATATTAATTATCTACAACAAAGAGGAGGATGCCCCTAAATGAACCAAGAGGTAGAATTTGGTCTAATACATTACTCAGAATGAACTTCCAGTGAGCCCTAATAGTGTTTATAACTGTAGCAGCAAAGGCTGTCTAGGTAAATACAGCAATTTAGTTTGTGCTCAGCGGGGGGGAGCCCAGTATGCAGAATGGAAAGTATTTGTATCTTTTTCATTCAAAAACAATTGAGAAGGCATATGCAGAAGCTAGAAAGAAATAAGGAAATAAAAAGGGGAAATCCCATAAAAAGAAAGGAGATTAGTGGAATAGAGGAAGGGTATTGAGGGAAAGTTAGGAGGGACAGGAAAAGGGAAAAACAATAGAACAAAATTGACCAAATCGTGCTATGTAGATATATGAATATACCATAGTGAATTCCACCTCTGTGTATATCTACAAAGCATCAATTAAAATAAATAAACAGAAATAATACAAGTAGAGTAGAAGAAGAAGACCAGGAGGAGGGAGGTGGAGAGGAAATGTCGAAGTAGTAGGAATTGAAATGGAGTAATTATAGTGTATGAACATATGAATATGTCAAAATGAACCCCATTATTATGTATAACTATAATGAACTAATAAAAAAACATTAAAAAACAATTGAGAAGAATAGCAAAGTTTGGGAATGTTGGTTGTATAAGTATAATTCACTAATAGAAACTTTAAAAAATTGAGAATAGCAAAAATCATGAGAGTGGTAATAGTGATTACATATACATAATTTGGTTTAATCAAGGTTATCTTAGATGGTGACAAATTATTACAGTAGCATCTGTGGGTATCTATTGACCCTATAAAGAGCAAAAATTAATCAATAATATCAAGGTTATACATTGGCAAAAGTCTGCTGGGCAAGACTCTCCCTTGATTGAGTAGAGGGTCAGTGCTTCAGACATGATTAATTTGTAGAAGAGAAAATATCTCCATTTAAGGAGCCACCTCTTGTTGCCATGTTTTTGCTACTGAGAAAGGGAAAAAAACAGCCCTATTATTTGGCTTCAGTACTAGAAGTTTGCCTGGTATTCAGAACTAAGCCATGTTATTTTCCTGAAGAACATGAATGACCTCACAGAATAGAAAAATCAGACAAGGTCACTCTGAAACAATAGTAAACTGAGACAAATAACACTAATTCATAATTTTCACCTGAAAGCAAAGAAAAAATCATGAATGTTTCCCACACCCCAAAACAACAAATATATTTTTGTGTCCTAGTTAATATGGCCACTGCTTTTTTAAAAAATTACATCTTTAGCTTCACTTAAGTATTCCCTCTCTCAAGGTAATATTTATTGAAATATCCAATCATAGAACTGTCTCCAATTCCTGACAACACCCAAATGTAGAGCAAATCCCTGCTATCTTGGATGCTACCCCAAATCATCTAAATGATGCTGAAATCCTCTAATAAGTCCTTTCTATAAGATGCCCAATAGTTACTCATAACTTCTGTTTGCCTCAATTGCAATGAGTATTAAACCCAATTTATGCAACTTCAGGTCTATTCCTGGCGGCCTTTGGCTGAAGGACATGGCATTGTCTTGAAAGAAGTGGAGAGTTTTAAAGGGCAAAGGTTGGTACAGTGGTTCAAAAAATAAACTCTTATCCTCCTATCTTGCTCTTTTCCATTTGCAATTTCCAAATTAATCAGAATTTACACAAAATTGAAATGAATATGCAAACTATAATAAATGCTTTGGTTACTCTCCCTTGACGATTCTCAACAGGTATTATCTTTTGACAAACTTTACAGCCATTAGTTTACAGACTGTTAAGGCAGTATCTATATTCTAGAGTACTTTGTCTACTTTGGCTATTGTATTCATGCCATTTACTCAACTATATACTTCACATCTCCTCCAGTAAATATCTTTGCATACAGTGGTTTCAAATTTATGTTTTTATCTTCTGGTGATATAGATCAAAGAAAAAGACTTTCTCCTGGTTATTTTCCCTTAATCATTCCATTTTTATTGAGCTCCTACTGTTTACCAGATATGATGTTAGGTTCTATGAATACAATGATAAACAAGACAAAATTTTTGTACTCATGGAGGTTCCATTCTAGTGGGAGATACAGAAACCATACAGGTGAACAAACAATTTAAGTACCAACTTTTTTTTGACAACTATTCTAAATTCATTTTCCTTCCTCTGAACTTCTGTATTAATGATTTGTGTTACAAAATTGTATGCTTAGTTATGCATTGTTTTAGAAGAGAATTGTGAAAGGGACAAAATTTTAGTTTTTTGGAAAATAAAAAGAATGGACTATTCCATGATACATAGCTACTATTTTTAGTATATGTGAAAGGAGGGAGTAAGCTTGTGATGAGTAATCTCAAGGAGAACCTGGTGTTTACTCCAGAAAAGCAGATTTGGACCCTATATAAGCAACTACATTCCTAAGTCAACCTTCTAAATAACTAGTGGATAACTTCAAGAAAAGAAATCCTGATTGATATGAGTATTCAGAAAAATAGGAGGCAGCCTCTCTACTGGTATTATTATGGGCTGATCTGAAAGTTAAGTCAGACTGACCCCATTCTGCTCAGACATCTCACCCTGCACAGGGAGTTGGCCCCCATTCCTGTAAGAGCCCACTCACATAGAAGTTGACACCCCCTACCCACTTGCATCCTGACCACAATGTCTTTAAACTATGAAGCTGTTCTGAGTAGGTACAAGAAGTGTGAATTCTAAGAATGTTGTTAGTTGGTACTTCCCACTTTTATGACTTATAACTGTACTTGCCTCACCCACCCCCTCCTTTGTGTTTTCTGTTTAAATGGCCCATCCACCTGCATTCAGTGTCTTGGGGTGCAGAGCTGTCTGCTCTCTGCTCCCTTGGCCCTGGCCAGAATAAGTCCTTCAGAAATACCCAGAGTTTTATCTGGAATTCTAGGATTGTCCCTTAACAGTATGACCCAGGAATATTTAAGGATCAGAATGTAGGCCGAATTAGATACTTTGCCAGGGTCTTTAAGGTTCTAAAAAATCAATGATTTTTATGCATTTTTCTCTATTTAAGTATGTATATAAGGCATCCCCCACTGTACTAAAAGCTAACTGCAGCAAGAATCTACCTTTCTCATTACTTTATCCCCCAGATTCCTACTCTGTATAACACAATTCTAGATCTACAATGAGAGCACAATAATTACTTCCTCACTTTAATATTCCCACTAGAAGAAGGACACTGCTAACTGGGCCACCACCCTCTGGGATTTCCAGCAGTAGTGGGCAAGATCTAAGTTGAAAATACAGTGCTGAAGTCATTATGACACACTCCTTTATTATTTTTCTTTTAAGATTATATTTTTAGGGACCTAGTGTTCCAAGATATTAGGCCATGTATGTGTTTTCACAGATACCTTGCCAGATTCACACAGGTTGCCAACTCCCCAAGTGTATCTATATTACGTACTAACTATAATATTGACCTTGACAATAACCAGCATCATTATTCTTTTCTGTATCTCCTTTCTCTCCATTCTATATTCATACTTTGTCATGTCCTTCTTTATTCCACTGGAATGAATAAAGAAGCAGGCGTGCATGGTAGTCAGATTGTATAAACCCAAAGCACCATCATGCTGCACAAGCACTAGGCTAGGTCCTTCTCAGGACTGTGCAAGCAGGCAAGTGTCTCCCTACCTAGCTGACTGATGAAAGGCTCATTAATTAGCATCTTAAGGCTAACACCAGAGAAAAACCATAGCCCATGAACAAAGCTTGTGATTCACAATTTCCTCCTTTTAACTTTATTACCTCACAGGAGACCACTGTAGTAAGCTTGTTAAGCAGTAAAATGCCATTTGAGTAGGTAGATTGAGGAGTCAGTTGAGAAGGGAGACCTAAAGCTTGCTTGAGAAACAAATTATGATTAACTGAATGCAAACTAAAAGCCAAACACAACAGGAACAGCACAATTAAACGCAGTCATATTCCTTTCCTTCTGCCTCAGAGCACCAGCTACAATAGCTCTCTTCCCTCTTATTTATTGACCTGTAATAAAATCTTGTTGGATGGGCATAATGGGAATTTTCTGAGTTGAGGGACTATATTGTGTCTGGGTATACAGATGGTAATCATCTTTATTTATCTATGACCCTGAAGTCACACCTACTTCAAGATAACTACCAGACTATTAGCTTCTGTTCTGCCTTGAAATCTCAATAGCAATAAAGAGCCCCTTCCGACACTTGATCAGTCCTCGAAATGATCCTCTCACACTGTGTTTTATCTAGCCTCATATTTTATTAGGGTTGATATTGTCCAGGAGTTCTATCCTTGAGTTGAATGAGCCAAGGCGAGGTTTTTTCCTGTTTCCTATTTGGCTTGGTGAGAAAGGCTTAAGCAATTCAATTGAAGTTGTGTAACTTTAGATATTTTGTTAAAGGATACATTTTTTTTCAAATACCAGAGGCTATGTTTACATATGCAAATCAGGCTGATCAAAATAAGAACACTCACAGGTTGAATTCAACTAACTTAAGGCATCAAGGGGAAGGGAAAGACAGTTTCAATATATGCAAAACATCCAATTTGACTAAATTGTTGGTACCACTAAACACTTGATTCAGTAGCATGTAGGCAAAGCTAATGTCTGCATTGTGTCCCCCTTTTCAAGACAAAAAAAAAGGAAGGAATAAATTGAGGTGATCCTAATATAGCACCTACCACAATTCTGGGCATACTAGAGGCAATCATAAATAATTGTTGACTGATTAATTGCTCAGAATACCTCTTCAAAATAGTAGCCTAACCTCTTACATTCCCTGCAACTTCCATCCTAGCAGCTTTGGGGGGAAAGCTTAGTCATATGTCTAGGGATAGAGCCAAAATAAAATGGACTTTTGAATTTTTGTCTTGGTTTCCTAGAAACATTTCATTATCTCTGAGTTCTGCCACTTAGTATTTCATATGTCTGTACGTTTTTATTAGTCTGTTAGACTTCACAGACAAGCAAATAAAAGGATTAAGAATTTTCTTTGGAGAAAAAAGAACACCACAGAACATAATGTCAATAGTTCCCTTTGGTAGAGCCATAATTTACTGGGTCTTTAATAATGTAACTTTTGCAAAATGAAGAAAGGTCAGACTTCTATCCCTAAAACACCTTTATGATAATCACAGTTTTTGTTCTTCTCCACTATTGTGAGATCAATTCTAGCCATCCAGAGGTCACTGTTTTAATTATTAATACTTGGGTATGATTTAGATGCCCTTTTCCCTAGTGCTATCTATTGCTTTTTCCCAGATATTTCCCACAACTTCAGATAATAGGATTATGGAAGAAAAAATATCTGGAACACATTTCCTCAGTTTCTCTTTCATACATCTCTCATGAAAATGAGGTGTAGCTGTTATACTATGCTCACAAGAGCTATGATGAATGAACTTTAGATCCACTAAGAACATAAAATTAAAAATAAAACCACAAACATGACTTCTAAACAAAGGTCAAAAGGAGACTCATAAGTGTGTGACTCCTGTTAGGAAGCATCTAGAAGCTAGGTATCATGTAATAGCAGCCAGCCTATACTCACTCAATTTGGGTTAAATAAGTAAATCTGTATTTAGGATGTCACACCTTTATACAATCCACTACATGGAAGGGCTCCATTCAATCTGCTTACATTTATCACCTCTCAAGTCCAGCCTAAATGAAGAAGCTGAGTTGATGCCTTCATATTTTCAAACCTGTGGTTAAATATCACTTAGTAGATATGTTTAAAATTCTGATTCCCAGGTATTGCTCTCAGATATACTTGATCAGCTAATCTCAGAGACAGCCTGAAAAAATACATTTTTAATATAGTCCTTCACATGAGTCAATACAACTGGTCAATAGGCCACCCTTTGAAAAACAGCAGCAAACATAGTAGGTGTGTGATTATTCCACAAAGGTCATCTATCACTGATGGTAGAAATGTTGTCATTTTAATGTTAAAATACAGTATCCCTTTTGAGTACTACAGCAGTCATTATACCAAAATATATCACTCATTTCATCTGACAGCAGATTTGAGTGGTATTATGGATTGCATATGAGGTGTCCCCTAAAAGTTCCTGTGCCAATGCAGGAGGTGACATGATTTGATTGACAGAGCTATAACATAATTGGTCCATCCTATTTTGAATATATTGATTGGGTGGTAACTATAGGCAGGTAGTGAGTGGCTGGAGAAGGTAGGTCATGTCCTGGAAGGGTACATCTTCCATGAAACCTCATCCTACCCCCTCTGCTTCCTGACTCTGCCATGAGCTTAGCAGTTTTTCTGTGCCATACCCTTCCACCATGATGTTCTGCCTCACCTCGGGCCCAGAGCAATGGACTGACTGACCATGCATTAAACCTCTAAAGCCATGAATCAAAATACATTTTTACTTCTCTGAGTTGTTCTTGTCAGGTATTTTAGTCACAGCAATGAAAAGTTGACTAAAAAAGTGGGAAAGTAGAATCTGTGTGGCTAAAAGCCAAACTTTAAATTTTCTAATACATTGCTTAGATCCTCTCCTATTCTTTCCAATGAACTACATGCTTGCTGAAGTCATGATCAATCTAACAAAATTTTTTCAAGGCAATGCTTTACATTGTGTTCACTAGACAGAGAATGATAGCTTGTCAGAAGTACACAGGGATCATGGAGTTTAACCTAATTGTTTTATTTCTAACCCCACTCTCCATTGAACTGCTCCCTGGGTGACCTTACCCTTTGTCCATGAACCTGTTCTCTTTGGTCTCATTTTTATATTCTCATTTCATGATCACTGCCTTGATAACTTCTCTGGTCTCAGGCACTTTCCACTGTGGCTTTCAGTACCATGATTTAGCCAAGAACTTGTTTGATTTCTGATCTGGTTTACCATCTACAGGTCTTCCACCACCACATTGCTTAGTCCTCTAGTTGCTCAGTATGACATTCTACCATGATTTTTCCCTTTAATTAATACCTTTTAGAAACGTTAGAATGTTTAATTTTCCTCTTCTAATAAATGAGAGAAAGCAAAGGTCCTCAATCCCTACAGAGAATAGGGTGTCATAAAGCAAGGAAGGCTACTTTTTTATCCCCAATTTCTTGATCCTATCTATGGCTCCTCATAGATACTCTCATGGCATCCCATGGCCAGACACTTGGGCCACTGCCCCCAACACTTTGGATCATGATTTTATAAAATCACCACTAACTTGGATTTCTGCCTCCTCTATGAAGGCCAATGAACTTTTGAAGCTCCACATTTTACTTTGAGAGTAAATGCTCCCAGCATTTTAAGTTATTGTCATGCCTTCCTCCTTTCAATACTTTCTTCCTTTTACTTCTAGAATAAAATTTACATTTTTTCTGGTAAAATTAAACTTCTGTAGTTGAAGAAGAAGAAGGAATGAAGGTCCTTGAATCAGGCCCCTTGAGTTTCCCACTTATGTTCCCATACTGATATTAGCCTTATAATAATTCAGTATAATCCCCAAGGCCCCATACAAGTCTGAAGAGTGTAAACTGTATGAAAACATGTCCTACAAACAATTATGGGTGATACATAAACAGTATTTACATTTTATTTTTTTAGTTTTTATTATTCTAATTTGTTATACACGTTTGCAGAGCACAGTTCATTTCATATTACATATAAAGAGCACAATTTTTCGAGTTGCTGGTTTAATATAAAGTGTTTTTTCAACAATTGTTTCTTCATACATGTATTTAGGGTAATAGTGGATAACTCAGTCTGCCATTATTGCTATCTCCTTGCCCCCACCCCTCCCCCCTCTTTATTCTATTTAAAGCTCTTTCATTCCTCTCATTCCCTCTCTCTTGCCTTTATAAGTTATTATCTTCATATCAAAGAGATCATTCGACCTTTGGTTGTTTGGGATTGACCAACTTCACTTAGCATTATTTTCTCCAACTCCATCCATTTACCTGCAAATGCCATGATTTTATTCTCTTTTAGTGCTGAGTAATGTTCTATTGTGTATATATACCAAAGTTTCCCTACCCATTCATCTATTTGAATTTTAGATCACTTGGGGCTAAATTAAATTCGGTTACAATAATCAGATGACTATCACTAATTAAAGACTTAGATACACACATACAAATTTGTGCAGCAGCACATTATAAAATATATTTTTCCACTAGGAGAAGTGAATAATAACAACAGCAATAGTAAAAACTATGCATCAGGCATCATAATAGTTGTTTTACCTTCCTTCCTTGCATCATTTATTGTCCACAGCAACCATGCAAGAAAACTATGATTACTCCCATTTTACAGATAATAAAATTGAGGTCAGAGAGGATACATGTGTTAGTTTGCCCATGTAAGTGACAAATTTGCATACATTTCACTAACCCTAATGCCTTTCTTCTTTTCACTATATAATGCGGCACTGACATATTGTCTCAACAGAATATCTAAAAAGCATTTCCTTGAAATTCTGTGTTTATCTCCAGTAGAGACAATACAGCAGTATAGCAAAGAAATTTGAAAATAAAGCTGAGCCAAGAATCAGTGGGAAAAAAAGAAAACATGACAAGTTAGGTGTTTCAAAGCAAAAGAATCCAATGTGCCACAAATTTTTTTCAATATTGAACCACGCAAATGCTCTCTAATCAGCAGCAGTACAGACATTTTGGGTTTCACTTTTGAAATAAATGTGAAAACTCTGGGACTAGTATCTCCACACAGCTGTTTCAAGTCCCCTGGGAAGGGCATTGAGAGAAGGCAATGTTGGCATAGTGGAGATTTTGTCAAATGATTCCTTTCCACATTAGACTCTGCAGAATATATCATTTATTTAGCCCTATCAGATCTGGTACCTCACAAGAAATAGTTTTATACCAAAGATAATTTTCCTCAGAACTTTGTGGGACTTAGCATTTTCATAGGCACCATTGTTTCTTCTGATTTCAAAAACAATAGGTAAATTTTTTAATATCCTTTGTCATTTTAATGTTTGCCTAGAAGAGTATTTGTTCTTGCAATCTATCCCTCTATTTGTATAAATCCTCAATCTGATGTCACTACCTCCCCTCTCCTATCTGCTGTTTTCTCTATGTCTCCACAAACTCCAACACACACACTGTCCTTGATTCTGTGTGATCCTTAGTTCTTAAGGAATCTTCTATTTCTAACCTCTTTTTTTATGTAATTTTATATTATTTCAAATGAGCACAAAATCGATATTATTTGTTATAAAGTCTGCAAAAGTTATTCAGAAATTTCACCAAACTCCGTAAGTACAATGCTTTCAATTTTTTTTGTCTGAATGCTATATTTTCTTTTTTTAATTGCCATTCTTTTTTTAATTTTATTTTTATAATTTTTAATATGTACGACTCATAATGCATATATTTAGTATCTTTTTACATACAACTGTTTGTATACAGAGTATATTCGTACAATTCAGGTCTTCAATCATGCATTAATGATATCCGTCTCATTCAACCACCTTTTTTTTTTCTTTTCTCCCCCACCCTCCCCTCTTGCTCCCTCCCTTACCTTCCCTTCCATTGACTATTCTAGTGTTCCTCTAATCCTCCTATGTACCCCCATCCAACAATACTTTGGAATAGCCTCCTTATATCAGAGAAAACATTTGGTACTTGGATTTTTGAGATTGACTAACTTCACTTAGCATTATGTCTTCCAACTTCATCCATTTACCTGCAAATGCCATTAACTTATTTTCTTTTATTGCTGAGTAAAATTCCATTGTGCGTATATACCAAATTTTCTTAATCCACCCATTTACTGAGGGACATCTACGTTGGTTCCACAACCTAGCTATTGTGAATTGCGCAGCTACAAACATTGAGATAGCTGTGTCACTGTAATATGCTGTTTTTAAGTCCTTTGGGAATAGACCCGGGAGTGGGATGGCTGAGTCATAGGGTGGTTCCATTCCCAGTTTTCCAAGCAATCTCCATACTGCATTCCATAACGGTTGCACCATTTTGCAGTCCCACCAGCAATGTATGAGTGTGCCTTTTTCCCCACATCCTCTCCAACATTTATTGTTGCTTGTGTTCTTGATAGCTGCCATTCTGACTGGAGTGAAGTGAAATCTTAGAGTAGTTTTGATTTTAATTTCTCTAATTGCCAGTGATGTTGAACATTTTTTCATGTATTTGTTGATTAATCGTGTATATTCTTCTGAGAGGTGTCTTCTCAATTCCATAGCCCATTTATTGATTGGGTTATTTGTTTTTTTAGTGTAAAGTTTTTTGAGTTCTTTATATTCTAGAGATTAGTGCTCTATCTGATGTGCATGTATTAAATATTTGTTCCCAATTAGTTGGCTCTCTATTCACCTCACTGATTGTTTCATTTGCTGAAAAGAAGCTTTTTAGTTTAAATCTATCCCATTCATTAATTCTTGGTAGTAATTCTTGCACTACAGGATTGTTATTAAGGAACTTGGGGCCTAATCCAACATGTTGGAAATTGGAGCTTACTTTTTCTTCTATTAGGCATATTGTCTCTGGTCTAATTCCTAGGTCCTTGATCCACTTTGAATTGAGTTTTGTGCATGGTGAGAGATAAGGGTTTAATTTCATTTTGTTGCATATGGATTTCCAGTTTTCCCAGCACCATTTGTTGAAGAGGCTATCCTTTCTCCACTGTACATTTTTGGCGTCTTTGTCCAATAAAAGATAGCTGAAATTATAAGTATTAGTCTCTGTGTCCTCAATTCTGTACCATTGGTCCACCAGTCTGTTTTGGTGCCAATACCATGCTGTTTTTGTTACTATTGCTCTATAGTGTAATTTAAAGTCCAGTATGGTGATGACCCCTGCTTCAATTTTCTTGCTCAGGATTGCTTTGGCTATTCTGGGTCTCTTATTTTTCCAGATGAATTTCATGACTGCTATTTCTATTTCTTTGAAGAATGACATTGGGATTTTGATTGGAATTGCATTAAATCTGTATAATGCTTTTGGTAGTATGGACATTTTGACAATATTAATTCTACCTATCCAAGAGCAAGGTAGGTCTTTCCATCTTCTGAGTTCATCTATAATTTCTTTCTTTAGTGTTCTATAATTTTTGTTATAGAGCTCTTTCACCTCTTTCATTAGGTTGATTCCCAAGTATTTTATTTTATTTTTTTGATGCTATTGTAAATGGGGTATTTTTCATCATTTCCCTTTCAGAGTCTTTGTCGCTGATGTACACAAATGCCTTTGACTTATGTGTATTGATTTTGTATCCTGCAACTTTGCCAAATTCGTTTACTAGTTGTAAAAGTTTTCTGGTAGAGTTTTTTGGGTCTTCTAGGTAGATTATCATGTCATCAGCAAATAGTGCTAATTTGAGCTCTTCTTTTCCTATCTTGATCCCTTTAATTTCTTTAGTCTGTCTAATTGCTCTGGCCAGAGTTTCCAGTACTATGTTAAATAGCAGTGGTGAAAGGGGGCATCCCTGTCTTGTTCCAGGTTTTAGAGGGAATGCTTTCAATTTTTCTCCATTTAAGATAATGTTAGCTTGGGGCCTTGCATAAATAGCTTTCATAATGTTGAGATATGTTCCTGATAGTCCTAGTTTTTCCAGTGTTTTGAACATAAAGGGGTCTTGAATTTTGTCAAATGCTTTTTCTGCGTCTATTGAGATGATCATATATGATTTTTGTCTTTAAGTCTATTGATGTGATGTATTATGTTTATTGATTTCCAAATGTTGAACCAGCCTTGCATCCCTGGGATAAACCCCACTTGATCGTGGTGCACTATCTTTTTGATATGTTTTTGTATCCGATTTGCCAGGATTTTGTTGAGGATTTTTGCATCTATGTTCATTAAAGATATGGGCCTGAAGTTTTCTTTTTGGGATGTGTCTTTGCCTGGCTTTGGAATTAATGTGATATTGGCCTCATAGAAAGAGTCTGGAAGAGCTCCCTCTTTTTCTATTTCTTGAAATGGTTTGAAGAGCATTGGTATTAGTTCTTCTTTGAAAGTCTTATAGAACTCAGCTGTAAATCCATCAGGTCCTGGACTTTTCCTTGTTGGTAGCTTTTTCATGGCATCTTCTATTTCTTCGCTTGTAATTGATCTGTTTAAATTGTGTATGGCCTCCACATCCAGTTTAGGCAAATCCTATGACTCTAGAAATCTGTCAATGAATTCAGTATTTTCTGTTTTATTAGAGTACAAGTTTTCAAAGTAATTTCTAATTATCTTCTGTATATCTGAAGTGTTTGTTGTGATATTCCCTTTTTCATCACGAATGTTAGTAATTTGAGATTTTTCTCTTCTTCTTTTCGTTAGCATCACTAAGGGTCTGTCAATTTTGTTTATTTTTTCAAAGAACCAACTTTTAGTTTTGTCAATTCTTTGAATGGTTTCCTTAGTCTCAATTTCATTAATTTCTGCTCTGATTTTAATTATTTCCTGTCATCTACTGCTCTTGGTGTTGGTCTGTTCTTCTTTTTCTAATGCTTTGAGGTGTGATGTTAAGTCGTTTATTTGTTGGTTTTTTTTCTTCTTAAGGAATGAACTCAGTGCAATGAATTTTCCTCTTACTACTGCGTTCATAGTGTCCCAAAGATTTTTTTTTTTTTTTTTTTTTTTTTTTTTTTTTTTTTTTTTTTTTTTGGTACTGGGGATTGAACACTCAGGGGCACTCGACCACTGGGTCACATCCCCAGCCCTTTTTTGTATTTTATTTTAGAGACAGGGTCTCACTGAGTTGCTAAGTGCCTCTCCATTGCTGAGGCTGGCTTTGAACTCACGATCCTCCTGCCTCAGCCTCCCAAAGTGCTGGGATTACAGGCGTGCGCCACCACGCCCGGCTTCAGAGATTTCTATATGATGTATCTGTGTTCTCATTTACCTCTAGGAATTTTTTGATCTCCTCTTTGATGTCTTCTTCAACCCCTTGTTCATTCAGTAGCATGTTGTTTAGCTTCCAGTTGATGGAGTAGTTTTTCTCATTCCTTGTTTTGTCGTTGATTTCCAATTTCATCCCTTTATGGTCCGAAAGCATGCAGGTAGTATCTCTATTTTTTTATATTTGCTGAGAGTTGCCTTGTGACATAATATATGGTCTATTTTGGAGAAGGAGCCATGTGCTGCTGAGAAAAAAGTGTATTCGTTTACTGAGGGATGAAATATTCTATATATGTCCGTTAGGTCTAAATTGTTAATTGTTTTAAAGAGGCTTAAAGTTTCTTTGTTTAGCTTTTGTTTGGATGATCTATCCATTGGTGAGAGAGGTGTATTGAAGTCCCCTAGAATAACTGTGTTGTGGTCTATTTTACTCTTGAACTTGAGAAGAGTTGGTTTTGTGAATGTAGGTGCTCCATTATTTGGGGCATATAGATTTATGATTGTTATATCCTGTTGATGGATGGTTCCCTTAAGTAATAAGAAATATCCATCTTTGTCCCTCTTGATTAGTTTTGGTTTGAAGTCTACCTTATTTGATATGAGAATGGAAACCCCTGCATGCTTCTGCCGGCCATGTGAGTGATAAGACTTTTCCCAGCCTTTCACCTTCAGTCTGTTGATGTCTTTTTCTATAAGGTGTGTTTCTTGGAGACAGCAAATTGTTGGGTCATTTCTTTTGATCCATTCTAATAATCCGTGTCCTTTGATTGGCGAATTTAGGCCATTAACATTCAGGGTTATTATTGAGATGTGATTTTTATTCCCATCCATTTTTATTTGAGTTATGGTCTTTAGCTTGATTTGGTTTCTCTTCTGGTTGGTATTTCCTTTAGTTTAATATCTCCCTTTGTTGATTTTCCTTATCATCTTTCTCTTCTTCTTCACGAAAAATGTTGCCCAGGATGTTCAGAAGTGCTGGCTTTCGAGTTGTGAAATCTTTTAACTTTTGCTTGTCGTGGAAGGTTTTTATTTCATCTTCGAATCTAAAGCTCAATTTAGATGGATATAAGATTCTTGGTTGACATCCCTTTTCTTTCAGAGCTTGAAATTTGCTATAACAAGATCTTCTAGCTTTTAAGGTCTGGGTTGAAAAATCTGAACATAGTCTGAATGGTTTCCCCTTATATGTAATCTGCTTCCTTTCTCTTGTGGCTTTTAGTATACTCTCCTTGCTCAGTGTATTAGGCATTTTCATTATAATGTGTCTTGGTGTGGATCTATTGAGATTTTGTTTGGTGTTCGGTATGCCTCTTGAACTTGGTTTTCCCATTCATTCCTCAAGTTTGGAAAATTTTCTGTAATTATTTCGTTAAATAGATTACTCATTCCTTTGGCTTGAAACTTGCCACTTCCTCTATGCCAATCACTCTTAAGTTTGGTCTTTTTATGCTGTCCCATAATTCTTGGATGTTATGTTCTTGATTTCTAACAAGTTTTGCTGTATAGTCTAAATTCATCTCTAGGATATATATTTTGTCTTCATTGTCTGAGGTTCTTTCTTCCAAGTGGTCTATTCTGTTGAAGATGCTTTCAATTGAACTTTTATTTTGGTTTATTGCTTCTTTCATTTCTGGAATTTCTGTTTGGATTCTCTTTAGAGCCACTATTTCCCTATTGAAGTAATCTTTTACTTCCTGTATTTGTTTTTGGAGTTCTTTGTCAAAATGATCTTTTGCCTCCTGTACTTGCTCCCTCATCTCATTTTTGAGTTCATTATTAAGTTCCATAAACATTTTGCATATGTAATTTCTAAATTCCATCTCTGGCATTTGACCAACTGTGCTTGCCATGACATCTACTGATGAGGTATCTTGATTTTTTGTGTCATTTTCTTCCCTTGTTTTTCATGTTGTGTCTATTCTTCCTGCTTGTGGGACCTTGACTATTTCGATTTTACCTTAAAGCCTTCTGTTGTTTCCATAGTACAATGCTATCAGATCGCCTTACAATTCCTTTACACTTTTAAAACCTAACACTTTCTAGTCAGAAAATCCAAGTTTGATCACAATGTACAGATTTGGTTAACCCAGATATTATTTCCAATTTACTCTGTATGTTTCTGATGGGGTTCCATAGCTTCAAGTATTGGATACAGAGGTGTTATGTTTAGGAAGAAGGAAGTGTCTTGAATTGTTCTTTCTTGGAAAGTATGAAAAGAGGTTTCTATTGAAGTGGTTTAGTGGAAGTAGTTTAATATCAGTAGACGAGGGAAGAAAGAGAATGGAGTAGACAATTAGGTGGAAAGACCAATTTATATATAAAGTAAGTTGGAAAAGAAAAAGAAATGATAAAAAATTAGGAATTGGTGTAAGAGAGAGAAGAGAGAGAATCAAGAAAATAGAGAGTAAACTATATATAATACCGCTTTGCTACCCAGTTCAATTGCGCTGGTTCTAGAAATCCCAAGTTCTGCGTATAACTTGTGTTTGCCTCTGTTTAGTATGCACTGGCAGGGTGTAAACATGAAAGATGAAGGAGTAAGAAAAGATGCAAGAGTGAGAAGGAAGAAAAGAAGGAAAGATAAAAGGGGCGGAAGCAAACAAACACGCTGACAATCAACGCGGAAGGCAAAAAAAAAAAAAAAAAGCAGAACAAAACAAAGCCAAAATAAGAAAAAGGAAAATAAACAAACAAACAAACAAACAAACAAAAAACCTCCCCAAAATCCAACAAAACAAGCAAACCAACAACAACAACAAAAAAAGTCGAACCCCAAGTCTCAAAAAAAACGGGCCCTGGGAAGCCCCCCTCTTTTTTCCCTTCCAGTTCAAGCCAATTGTTATTGGATCACGTCTAGACAGTCTGTGATCCTGTTAGTGGAATCAAGGCTGCACCCCAGGCCAGTGGCTGAATGGCTCAGTGAAGGAGTGGCCCCGAGGTGTATGTGTGTCAGCAGATGAATGGTACCGGGAAGGGGACCCTCCAGAAGGCACCGCCTCCCCACGCCCACCCACAGTTGTAGCTTCATGTGGCCGCTGCACTGGCCTCAGACACGCCCTCCCCTGCTGGCCACCCGAGCCTCACCCAGGTGTGCATTGTCTTCAGAGAGCTGGAGGGCCCCTGGATGGCTGCAGCCGTCACTCTCCGTCTCCTTCCCTTTGTCTGGGTCAGCCACTGCACCTTTCAAAGATGGCGGTGCTTTCCTCCCAGTCAATAGCAGCTCCGCAGACTCCCGTGTCCTCGCCGATCGATCCCAAAGCCTCTGGGTGGATGTCTCCCTGCCAAGGTGGCACCGGGAAGCCGCAACTGTAACTGCGGTGCAGACAGCGCTGCTTCGGACTGTGGAGTGCTCCGACTCTGCCCCTGCTTGTTATTCGCTGGTCTCTGCGCCACTCTCTCCAGGGCCCTACTGCTGAGGGTCGCATCCAGCCGAGTGTGGATTCGAACTGTTGTTGTCGACCCCGGTCCCCCGTGGTCCCCCAGCACCAATTCCGCCTGCTGTTATCGCTGGTCTCATGCTGGAGTGCCCTGAGTGCATCTGGGGTTGCAGTTGCAGCGCGGTCTCCCCACACTGACTTTGTTTCGCACAGCCTGTGCACCACCCAGGTGGTTTTGCAGAAGCCTCACAGCTCCAGCCCCTGCAGACTGCTTGTCTCCCTCTCTCCCTGGTAGTGGTAATCAAACCATCCAGGAGATCGGTATTTTCGGCCTACATATATATGATGAAAGGCAATTTATCTGCTTTGTTGGATTCTTTCCAAGGAGCTGCCCTGAAGTGCGGCTTCCTCTAATCCGCCATCTTGGATCCTATTTCTAACCTCTTAATGATCTTTCTCACACTCCTTTCCAGGATGTCTGTCCTGTTTGCATGGTCTTAAAGGTTCCACCTACCTTAACTGCCTTCTTTCTCGTAAGATATGATTTAACCCTACATCAATCGGTCTGATTCCTAGCTATGCCCACATTTTGCCTCAATACTTAAAGAGTTTCTAACAGAGTGCTCCCAGTATTCCTTCTCACAGCTCCATCCATGACTTGAAGTTTTATGCCCTACCTTGAGGACTGTGTGACCTTGCACTAATCTTATATTCTTGTGGTTTTCAAACTCTTAGAGAACTTGCCCTTTCTACCAAATTATTCCAAAGCCATAATGGAGTAAAAGGAAGGTTCAGGGGTTATAGCTCATGAAGCCCCACTAAGGAAAGCTTCAATCAGAGCAGTCTCATTTCTATCTGGTTTTAATATTGAACTTCACAAAACTAAAAATCTGATACAATCTGCCCAAAAATATTTAAGATCTATACATCTATCCTTTAACATTAGCTTAGACTTAGTAACTCTATCTTTAATTTATAACTCAATTAATCCCAATCCTGCTGCTGACAGGTAACAAGCTACAAATTTCTCTGTGAACAAAGATAGATCCTCAGCCAAAACCAAAAAACATATTTGAGCTCCATGCTGTCAACATTTGATATTGCTGAATTTTGTTTCATTTCAAGGAAAAAGCCATGAGGATAAATTTGAGAATCTCAAGTAGTGCTACATCATTGGACAAAGGGTAAGCTTAGAGTAGTTCTACATGAAATAATTTGAATGTGATAATGATATTAAAGATTTATTTCTCTAACTAGCTAGGATATCAAAGTCTGAAATATTACAGAAGGGAACTGTGATTGGCAATAGCATCCTAGCTACACTATAATTTAAATCTTTTCACAAGGACTCCTTGAAGCATGGGGAAAAGGAAGACAGTGAATGGATCCCAGTCAAATCACTGTGGCTACACAATTACTTTCAGAATAACGCAAAGTGGGGTGAAGGGAGGTGTGGCTTCAGAAAATAGTTGTTGCCTTTGACTATATGAGTTTGAGATAGCTGAATTTGGTCCCTAAATATGTTTAATACCTACTTATGAATATTCAATAGTGGATTTTGGACCTGAGTCTAAATTCTTCTAAAGTTCCTCATCACCCATTGATTACTTCTCTCTTTTGCAGGACCCCCCTCCCACTTTGAAACCTCCAAATGAGTTATTCTACATCTCAGTTTAAATCCTTTTTTCTTTTTCTTTTTCTATAAATTATCTGTAGATAATATCATCTGTTCTCACAACATTAAGTGCTAGCTCCTCTATTCCACTTTGACTCAGCCACAAAGGCCTCAGTGGTAAGCAGTCTTTATTAAATGGTCCCCAATGATTCCTGCCTCATAGTACTCAAATCCTTGTGTAATTCTCTTCATGTGAGTAGAGAATGGACATAATGACTTGCCTTTAACAAAAAGAATATGGTAAAAAGTGATGGTGTATCACTTTAGAGATTGGGTTACAAAACAAATCTGGATTCCTTCCTGTTCAATTATTTCATGCTGCTGTGCTTGATTACTCTGAGTGAAGCCAGCTGCCACATTATCAGCTTCTTTATGGAAAGGGCCACATGCAAAGAAACAGAGATTTTTCTAAACAACCACCAGCAAGGGACTGAGGCCTTCAGCCCAGCATCCTGGGAGAAACAAATTATTCCAAAGCTGTGTGAATAACTAGGAAGTACTTCTTCCCCAAGTTAAAAATTGAGATATCTGCAGCCTGGATAATACCCTGGTTGTAACCTTGGAAGATAGAAGTAGCCATACCTATAAGTAAGTACTGTGAGATAATAAGTAATTTTTGTCTGAAACCACTAAGATTTGTGGTAACATTATATAGCAATATATAACTGCTATAGTTTGAATTTGGAATATCCCCCAAAGGCCTATGTGTTAAAGGTCTGGTCACCAGTTTGGTACTATTAGAAGGTAGTACAACAATTAAGAAGTAGGGTCTAATGGAAAGTCTTAAAAACTTGGAAGTATGCCTTCAAAGGGAATAGTGGGACTCTAGCTCCCTTTTCTTTGTTTTTCTTGACCCAGCCACGAGTTAAAAAGTTTGTAATGCCACACACTAATGTCATCATGTGGTACACATCCCCACTACAGGCCTAAAAGCTATAGGCCTACCCAAACCTGGACTGGACCCTCCAAATGACCCAAAATGAGCCTTTTCTCTCTTTTTTTTTAAATATACTCTTTTAAAAATACCTTTATTTTATTTGCTTTATTTTTATGTGGTGCCAGGGATTGATCTCATCACCTCACACTAGCATGAGCCACAACCCTGGCTCAGCCTTTTCTCTTTTGAAGTTTATTGGTCTCAAATATTTGCTATAGTGATGGAAAGATAACTAACACAAGAACTAACACAGCTTCCTTCAACATACCAGAACATGCAGACTTTAAGGCTTTTATACTATTTTCTCCGTCTGAGGCACTATATCTCTACATGGCATTCTCTGTTTTCTTCCTGGTTTTCTCAAGTATCCCCTTTTCTAAGTAACCTTCCCTTACCACCTTTTATAAAAATAGAAATCATTCCTTAGTGCTTCCAATAACCCTATATTTTATTTTTCTCTGTCTCATTAACTTCCACAGGACAAATCACATATTTATTAAATCATTATTTTTCCCCATCAAAATAAAAATTCTACAGGGGGCTTGTGATAGTATTCATTTTGTTCAGGCTATAACCCTATTACCTAGAATTAACTATTTATGGCATATGTGGAACTCTGCATGAATGAATGAGTTTTCCAGTTCACAGTACAGAGTCATAGAAATTTTAAAACATACAAACAACACAATTTTTCAAGTTGCTGGTTTTATATAAAGAATTTTTACGAAGGAGAGGAAGATGGCTGACAGGAGGGAGGTGCTCTCTGGACACAGGTGCTAAAAGACGCGGAGTGGGAAGTTTGAACACGTTACTAGCAATTCCATTACAACTGAAAGGGAGCCGAGACATTCGTGCACCTCTGGACAGCTAAATACAACGTTCTCCAGACCACGACGAGCAGGGGCAGAGTCACAGCAGTCCACAGTCCGAAGCAGTGCTGTCTGCACTGAAGGCAGGCACAGTTGCCTGATACCATCTCAGCAAGGAGAAATCCACACAGCGGCTTTGAAACCAATTGGTGAGGAGGGATAGAAAGAGGCCTAGAGGCGTGGGCTGTGTCCACGTAGAGCCCTTTCGCACAGATTGCCAAGCCGTTCCGGCACGCTCTGGACTGACACAAGGGTCTGCGGAGCTGTTGTTGAATGGGAGGAGAACACCACCATCGTTGAGAAGTACAGTGGCTGACCCAGACAAAGGGGAAAAGTCAGAAGGGAAGTACACCTGCAGACATCCAGGGAGCCACCAGCGCTCTGAAGGCAGCGCACACCTGGGTGAGGCTCGGGTAACCAGCAGGGGGGAGGGCGTGTCTGAGGCCACCGCAGCAGCCACAAGAAGTTACAACTGTGGGTGGGCATGGAGGGTCCCCTCCCCGGTGCCATTCATCTGCTGACACACAGCCCCCCTGAGACACACTTCCACTGAGCCATTCTGCCGCTAGCCTAGGGTGCAACCTTGACTCCACTGACAGGGCCGCAGACTGTCTGGATGTGGTCCGATGCAGTTGGCTTAAACTGGAAAGGAAAAAAGGGCGGCTTCCCAGGGCACGTTTTGTTTGAGAATTGGGGTTAGACTTTTTTTTTTTTTTTTTTGGTTGATTTGCTTGTTTTATTGGTTTTTGGGAGTTTTTTTTGTTTTGTTTTTTGTTTGTTTGTTGGTTGGTTGGTTTTTCTTTTTCTTTTTTTGGCTTTGTTTTGTTTTGCATTTTTTTGCATTAATTGTCTGTGTTTGTTTGCTTCTGCTCCTTTTTTCTTTCCTTCTTTTCTTCCTTCTCACTTTTGCATCTTTTATTCCTCCTCATCTTTCATATTTACACCCTTCCAGTGCATACTAAACAGAGGCAAAAACAAGTTATATGCAGTACTTGGGATTTCTAGAACTGGTGCAATTGAACTGGATAGCAAAGCGGGGTTATATATAGTTTACTCTCTATTTTCTTGATTCTCTCTCCTCTCTCTTACACCAATTTCTACTCTTTTATCATTTTTTTCTTTTCCATCTTACTTTATATATAAATTGGTCTTTCCACCTAATTGTCTACTCCATTCTCTTTCTTCTCTCATCTACTGATACTAAACCACTTCCACTAAACCACTTTAATAGAACTCCCTTTTCATACTTTCCAAGAAAGAACAATTCAAGACACTTCCTTCTTCCTAAACATAAAACCTCTGTATCCAATACTTGAAGCTATAAAACCCCATCAGAAGCGTACAGAGTAAATTGGAAATAATATCTGGGTTAACCAAATTTGTACATTGTGATCAAAATTGGATTTTCGGAATAGAAACTGATAGGTTTTAAAGTGTAAAGGAATTATAAGGGGATCTGATAGCATTGTACTACAGGAACAACATAAGGCTTTAAGGTAAAGTTGAAATAGTCAAGGTCCCACAGTGCAGGAAGAAAAGACACACAAGCAACATGAAAAAACAAGGGAAGAAAGTGACACAAACAAATCAAGATACTTCATCAGTAGATTCAATGGCAAACACAGTTGGCCAAATGCCAGAGATGGAATTTAGAAATTACATATTCCAAATGTTTAGGAAACTTAAAAATGAACTCAAAAATGAGATAAGGGAGCAAGTACAGGAGGCAAAAGATCATTTTGACAAAGAACTCCAAAAACAAATACAGGAAGTAAAAGATTACTTCAATAGGGAAATAGTGGCTCTAAAGAGAATCCAAACAGAAATTCCAGAAATGAAAGAAGCAATAAACCAAAATAAAAGTTCAATTGAAAGCATCTCCAACAGAGTAGACCACTTGGAAGAAAGAACCTCAGACAATGAAGACAAAATATATGTCCTAGAGAAGAATTTAGACTATACCGCAAAACTCATTGGAAATCAAGAACATAACATCCAAGAATTATGGGACAGCATAAAAAGACCAAACTTAAGAGTGACTGGTGTAGAGGAAGGGGCAGAGTTTCAAGTCAAAGGAATGAGTAATTTATTTAACAAAATAATTACAGAAAATTTTCCAAACGTGAGGAATGAATGGGAAAACCAAGTTCAAGAGGCATACCAAACACCAAACAAACAAAATCTCAACAGATCCACACCAAGACACATTATAATGAAAATGCCTAATATACTGAGCAAGGAGAGATTACTAAAAGCCACAAGAGAAAGGAAGCAGATTACATATAGGGGGAAAGCAATCAGACTATGTTCAGATTTTTCAACCCAGACCTTAAAAGCAAGAAGATCCTGGAATAGCATATTTCAAGCTCTGAAAGAAAAGGAATGTCAATCAAGAATCTTATATCCAGCAAAATTGAGCTTTAGACTCGAAGATGAAATAAAAACCTTCCACGACAAGCAAAAGCTAAAAGATTTCACAACTCAAAAGTCAGCACTTCTGAACATCCTGGGCAACATTTTTCATGAAGAAGAAGAGAAAGATATCAACGAAAATCAACAAAGGCAGATATTAAACTAAGGGAAATACCAACCAGAAGAGAAACAAAATCAAGCTAAAGACCATAATTCAAATAAAAATGGATGGGAATAAAAATCACATCTCAATAATAACCCTGAATGTTAATGGTCTAAACTCACCAATCAAAAGATGCAGATTATCAGAATGGATCAAAAGAAACGACCCAACAATTTGCTGTCTCCAAGAAAGACACTTCATAGAAAAAGACATCAACAGACTGAAAGTGAAAGGCTCGGAAATGTCTTATCACTCACATGGCCGGCGGAAGCAAGCAGGGGTTTCCATTCTCATATCAAATAAGGTAGACTTCAAACCAAAACTAATCATGAGGGTCAAAGATGGATATTTCTTACTACTCAAGGGAACCATTCATCAACAGGATATAACAATCATAAATCTATATGCCCCAAATAATCATCAAACAAACTCTTCTCAAGTTCAAGAATAAAATGGACCACAACACAGTTATTCTAAGGGACTTCAACACACCTCTCTCACCAATGGATAGATCATCCAAACAAAAGCTAAACAAAGAAACTTTAAGCCTCCTTAAAACAATTAACAACTTAGACCTAACGGACATATATAGAATATTTCATCCCTCAGTAAACGAATACACTTTTTTTTCTCAGCAGCACATGGCTCCTTCTCCAAAATAGACCATATATTAGGTCATAAGGAAAGTCTCAGCAAATATAAAAAAATAGATACTACCCTGCATTCTATCAGACCATAAAGGGATGAAATTGGAAATCAACGACAAAACAAGGATTAAGAAAAACTACTCCAACAACTGGAAGCTAAAAAACGTGCTACTGAATGAACAAGGGGTTGAAGAAGACATCAAAGAGGAGATCAAAAAATTCCTAGAGGTAAATGAGAACACAGATACATCATATAGAAATCTCTGGGACACTATGAAGGCAGTAGTAAGAGGAAAATTCATTGCACTGAGTTCATTCCTTAAGAGGAAAAAAAAACCAACAAATAACTGACTTAACATCACACCTCAAAGCACTAGAAAAAGAAGAACAGACCAACACCAAGAGCAGTAGAAGACAGGAAATAATTAAAATCAGAGCAGAAATTAATGAAATTGAGACTAAGGAAACCATTCAAAGAATTGACAAAACTAAAAGTTGGTTCTTTGAAAAAATAAACAAAATTGAGAGAGCCTTAGCAATGCTAACAAAAAAGAAGAAGAGAAAAAAAAATCAAATTACTAACATTCATGATGAAAAAGGGAATATCACAACAAACACCTCAGATATACAGAAGATAATTAGAAATTACTTTGAAAACTTATGTTCTAATAAAACAGAAAATATTGAAAACATTAACAGATTTCTTGAGTCGTATGATTTGCCTAAACTCAAAATGGAGGCTATACACAACTTAAACAGACAGATTACAAGCGAAGAAATAGAAGATGCCATCAAAAAGCTACCAACAAGGAAAAGTCCCGGACCTGATGGGTTTACAGCCGAGTTCTATAAGACTTTCAAAGAAGAACTAATACCAATGCTTTTCAAACCATTTCAAGAAATAGAAAAAGAGGGAGCTCTTCCAGACTCTTTCTATGAGGCCAATATCACATTAATTCCAAAGCCAGGCAAAGACACATCCAAAAAAGAAAACTTCAGGCCCATATCTTTAATGAACATAAATGCAAAAATCCTCAACAAAATCCTGGCAAATCGGATACAAAAACATATCAAAAAGATAGTGCACCACGATCAAGTGGGGTTTATTCCAGGGATGCAAGGCTGATTCAACATTCAGAAATCAATAAACATAATACAACACATCAATAGACTTAAAGACAAAAATCATATGATCATCTCAATAGACGCAGAAAAAGCATTTGACAAAATTCAAGACCCCTTTATGTTCAAAACACTGGAAAAACTAGGAATATCAGGAACATATCTCAACATTATGAAAGCTATTTATGCAAGGCACCAAGTTAACATTATCTTAAATGGAGAAAAATTGAAAGCATTCCCTCTAAAAACTGGAACAAGACAGGGATGCCCCCTTTCACCACTGCTATTTAACACAGTACTGGAAACTCTGGCCAGAGCAATTAGACAGACTAAAGAAATTAAAGGGATCAAGATAGGAAAAGAAGAGCTCAAATTAGCATGATTTGCTGATGACATGATAATCTACCTAGAAGACCCAAAAAACTCTACCAGAAAACTTTTACAACTAGTAAACAAATTTGGCAAAGTAGCAGGATACAAAATCAATACCCATAAGTCAAAGGCATTTTTCTACATCAGTGACAAAGACTCTGAAAGGAAAATGATGAAAACTAACCCATTTACAATAGCATCAAAAAAATAAAATACCTGGGAATCAACCTAACGAAAGAGGTAAAAGACCTCTATCGAAAATTATAGAACACTAAAGATAGAAATTATAGAAGACCTCAGAAGATGGAAAGACCTACATTGTTCTTGAATAGGTAGAAGTAATACTGTCAAAATGTCCATACTACCAAAAGCATTATACAGATTTAATGCAATTCCAATCAAAATCCCAATGTCATTCTTCAAAGAAATAGAAATAGCAGTCATGAAATTCATCTGGAAAAATAAGAGACCCAGAATAGCCAAAGCAATCCTGAGCAAGAAAAGTGAAGCAGGGGGCATCACCATACCGGACTTTAAATTACACTATAGAGCAATAGTAACAAAAACAGCATGGTATTGGCACCAAAACAGACTGGTGGACCAATGGTACAGAATTGAGGACACAGAGATTAATACATATAATTTCAGCTATCTTTTATTAGACAAAGATGCCAAAAATGTACAGTGGAGAAAGGATAGCCTCTTCAACAAATGGTGCTGGGAAAACTGGAAATCCATATGCAACAAATTGAAATTAAACCCTTATCTCTCACCATGCACAAAACTCAATTCAAAGTGGATCAAGGACCTAGGAATTAGACCAGAGACAATACACCTAATAGAAGAAAAAGTAAGCTCCAATTTCCAACATGTCGGATTAGGCCCCAAGTTCCTTAATAAGAATCCTGTAGTGCAAGAATTACTACCAAGAATTAATGAATGGGATAGATTTAAACTAAAAAGTTTCTTTTTAGCAAAAGAAACAATCAGTGAGGTGAATAGAGAGCCAACTAATTGGGAACAAATATTTAATACATGCACATCAGAGCACTAATTTCTAGAATATATAAAGAACTTAAAAAACTTTACACCAAAAAAACAAGTAACCCAATCAATAAATGGGCTAAGGAATTGAGAATACACCTCTCAGAAGAAGATACACGATTAATCCACAAATACATGAAAAAATGTTCAACATCGCTGTCAATCAGAGAAATGCAAATCAAAACTACTCTAAGATTTCACTTCACTCCAGTCAGAATGGCAGCTATCAAGAACACAAGCAACAATAAATGTTGGAGAGGATGTGGGGAAAAAGGCACACTCATACATTGCTGGTGGGACTGCAAAATGGTGCAACCGTTATGGAAAGCAGTATGGAGATTGCTTGGAAAACTGGGAATGGAACCACCCTATGACCCAGCCATCCCACTCCTGGGTCTATTACCAAAGGACTTCAAAACAACATATTACAGTGACACAGCTATCTCAATGTTTGTAGCTGTGCAATTCACAATAGCTAGGTTGTAGAACCAACCCAGATGTCCCTCAGTAAATGAGTGGATTAAGAAAATGTTGTATATATGCACAATGGAATTTTACTCAGCAATAAAAGAAAATAAATTAATGGCATTTGCAGGTAAATGGATGAAGTTGGAAGACATAATGCTAAGTGAAGTTAGTCGGTCTCAAAAATCCAAGTACCAAATGTTTTCTCTGATGTAAGGAAGCTAGTTCATAGTATTGTTGGATGGGGGGGGGTACATAGGAGGACTAGTGGAACACTAGAATGGTCAAAGGGAAAGGAGGGGAAGGGAGGGAGCAAAGGGGGAGGGAGGGGGAGGAAAGGAAAAGAATAGAAATAAGAAAAGGTGGTTGAATGACATGGATATCATTTTTCTAAATGCATGATTGAAGACCTGAATTGTATGAATATACTTTGTATACAAACAGTTGTATGTAAAAAGATGCTAAATACATGCACTATGAGTTGTACATATTAAAAATTATAAAAATAAAAAAATGCCAAAAAAAAACGAATTTTTACGACAATTGTGTCTTCATACATGTATTTAGGGTAATGATGGATAACTTTATATGTAATATGAAATGAAATGCACTCTGCAAACATGTATAACAAATTACAATAATCAATTTAAAAAAGAAATTTTAAAACATAGTGTTCAGAAGTGAGGATTGAAGGAAGGGCAAAGAAGATATCTCTACTGAGACATCAGCCTCTAAGGCATGGGAAGAGGAGTATAAATATGCAGAAGTCCAGAAATGACAGGAAAATAAGTAGACTCGTAATAAGATAGTAAAAAGAAATGCCTTGGATAGTATCTGGAACTAAAGTGGAGGTGAAGGTTGTTTTAAATGGTCACACTAGGACATATTTTGCACTAAAAGTTGACATAATTAAAATATGAATTGAATGTCACAGTGTTACACAAAGAGAAAACTTACCGGTAAATTCTAGTCCTTAGGCTTAAACAACATTTACGGGATTAGGTACAATTGAGAGAAGAGATGTTTTATGGAATGTGGGGCAGTAGAAAATCAGATATTTAGGTTTGAATATATTACAGTTGATGCATTTTCATATTTCCAAATACCAAAGTTGTAAAGCTATAGTATAAATATGGATATCATCCATAGAAATGGATGAATTCCCTTAAGCAATATGTATACATAAAAAATGGCAAAAACTTTATCCCTAGAAAGATGTCAGTTATTATAGTTAAGAAAGAGGAATAGGATTCAACAAGAGATACTAAGAAGGTGGAAAATCAGGAGTGTAACACTCCAGAAACAAATTAAAGAATGTGTTTCAAAACAAGGAAATGCATGTGGTCGTGGAAATGCACCATTCAGATTTCCCTTCCAGGGGCTTAGTTGACCAGCAACCTCAGATTTTTCACTGTCCTTTATCCACTGTGCTATTTGTGTTGAGGCCATGTTTCCCTTGAACTCTTGCCAACCAATGACTGAGCACAGTGCAGGGACTCCTCAACTGTGGCTCAATGACTCCTCTGAGTCTCTTCCTACTCTTACTCCTTCATTCCTTTTCACTGTCACCATTTTCTCACCTGCATTGCAGACCAAGATTCTCCCTGCCTTCTCTTGTTCCCTCCCTTTTATCATTCATAGACATTGTACTCAATAATTTCCTTATGCCTTTAATTCCATCTTTGTATGGTTTATTTTTAAATGAAACCCATTATTTTGTACAATTAACATGTGCTAATAATTATAATAAAATTACTAAAAATAAAATTCCAGGACTTACAAAAATAAATTATTTCATCTGCTCCATAGAGGCCACAAATTGAGACCAAGGGATTAATTGAATCAATGACATTAAAAGGTAAATTAGGAAGAGGAAACAAAGTTACATAACCACTGGATTGAACAAGATGATAGCCATTCATGATGTTAACAAGAAGGTGTTTCAAAGGGTAAGAATGATAGCCATATAAAGTAATGATTTCATTTCCTTTAGATGTATATCCAGAAAAGAATTTGCTGGGGGCAGAAAATGGTGATATATAAGTCAAAGGATACAAAATAATAAATGGTACACTTAACAAGTTGAGAGATCTAATATGCAACAAGACCACTATAATTAATAATAGTGTTATATTCAAGGTTTTTGTTAAATGATTGTAGCTGCTATTGCCACAGAAGGGAAAAATGCACAATCATGTGAAGTGATGAATATGTTAATTTGTTCCATTATAGTATCCTGTAAAATAATTTTGTTTACCTTGAATATACATGATAGCATTTGTTTTTAAAAATAATAAAATAAAAAGTAAAGGGTGAGGATGAGAGTCTGATTGGTGTTTATGCAAATTAATAAGAGATAGAGACATTGAGTACAAATGGCTATTTTTAGGAGTTTTGCTATAAAAAGAAGCTTAGGAAGGGGAGAGAGGCTGAAGGAGAATGTAGGGTCAGTGTTTGAATTTTTTTAAATGGAACAAATTACAGGATGTTCATATGGTGACACTAATGATCCCTGAGATGGATAAATTTGATTTTTCAAGAGAAAGAGGAGATAACTTCTGGAGGAAAATGGTTGAGAAGGTGAGGGGGTAAGAGAGGATGAGATCCAGCACCTATGTAGAGGATTGACCTTAGGCAAAACCAGGGACAGGTCATCTATTGTAAGAAGACATCAGAGGTGGGTTGGTATATTTAGTTGTGGGAAGATGAAATAGCTTCATTCTGATTGCTTCTATTATCTCAGTGAAATAAGACAATCAACTCAGGCGGAAAAGTAAAGGGGCTGTTGGAGATTTGTAAGGGGAGTAGATGAAAATAATTGGGAAAATGGGAGTTCAAATTGAATTGAGAAGTAAGTTAGGACAGTACTAATGGCTCCTTTGCGATTTATAGGCTTAAATTTAAAGTTAATCCAGTAAATATAGCTGTATTTTTTTCCAAGCAGGTAGGTTTGGCCACTTCTGTGTAAAAATCTGAGTTGGTAGAGTGCTAGATTAAACCAGGGTTAAGGATTTTTAGGTGAGGATGACAGAGAAAGTATTTTGCAAAACTATGGTGATGATAAAGAGGAGTAAGACTATAAGTAAGTCACAAATAGTTAAACAAGTTGAGAAGTCAAGAAATAGGAAATTGTATAAGTATTTAAAGTAGTATTGACAGAGCTACAAGATTGAATGAGCTAGAAAGTTAGGAGTGTATGGAAAGTAAGATGCTTTAAGTCAAGTTTTTGAAAGAAGTTCAGCTTATTAATAATGACACAGTCTAGACTATGACCATGGAAAGAATTGGCTAACATAGGATGAAGGTCAAAATAAGTGAATAAGATAGAGAATTAAGGCTGGGTTTGTAGCTCAGTGGTAGAGCGCCTGCCCAGCACATGTAAGGCACTGGGTTCAATCCTCAGCACCATGTAAAAATAAACAAATAAAATAAAGGTATTGTGTCCATCTATAACTTAAAAATAATTTCAAAAAGAAGTCAGAGAATTTAAAAATATCTATATAGATACTCACGGCACCAAGAATACTGAAAGGAGAAGAGAGACAGAAGTCAGCAGTGTCCCTGGCCGCCTGGGCCCAGAGTAGCAGCTCCCTGCTGCTACACTCAGGGCCAGACCTGGGGAAGGGCTTCCTTCATTCCCGGGAAGAGTGGGACCTGCCCAGCTGCGACCAGAACAAGAGGTAGGCACCCGCCCGCTGGAAGGAGAGACCCAGCCGCCAGTGTCCCTGGCCGCCAGGGCCCAGAGTAGCAGCTCCCTGCTGCTGCACGCAGGGCCAGACCTGGTGAAGGGCTTCCTCCATTATCGGGAAGAGTGCGACCTGCCCATTTGCGACCAGAGCAAGAGGTAGACTCCCGCCCACTGGAAGGAGAGACCCAGCCACAAGTTTGCCTGGTCTTCGGGGCCCAGAACAGCATCTCCCGGCTGCTGCACGCAGGGCCAGACCTGGCGAAGTGCTTCCTCCACTCCCTGGGGGAGTGCGACCTGCCCAGCTGCAACCAGAGCAAGAGGTAGGCACCTGCCCGCTGGAAGGAGAGAACCCGCCGCCAGTTTGCCTGGCTTCCAAGGCCCATAGTAGCATCTCCCTACTGCTGTAAGCAGGGCCCAGCCTGAGGATAAGCCCATTCCACTATTCCACTGTGCCACTCTGCAACGGACCAAAGGTGCAGCCTTGACTCCACTAACAGGGTTGCTGACTGTACATGATCTGGGTCAGGTGGCTTAAACTGGAAGGGAAAAAAGAAGGGCTTCCAAGGGTCCATTTTGTTTGAGACTTGTTCTTGGGTTCAACGTTTTTGTTTTTATTTGCTTGTTTGTTTGTTTTGTTGTTTCTTGGGAGTTTTTTGTTTGTTTTTGTTTTGATTGACAGTGTGTTTGTGTGCTTCTGCTCCTCTTTTCTTTCTTTTCTTCCTTCTCACTTTTATATTTTTTTATTCTTCCTTCATCTTCCCTATTTACACCCTGCCATTGCATTCTCAACAGAGGCAAAAACAAGTTATACGCACAAATTGAGATTTCTAGAACGTGTACAATTAAAATATATAGCAAAGTGGTGTTATATATGGTTTATTCTCTATTTTCTAGACTTATTCTCTCTCTCCTCTCTCTTACACTAATTACTACTCCTTGGTTATTTTATTTTTCTCTCTTTTTTTTTTTTTTTTTTTTCTTTTCCATCTTTCTTTATTTCTCCTCTCAACCGCTGCATAAGTTAGGTTTATATGTAAATCGGTCTTTCCATCTATTCATTCACTCCATTCTCTTTCCTCTCTCGTCGGCTGATACTAAACCACTTCCATAGAACTCTCTTTTCATACTTTCTAAGAAAGAACAAGTCAATACACTCACTTCCTTCTTCCTAAACATATTAACTCTCTGTCCATTACTTGAAACTTTAAAACCCCATCAGAAGCATACAGAGTAAATTGGAAACAACATCTGGGTTAACTAAATCTGTACATTGTGATCAAACTGGGATTCTCTGAATAGAAAGTATTTGATTTTAAAGTGTAAAGGAAATATAAGGGGATCTGATAGCATTGTACTACAGGAGCAACATAAGGTTTTAAGGTAAAATCAAAGTAGACAAGGTCCCACAGTGCAGGTAGAATAGACGCACAAGCAATATGAAGAAATAAGGGAAGAAAGTGACACAAACAAATCAATATACCTCCTCAGTAGATTCCATACCATGCACAGTTGGTGCAATGCCAGAGATGGAATTCAGAAATTACATATTCCAAATGTTAGCGGAACTTAAGAATGAACTCAAAAATGAGATGAGGGAGGAAATACAGGAGGTGAAAGATCATTTTGACAAAGAACTCCATAAACAAATACAGGAATTAAAAGATTACTTCAATAGGGAGATAGAAGCTCTAAAGAGAAACCAAACAGAAATTCCAGAAATGAAAGAAGCAATAAATCAAAATAAAAGCTCAATCGAAAGTATCACCAACAGAGTAGATCACTTGGAAGAAAGAACCTCAATGAAGACAAAATATATATCCTAGAGAAAAATCTAGATTACACAGCAAAAATGGTAAGAAACCAAGAACAGAACATTCAAGAATTATGGGACAACATAAAAAGACCAAACATAAGAGTGATTGGGGTAGATGAGGGGGCAGAGTTTCAAGCCAAAGGAATGAGTAATTTATTTAATGAAATAATTACAGAAAATTTTCCAAACTTGCGGAATGAAGGGGAAAACCAAATTCAAGAGGCCTACCGAACACCAAACATACAAAATCACAACAGATCCACACTAAGACACATTATAATGAAAATGCCTAATATACTGAGCAAGGAGAGAATATTAAAAGCCACAAGAGAAATGAAGCAGATTACATATAGGGGGAAACCAATCAGACTTTGTTCAGATTTTTCTACCCAGACCTTAAAAGGAAAAAGATCCTGGAATAGCATATTTCAAGCTCTGAAGGAAAAGGGATGTCAACCAAGAATCTTATATCCAGCAAAATTGAGCTTTAGATTTGAAGATGAAATAAAAACCTTCCACGACAATCAAAAGTTAAAAAATTTCACATCTCGAAAGCCAGCACTTCTGAACATCCTGGGCAAAATTTTTCATGAAGAAGAAGAGAAAAATAACAATGAAAATCAACAAAGGGAGATATTAAACTAAGTGAAATACCAACCAGAAGAGAAACCAAATCAAGCTAAAGATCATCACACAAATAAAAATGGATGGGAATAAAAATCACATCTCAATAATAACCCTGAATGATAACGGCCTAAACTCGCCATTCAAAAGACACAGATTATCTGAATGGATTAAAAGAAATGACCCAACAATCTGCTGTCTCCAAGAAACACACCTCATAGAAAAAGACATCAATAGACTGAAGGTAAAAGGCTGGGAAAAGTCTTATCACTCACATGGCCTGCGGAAGCAAGCAGGGGTTTCCATTCTCATATCAAATAAGGTAGACTTCAAGTCAAAGTTAATCAAAAGGGACAAAGATGGATATTTCTTACTACTTAAGGAAACCATTCATCAAGAGGATATAACAATCATAAATCTATATGCCCCAAATAATGGAGCACCTACATTCATCAAACAAACACTTCTCAAGTTCAAGAGTAAAATTGACCACAACACAGTTATTCTAGGGGATTTCAACACACCTCTTTCATCAATGGATAGATCATCCAAACAAAAACTAAACAAAGAAACCTTAGTCCTCCTTAAAACAATTAATAACTTAGATCTAACGGACATATATAGAATATTTCATCCCTCAGTAAATGAATACACTTTTTTCTCAGCAGCACATGGCTCCTTTTCTAAAATAGATCATATATTATGTCACAAGGCAAATCTCAGCAAATATAAAAAAATAGAAATACTACCCTGCATGCTATCAGACCATAAAGGGATGAAATTGGAAATCAACGACAAAACAAGGATTAAGAAAAACTACTCCAACAACTGGAAGCTAAATAACATGCTACTGAATGAACAAGGGGTTGAAGAAGACATCAAAGAGGAGATCAAAAAATTCCTAGAGGTAAATGAGAACACAGATACATCATATAGAAATCTCTGGGACACTATGAACGCAGTAGTAAGAGGAAAATTCATTGCACTGAGTTCATTCCTTAAGAAGAAAAACAACCAACAAATAAACGACTTAACATCACACCTCAAAGCATTAGAAAAAGAAGAACAAACCAACACCAAGAGCAGTAGATGACAGGAAATAATTAAAATCAGAGCAGAAATTAATGAAATTGAGACTAAGGAAACCATTCAAAGAATTGACAAAACTAAAAGTTGGTTCTTTGAAAAAATAAACAAAATTGACAGACCCTTAGCAATGCTAACGAAAAGAAGAAGAGAAAAAACACAAATCACTAACATTTGTGATGAAAAAGGGAATATCACAACAAACACCTCAGATATACAGAAAATAATTAGAAATTACTTTGAAAACTTGTACTCTAATAAAACAGAAAATACTGAATGCATTGACAGATTTCTAGAGTCATATGATTTGCCTAAACTGGATCTGGAGGCTATACACAATTTAAACAGATCGATTACAAGCAAAGAAGTAGAAGATGTCATCAAAAAGCTACCAACAAGGAAAAGTCCAGGACCTGATGGGTTTACAGCAGAGTTCTACAAGACTTTCAAAGAAGAACTAATACCAAATGTTCTTCAAACTATTTCAAGAAATAGAAAAAGAGGGAGCTCTTCCAGACTCTTTCTATGAGGCCAATATTACATTAATTCCAAAGCCAGGCAAAGACACATCCAAAAAAGAAAACTTTAGGCCAATATCTTTATTGAACATAGATGCAAAAATCCTCAACAAAATTCTGGCAAATCGGATACAAAAACATATCAAAAAGATAGTGCACCACGATCAAGTGGGATTTATTCCAGGGATGCAAGGCTGGTTCAACATTCGGAAATCAATAAACATAATACATCACATCAATAGACTTAAAGATAAAAATCATATGATTATCTCAATAGATGCAGAAAAAGCATTTGACAAAATACAGCACCCCTTTATGTTCAAAACACTGGAAAAACTAGGAATATCAGGGACATATCTCAACATTATAAAAGCTATTTATGCAAGGCCCAGAGCTAACATTATCTTAAATGGAGAAAAATTGAAAGCATTACCTCTAAAAACTGGAACAAGACAGGGATGCCCCCTCTCACCACTGCTATTTAACATAGTACTGGAAACTCTGGCAAGAGCAATTAGACAGATGAAAGAAATTAAAGGGATCCACATAGGAAAAGAAGAGCTCAAATTAGCACTATTTGCTGATGACATGATAATCTACCTAGAAGACCCAAAAAACTCTACCAGAAAACTTTTACAACTAGTAAATGAATTTGGCAAAGTAGCAGGATACAAAATCAATACCCATAAGTCAAAGGCATTTTTGTACATCAGTGACAAAGCCTCTGAAAGGGAAATGATGAAAACTACCCCATTTACAATAGCATCAAAAAAAATAAAATACCTGGGAATCAACTTAACGAAAGAGGTGAAAGAGCTCTATAAGGAAAATTATAGAACACTAAAGAAAGAAATCATAGAAGAACTCAGAAGATGGAAAGACCTACCTTGCTCTTGGATAGGTACAATCAATATTGTCAAAATGTCCATACTACCAAAAACATTATACAGATTTAATGCAATTCCAATCAAAATCCCAATGTCATTCTTCAAAGAAATAGAAAAAGCAGTCATGAAATTCATCTGGAGAAATAAGAGACCCAGAATAGCCAAAGCAATCCTGAGCAAGAAAAGTGAAGCAGGGGGCATCACCATACCGGACTTTAAATTATACTATAGAGCAATAGTAACAAAAACAGCATGGTATTGGCACCAAAACAGACTGGTGGACCAATGGTACAGAATTGAGGACACAGAGACTAATACATATAATTTCAGATATCTTATATTAGACAAAGTTGCCAAAAATGTACAGTGGAGAAAGGATAGCCTCTTCAACAAATGGTGCTGGGAAAACTGGAAATCCATATGCAACAAAATGAAATTAAACCCTTGTCTCTCACCATGCACAAAATTCAATTCAAAGTGGATCAAGGACCTAGGAATTAGACCAGAGACAATACGCCTAATAGAAGAAAAAGTAAGCTCCAATTTCCAACATGTCGGATTAGGCCCCAAGTTCCTTAATAAGAATCCTGTAGCACAAGAACTATTACCAAGAATTAATGAATGGGATAGATTTAATCTGAAAAGCTTCTTCTCAGCAAAAGAAACAATCAGTGAGGTGAATAGAGAGCCAACTAATTGGGAACAAATATTTAATACATGCACATCAGATAGAGTTCTAATTTCTAGAATGTATATAGAACTAAAAAAACTTAACACCAAAAAAGCAAATAACCCAATCAACAAATGGGCTAAGGAATTGAAAAGACACTTCTCAGAAGAAGATACACGATTAATCAACAAATACATGAAAAAATGTTCAACATCACTGGCAATTAGAGAAATGCAAATCAAAACTACTCTAAGATTTCATTTCACTCCAGTCAGAATGGCAGCTATCAAGAACACAAACAACAATAAATGTTGGAGAGGATGTGGGGAAAAAGGCACACTCATACATTGCTGGTGGGACTGCAAAATGGTGCAACCGCTATGGAAAGCAGTATGGAGATTTCTTGGGAAACTGGGAATGGAACCACCCTATGACCCAGCCATCCCACTCCTGGGTCTATTCCCAAAAGACTTAAAAACAGCATATTACAGTGACACAGCCACTTCAATGTTTATAGCAGCTCAATTCATAATAGCTAGGTTGTGGAACCAACCTAGATGTCCCTCAGTAGATGAGTGGATAAAGAAAATATGGTATATATACAAAATGGAATTTTACTCAGCAATAAGAGAGAATAAAATAATGGCATTTGCAGGTAAATGGATGAAGTTGGAGAATATAATGCTAAGTGAAATTAGTCAATCTCAAAAATCCAAGTACCGAATGTTTTCTCTGATATAAGGAGGCTGGTTCACAGTGTTGTTGGAAGGGGGTACATAGGATCAGAGGAACACTAGAATGGTCAACAGAAAGGGAGGGGAGGGAGGGAGTAAGGGGGGTTGGAAAAAAATTGGTGGTTGAATGAGATGGATATCATTATCCTAAATGCATGATTGAAGATCTGAATGGTACTTATATACTTTGTATACAAGCAGTTGTATGTAAAAAGATACTATACTTGTGCATGATGAATAAGTAAATAAATAATAAAAAAAAGAAAATCCAATATGCTTAAATTTGGAGAAAAATATAAAAAAAAGAGACAGAAGTCAGTGAGTCAAAAACCAAAATTTCTAATAAATGTGGGGAATGACCAGTAATTCAGTATATTACTCTAACTAGGAAGGTGACTAGTATGATGGCTTAAATTTAAGCACAGATTAGTTTTTTTATTAGTGCATTATGTTTATATATAATATTGGGGTTCATTTTGACATAATGATACAAGCATGAAATATAATTTTCTTCAATTCTGATCTTTCTACTTCCACTTTCCCTCTGCTTGCCCTGTTTTCTTTTCTCTATTCTACTGGTCTTTCTTCTATTTATTTACAGTTTTTAAGACAAGTGCATTATAGATATACATAAAGGTGAGACTCACTGTGGTATATTCATATATGTACATAGGATTCTTAGGTCAGAATCATTCCACTGTTCCTAGCCTTCACATCTATCCTCCCCCCCAACTCCCCCTCATACCCCTTTCTTTGCTTCCAGATGTCTGTCAACAGATGAATTAATAAAGAAAATGTAGTATATATACACAATGGAGTTTTACTCAGCCATAAAGAAGAATGAAATTGTGGCATCTGCTAGTAAATGGATGGAAATGGAGAACACCATGCTAAGTGAAATAAGCCAGTTTCAGAAAGTCCAGAGTAAAGTGTTTTCTGTCATATGCAGAAGCTAGAGTAAAATAAGGAAAAAGAAGGGGAAATGTCATTAAAATAGAAGAGAGATCAGGGGAGATTAGATTTTGAAAAGAGTATGAAAGAGAAACCTGAGAAATGTGCAAAATATGAAAAAAAGCAACTATTACTTGTGAAGATTTCAGGGGAAGTTGCAGCCTCTAAGAAGGCCAGGTCTCACTTGGGACAAGAATGAAAAGTAAAAAAGGGGGAGAACATGATATTGGGTCAGATTAAGAGAATTTAGAGTTTGAGGGATAACCTTTGGATTGTATATCTGGGAGTGACTGAGGTAAATAGATATATAAGGCATGAAGTATTGAGACTAGAATTGGGTTTATTAAGGTCAGGTAGGTAATTAGATCTAATTATAGCCTTGTTTCTAAGGGATGGTCTTTGAGACAGTTTGTAGTGGTGAGGCTAACAGTATTAATTAAAGTTATGACATTAAATTCAGGAAAAATAACATTCTTAACCCTGCAGTTTGGTAGTGCTATGCTTTGTGAGGGGTGGGCTTCACTGCAGCACATAGAACTAACTGGAGCCTCTCTTATATCCAATTCTGTGGCTAGAAGGAGGGAATGGCCTTACCAAGTAGATGTGGAGCTCTAAAAGTCTTAAAGTCTAGTTTAAATCTAGAAGACTTCTGTGGCCTTTTAAAATAAATTTTGTCAGTTTCAGAAAGGCCTTCTTTGTAGACTATAGTAGGCCATGTTGAAAAGGATTTTACCAGGAGCTCATTGGACTACTCTTTTTTTGTTGTGGTACCGGGGATTGAACTCAGAGGCACTCGACCACTGGGTCACATCCCCAGCCCTTTTTTTTTTTTTTTTTTGTATTTTTTATTTAGAGACAGGGTCTCACTGAGTTGCTAAGTGCCTTGCCATTGCTGAGTCTGGCTTTGAACTCACGATCCTCCTGCCTCAGCCTCCCAAAGTGCTGGGATTACAGGCGTGCGCCACCGCGCCCAGCCTGGACTACTCTTAAATCATTTAGATGTTGCTAGTTATACTGGGGGAAAAAAGAGAGGGATCACGTGGTCAATTAAGTTGGGAAATGCTAGATTAAAGAAAGAAGTTTCTTCTCTACAGAACATGAATCCTTAATATGGAAATGTGAAATGTCTAAAAGAGGCATAGAATATGCAGGTAATTGTGGATATAAGACATGATAGAGTTAGTCCTACAGCATCACGAAGCAAACCCAGATTTAGAGATAGAAAGGAAGAGATTTAGAGTCTGAACCTATGCTGAAGAGAAGAGACAGAAATGCATATATACACTCACAATGTGCTACCAAAATGCATAAATATGATTTTGTCAATTCAATCCTTTCCTTGCTATATTTTGGATAATGAACATCTCTCAAGTGCTCACGTGCTAAATAACGGCATTGTCCCCAGAGTAGTGTGAATGAGAAGTGGTGGGATCTTTAAGAAATGGGGCTTAGTGGGAGGTCTTTAAGTCACTGGGGACATGACCTTGAAGAAGACTGTGGGATTTGATGCCTTCTTTGCTGTCTTTTGACTCCTGGTCACAAAGTGAGCAGTTTTGCTCTGCTATACACCCCCACTATTCATGAGCTGCCTCACCACAGACAGAAAGCAATGTGGCCAATAGGTCATGGACTGGAACCTCCAACACTGTGGACCAAAGAAAACATTATCTCTTTACAAGTTCATTATATCCATCACCTTGTCATAGTAACAGAATACTAATCTATATAATCCTTTTCCCCTTTCGTCTGTATAATCATTTAGAGTCACTTTCTCTGTACTGAAGGACTTTTAAAGGGTAGTGGCGCTTGTTACTTTAGCTTTTAGTTTAACTTCCACAGTGAATCACTGAACCTAAATGAATCTGGAATGACAGGGACACAGGAGTTTTTCCTTTCAATTTTTTGATGAATCACTTTCTAAAAGTAAATGTTTTAAACTTATGAATAACTCTCCTTAATTCATGTGGTATGTATGCAAACCTTATATCAGAACTTACAAGAATAACAATTAACTCTAATTCAAAATTATGGTGAGAAAAGGTATTGACGGCACATCATTGTCAACTTTGCTCATTTACACATCCTACCAATTTGACCTATTCCTTAAATTGAAGTCATCAAGAAAGGTTGATGTTTCATAATTATCTAACATAAAGTAGTGAAGCCATTCCAATAAAAGTACTTAAACCCACCATAATGTTTAATCGGTCAGTATGTTCAAGCTTCATTGTATGTAGTACAAAGAAAGAATCAGGTTTGGAAAATAAATTACATGTCAATTTAAGGTACCATTTTGCTTCTATCCTTTCCATAAAATAAAAGAATAAATTATAGGTTGCATATTTTGACATGTATTGCCTAAAGAGTGATGGAGTTTAGTTACTTTAAAGTGACCATTAATTAATGTCCTATAACTGGTGGGTAAAAAGAAAATAAAAATTCAAAATACATGATTCTATTTACTGGTTATTCCCCTATCTTTACTCTATCAAACATCAGCAGCTTATAGCTGCCACACAAGTTTAGTATTATGGAGAACATAGAGTTGGCACCTCTGAAAATGTTGCTGCTCCAAACAAAAGAAAATGAAATATGAGCTTAGAGGTTAACATTAGCTTAAGTAGTAATAACAAAATGAAACCGTTTTAGACAAAATTCTGAGGAAACATGGGAATTATTTTTTGTTTTCCCTTTTTTTGTACCAGGAATTGACCCAGGGGCACTTAACCACTGAGACACATCCCAGTCCTTTTTTAATTTTTATTTATTTTGATACAGGGTCTCACTAGGTTACTTACAACCTCACTGAGTTGCTGAGCCTGGCTTTGAACCTGTGCTCCTCCTACCTCAGCCTCCCAAGCCACTGGGATTACTGGTGTGCACCACTGCACCCTTTGGGGATTCTTATTGTTGTTTTTTTTTTAGGTTTTCAGAAAACCTATTTTGGATCTGTATCATTGTTGTACTATTTTTTAAAAATACAATACTCACTTCCATGCCTGAAGAAATGCAGTCTAGAAACTACTGGGAACCTAGGTGTGATGACTGATAATCCTGTAGGGACTCAGACCATCAAATCTGCCAAAACTGAGATAAAGATTGAGATGGTGAGAGAAAGAGATCATTCAAGTTTCAGTTGTGGTAGACACTTTAGATACTCTATCTCATTTGATTCTCAGAAGAGCCCTGTGGATTAGTAGAAATTAAGTGACTTGTTAGTACAGACAGATCCAGGATGCTATTCCAGGTCTGTTTCATACTGGTTAAATGTATACTCATTGCAGAACTTTCTCCAATAAATTGTTTCTCTTTTAAAAATCCTAAATGCAAATTTATCTTCCAAACATTTATCTCCCTTTCTTAAAAGCAGAATGTCATAGGAAAAAGAAATATATGTTGAGTTTTTTTCTACAGATTCCTTGTCACCTAAATTCCATCTAAACCACATCCTACTGAAATTTAATTTTACAAATAAACTCCAAATGAGATAACAATATGCACACATTTGAAGAATGCATTACACAAGACTTTGTCTTTAATGACAAACATTCATGTAGAATCTACTATGTGGTGGGTACTGTGTTAAGCATTCTATCTGTAGTACCTGTCAGAATCCATGTAGGAACAGATGGCACACTAAAATGGGATAATTGAGAGTTTAATGGAGAAACTATTCACAAAAGGTAAATGGGATTAAATGATGGCAGAGTATGCCAGAGCTAGCAATAGCCAGAAGCCCTTTACCTACTTTGCTGAAGGATAAAGGAAGTGGGAACATTTACAGGGCTTCAGAAAATACTATAGCTGTACCTATAGTTGTAAGAAAGGGACACCTGACAATAGCTATGACCTTAGTTAAAGGGATACAGCCACTTCTAACTTATGACAGCATTCAGAGAGGGAATTGGGATAATAAATACCCATATTGTACTCCTGATTTCTAACCTCCTTGTGGTTGAACCCAACCAGAACCAGGAAGGCAAGGGAGCCCCAGCCTTCTCATGACATAGAACAAGGTAGAGCTGGGGTCTATGGAAGGGAAAGGAGACTATCCAGCATACATGTGTTTTTGAATCTTTACAACATCAGCACAAGGTAGGTCTGAGTTTATATAAAGACAGTGATTTGTGACTAGTTGGTGCTGGATGAGGGTTATACTATAATCTCACTATACAGATGAATAAACTGAAGTTTAGAGAGAATAATTTTCCCAAGTTCACAATGCTAATCACAGGTAGATTCATATCTCAATCTATCTGAATCCAGAGTTGTCATGTACCACCCAAATTGCACAACAGCATCTCTCATGGAACATTTAAAATTGAATCACCCAGATCCATATAAAAAGCTTCTAAAAAATCTCCTGGAGGGCTCAGAAATGTATATTTTAAATGTTCCACAGATGACTCTGATATGTATTAGGGTTGAGAACCAATGGCTTTTAAAATAATTTCCTCAAAAGTGAATTTCCATCAGTCACTTAACTTCTTAGAGTCTCAGTTATATTAACTACAAACTGTAAGAAAATATTAGCATCATAGAACTGTTGTTACAATTAATTGGGGATGTGTAATATATATATATATTTATATTATAGCTATCTGTATGGGTGATATAGATATATTGCCTAGCATGATTTCTGAGATAAAAGGTACTCAATAAAATATATTTTCCCTTTTCTTTCCTCTTTACTTGTCCTAAAGCCTAGCTTCAGAGTAACTGGCCCATTTATCCAGTATGGTAATATGGTTTTACATATTCTTGGTGCTAAATATTTCAGAATTTTGATTCCTGATCTCAACAAGGTATAGTATAACTCTTATTCAGCACCAACTAATTACAAATCACTGTCATTATATAAACTCATAATAATAAAAATACACAAAACACCTAATGCAATAGAAAAAGTAAGAACATTAAAATAGTAGTAACTGTATATGTTATACATAACTTTATAAAATAATATTGATTTATTATTTTGTCCCATAGAAGGAGTAAGTCACTAGCATTAAAACATTTCTTCAAACGCTGCTCTCTCCCTGAATATCATCTACATATGTGGTTTTACCACTTTGTGCTCCAAGCTCACACATCTATAAATTCAGTCTTGAACTTTCTTCTGAGTCCAAGTCTCAAGTATTCAAATGCCTACTGGGCATATCTACCTACATGTTCCACAAACACCCACACATATCCAAAACTGAACTCATAATGTGGTCTGTTCACAATCACACCTTCTCTATTCCCTTTACTAACTAATGGTACTAGCTAAAAAAATCTAGTACTCAGCTCTTCCATTCAAATGGTAACCAAATACTATTAATTCTTTGACCCCACTATAATTGAATTATCTCTTTTCCATTTAATGAATACTACGATTTTCCTGATTTTTTTGTCCTTACAAATATTACTGTAATAGACATTTTTATGTGTTTTTTAAGTTACAAAATTATTATCTTGCTTTTTAACTTAGCTTTTTAATAAGTAGGGCATTGGCATGGCTCAAAAATCCCTTCCATTCAACTCATTCAACCACAAATTTTTTGAATGAGATGGATATCATTATCCTAAATGCATGATTGAAGATCTGAATGGTATTTATATACTTTGTATACAAGCAGTTGTATGTAAAAAGATACTATACTTGTGCATGATGAATAAGTAAATAAATAATAAAATTTTAAAAAATCCCTTTCAATCTATCCATCATCCTCCTAGAAACTACTCCTTCATCTCTCCAGGTAATTGCTCTTAGTAATTACTTATGTATCCTTCCATTGTATTTGTATGCATTTACAAAAGAACACAGATATATATTATTACATCCATTTTATACAAAAGATCACATGCTTTTGATGTTAAAATCAATTTTTAGATTAAATAATGTGTTGCAAAACTGTTATATGAGTCAATTACGAGAACCCGAGAGAATAGAAAACTTAGAGTGAGAAAAATGAAAAAAAAATGAATATGACTGGGCCAATTCCATTGACTCTTGTTAAGTGAATTTAAATATCTTCTATCATCCACATTGAAAGACATTGCAGACCTTTCAGGTACAAACTAGTTAATGGCCTTAGCATATGATAGAAATATATATGGAGTTTTTATTAGATTAGCTGTCTAAAATTTATGATTGAAAAAGAGACAAGAGTGGTGCAGGATCACCTAAATCATTCCACATTAAATTACACACAACTTACATGTGTGATGATTGGTAATATTTTTAATTACATTCATTAAATTTTTTTGTAAGAAAATGATAGCCCAGGGAGATAGAGAACTAAAGACAACCTTCAGTCAATGTAGGAGTCACTTTTCTCAAAAACTGTGGAACACTCCATCTATAAGATAAAAAGAAACTACAACAACTTTTGAAAAAAGTAATTTGGCAAATGTATAAAAACACATTGAAATTGTATTATACCTTTTAAGCTAATAAACTCATTTCTAAAGATGTAAGTCAAATTCAAAAAAAAATGATAGAAACTATTATTTTATAATATCAATATTTAAAAACAAATGTCTGTGAATGGTGTAATTAATACATTTCATACATGTCTAAAATATTATTGTTGTTAAAATAGTATCAACATAAATAAATGTGGAGAATTCACCAATTATTTTAGTGAAAAAAGCAGGTGCTTGAGGGAAATGTTTTCTCATGGCTGATTCATGAAAAACATTGGAAACTAGATATAATTAGACCCCAATTTTATGATAAATGCAGAAAAATTATGAGGGGAAATGCACCCTACAAAGGCATTACTCTAAATTATAGTATTATCAGTAACTTTTATTTTAATTATTTTTAGTTTTTAAATGTTTGCCAAAAGCATGTATTGTTTTATAATCATATAGTACAAATTGTATACTCCAATGAGGAAGTATTTTGCAATAGCCACATAAAACACAATAGAAGTCCACTTCTGGCTATTATGGACTATTTTGTAGCAGACCAATCTTCCATCCCTGAGCAATTAGAAAAGTTGTATTTAAAAAAATAATATGTTTAGTTGGTACAGGATTTTCTTTTCAGGTGATGGAAATGTTTTCTAACTAGATAGGGACAGTGGTTACACATTATGAATACATTAAATGCCATTGAACTGTTCAATTTAAAATGATTAATTTTGTCTTATATATGACATTCAGGTTTTAAAAGAATCTGTTTAAAGGCCTCAGAGAGTGATCAGACAACCAGGAATTGAGGGAATAAGATCCCAGAGCAAAGAAAAATGTATTAAGGTGATCTTGCCATTTCTGTGCATTATTACCCCTTGAAACATCTGTTAATTCATCAGAGGCCTTGTCCCAGATGCTGAGAAATAAATGGAAAGAAGTTTATTTTTTATATAATTTATGTATTTTTTATTCTAAGATGTTAGAAATGACAACAGAATGCATTACATTTCATATTACACATATAGAGCACATTTTTACAAATCTCTGGTTGTATGCAAAGTATATTCACACCATTCATGACTTCATACATGCACTTAGGGTAATGATATCGATCTCATTCTACCATCTTTTTTTTCCTTCACCCTTTTGCCCCCTCCCTACCCTTCCCTCCCCATTGGCCATTCTAGTGTTCCTCTAATCCTACTATGCTCCCCATCCCAACCCGTCTGTGAATTGGCCTCCTTATATCAGAGAAAACATTTGGCATTTGGCTTTTTGGGATTGGCTAACTTCACTTAGCATTATATTCTCTAACTCCATCCATTTTCCTGTAAATGCCATGATTTTATTCTCTCTTATTGCTGAGTAATACTCCATTGTGTGTATATACCACATTTTCTTTATCCATTCATCTACTGAAGGGCATCTAGGTTGGTTCCACAGTTTAGCTATTGTGAATTGTCTATTGGCTCTTTATTTCTCTTGGTCTTATCTTTGGTGTGCATGATAATTTTACACACAATGAAATTTTTTAAAATTGGAGAAGCTTAGGAATAACTTTCTTTAACTTTTAGCAAGAAGTTGGAATAGTAGTAAGTAACTTAAATCAGGATTAAACTCATTTAAAGTTATGTTTCATTAAATCTTTGTAAAATATGGCTTATTTATGATTTTCTTTCACTACAATGATATGACCTTTCAAGTATCCCAAGTAAAGTACTAGGATATTTATTTAGCATAGTCTTTCCTTCTTAACAGGATCTGATTTCCAGTTGAAAAATATTTTTCCAAATATGCCCAGCACCATAAGACTGCTGAGAGCTATACATACACACACAATGAAGTATTACTCAGCAATAAGAGAGAATAAAATCATGGCATTTGCAGGAAAATGGATGGAGTTAGAGAATATAATGCTAAGTGAAGTTAGTCAATCCCAAAAAGCCAAATGCCAAATGTTTTCTCCGAAATAAGGAGGCCAATTCACAGTCGGGTTGGGATGGGGAGCATAGGAAGATTAGAGGAACACTAGAATGGCCAATGGGGAGGGAGGGGAAAGGAGGGGGCAAAAGGGTGAAGGAAAAAAAGAAATTTATAAGGAAAGAAGCTAAGTATAGCTCTCAGCAGTCTTATGGTGCTGGGCATATTTGGAAAAAATATTTTTCAACTGGAAATCAGATCCTGTTAAGAAGGAGAGACTATGCTAAATAAATATCCTAGTACTTTACTTGGGATCCTTGAAAGGTCATATCATTGTAGTGAAATAAAATCATAAATAAGCCATATTTTACAAAGATTTAATGAAACATAACCTTAAATGAGTTTAATCCTGATTTAAGTTACTTACTACTATTCCAACTTCTTGTTAAAGAAAATTCTTCCTAAGCTTCTACAATTTTAAAAAATTTCATTGTGTGTGAAATTATCATGCACACCAAAGACCAAGAGAAATAAAGAGCCAATAGTAACAGTTTACAGTCTACATATGTGTGTGTGCATCTAATCAAAATATACACAAAAATGTACACATGTAAAAAATATGCAAGAATGTTTAGAGCAATACCATTAATAATAGACAAAATCTGGAAACAATGCAAAACTTGAACAGTAGAATTGATAAATATTGATGTATTCACACATTGGAATCAATGCATCAATGAAATGAATAGACTATTGATTAGATGCGACAAGTGTGCATTAACTTCACAAATATTCTGTTGAATGAAACAAGACCAAAAAATATATACACATATAATATACATTTAATTTAGAATATATATATAATTTATAATATATAAAAATATACATAAATTGTGATAGATATCAGAATAGGAGTTAGCTTTAATGAGGTGTAGGGAAATAAAATATACATAAATTGTGATAGATGTCAGAATAGTAGTTATCTTTGATGAGGTGTAGGAAAATAACAGTGAGGGGCTTATATGGGGCTTCTGGAGAGCTGGTAATATTCTGTTTCCTTATTTGGGTGGTAGTTACACAATTGTGCACATTTTACAAAACTTCATTAAGCTGTACATTTATGATCTGAGTACTTTTACGTTGGTATGTTATGCTTCAGTTAAAAAGCTTGCTTTAAAAATCCAAACTACAATGATCTGTTACCAGCAAAACTTCTGGGGTATTGTCTGTTGGCTTCTCACAAGGAGTGAATAATTACTACTGTCTGTTAAGTTCTGTGCATGGTTCCTTGGAGAGGTGAGAAAAAAAAAAGCTAGAGTAGAGTGAAATTAACCTTTACCTGTTTCTCTTTCCCCCTGCTCTCCCCAGCCTTTTGTACAACTGTTATGGGTCAATTTAAAATATTTTTTTTTAAATTAGAGACATGTTCTCTGCCTTGGGAAATGTACATCCTGAGAGAAAAGTCTTCCAAACAATCATCTCACCATCTACTAACTTAAATTCCTCTCCATCTTGAGAGGAATTTAAGTTAATAGAGCCATTATGGAAAACAGTATAGAGGTTCCTCAAAAACTAAAAACAGAATTACCATATTATCCAACCATCCTTCATCTGAGTCACTCTCCAAAGGAAATGAAATCAGCATATCAAAGAGATACCTGAATGGCCATGTTTATTGCAGCACTATTCATAATAGTCAAGATGTGGAATCAACCTAGAAGTCCATCAATGGATGGAAAAAGGAAATTCAGTATCCATATAAAATGGCATATTTTTCAGCCTTACTAAAAGAAATCCTGTCACTTGAGACAACATGAATGAAACTGGAAGACATTATGTTAAGTGAAATAAGCCAGGCACAGAAAGACAAATACCAAATGTTCTTATTCATATATGAAACTGAAAAAAAATTATCTAATAAAAGAGAGTAAAATAGTAATTAATAGAGGCTGGAAAGTGTAAGGAGAGGAGGTAGAGAAGGATTGGTTAACCAGTACAAAAAAATGGATATGAAGATAAAGTTTTAGTATCCTGTAGCATAGTAGGGTGACTATAGTTAATAACAATTTATTGTAGATTAAATTAGCTAGAAAAGAGGATTTTGAATGTTCCCAACACAAAGAAATTATAAATATTTGAGGTGATGGATATGCTAATCACTCTGATTTTATCATTACATCTTATATAGATGTATCAAAACATCACACTGTAACCCATAAATATGTATAATTACTACATGCCAATTAAAAATACATTTAAAAATTCCTGCTTCCAGAGACACAGATCATTGGAAAGATTCATTTATGTGTGCAAATATGCACTACCTCCCCTCTTCTGTGTGCTAAATGTACTGCTTGACAAGGACTTCAGTTGTCTGTAAACTCCCTAGCAGATTTCCCACAACCCTGTCTCAAAGAAGGGTAGACATTTTCTACCCTTCTCAGTATATATTTCAGAAATTGAACTTACCTGAGAAAATTGAAGTTATCAGGTATGAACTCCTTCCTTTTCTCCTGTGCTTCAGCATATCTAGGTTGTCACTTATCCTTTCTTCCTTTCCTCTTGTCTCAGAGAAAAACAAGTCCATCCTTATCTACAAGCATAAACTCTGTCCTTACCTATTCCACTGATCTAGTTCCTTTCTACTGTTGTGAAATAATGCTCAGTTACCCCAGGGTAACTAGTCTTTTGGAAGTGACATCCAAAGTAATATGAAGACAATACAAACAAAAGCAAGGACTAATTTATTGATCACAGCTTAGTGTCTGGTTATCTCTTTACAAAATCCATCAAAGAGCAAATCATATCATCTGTGTTATTGCCCACCCTCATGATTCTTCTGGCAGTGTGGAGGTATTGGGCTCTCTAACTTAATCTATCTCTGGATTCCAAGTCTTTGACCTGTTAAGCTTCCTGGCTCTGGGAAGACTGTAGCTAGAACTTCTCTTTTCTTATATCTCTACATACTTATCCTCTCATTTCATAGAGCACTGAGTAAGGACTAGTAGTTCCACCCCTTATTTCTCTAAATTTTTCTATACTTCTTACACTTTAGAAGTATAGAAGAATTTGAGTATTCTACCCAGAGGAGTTCTCCCTAGTTTGGTTTCAACAGAAAACTCTTTAGGAGCCTTCTCTCTGTGAATCTATAGCCTCTTAGCTCTAATGAAGAGTCAAACCTTCATGAACTTCTTTATTCAATAATTATTATTATTCCCTCATTACCTGTAACTTCAACACCCTTTCCTCCTCTTTCTTGTTCTTTCCTCAGCTCCTCCCCTTCATCTTTTTCTTCACTTCTCTCTTTCCATATCTCCCTCATGCCCCTTCTCTTCCTCCCTTTCCCATTGGCTACTTTTCTTCTGTCCTTCTACCTACAAATATAAACAGGTACCAGTTTTTATGATCTTGAAAGCATAGTCATTTTAACTTTATTTCCCTTCTAAATAGTATCCTATATTTTATTCAAATATAAACCTCTCAAAGGAATGAATACTTACAGTATCTTTATGCCTGAAATATGGCTAATATGCTAACAAATTTTCCTGTCTAAAGTACCCAATGACTTCCTAATCACTAAATGCAGTGTCCTTTTCCCATTCTCATCTCCTGTGTTTCTCTTCTTCATTAGGCACTCTGAATCAAACACTCTCTTCTTCATTTTTTTCTATGATACGTAATTCTCTAGCTTCTGTTCTTATTTCTGTTAAGGCTCTATCTCTGTCTCCTTGGCTGTTTCCTCAAGGTGTCTTTGTATACTCTCTCCCTTGAAGTTTTGCCTACTTTCTTGTCTTAATTATCCCTTTATGCAAAGAAACATCTTTATTTCTAATCTCAATCTTCTTCCCCAAGCTCTAGATTTGTACATGTGCCTAACTGATGACATCCACACCTGGATTCTACATAAATTTTAAACTAAACTAACTAAATTCACTACTTCCTCCACAAACCTAATGCTTTCTTATTTCTGTTGTGAGCACCATATGTCACCTAGACATAAAACCTCAACGATTGTAAATTCTTCATTATTTCTCTATTCCAATATCCAATCAGTTGCCTCAACATGTAAGTTGGCTATTTGTAATCTCTCTTGTTGAATTTTCCTGCTTGGTATTGTCAGTGTCATCTGGACAGCTCAGTCCCCTATCCTTTGATGGCCAGATGTCTGCTTCAGGCTCTTAGTTAATCCTCCTGCCTCTAGAATGGCCTCCTTAAACCATGCAGCATACACTTGTTAAATCTTACTAATAGATAAATTTAAAAAAGCTTTATACCTCCCTACAAACTACAAATTAAAACCTACTTTACTTGGCATTTAAATTCCCATAGGGTAGTCTTGACCTACCTTTGCAGACTTCTTTTCCATTAATCACCCATATGAATCATAAGCCCCAACCAAAACTGCCTTGTGTCTTCTTGCCTCTATGACTTTGATTATGATGTTCTTTCTGCCTGTTTATCACTTTGCTAATTAAGCTATGAGGTTCTACTCAACTAGCAGATCTATTTGATCACTCCTTCCCCAAGTACTCAGTCTCTCTTCCCCAACATCATTTGTATTATTCATCTGGCATGTATCTTAAACTGCATTGTTTTATAGTTATATAAGCACAAACATTAAACTATAAGTTCTTTGACCTTATAATGAACTAGCAAGTACCTGAGACAGGATTGGATTTTAAGAAATAGTTTTTAAATAAATGGAGCAGTTTACTAAAAGCCAATAATGTGGTTTTGATCTGAAAAACAAAATATAACTTTCATGGAGATATTGCTCTGACCAATCAAGCCACTAGCCTTATCAAATTATCAGTTTAATGTCATATGATTTTGGCCTCCTAAAATTTTCCGGCAATTGGCAATAATTCCATCTAATTACTCATGGGTATTTGAGTGAAGCCTCATTTACATATGGAATTTTCAATCTGATTTTAAGTATTTCTTAGAAATAGTTACAATAACAATTCTCACTTCCTACAACTTCTGTGGATATTCAAATAGTTTTCTTATAAGTAGCATGGTGACTACAAACATGAGGACTCACTCAGATCTGTCTTGTTCTTAGGCAAAGGTAAGAATAAAGCTTATTCTTGCCCCCAAAAGACTCCTATAGACTTGTGTGGATATACCAATACTCATCAACCCTGGCAATCCTTCTTATGATCTTTCTTCCTAGGCATTACTGGATATTTCCAATGTTAGTTATATGAGTGGGTTATTTTTAGAGTAAAATTCCCATGGCTTTATGGAAAATTGATGCTAATTGATCTTTGAAAATTTTATAACTTCATAGCAATAAACAAACCACAAAAGTATATAAGGCCAGAGCAACCTAGATAAATTTCATATCACAAACTAGAGATTATATTGGTGGTAGTAATTGGCAGAATATCTGATGTTTAGAATAACATCTTCTTTGCCTTCTACTTCACCTACTACATCCTACCCCTTATCCCAATGTGAAGGTCAAAGGGTATTCCTCTGATCAGGCAAAAAAACAAGTGAATGACTGTTTCACAACCAATGCTAGCCCTAGATAAGAAAAGCTTATAAATGAGTATACTATTAAAATGAGAGTCCTGTCAAATTAAAACTTGAGCAATGGAAACAAACCACTGCACTTAGGAGCAGAATTTATTAATTTTTGGCTTATTTTTCTGGAAGCTTTATAAGTAAATGTTGCTTCAATTTAATATTAACTAGTATTACCGATAAAGTTTTCAGATAAAACTTGGAACAACCTAAATGAAGAAGTTTTATTTACAACTTCATAAAGATAATTTCCTAAACATAGGTAATAGATAATATATTGGTCTCCTCTCTTCCTAAAACCCAAATTTAATTGTAGTAAACAATTTTTAAAAATATATACTTGCAAGGACTGAGAACAAAAGACAGTACACTAGAAAACTCAATGAAATTTCAGAAGATTGAAAGTAGAGTTGAGGTAACTAATTTAGCAGAGTGGAGGATGTTACAATCTAATATTTTGCAGAGGGAGATGATATTATCTTGAGAAAAATAAGTTTTCCCTGCAGAACAAGGAAATGCCAGGTCTTGGACGCATCAGGCATCATACAAGACAGGGATGCTGCACAGAACAGAAAGCAATGAGATGATTTCCTAGTCTGTCTACTGAGCAACTGGAACTCCAGTTCCCAATGATTGCCCTCAATAACCAAGTGTCTACTTTCTCTCCAAAAGGAAATAAGAGGTTTACACTTTAAATATTATTGAACCTAAAGTCTTTGAACATGGTAACACCAGACATAATAAAAGATGAGTAAGGCTGAAAAGAAGAAGTTTAAGTGCTTATTGAGTAGTGAAATCTGACTACAGAAAATAGAGGCTGATATTCAACCACCAAATGTAGTTGACTAGATCTCTAAGAAGCCAAAAAAAAAAAAAAAAAGGAACCTAATTATTCCCAGCCAGCAATCTCTCCTAATACCTTTGGAATTATAGGTTAGTTGACTACTGCTTCTCTAACTAGGTAAGCCTTACCTTGAGATATCAACATATAGTCTTACTTTCTTGGCATTCTGTAAATGGTAGAGGTTATCATCAAAGAAATATGAAGAAGCCATTAAGAAGTTCACAGGCTCTATATTCAGTTTGACCAAGATTCTATTGCTGGCTCTAACTTTTCCTAATTGTATGACCTCTCTAAGCCTCAGTTTCCACCCATAGAGTAGGAATGATAATAAAAGTCCCACATTCAAAACACTGTAGTAAAAATTAGGTAAAATATTTATTTATTTCTGGATAACAAAGAACCAGAAAAAAATGTATCATACAATAATAAACATCTATTTTTGCTCTTGAGTTTATGCGTTACCTTGGCAGTTTTGTTAATCTGAAGTGGGCTCTGTGGGCTCACTCTTGCATCTGTGGCCAACTGTGCAATGGCTAGAGCAGCTTTGCTGATATTAGCTGGATGTTCTCACATATTTAGAGCTTCAGCTAAAACAACTGAGCTGACTGGGTTCCATTCCATGTCTCTCATTTACCCAATGGCTACGCTCAACATGTTCTCATGGCAAAGTCAGAGGAGTAAGATAGGAACTGTGCACACACTTTCCAAATATCTGCTTACATCATGTATGCTAATATTCCATTGGCCAAAGTAAGTCAAATGGCCCATCCCAGAGTCAAATGAGAAAGGACATCACAGTTACAGGGCTCAGGATGAGGATTTAGGATGACCATTCATTAGAACCGTAATGCAGTCAGTCTTCCACAGCACTTGAGAGAGAAAATGGCTTTAGTTTCCCAGATCCACTTTCCAAAAGTTATGACTATACAATGGTTTGGCAATAGTCTCCTATAACAAATCACTCCTTATATGAGCTTTCTTGGGTAGATTTCTGTTCTCTGAAATCAATAAATCCTTTACTAAGCCTGGCAAGGTGGTGCACGCCTGTAATCCCAGCACTTGTGAAGCTGAGGCAGGAAGATCGCAAGTTCAAAGCCAGCCTCAGCAATGGCGAGGCACTTAGCAACTCAGTGAGACCCTGTCTCTAAATAAAATACAAAAAAGGGCTGGGGATATGGCCCAGTGGTCGAATGCCCCTGAGTTCAATCCCTGGTACCACAAAAAAAAGAAAGAAAGAAAGAAAAAAAAAAAAGAAAGAAAGAAAGAAAGAAAGAAAGAAAGAAAGAAAGAAAGAGAAATCCTTTATTAAAAGAATCCTGAATTTAGAATTTAAAGGAAATAATTTGTGACAAATATACAGAGTAGTACACAATGGTAATAAGTAAAACTAAAACAGAGATCTTGTATGTGATGCTTGGTGATGAAATCCATGGCTTTGTGCATACCTTGGAAGAACTCCTCTACCATTGAGCCCTAATACTTCTATTTTTTTGGTCAACTAAGTCAAATTCCTGCATCATTAAGTACTAATGAAGAGTTTTTTAAGGATGCTTCTTTTTCTTTTTAATTTTACTGTGCTTTTCTTCCACCTTACTGCTGGGATTTGGAAGAATCACTAATTTTATGGTAAATCAACAAGACATGGCACATTTGACAATTCCTGTGTGATTAAAAAAAATTATGCTGCCCTATACAGACAAACTCAGTACTTCGGGTTATCTATTTCCAAGCTGCCTGTTTCAGCTTCAAGAGATATCTGGAAATATTTCACTCACTTCAGAACTTCCATAAATATTCAATGAGACTGAGTGACCAGAATAGATCTGCACATTTCTTCCCTTTGCAGAACATGTAAAGAGCGGAGAGACGTTGTGCTGATTTCCAGCTTTGATTCAGAAAAATCTTGGCTCTCAGAGCCCAGAGCATCTGTAGCTCCACACCCACCTGAGCTAATCTTGAATCAGCTGCTGAGACACATCCAAGGATTTGAACACTTATATAGACTCACTAAAAGCTCTTCACGTGGGTTCTCTCAAGCATCAACTCTTACTAATATAACATTCAATAGAGACTGATATAGAGCTACTAAACACCCTGTGAGTTACCTAAGCATGATAAAGTGAACCTTCTAAGGGATCTAAATCCTGGGAAATTTTACATTTATTGTCTTTAATGATTTAATTTCAAGTATGTTATTTGGGTTATATCCCTTCCCAGAACCAAGTTCCAGTGAGTATAATAAGCCAATGTGAAATTAGCCTGGTTGTGACACAATGTTTTCCATCTAGCCTAGGTTCTTACAAAAGAATTCCAGATTTGCTGATGGTTTTAGCTCTTATATCTGAAAGTACATGATCGTAGAATGCTAGAGATGACTGCATTTTCAGCTTCATAGACATTTTACTAATTTAAGACTGGTTACCCAAAGCCTCAGCAACACATTCATATATATATATATGAATTCAAATATATATATATATTTGGTTGTAGCTGAACACAATACTTTTATTTTATTTATTTATTTTTATGTGGTGCTGAGGATCTAACCCAGTGCCTCGCAAGTGCTAGGCAAATGCTCTACCACTAAGCCACAACCCCAGCCCAGAAACACATTTATTATGGGGAAGAGGAAGCTCAAACTGCACAGTTAAGGGCAGAGTGTAGAGTTTTATAAATGATCTATTGACATTTATTTAATATCTATATGCAAACATAGTCCTACCCTTTAATTCATAGTCCATCTATTTCAGTTACCTTGATCAAGAAGACAATAAATGAAATCTCATCAGTTACAGTCACAAGGCTTTGAAAGCAGTTTTAATAGTATTAATCATGTCCATATATATATATATATATATATATATATATATATATATATAAAATCTTCTCTTGTTAAGATTAAAGAATGCAAAAGAGAAGAAGTGCAAAGATACAGGAAACAATGGAATTTTTCAGTGGAATTATTTAGGGTTTTTTTCTCATTAAAGAAGAAGATTAGAGGATTCAAAGTGGCTAATTTGAAAAAAAAACTTAGAATCCCAAAGGTCCAAGAGTTCTATGAAAACATTTCTGAGAAGTCTTTTCCTACTACAGCAATAATGGAAGTGAAGCCTAAATGAATGGATTTTCTAAATGGTTTACAGTGAACATCTCTGTCAGATGCAACAACTGAAACTAAAACAAATCCTTCTGTTTAATAAGCAATTGATAGAGCACAAATTGCGGGCAAAGATAGTGCCTCCTAAAGTTTTTACTGGATGAAGCAAAAGCTTTATTTAGACATGCACATGTCCATTATAACAATAAATAGAATTTCTGATCCATCAAAATTCCTCTTACTTAAAAATCCTCTTCTAAGCTAGGGGCAAACTCCAGTGGTAGAGTATATGCTCATCATGTACAAGACCCTGGTTTCTATGCCCAGTGCAAAGAAAAATGGCCACCAATACTTTTTAGGATATAGTCTGTCCCATGACCTATAAGTTTCACAATCTTGCTACTTCCTACCTTTATAGCCTCTGCTGCTGCTATTCACACAGAGCTCTCTGAAAATACTTTTACTCTTGACACCATAAAATACTTTCCATACCTGAAACATTCCAGATAGAATCAGTTTTCTTTACCTTCACACCTGTTGTTTCCCCCATTTTTCCCTTCCTCTCTATTTATCATTTAAAGACTTAGCCTTGGGAAACCATCTCAGTATCACCAAGAATAATCATTCCTTTGGTCTTGTTTACCAATCTGTATAGAGAATCCAACATATTCGGATACTATAACTATTTCTAGGAAACACTCAAAATCAAATTGACAACCTAGTCAAATGCAAGCAAACTGCCACTATTCCCACATTCCCAGGCTCCCTTGTCCTTGGGACACAGGTCATGATTTTGATTAGTTCATTTTTTGGTCTTTTTATGAGTTCCTTAATTCATCCCCCATTTACAGAGTTATATATGACAATTTGGCAGATACAAAGCTCTTTGTCATGACTCAATTGGCATTTTAAATTATTTTAATGTCAAAAGAGGCAGCAGTGACACAACCATTTTTAACCACTAACTACTTAGAAACTTCCCTATTTAGGCAAATCCATTCTTGCAGGTAGAATGAATTTCATGATGAATTGAATCAGCAATTCACATGACAAACTGAATATACTTTAGTTTCCACTCATGGTACTAGTATTTGGAAGAATTCTCAGTGGCTTTGGAAGCTCTACTACTGTTAAAGGACAAAACTCTAAGTCACTATTCAGCTTAAGGATGAAAAAAAATATAATAAACCTATCCCCCAGAACCATTGAGCAGAACCTAGAGAGCAAAGAACAGTCCTGGGCTTCCTGAGATCTTGTTGAACTTCAGAGAACCCCAGGGAAGGCCAAACACAGCAGGAACTAACCATAAAACCCCAAGGCCTATAAGATGATTATTTATAGTGCAACTGAAACAGAAATAGCTTTTCATTCTTACCCCTATTCCCTGAAGGCTTAACTTCATTGATGGACACATGTTTGGAAAATGTATATAAAGCCATATTTTTAAAAAAATTGATTAGGCATACAATCATTCAAAATGTACAAGTTCACATATATAAAACACATACACAAGACTGACAAGAGAAAAATATTTTCAATCTGAAGCCTAAGTATGTAAACCCAAAGCAAAATATCATCATCTAATAAAATGACAAGCATTGACCTCCTCATCCCATATTTGCAAATCTACTTAAAACATGAGAAACATAAATGTCAGTTAAAAGTGTTTATATCAATAAAACATAGTGAGATTTGAAAGCGGTTAAAGGTAGACCTTAACTTATTACTGTATATGTATTTTACTCTTTATTTTTTACAATAAGTATGTGTTCATGTATTATTCATAAAATAAACAAGAGAGAAAGTCAGTGTAGCCTGAACTCCTGATGTTCATGACACATATATCAGATATTGATTAGAACAAAGTTTCCCCTCTTTGTTCAAATTTGGCATACCTTCTAGGACTCATTCTTTGATATGATATTCCATTTATCTGTCCCTTAGACATTTACTACTATGAACAGATGTGTAGCCATCTTCCCAAATGCAGTCTAACACAGGCACAATACCATGTGCACATATCCCTCCACATACCTGCCTTATCACCATTGTCTTCAAGCTGTTTATTAAAAGTTGTTGGAGGAGAAAGTGAGAAAATCTAAAATCTTATGAAAAACCCAGGGCATCACCATAATCAAATATAGAGTGAGTTAGCCAGTGAGTTAACTAGTTGGCATCATTGAGTCTATATTTCAAAATCTATGCTTCATTGTGTTTTGCATTGTATGTTTGTGCACTTGTATTTGAATTCATTTTTCCAACAAGGGTTTAACTGCTTTTTCTGCAACACCTCAATAGGTAGATATAGGTAGGTAGGCAGGCAGAGAGATAGATAGCATTAAAAAGTCCTTTTACTCTGACAGTCTAGAATTTATAAAAAATAAAAAGCACAACTTCCATGTACAAAGACTGGTCACAAAAAGAATATATCTTCTAAAGTCTTATTTTTATATTCTAGAAGTATTAAATGGATGCATTTGATGTTACACATGCCTACTATCTTCAGCAATGGAACAGCAGGATTCATATTTCAATTTTGCTTATTCTTATTTGCAACAACTCACACTGGGAAAACCCTCCTGTGTTGTAACAACATAATTCCTTTCAAAGACTATTTCTTTTCTTAAACTACATTTAAAAAGAAACTCTCACTACAAAGGGCATTTTGCTGTGCTCTTTGAATAGATGGGTAATGATATTGTGATATTACTGAGAATGATGCAAAATGAAACAAGGTCTAGGGAAGCAAGTATGGTCACATACATTTCATCAAAAAGGCTTGAGAACTCTTGTATATGGAGTTTTTGTGGTCCCCCAATTCTGAACACAACACAGACCACATTCATATACAGACACCCATGTAAATATGTTGGCCACTATATTATTTCATCTAGTGATTAGAAGGGGAAACATATTATCATTACCATTGAACACACAGGAATAACTGAATGAATAATAGTATGAGGGAATTGAGTCAACCAGTATTTACTGTCTGCTCTTAGAAGAATTGGCAGTGGAGGGAGAAGTAAAAAGAAAATTTTTGATGTTTCCTGCTCTCAAGGAACTTTCAATCTAGGTCCAGAGGAAAGATCAATCTTCATGAAACGTGTAGAACAGTTAATATCCAGAACTAATTTGGACTCTCATAAAAAGTCATATTCCCCAAATTTTCCCCTCCCCAACAACTTAATGAATCCAAATCTCTGGTGGTAGGGATCAAAAATCTATATTTTAACAAGCTCTTCCAATAATTATGCTGATCAGTCCAGTTTTGGAACCACAAAAAGAGAGATAACACAAAGGGGTATATAAGGAGGTGTTAGATAATTTGGGGTTGAGGGGAATCAAAATGCACCAGGTAATTAGAGAATAATAGGATCAATGAGGTAGGACTGATCAGGAAAGATTTCCTAAGAAAGGTGAGACTAAGAATTCACCTTGAAAGACAAGTAAATTTTTACTGACAGGAATGAAAAGATATGACTTTTCAAGAGGGATAATATAAAATGGTCCAAATGATGGATATAAAAATGAACAACTACAGAGCACACCAACAAACCAGCATTTGCAGAGGGGCCACTATTGAGAAACAGTGAGAGATCATACCTATAAGGGGGAATTAGGTTCCTAAAATACCTAAAGCAGGGCACAGTGATATATGCCTACAATCCCAGTGACTTGGGAAGCTGATGCAGGAAGATCACAAGTTTGAAATGAGTCTCAGTAACCTAGTGAGAATCTGTCTTAAGAAAAAAAAATGGCTGAGGATGTAGTTAAGAGGTAAAGCATCCCTGGGTTCAACTCCCAGTACCACCACAAAGGAGTGATGCCTTGTTATGGTTTAGATGTGAGGTGTTCCCGAAAAGCTCATGTATGAGACAATGCAAGAATGTTTAAAGGATAAATGATCAGCTTATGAGAGCCTTAACCTAATCAGTGAATTGATCCTCTGATGGGATTAACTGAGTGGTAACTGATGGTGGATAGGGTGTAGCTGCAGGAGGTGGGTCATTGGGGGTATGCGTTCAGGGTACATATTTTGTACCTGGCAAGTGAAAATTAATATCTCTCTCTCTCTCTCCTGCCTGATCATCATGTGAGCTGCTTTCCTCTGCCACACTCTTCCTCCATGGTATTCCACCTCACCATGGTCCCCTAAGGAATGGAGCTGGCTATCTATGGACTGAAATCTCTGAAACCCTGAGCCCTTAAATAAACTGTCCCTCCTCTACAATTGTGCTGGTTGAGTCTTTTAGTCACAGCGGCAAAAAAGGATGACTAAAACATGCCTAGAACAAAAATGTTTCTTCCAGGAACCATAATTTTGATGGTCTTTGCAAACAGATATTCCTTTGATTTCAGAGAAGAGAGCAAGATATGGAAAAATTGGATAAAGTGGAAAAAATGCAGAACCTTTATTGTGGAACACAAATTACTGCCAGCCTCTACAATAATTCTCCAAAACCATCAGATGATAGTTCCAAAGCAAATGCTTAAAACTCAGTGGTATCCCATTTCCCCTAGGATAAAAGGCCAAACTATTAAGCATTACTTGCAAGGTGCTTTATAATCTTCCCCTGCCCATGTCCTTTATGATACCTCTTGCTACTCACATCATTGCACTCCATGCCCCAGTCTTACTGAACTATTCTCTGAACCCTAACAGTCAATTTATTTCCCTCCCCATCTTTTCTCTGCCTAGATTACTATCTATTCCCTACTCTACCAACTTGCTTAGCTAATTTTTACTTAGCTTCAAATTTCCTCTCTAAGTGATCTCCTCCAGGAAGCCTTCCCTGATCCTTCATGTCCATAGTCTGTGACACTTTTATTCCCCATAGTACTTTGTACTTGCCCCCATCACAGCAGTTATCACACTCCACTATAAGTACCATCTATTTTTATGTCTCTTTTGTTAAATAGGGTCCTGACATCAATTAGGTTACAATGCATCCTATTTACTATTACAGCTTCAATGCCTAAAACAGCGCCTAACACATATTAGGTGCCCAATAAACATCTCCTGAAAGAATCTGATTTCTATAATTAGTTCAATGAATAAATGAATGAACAAATAAATGAGTACAAATACCACTGGAACAAACCAAACACCCCATACATGGCTTTCAGACTGGGTCATATTGAAAAAATCAACCTTCCAATCATTCCACTACTAACAAAAGAAACCCAAGCAAAAATTCTACACAATTTCTCTTTTCCCCAATACCCCAAGAGTGATTCAGAACCTCTATTTTTCACTTTGCATTATCAGTGGTTAATAAAGATATAGATCAAAATAGAAAAATTATTGCATGAACATGCAGGCAATAATGAAGCCCACTGCATAAATGCTCCCTCAAATATTATTGATCAGTCAGCTGCTATTGTCACACCTTCTCCACAGAAGGCTATGGCACCTCTATTTAGTGTAAGAGAAGCTGAAATTCTTGAAAGACTTAATAATTTCATACTCAGGTGTTACAACATTCATCTGGCTCTGATAATCTATTATTCAGTCTATTGTTGAATCAAGCTCAATTGCCTCCCACTTGATAAACAATGCAAGTGAGACAAACTGAAAGTAATGCTGTTTAGCAGTTTTAGTCTCCTATTAAAAATTTAGTGGCCTCCAATATCAAATGAGGTTCCATTTGGTGTCACAGATGTGGCCTGATTAAGCTAAGGCAATATATAAAACATTATTCTAATTCATCTCAAAGACCAATTTGAAAGTGAATGTTATCTGCTTCTCAAAATCAGTACAAATGAAACAAAATATATTTTATTTGTTTTTAAAAAGATTCACAATAGGATGTTGAGATAGTGAGTATCCCTAGTGAGTTGGAAATATTTTATTTACAACTATCCTATTTTAATGTATGCTTGTGGCAATATTATTTAGGATGATATAAAATATAGGTTTTTAAGATAAGGAATTTAAATCTCCACTCTTCCACTTCCCAATATTGCACTTACTAGCTATATGTATGAAAGTCTGAAGTTCAAAAATGTTAAATAACTTGCCCAGTTTCCTCATATGTAAAATGAGAATAAACTGCCTACTTCACAAGGCTGCAGTGATGATTACATTCAGTAATAAAGGTGAAGCATTTAGTAAGTGTGAGGCTCTCCATGAGTTCTATATTTTGCGATTGGTACCTTATGTTAATTTTTATTTTACTCTTTTTTTGTGGTGCTGGGGATGCAACCCAGAACCTCACATATACTATATACGTGCTCTACTACTGAGCCCCATAATTGTCATTTCTTATTTATGTTTTCAGCAGCACAGTGTTAGAGAATACATGGGTTTTGGTATCAAACAGCACTGAACGCAAATCCCAGTTCCACTAGTCCTACCTTGGTTTAACCCATTATGTCCTATCATCCTCTATAGAATCGAACACTTGGGACTTGGTAGGTTAACCAAGTTATTCAACATCACTGTGTTTTCACTTCCTTACTTATAAAATGCATTTAGTAAAACCTACATCCTGGATGTTGTTGGAAAGAATGAAGATAACATTTTAAATACCTATTTATCACAGTACCTGGCACATTGAAAATCCTCAATAAATGGTAGCTATTATTATCCTTGTAATTACTGTCATCATTTATTCCATAATGAGGTATACTTGTGTTGAATTACTAAAGGAAACCTCACCAGACCAAATAAATAACAACAACAACAAAAAAAAAACCTTAGGATAATTTCAATGGTTGATTCTAACTACATGTTTTTTTGTAAAAAGTTGATTTGGTAAAATCAGCATGAAGACAAAATAAAATTATCCACTATATCCAAGGATATTTGAGTCATGTAGACCAAAATTGTTGTTCAAGAAATTGTTCTTGTTGAGGTGGTTGTGTTATCACAGTATGTACTCAGCCTAATTTTGCCTCTCTCATCAACTTGAACCAATTATTTGATGTTATTCAACTTAACCTTGAAATAAGAATCACCATTTTTTAAGATTGCATAATCTAATAAACATAATAGTCAGCAATATGTATGAGAAACACACATGGATGATATAGAAATGTTTGCACTGGATTGGAAGTTGGCATAGATAACCTTCAAATTCCCTTCAAACTCCGAAACTCTAAATTTCTAGACTCACACTTGCTGCGTGACTGTGACCCAGCAGCTGTACTTTTCTGGGTCTGGAACTCTCTATCTATAAAATAGGGGAGTTGGCTCTAACATACTGTGGTTTTACTTTAATTATAATCACTATACTATGAAGGCAGAGAAACTGAAATTCTGGCAGCTATTGCTCTTAGAAAAATCAACTCCAATTTTCCATGGGAAAATTTTCTCCCCCTTGTCCAGGGTCTGAGTAATTCATTATAAAATCACAGTGAAGTGATTAGTAATTTGCTTGACAAATGCAGAGAAGAACAAAGTCAAATCAGAACCTTCAAGAAATACCCTTTACTCTAGCAATGAAGTTTAATTTAGTAAGAAACTATTTTCAAGGGGCCTATACTGATACAGCAGGTGAGAACAACTACCTTTGGAAACACTGTCAAATACCATAGAATTAAAATCCTTCTGATAATCAGGTAGGAGAGAACAGGAGATATACTTTGCAGGGATGGTTTAGGGGAGAAAAAGATCTACCGAAATTTTGACATTACATGTGAAATGAATCCTTTGCAGAAGACAAAATGGGGATCATATATTTTAAATTTGCTTTTGATGATACCTAGTAAAATGCAGGTTAACCATAAGTCTATAAAAACAAACTTCAAATTTCTATTAGATTTTTGCAGTATTCTGCTGTAAAGAGATTGTGGCTAGCTTTCAGACTCTCTGATTAGCACTGAGAGGGTGACAACTATGATGATGATGATATTCTGGTCTTTAGCCTGAGAAGATAACATAAATAATATATACATAATATTTATACCAGCTGGACAATATGTATATCATGTTCATGTTCTCATATTTTGTAGATATTTATTGAGCACTAACTTTATGCCAGGCCCTATCCTAACTGTTTATAAAGCATGGTCTTATTTAGTAAACTGGTAATGCGAGAACAGGTCAGAACATAGAAAGAGTTTTTTTAAATTCACAAGTATTAGCCAGGAGGAGTAGTGGTGGAGCCATGTGGTCTAGATGCTCTTACACAAATAATTACAAAAAAACTTCTGACAGCTATCAAAGCAATGATGGCCTTAGACATCTCCTGCCACAATACAGACAGTTCCAGAGAATGTTACTACAGCAACCCTTTTGAGCTTGGTTCCTAAACTGCCCTGTGGAGTTCCTAGACCCTCAGTCAGTCACTTGGACTTTATTTACATTTCTGGGACTTTGTACTGATTCCTGCTATCACACCAGCCTGTTTTGCCTTATACTGAGTACTCAATCCACTGTAACAAGGTGTGTAAAATGGATAGGGGAACAAGAAAGGAAATTGAGAGACTACATAGGAAACTGTTATAATACTTCAGGTGAAAGAGGTTTAAAATGGGGTGGTAGCAACAGAATGGGATAGAAATGAGTAAGTGGATTGAGCTATGTTATGAGGAAGATAAATAAATTGACATGTTTTCCTCTGGGATTTTATGTTCACAATGAATGCCTAATTGTCTCATCTGATTTGGCTGCTTTCTTTGTCAAACTGGTATATTTGTTTCAATATGCCAACCAAAAAATAATTCTACTTTAGAGACTGAATTTCTCACTTTTAAATACTTTTGGTGACCTGGGCGCAGTGGTGCATGCCTGTAATCCCAACACTTGGGAGGCTGAGGCAGGAAGATCGCGAGTTCAAAGCCAGCCTCAGCAATGGCGAGGCACTTAGCAACTCAGTGAGACCCTGTCTCTAAATAAAATACAAAAAAGAGCTGGGGATGTGGCCCAGTGGTCGAGTGTCCCTGAGGTCAATCCCCAGTACCAATAAATAAATAAATAAATAAATACTTTTGGTGATATGTGGATATAGTCTAAAAATTAACAATTCCAAGAAGAGTGACAATGAAAGGAGCATAAATTTAAGTGATAATTCAATCTAAAGGAGCAGAAAGGCTATAGTGTGCCTCTGTCTAAAACCTCTTTTTATAAAATATTAATATCCTCAAATGGAAATATTACCTATGACGCACACTGAGTGGTCTTCAAATGGCAACTGGCCAAGAAGAGAATTTTGTAACACCAATATATTAAGCTCTCTGTAAAAAAAAAAAATGTTTACAGCTAAAACTTGTGCACAAAAATTTAGAAACAGAATCAATGAACATATATCTCAGCATATCCTTTTAATCAAACTCTTGCATATATTAATTTAATTCCTATTGTTATATTTTCATCCCCGCAGGAATGGGTGTTTCTATGCCACATTTGAGCCCCCAAAGCCAGAAATTCAGAAGCAATCCAAATAACATGTATGTGGTCTGACCCAAGCAGTCCATCAGTTATTTTGATACCTAAAGTTTGTTTCTAAGCCAAGGTATGTCCAGAAGAAAAGTACAAAAGCCAAACTAACATTTAGATACTCGATCATGGTAGTATATAGAAGATTTGGATGCTTCATGAATTTTCTTTTTCCATTGTAATACAGCTGTTTACAGTTTCCACCACTATTCTTAGAAGTTGGCTGTATGAGCCTGGCTTGCTTCAAATTGCCTATAGCCTGTTCAGAAACAAGTATAGACGCCTGACAGGTCTCCAGGAGATTTCTGGCAGATGAATCAACAGCAAATTCAATAATTTCCAAAAGTATATGCTATTATACACATTGATGATTCTTTAACAGATATTTATCAGATATTTATCATTTAATTTGGAAGGCAATAGTTTTAGACTCCTTTGGCTGAACTTTGAACTTACTTGTTAGTTTAATCAAGCAGCTGTTTTGACGCAGACTTTCTGACAAATTTCCCAATTGTTTTGATGCCCATCAGAAAGAAGACCCCCTAGACATAGGCTGGCACAATTAATGTAATAGTTGACATGATTACTCCTAAGGTTCTGGCTTTCAGGGAAATTTCATCTCCAGATTTTATTAAAGTAGCTGAAAGATTCACATCTTTTTATGTTCTAATGTTCGCCTACGAACTGTAGTTATAGTAACTAAGAGCAAGTGCTCAGCCTCAAAGGATTATCAGATTTGAAGCAATGAACTAGATTTGGCAGCTTCTCTGCTGTCCAAGATGCTTAGGGACTTAGAGGCAAAATAGACTTTTTACCTTTTCTCATTCTTACTTTGAAATGATAGTTGAAATGCCCACTTTCTTGGGATGTCAGTCTGTCTTTCATGAGAACCCTCCCCACTGCCACACACACACACACACACACACACACACACACAAGTAGGCAGCAGAGAGAGAGAAGATGGTAAAATGTCATGTAAGAAAAGGTGCAGGGTCAATGGAAACTACTTGAAAGAACAATATTAAGGGAAGGAGTCCCCATAGAATCTGGATCTGAAACTAAAACATAAAGAATGAGTAAAATCTGAATTGTCAGAAAGGAACACATAGTGAATTCCAGGTGTAAGCAAAGCCCTGAAGGGGAGAATAAGCATCACATGAATATAGAACAAAGCCAGGAAAAGCAGATGATCCTTTCTGCTTCAGAGCTGCAAATGGTGGTAGTAAAGATTTTGGCAAGAGAATGTCACAATTTCCAAACACCTTCAGACATAGATCTAGATTTCCACTTCGATCTGATTCAGCCAATGGGATGTGGGTTTTGATTGAAACAGCGCAGTAGGCAGAATAATTTCCCCCAAAGATGCCCAAGTCCTAATACCAGGGACTTTAAATATGTAAATACAGTAAAAGGGACTTGAGATGGGGAGATTTTCCTGAACTCCTGGGTATAAACAATGTAATTAGAGGGGTTTTATAAGTAAACAAGGGAGTAGTAGAGTCAGAGTTAGAGGAGGTGTGTTTAGAAAAACAATGGTCACAACTATGATTGCTAGCATTGAAGGTGGAAGATGGTCACAAGCCAAGAAATGCAGGCCATTTCTTGAAACTGGAAAAGGCAAGGAAATTGCCTGCAGGAGGAATACAGTGAAACACTTTGGTTTCAGCCTAGCAAGACACACTGAACTTCTGTGATCTCCAGAACTATAAGATGATAAATCTGTGTTTGTTTTAAATCATCAAGTTTGTGGTATTTGTTACAGCAGCAATAGAAAAGTAATATAAGCAGCCTAATACATAATATTCAAAGGGGCATGAACAATTCAGTGTTCACTTTGTCTAATATCTATTTCCCATAGAATCATGAATTGGGGATGGCAAGAATAAGCACTGAAAGTAACATATTGGAAGTATACGATCACTCTATTAGAAAACAAACCCCCATTGAGTGACTAGAGGATAAAAGCACAAATTTATATACTATTAATAATTATTATGAAAATAGTGAAAGTACCCATAATTTTTCTATAGCTACTCCTTGGCAGGCACTTTACATTTCAATCATCACTAGAAACTTTTAAAAAGCATGTTGTCATTATCCCTATTTTACATAATCCTGTTCTACATATAAGGATACTAAGCCTGAGGGAAGGAGTCCCACGAACCAAAGAGTCAGGAGCCCAGTAATATAGGTTGACAATCAGGGCAAGGCTCTAGTCACAGAACAGAACTGTATTACTAAATAGAAAAGTGAGGGGAAACCCAGTGGCTGATCAGCAGTGTGGGAGGAAAGAAGGACTGCGGTTCAATTGACTTGTGTATACCCAATACTCATGCCAAGTATGCTGGATCCAGGTATGTAAGGCCATGTAAGTCATTCCAGGCTTTGCTTTTTTGGGAGGTTGAAAGTTCAGTGGAGGGGCAAATGCAGCTAGCTGAAGCAAGCCTCTTCTTGCAGCTACCTTTCTGCTAATCTTCAGACATCCATACTACTCTGTTGGACTCGCATAGATCACCAGTCATCTCAAAGGCAAACTCATTGACAATAAACTCTGGGTGTTCCCACAAGTACCTCAGCTTCCTTCAGCCTCATCATCATATTCCCCAAAATATACTCTTCTCTCTAGAAAAATCATCTCCTTTGCCTTCTTTAAGGCTTTCTAGAATTCTCTAGCAAGGAGAGGAGCAGTTCTGGAAAAAAAATTTCCAGGAGAATAATGGATAATGGATCTTGTTGACCCCCAGCCATTTCTACTGAGTTATTGCTTCTCCCTTAAGTTGTTTTCTCCTTTCATTTGTTTTTAGAACCACTCCTGGTCCCCAGGAGGAGTGGATCACCTCATTTAAGAACTAAAACTAAAACCTAAAAAAAAAAAAAAAAGGAAAGAAAAACTCTCAAATGAAACCTTTTCCAAACCTGCCTCATCTATATACTATCCTACAGTTCCAGCCTGAAGGCCATGATCTAATTCCAAGCTGATATGGAATGGTTCCAGAGATTGGTATTCCTGAGACAAAGATTCCAAGCTTTCCTGATTCCCTACAGCATCACTATTCACCTTACAGGCATTCTGTGATGAACCACACAGTTTCTTCCTCCCTCTCTTCCTCCATGGAAAATATTCTCATAAGTTTGTCCATTATAGCTTAACAATAGAACAATTCATAGCCACGTAATTATCAAACAAGCATAAAAAGAGAATTACCGCTAATCCTGAGAAACATTCTCTGACCCTCATAAACTGGGTCAAATGTCTTTTGTGGTGCTCACAGCACCCTGAAGGGCCTCAGATGAGATGATACATAGTCACAGAGATATAGAGCAGGATTGGGGAAGACAGAATTCATCATTCAACTTTAAACAGCATTCTATTATCAGACTTCACTGCCTGTAGTGTACTATGAAATAACAAATTTATAAATTCTGTGTAATTATCTTATGAATAGCACAATTATATGACATTGTATTCTTTGTATATGTTAAAAAAATTCGTTGTTAAATATAAATCACAGCTTGGTGTTCCTGTTTTGGTATTTCTTTGTTTTTTAAATAGGTGACTCAAAACATGGAAGATGCTTAGGTCTCAGTCGCCTAGGATCCCTGGTAGCCCTTACCTTTCTGGATTATACAGTATATCTACTTGTCTAACTGCCTTGGAGCAGAAGTTCTCAACCCTAAATGCACTTTAGAGCCACCTGGGGAACTTTGAAGACCATTGGTACCTAGTCCTCACCCTCACCAACTGAAATAATAATTCTGGGGAAAGCCTTAACATTTTATGTCTGAAATCTCCCCAGGTGGTTCTGACACATACTGAGGGCCTAGAACCACTGGTGTGGGCTGGGAACTCTTTATGAAGACAGGGTCAAGTCTGTCCCATTCCTGCCTTGTATCCTGGAAGTACTGCTGAATTACCAGTTAAAGAATGGTTCATCTCTCCATGCTTCTCTGTCCACGACTTTCTAATTTCTTTTGATGGTTCATCTTCTCTGTCAGGTACTTTCTCCCCTTCCCCAAGTCAGTGTTCCCCACACCTGGCTGTGCTTCAGAATTACTTAGGGAGCATGTTAAAAAAAATCCACATCCCCAAACTCCACTCCATACCACTGAATCATGTCTTCTGGAATAGAATCAGAAATCTTGTGTTCTGACCTGCAGCTTCCTTTGAAATCACTGCCCTATTCTATGCTAACATCACTTACAAAGGATTATCTCCTTTATAGTGATCCTATTTCTACTCTGCTTCAATTCATCTTGTAACTATTTTTTCTTTAGGTGTTTGAACTTGTGGGGGGAAGGGGAAAGGTAGAGAAGAACTTTCTCATATAACTTTCATCATAATAGTGGGTATGAAATAGGTTTTCCATATCTATTTTATAAAACTACCACAACTTAACATTATCTAGCCCAATATAATACTGTTGAAATGTTATGGACAAGTAATCAGACTAACAATCTAGAGATGGAAGTGCTCATGCCTGTGCCCCAAGTTGCATGGAAGGGAAATATATGCCTTTGTACCTGAGATTAAACTGAGCTCACCAGCATTTTTCTCCCAAATCTCTGGTTTATTTTTAAACTACTTTTTCTTCTCTTCTGTGCTAAAATTAAACACCTCTGATAAATCTTGACTACCATTCAAAACAGTGGCAATAGACTGCATGTAATTTTCCTTTAGCTCCCTAACAGATCTCCTTTGGTCCTTTGCATTACTTTCACGGGTTTGTTTTATCTCTTAATCCCTCTCTTCCCCCAAGGAAAGAAGCTGTTTTTTCAGAGAGCTACCTTTAGTTAGCCCCCCCGGGAGGCTGTCACATCACCAAAGCTAATGAGTACCCAATTTTTGCACTTTTACACTTTTCCTAATTATCACAACAAACACTTATTTAGGAAAACAAGACCAGACTCAGGCCTGTGATTAGAGGCTACCCGAAGAGTAGGATTTAGAACCTTCTTGACAAAGTACAGTGGAATACCAGGCTGAGTATTTTCCTCAAAAAACTCTCTTTACATACTCAATGCTACCTAAAATTCTATCATTCTAGATATACTCCTTTGGCTTAAGGATATTTTCAATCTTTTTTATTACTTGGCATAGTAATTATGTAATCAGTCATTTGCAATTTAGTGAGAATAAATATATCAGTAATTTGGTTTTATATAAAGAAATAAAATGAGAGCTGGGGAATGTAGGGGTCCCTAGGATCGGGGGGGGGGGGGGAACCATCTTTGGAGAAAAGAAGAATAAATAGGAAACTGTGTGTTCAAGAAAAAAATTTACCACCTTCCTCATTTTGAGTAGGCTGGAGTGAATAAAAACCCTTAGATTAAGAATAAAAACTTCTTCTGCCTTCAGATGCCAATGCTACAAGCCAACCCTCTAATCAGTAGCTGTACTGTTTTATTTACCTATCTTTTGGAGTATAGGAGTCCTACACATTGTCTTGAGAACCATTTTCTGTGAGAAAGGATGTTGATAAAGGATATGAGCTAAATGATGCAGTTGTTCTTCTCCTTCTCAGGATCTCATTACTCAGGACCCCCACCTCTTGCCCACAAGCAAGGCACACAGCCACATAAGGTACTGAAAACAAAGAGATGAGTCACACCGGGTATGTTCTCATTCATTTCCCCTTTCTCTCTCACTCTCTCCCCACTCCAGGGCTTAATATTTAAAACTGGGAAACAATGGCTTTGCCTTTCCTTCTCAAGAAAATATGTAGATTTCTTGCCACAGGTCATTAGAGACATCATTTTCCAACTGCCTCAAAATATTGTGCCAGACTTCAAAGAGCCCTTGACCACCAGGGAACTCTTTCCATTGCTGATTAGCTTTCCAGCTCCATATAGAACCCAGCTAATCCATTCCACTGCCTGCTTCTGCAGCACTGCACACAGCTTGGTAGGCAGGCAGGGTAAGAAGAAACTGTTTCTTGGCACCAAGCGTATTATCCAAAAGTCAGTATAAAACTCCACAGATTTGGACCAATTCAGGAAAAGGCTTTAGGGAATTTGTGAAAAGCCTGAATAATAGAATCTGTCAATACTAGAAGGAGCTTTGGAGATCATCTACCCCAGTGGTTCTTAAACTTCAAACTGTGTGTGTGTGTGTGTGTGTGTGTGTGTGTGTGTGTGTGTGCGTGAAGAGGCAGAAAGGGACCAAAACCCTTTACTGAAAGGAAATCTCATCTAAAATCCTGGCATCTAAAATTGATTTTTAAAGCAAGCTGGTTGCTCTAACTGGAGTAATCTGAAAGACCTAGACTCCAATCATTCAGCCTCCCCCTCTCACTCCCTTGGCAGCCCCTAAGGCATTGTCACAGAACCCTAGGGCTTCCCAGAATATTGCTGGAAAACCTCTGATCCATTGCAATCCTCTGATAAGAAATTGAGGCCAACAGCAGGAAGCATAATTTGTTCAAGGTCACACAGCAATTCAGTGGTGGAACTGGGAGTAGAACACAGGTTGCCTGGTGGCCAAGACAATGTGTTTTCCAAATGCCACAAAACATTTTAATAGAATTTATTGAACTTTTTCAAATGACAAAATAATAACACCTGCTCATGATAAAAAAGTTGGAAAGTCAATTAAAGAATCAAAATATATCATAATTCTACCACCCACAGAATACAACTAGGGTCTTTTTTATCAGCTTTTTTGTATGGATGAAACATAAATTTTTATAAAGTTAGAATCAGTGTGGCTTTTACTCTTATTTCACAATTATCATTCACCTTTCAACATCATTAGTCTTTTGCAACATCATTTTAAGGACTAAATAGTATTCTAATTTAATGTGCTATAATTAATTCAGTTTATACTTTTGAGCATAGTTTGGAAACAGCTGCAACATCTGCCTTAAAGAGTCATACAATTAAATATAAAACCTATTAGAACACATACTTTTAAGTTAGTTAACTTGAGGAAACCATAAAATTTACCCATTGATAAGTACAAGTATCTCCTAATGACATTATATTGGCATAACTGGAAAGAAAAGCTTGTTAATTTTAACTGCTGACTATCTTTAAAGCACAATCTTCAAGCACTCCTTGCCAATGAATTCACCTTGACTTTCTGGAAAGACCCTAGCTATTTAAATACCAATTCCACAATTCCTGGCACTGAACACAATCTTACACAAAAATCTACCATTGTTAACTGCCATCTTTCACCACTACTCTGACTCATTTTTCTCTTGATTATTTGCCTTCAGATTCTTGCATAGATAGTGAATGGGAATTGAGGGTGAGTGATATGCTGAGACCATATCCTGAATCCACATTTCACTCCCCAGAATCCCTGCCCAGAGTATACCAAGAAAAGTCTCAACTTCAATCTCTTGCCCAAATAGAACCACAGATTGCTTCTACCTATGTCTCTTAAATATTGCCAAATATCCCCCACTTAAAGGCTCAGATTCTGAGTCTCAAGACAGTCCTTGTGCAGGAGATGTATAATTAATTTAATCTTAGTCCTGCTGTTGATGTCTTTTACCCAGACCTAGCTCATCTTTGCCTGGACAAATTTGTCAGTCTCAGTCCTAGATACCTGATTTACTGTTGTCCAGATCCTCTCTTTAACCTATATGTTATGATTCCATTATTTTTAAGATCTTTCTATGTATGATTCCATTATTTCCAGTATTCAACCCTATGTTTATGATCTGCCTAAATTCCCTGGATTCTGGATGCTGTTTTTGATACCTTTGGTTGATTTTCCTCAACTGCTTACACCTACCTGTTCCCCCTTGCCTTTTATGATTTTTCCAAACGTGTTTGGTTTGGATACCTAATGGCCCCCTCCATTGCCAAGCTGAACATCAGCATCACTCCTGATGTTAAACACCTATATTTATTTCCCTTCTCTGTCAGATGTCATGCACTAATAAAAACTAGAAAGCAATGTCTGACTCAGACTTTACGTGGATCTTTTTTATAAGTACTCCTAACTTCCATTTGGCTGGTATCCTCAGTCATCCATCTGTTTATGCTCATCTACCCACTATGATGTCCTACCCATATCTGTTCCACCTGGACAAGACTTTATGCCATAGCTCAAAATACATTTGGAGTTTCCTTTTGAAAATTACCTGTGCAGGTGTAACAAATTTGTCTGAAAAACCTCATCAAAATTTCTTTGCCTTGAGAATAGATTTTATTGAGAAAGCAGCAAGATATTTAGAGAGAGAGAACTCATGAATAAGCTTGAAAAATAATTTCCTGATAAATCCCTCCTAACAAGAAAGGACACTATGAACTAGATCATTGCTAAGTAACGAAGCTAGTCATATGGTTAATATTTCTTCAAAAATAAAAGTATACATTTTTCTTGATATAAAGTAATGTCTGACAATTTAGCTGCATGTAAATAAATGTACTCAATACATGAATACATACAATAGAAAATCAAAGTTCCTATTCCTAATCCCACCACCTCAAAGATAGCTATTTTTAAATATTTACAGCAACACTTTCCAAAAGAACTACGTGAAAACATATGTCATTTTAAATTTTCTAGGAGCTATACTGAAATGTAAAATAAGGGAGGGGAGTAAATTAATATTTTCTTTTAATCCAGTTCCAAAATAATATAATTTCAACTAGTAATCAATATGAAAATTATTAATGAAATAATTTACACATTTTGGTACTGTATCTTGAAAGTCCAGAGTATAGTTTACAATTATAGCACATCTCAATTCTGACTAGCCTTCAAGCTGCTCAATATCTACATGTAGCTAGTGGCTACCATATTTGGCAGGGCTACTAAATTGTGCAGTACATTCTTCCAGATGTTTGTACGCAGATATAAATATTGATAAATATACTGCTTCACACAAATATAAATATGCTACTCAAACCTTCAGAACCACTTATCCTTTTAACAATATAGGATAGATGTACATCCACAATAACATCTATAAATCTCCCTAATACTTTTTAGTCATTGTATTATCCTGTTTAGTCATTGTATTGTTTCTATTGATGAAAATGAATGTATTTTCCTATTATTATTGGCCTTAATTTATTGTTTATTTTCCTGTTGTTCACTATTCAGCTATAATGTTCCTTAATTTTTTCTGTTCTAGCTGATTTCCATCACATGTTATGCTAACACAATTTGCAACAGTTCTTTAACATATGAAGAGTATTACTTTTTGTCTGTCATAAATGTTGTGAATAGTTTTCCCAATTTGTTTAATTCCAACATTTTTATGTTGTACTTTGATACAAAAAGTTGCACATATGTGTGTTTGTGTGTGTGTGTGTTAATAATTATTCAAACCATTTCATGTTTTTCCAGGCCTTTTATCATACACAAAAAGTCCTTATCAGCCCTCAACAACATGTAAAGATTCACTTACATTTTCTTCTAACATCTTTATTTAAATGTTTAACCCTTCTGGAATATTATTTTTGTGAGATGTAGATTGATATAATTTTTTCACACATTGCCATTCAATTGTCTCCAAATTCTTTTGAGAATAATCTAATTTTTCAAATACTTTAATATACAGATTGCTATACTGTTAGATGGTTAGACAGATATTTTAGCTTCTGGACCTTCTATTCAACTGTGTCTACCTATGTGGCTATTCCTATGCCTGTGACACACATTATTTTTAAAGAATCTTTTGACATATGGTAGGATAATTGTCCCCTTTCACAATTGGTTATTTTTATGTTTTTCAATTGCCTCAGCTACATTATCTATTTGTCAGATTCCCCCAAAAAATCTTTGAAATGCTTTATTTGGAATTTTTTGGAATTATATGAGGACAACTCACATTTTTTAAATATTGAGAGTGTCCCTCCACTTATCCATTGTGACCTAGTATATGATAAATTGCTGTAAGTTATCCATGACTGTACTAAAATACTGCATATCTCACAAATTTATTTGAATGTTTATGTAAAACTGAGCTTGTTAGCAATTCCCTTCAAATCTTTTCATTATTCTTAATTCTGTCTCTACTTGGCTTCTTATTTCAAGGGAAATGTACTAAAACTCCCTGCTACAATCATAGCTTTATGCATTCCTGAATATACTGGATTAAATAAGTATACTTCTTTTCTAATTTATTTATTTATTCTAATTTGTTATACATGACAGTAGAATGCATTTCAATTCATAGTATACATATAGAGCACAATTTTTTGTGCATCTGGTTGTACACAAAGCAGCCACACCATTTGTGTCTTCATACATGTACTTAGGGTAATGATGTACATCTCATTCAAAATCTTTCCTACCCCAATGCCCCCTCCCTTCCCCTCTCACCCCTTTGCCCTATCTAAAGTTTCTCTGTTCCTCCCACGTTCCCCCCACCCCCATTATGGATCAGCATCCACATATCTGAGAAAACATTCATCCTTTGGTTTTTTGGAATTGGATTACTTCACTTAGCATGATATTCTCTAACTCCATCCATTTACCTGCAAATTCCATAATTTTATTCTCTTTTAATGCTGAATAATATTCCATTGTGTATATATACCACAGTTTCTTTAACTATTCATCTATTAAAGGGTATCTAGGTTGGTCTCACAATTTATCTATTGTGAATTGAACTGCTATAAAAATTGATGTGAATGCATCATTGTAGTATGTTCTTTGGGTATAAACCAAGAAGTAGGATACCTGGGTCAAATGGTGGTTCCATTCCAAGTCTTCCAAAAAATCTCCATACTGCTTTCCAGATTTGTTGCACCAATTTGCAGTCCCAAAGCAATGTATGAGTGTGCCTTTTTCCCCACATGCTTGTCAACATTTATTGTTGCTTGTATTCTTGATAACTACAATTCTGACTAAAGTGAGATGAAATCTTAGAGTAGTTTTGATCTGCATTTCTCTAATCACTAGAGATGTTGAACATTTTTCATATATTTGTTGATTGATTGTATATCATCCTATGAGAAGTGCCTGTTCATTTTCTTGGCCCATTTATTGATTGGGTTATTTGTTTTTCTACTGTTAAGATTTTTGAGTTCTTACTTCCAAATTCATTCTATGAAGCTAATATCACCCTTATACCAAAACAAGACAAAGACATATCAAGGAAAGAAAACTTCATACCAATAATTCTAATGAACATAGATGCAAAAATTTTCAATAAAATTCTGGCAAGTCACATACAAAAACATATTAAAAAGATAGTGCACCATGATCAAGTGAGATTTGTCCCAGGGATGCAGGGTTGGTTGAACATACAGAAATCAATAAATGTAATTCATCATATTAATAGACTCATATGATCATCTCAGTAGATGCAGAAAAAGCATTTGCCAAAACACAGCACAACTTCATGTTCAAAACACTAGAAAAACTAGGGATAGTGGGAACATATCTCAACATTGTAAAAGCTATATATGATAAACCCAAGGCCAGCATCATTTTAAATGGAGAAAAATTAAAAGTATTCCCTCTAAAAACTGAAACAAGACAAGGATGTCCTCTTTCAACACTTCTATTCAACATCATCCTTGAAACTACAGCCAGAGCAATTAGACAAAATAAAGAAATTAAAGGGATATAGCCGGGCGCGGTGGCGCACCCCTGTAATCCCAGCACTTTGGGAGGCTGAGGCAGGAGGATCGCAAGTTCAAATCCAGCCTCAGCAATGGCGAGGCACTTAGCAACTCAGTGAGACCCTGTCTCTAAATAAAATACAAAAAAGGGCTGGGGATGTGACCCAGTGGACGAGTGCCCCTGAGTTCCTGAGTTCAATCCCCAGTACCACCAAAAAAAAAAAAAAAAAAAAAAAAAAAAAAAAGAGGGATATAATAAGGTAAAGAAGAACTCAAATATCACCTTTTGTTTATGACATGATTTTATATCTAGAAGATCCAAAAAATTCCACCAGAAAACTTCCAGAACTAAGAAATGAATTCAGGAAAGTAGCAGGATATAAAATCAACACCCATAAATCAAATGCATTCCTATACATCAGCGATAAATCCACTGAAAGAGAAAATAGGAAAACTATTCCATTCACAATAGCCTCAAAAAAAAACCTGGGAATCAATCTAACAAAATAGGTGAAAGACCTCTACAATGAAAACTACAGAACACTAAAGAAAGAAATTTTAAAAAATTGAAGAAAACTTCAGAAGATGGAAAGATCTCCCATGCTCCTGGATAGGCAGAATTAATATTGTCAAAATGGCCATACTACCAAAAGCACTATACAGATTTAATTTAATTCCTATTAAAATCCCAATGACATTCTTCATAAAAATAGAAAAAGCAATCATGAAATTCATTTGGAAAAATAAGAGACCCAAAATAGCTAAAGCAATCCTTAGCAAGAACAGTGAAGCAGGAGACATTACAATACCTGATTAAACTATACTACAGAGCTATAGTAACAAAAATGTCATGGTATTGGCACTAAAATAGACTTGTAGACCAAAGGTACACAATAAAGGACACAGAGACAAACCCACATAAATACCACTATCTCATACTACTCAAGGGTGCTAAAAACATTCACTGGAGAAAAGATAGCCTATTCAACAAATAGTGCTGGCAAAACTGGAAATCCATATGTAGTAAAATGAAATTAAACCTCGGTCTCCCAACCTACAAGAAATCAATTCAAAGTGGGTCAAAGACTTAGGCACTAGAACAGAGGTTCTGCACCTAATAGAAGAAAAAATAGACCCAAATCTGCACCACATTGGCCTAGCATCTGACTTCCTTAACAAGACTCCTAAAGTGCAAGAAGTAAAATCAAACATCAATAAATGGAATGGATTCAAATTAAAAAGCTTCTTTTCAGCAAAGGAAATCATTAATAATGTGAGGAGAGAGCCTACAAATTGGGAGAAAATCTTAACCACATGCACCTCTGATAAAGCAATAATCTCCAGGATATATAAAGAACTCAAAAATCTTAACACCAATAAATAAATAAATAAATAAACCAATCAATAAATGGGCTAAAGAAATGAACAAACACTTCACAGAAGAAGAAATACAACTGATCAACAAATATATGAAAAAGTGTTCAACACCTCTAGCAATTAGAGAAATGCAAACCAAAATTACTCTTAAGATTTCATCTCACTCCTGTCAGAATGGCAATCATCAAGAATACAGGCAATGATAAATGTTGGCAAGGATGTGGGGAAAAAGGTACACTAATACATTGCTGGTGGCACTGAAAATTGGTGCAATCACTATGGAAAGCAGTATGGAGATTCCTCAGAAAACTGGAAATGGAACCACCATTTGACCCAGCTATCCCACTCCTTGGTTTATACCCAAAGGACTTAAAATCAGAATACTATACTGACACAGCCACATCAATGTTTGTAGCAGCTCAATTCACAATAGCTAGACTATGGAACCAAACTAGGTGTCCCTCAATAGATGAATAGATAAAGAAAATATGATATATATACTCAATGGAATATTACTCAGCTTTAGAGAAGGGTGAAATTATGGCATTTTCCAATAAATGGTTGGAGTTGGAGAATATCATGCTAAGCGAAATAAGCCAATCCCACAAAACCAAAGGCCAAATGTTTTCTCTAATATGTGGATGCTAATTCACAATAAGGTGGGGGTCTCTAGGGAAAAATGGGATTACCTTAGATTAGGTAGAAGGAAGTGAAAGGAGGAAAGGGAGGGAATGTGGGGATGGGAAAAATTGGAATGAAACAGACATTATTACTGTATGTATATATGTGACTACATGATCAATATGATTCTGCGACATGTACACTTAGAAAAATGAGAAATTATATCCCATCTATGTATGATATATCACAGTGCAAAAATGCATTCTACTGTCATGTATAACTAATTAAAACAAGTAAAAAATTTAAAAACATTTTTGAGTTATTTATGTATACAAGAGATTAGTGCTGTATCTGATGTGCATGTGGTAAAAATTTGCTCCAATTCTGTAGGCTTTCTCTTAACCTCACTGAGTGTTTCTTATGCTGAGAAGCTTTTCAGTTTGAAACCATCCCATTTATTAATTCTTTATTTTAATTTTTGTGCTATAGGAGTCTTATTAAGGAAGTCGGGGCCTAATCCGACATGATGAATATTTGGGCTTACTTTTTCTTCTATTAGGCACAGTGACTCTGGTCTAATTCCCAGGTCCTTTATCCATGTTGAGTCGAGTTTTGTACATGGTGAGAGATAGGGGTTTAGTTTCATTTTGCTGCATATGGATTTCCAGTTTTCACAGCACCATTTGTTGAAGAGGCTATCTTTTCTCCAATATATGTTTTTGGCACCCTTGTCCAGTATGAGATAACTGTATTTATGTGGGTTTTTCTCTGTGTCCTTCATTCTGTATGATTGGTCTACAAGTATATTTGGTGCCAATATCATGCTGTTTTTGTTACTATTGCTCTGTAGTATAGTTTAAGGTCTGGTATAGTGATGCCACCTGCTTCACTCTTCTTGCTAAGGATTGCTTTGGCTATTCTGGGTCTCTTATTTTTCCAGATGAATTTCATGATGGCTTTTTCTATTTATATGATGAATGTCATTGGGATTTTGATTGGAATTGAATTAAATCTGTGTAGTGCTTTTGTTAGTATGGTCCTTTTGACAATATTAATTCTGCCTATCCAAGAACAAGGGAGATCTTTCTATCTTCTAAGGTATTCTTTAATTTTTTTTTGCTTAGTGTTCTGTAGTCTTCATTGTAGAGGTCTTTCACCTCTTTCTTTAAGTTATTCCCCAGATTTTTTTTTGAGGCTATTGGAAATGAGGTGGTTTTCCTCATTTCCCTTTCAGAGGAATTGTCACTGATGTACAGAAATGCCTTTGATTTATGAATATTGATTTTATATCCTGCTACTTTGTTGAATTCATTTATTAGTTCTAAAAGTTTTCTGGTGGGATTTCTTGGATCCTGCAGGCATAGAATCATGTAGTTGGCAAATAGTGATAGTTTGTGTTCTTCTTTTCCTACCTGTATACCTTTAATTTCTCTCATCTGACTAATTTATCTGGCTAGAGTTTCAAAAACTATGTAAAATAGAAGTGGTGAAAGAAGGCATCCCTGTTTTGTTTCAGTTTTTAGAGGGTATGCTTTCAAATATATTCTCTATTTAGATTGATGTTAGTCTGCAGCTTAGCATAGATAGCTTTTACAATGTTGAGATTTGTTCTTGTTACCCTAGTTTTTCTAGTGTTTTGAACATGAAGGGGTGTTATATTTTGTCAAATGCTTTTTCTGCATTATTGAGATGATCATATGGTTCTTATTTTTAAATCTGTTCATGTGATGAATTACATTTATTGATTTCTGTATGTTGAACAAACCTTGCATACCTGGGATGAACCCCACTTGATCTTGGTGCACTATCTTTTTAATATGTTTTTGTATTTGATTTGCCAGAATTTTATTGAGAATTTTTGCATCTATGTTCATTAGAGATATTGGTCTGAAGTTTTCTTTCATTGATGTGTCTTTGTCTGGTTTGGGTATCAGGGTGATATTGGCCTCATGGAATGAGTTTGGGAATGTTCCCTCATTTTCTATTTCATGAAATAATTTGGGGAGTGTTGGTATTAGTTCTTCTTTAAAGTCTTGTAGAACTCTGCTGTGTATCCATCTGGTCCTGGACTTTTCTTGGTTGGTAGGCTTCTGATGGCATCTTCTATTTCATTGCTTGAAAATGTTCTGTTTACATCACGTATATCATCCTTGTTCAGCTTGGGCAAGTCATGTGACTCTAGAAATTTGTGGATGCCTTTGATATTTTCTATTTTATTGGAGTACAAATTTTCAAAATAATTTCTCATTATCTTTTGTACTTCTGTGGGGTCTGTCATGATATTTCCTTTTTCATCATGGATGTTAGTAATTTGAGTTTTCTCTCTTCTACTTTTCATTAGCATGGCTAAGAATTTATCATGGCTTAGAATTTATCATGGCTAAGAATTTATTTATTTATTTATTTTTACAAAGAACCAACTCTTTGTTTTGTCAATTTTTTGTTTCTTTTGTTTCAATTTCATTGATTTTAGTTCTGATTTTAATTATTTTCTATCTTCTACTTCTTTTGGTAGTGATTTGTTCTTATTTTTCTAGGGCTTTGAGATGTAATGTTAATTAGTTTGTTTGTTGACTTTTTCTTCTTTTAAAGAATTAACTCCACGCAATGAACTTTTCTCTTAGTACTGCCCTCAGAGTGTCCCAGAGATTTTGTTATGTTGTATCAGTGTTCTCATTTACCTCTAAGAATTTTTTAATCTCTTCTTTAATGTCTTCCATAATCAATTGTCCATTCAATAGCATATTTATTATTTAGTCTCCAGGTGTTGAAGTAGGCTCTATTTTTTTTTTTTATCATTGATTTCGAAGTAGGCTCTATTTTTTATTTTATCATTGATTTCTAATTTCATTCCATTATGATCTGATAGAATGCAGGGTAGTATCTGTAATTTTTTGTATTTGCTTAGAGTTGCTTTTTTCATAATATATGATCTATTTTAGAGAAGGATCCATGTGCTCCTGAGAAGAAAGTGTATTTACTCACTGATGGGTGAAATATTCTACATAAGTCTATTAAGTCTAAGTTATTGATTGTATTATTGAGTTCTATAGATTCTTTGTTTAGCTTTTGTTTAGAAAATATATATGATGGTGAAAGAGGTGAGTTAAAGTCACCAAGAATTATTGTGTTATGTTCCATTTGACTTGAGAAGAGTTTGTTTGATGAAGGTAGATGATCCATTGTTTGAGGAATATATATTTATAATTGTTATGTCTTGTTGAGATATGGTTCCCTTAAGGAGTACATAATATTCTTCTTTATCTCTTTTGATTAACTTTAACTTGAAGTCTACTTTATTTGATATGAGGATGGCAACCCGTGCCTGCTTCCGCAGTCTGTGTGAGTGGTATGATATTTCCCAACCTTTCACCTTTAGTCTGTGGATGTCTTTTACTATGAGATGAGTCTCTTGGAGGCAGCATATTTTGGGATCTTTTTGAAAATCTAATCTGCCAGTCTATGTCTTTTGATTGGTGAGTTTAAGCCATTAACATTCAGGGTTATTGTTGAGACATGATTTGTATTCCTAGTCTTTTTTTTTTTTTTTTTTTTTTTTTTTTTTTTTTGTAATTTAACCTGACTTGGTTTCTTATTTGATTGGTTTTTCCTTTAGTGTAATATCTCCCTTTGCTTATTTTCATTGTTGTTTTTCATTTCCTCCTCATCATTATTTTGGGGTGGATGTTCTATAGTGCTGGCTTTCTAGCTGTAAATTCTTTTAACTTTAGTTTATCATGGAAGGTTTCTATTTCATCATCAAATCTAAAGCTTAATCTTGCTGTATATAAGGTTCTTAGTTGGCATCAATTTTCTTTCAGAGCTTGGTGTATGTTGTTAGAGGATCTTCTAGCTTTAGGGTCTGGGTTGAAAAATCTGCAGAGTTCCAAATTGGTTTCCCCCATATGTAATCTGATTCCTTTCTCTCATGGCTTTTAAAATTCTCTCCTTATTCTGTATGCCAGGCATTTTCATTATAATATGCCTTGGTGTAGTTCAGTTGTGATTTTGTACAATTGATGTCCTGTAAGACTCTTGTATTTGATTTTCCAATTCATTCTTTGTGTTTGTAAATTTTTCTGATATTATTTTATTGAATAGATTGTTCATTCTTTGGTTTTAACTCTATACCTTCCTCTATCCCAATAATTCTTAAATTAGGTCTTTTTTTATATTATCCCATAATTTTTTAATGCTCTCCTCATGGTTTCTTACCATCTTGACTATGATCAACTTTATTTTCAAGATTATATATTTTGTCTTCATTATCTGATGTTCTGTCTTCCAAGTGATCTAATGTGTTGGTGATGCTTTCTATTGAGTTTTTAATTTGGTTTATTGTCTTCTTCATTTCAAGGATTTCTGTTTGTTTGTTTTTTCAGAACATTTATCTCCTATTGAAGTAATCTTTTGCTTCCTTTATTTGCTTATGTAGTTGTTTATTGAAATGATCTTATGCTGTCTGTATTTGCTCTCTTATATCATCCCTTGATTCACAGAACATTTTAATTATGTACATCATGAACTCCTTCTCTGTCATTTCTTCTGCTGTGCTGGCCAAAGATTCTATTAATGTAGTGTCTTGGTTTGTTTGGGGCACTTTCTTCCCTTGGTTTTTCATGTTGTTCATGTATCTTCCCTTCAAGATCTGCAGGTCTGAGGTGTTACAGTTTTTACCCTACAGGTTTATAGTGTCCCTGAAGGGTTCCAATACCTCTCCTTTAAGGGGGAGAACAATGTTAACAGATCCCAATACAAACAATCTACAGCCTTAAACCAAATAGCTGCTGTTAAGACATTTTGTCACAATATTTAGAAATATTTAGTTCAATTTTTATCTACAATATAAACAGTAGGTTTTCAAAAGGTTCTACAGTTTCTGATGGTGGACAAAGAGAACCTGGGTGAGGGGTGTAGGGTGAGATATTAACAACGTAGGAGGTGAGGTTATAGAGTTATTAGATTTTAGGAAGCTTGAAAGAGGAATCTAAAGAAGTTGTCTAGTAGCAGGAGAAAAGAGTGATTTGGGAGAGACAAGTAAGTAGGAAGACAATAGAGTACAAAAAACAAACATAAAAATTACAAAAAATAAAAAATGTAAAAATAGGAGATAAAAGAATATACAACACAATTATAATATACTATTCAGACATCCCAGTCTTCAGTAGCCTAATTCATGAAAAGTACTTGATTTCACAAAGGTTGGGGATGTGAGGACAGGAGAAGAGAGAGACACACACAAAAAAATCTCAAAGGAAAATACAAGGATTGCTTTTGTTGGAGATCAGTATCTTTCCTGCTTCCCTTCTCATCCAATAGATGTGGTTGTCTGTTGTTTGCTGGTATCTCCACACTCAGGATTGTGAAGGTTATTAGTGTGGGAGGGTTGGTCCTTGGGACTTAGCCCCTGGAAGTGAAGTATAGCACTTGCTAATCCCTGATGGGAGACTGCACCCCAAGGATATCCTTTGGGGCCTGCTCATGTGATGTGGGCACCTGGTCTTATCTCCTTATATCACCTGTAGACTTCACAATTCCTGATCTCTAATTTAGTCTCTAAACTGTATCTCACTCACCCTCTCCCTTTCTACTTTGAATCAGGAATCTTTCTCTCCGGAGGTCTTTTGGGCTGCACTCTGGGAACTGTGCACCTGTCATGGACAGCTGTTTTGTACTGGGCAGTTCAGGACCAGGCTTTGTGAGCTACAGACCTGCACTGGGTTAGGAGTTGAGGGGGAGAGGGTATAATTAGGGACTATAGGTACCTTGATATTGCTTCTAAGCCCCAGCTGGTGTCCCAAGCTGGAAGTTGCCCCAACTAAGGATGATGACAAAGGTGTCCCAAGATGGAGGTGACTGCTTTCAGTGATGGGGTGTCATTTCAGGTGGGGCCAGCCAGTGGCATTGGGTGGCGTGTTCAGAGATGCAGTTCTGTGGCGTGCAGTGTTATAGCTGCCAGCTATCTCCAGACCCTGTCCTGTGTTCCCAGGTTCAGGCTACCGCATATAGGGGACTATGGCAGTAGTTTCCGTCCCAAGATGGAGGCGACCAAGGGAGCCCCATGTTGGTCGATGGGGGTCCACATTGTAGTGGTGGCCAGAGGTCCTGCGTGTGGGCAGAGGCCGGGATTCCTGAGTGGGTGGGCCGCCAGGGTTCCTGTGCAGGTGCTGATTCTGGTAGTCCTGCATGGGCCAGTGGCCAGGAGTCCTGCACTGACGCTGAGGTCTAGAGACCTGTGTGGCACAATGGCTCTGATTCCTACACAGGAGCAGCTGTCAGGGGTCCTCTAATAACTCACAGGGAAACAGTATTCCCACTACTAGAATCCTAGGTCACAAAGCAACACAAAATGCAGCCTCCATCAAGCCCGCCATCTTGGATCCCCAGGCATACTTCTTAATATCTTCCTATTTATTTGGAAATGGCATATTATAGGTCCCCTTTAATAACAAATTATTTTAATATTGTAGGCTTTTTAAATGAAAACAAGTAAAGAAAATAAAAATAATTCAGAATCTCTTCCACTTCAAAACCCAACATTATTATTGAAACAAATGTAATACATACTAAGTTTTGAAAATTAAGTATTACTGAAAGTCACAACATGAAAATTGAAAGTCACCCTTACCCAATCCTGCATCTATTAACTACAATTTCTTATGATTTCTTTGAGAAAATATATGTGCCCAAATATATATTTACATATATAAGAAATAATACTAAACTTTGCTTGCCTTTTCAATTAATATTTCAGGGCTCTTCTATATGTACACATCTAGAGCTACATAATTCAACAATATATATTCATCACAATACTTAACCAGTTCTCTAGTGACGGACACTTTGACTATTTTCAGTTTTTGATACCATGTGTTGACACACATGTACCACCAGTACCCACATGCATATGACTACAATGAACCTCTGGGTTAGAGTTTATAAGAATATTTTCTAGAGTAAATTGCTAAAACATAAGTTGTTGAGTTATAACATACATATTTTCATAGGTAATATAAATTTTTTTCTAGAAAGTATGTGCAAATTTACTCATAAAGTTCAAATTGTCATGACTATTATAAATTGTTTTACAGAAAGTTTGTGTAACCTTATACTCCAGTCAACAATGTACAACTTTTTCATTTCCCAACATCTTCACCAACACCAGTTTCATTCAACATTTTTAGTTTTGCTGATCTGATAAATAGTTAAAGTTCATTTTGATCCTTATTTCTTTGAGTATGAGTGAAATCAAGAATTATTACATACTGGACTGAGGTTGTAGCTCAGTGGTAGAGCACATGCCTAGCATGTGTTTGGCATTGGGTTTGATTCTTACCACCACATGTAAATAAATAACCACTGACAACTAAAAAAATAATTTTAAAAAGGATTACTACATATTAGATATTTTGGTCATTTTTATTTCTCTTTTAGTGAATTGCCTATTTGTATTTACCCATTTCAATATTGGAACATTCATCCCTTCCTTATTAATTCATGAGGACTTTTTGTTATTTAAGGTAATAAGCCATTTGTCTGTCTTATAGGTTGCAAATATGTTTTCCAAGTTTTCAATTTGCTCTATTTTTTACTTTTTTTATTTTATTATTTAAGTCATGTTGAAGTTTTTCTTTTTATGTAGTCAAAAATACCAACCTTTGGTTTCATGGCTTCGGATTTTCCCTTTACATTTCAAGAAACTCATTTTAACCTACACCTCTTTCAAAATAGAAAAATTTAAATATTATCCACTCTCTTCCTTCAAGCTGTTCAGTTACTTAAAATCCATAATTTCTAATATTTTCTTTTCTGTTATACTTTATCCCCACCATAACCAACAGGGAAAGCTATCAAGTAGATACTATAGTTCAGTAGTTCAGGTTACAGCAGTGTTCCTTTCTTCTATTTGCCACCTCTGTTGAGTTATTGGTGGTAAGGGAGTTATGTAAGTAATTGGATTTTTTAAATTCTAATTCATCCAGCAAATATTTGTTCATTGCTTACTCTGTATCAATCACTGTGCAATATAAAATTGAGGTGGGAATAAAAATTGAATAAAACCAATCTTATCACTAATTTTATGGAAGATTATTTTAGTTGAATATAGGGAGGGAATGGAGGAATGGTAAACAAAAAATAACAATTAAGATGCTTTCAAAATTAAGTACTAGGAAGAATTTGAGTAAGGTACTAAGATAAAGTTCAGCAGAAGGTAGGTAGAGGGCTAGACAAGGTAATATTTATTCCTTAATTTCTCTTTATCATGGCAGCTGACTCTAATTTTATTGATGCAATAACCTCTCAAATGTCACAAAGAAACTGGATTATAATTTTCTCAAAATTATTTCCTGTTTCCCATTAACTCTGTTTTAGTGGGGCTTTAAATGTGCTGCTATTCAGAATAATCACCCTCTATCAAACTGTGGATTCTATCCACATGTCTGGTGAGTTTTTCACTTTCTGTTAATATTATAAAGCAAGTCACAAATTGATCAGCATCAATAGGTTGATGTGGGTTCTGCAATGATTATATGGATCACTAACTATCCTTAATAAGCCTCCCCATCTTTGCAGAGAGCTCCAGAGGGCTATGAGTGGCAATAAATGATCTAAACAGCTGCTCAGAATCTAGGTAGCATTTTTGAAAATGATTTGTCTCCCCGATGCTCCCTAACAAGTACTCTTCCAATTATATCCTCCTTTGGCCTCTCTTGGTAGGGTTTTTATAGCTGGCTATACTTTGCCAGTGTGCCTAATGTCAATGGGGAAGAGGAAAGAAGTTACTGGGAAGACCAATCCTGTTAAAGAAGGAAAGAAGTGGTCCCCCCCACACACAGTAATTTGGGACTACCAGAATATGGAGGGAAAATAAGCTAGATAGGTCTGTCACAGTAACAATTTCCAGTCTTACTATCCTGAACACTGTCCACACGAAGGGAAGCTTCAAAGTAATATGCTCAGATACTGGAATCAGATAGACTAGGTTCAAGACTTGACTCTGCCAATTACTAGCTGTATGACCTTGAGCAAGTTACTTAACCTGTTTGAGATGCTGTTTTTGCATTTTTAAGGCAACAATTTAAGTAGCACTTTTTCCATGAGGTTTTTACAGATACATGATTTAAGTGAAAAAATACATGCATTGTAAAATTCCCCAAGTCCTTTAATTCCCTCCCCTTGTTCTGTGATCCAATATATAGTTATACAAACTGAATATTTGACTCAACAGGTCAATAATAGGTAACAAAAGTATGCTAACCCAGTCCTCTACATATTGTTGAGCCTTGTTAGCCTTTGTGAACTTAAAAAGGTCACTGGTTTGTCATGACAGTCTTTCCAGGTTAGAATGAAAATGACATCTTTTATCCTGAGTTAACTATGTTCAAAGATATTTTATTTGGTTTGGTTTTTCTTGAAAAAAAATCATAATAAATGTCAAGTATTCAAGGTTTCTATTTATCAGATCAGAATGCATGGCATAATCTTCACAGATTCTTTTATATTCATTTTTTCTCTGTAAGAAATCTAATTGTTACTATATTTAAAGTGATCTTGCTAGCCTTTATCTCAAAGTTCATCATCGATTTGAATGAGTAAAATATTTGGCCTCCTCAACATTATTTTGAGTCCCAATTTAAATTTCTAAAGTTTTTTCAAAATTTCCTTATTTTATGGGCTCTGGTAGAGTGCTCGCCTAGCTTATCTGAGGCCCTGGGTTTGATCCTCAGCACCACACAAAAATAAATAAAATAAAGGTATTGTGTCCAACTACAACTAAAAAATAAATATTTTTAATTTTCCATATTTTATTTTTAAAAAATATTTATTTATTTGCTTTAGTTGTACACAATTTGTTTATTTGTACGTGGTGCTGAGGATCAAACCCAGGCTGCGCACATGCTAGGTGAGCACTCTACTGCTGAGCCACAACCCCAGACCTAATTTTCCTTATTTTAAATGGATTTTGTAAGAAATAAAGAAAATATTAAAAAAAGAAGAAATACGTGAACCCTGTTATTGTAGAGGGAAAAGTTCTTCCCCACTCTTAATGTTCCCTTCTATGTGGAGGGACCTGGATTATTACAATAATCCCCCAAATATAGTTGATTTTCAAGTATAATGTGGCCTACCAAACTTTCATATAGGATAACCCCCCAAATTAATTACATGAAAATGGAGAAATGTTTTGAAACAGACTTTTTCTGTAAAAATGGGTGATTTTACAGGTGTGTCATTTCATACACCAAGAAAATAGATTATTCCTATACTACTTAAATTGTTACAAGTAATTGAAAAGGATATAAAGTGTTCTGATTCGCTTTTTTAAGTGATCATAATCCTAATACTGTGTAATGTTTTCACATTTACCTAACAAATATGAGATTTTTTTTTTTTTGTCTTCAAAAGTCATACAAAAGAGTACTCCATGACTAATATAGTGCATGATATAGAATAGACATTCAATAAATATCTGTTGCCACCTGTAGTGATTGCCGCTTGCAGCAACGACGCCACGGGAGAAAATTCGGAGGCAGAATGGAAATGAAAATTTCTTTTATTCTTCTTTCTTCTAACTTCTCTCTCTGGTTCCAACAACCTCTCCGGCTCCAACAACCTCTCCAACTCCAACTCCAACCACACCTCTAACAAACCCTCACCCAGTTAAATACTTTTTGCCTTAACAAGGACACGTGCTAGCAGCTCGAGCTTACAGGTGCGTCATGCAGTGTTCACGGGCGTAAAAAGATTCTTAGATAAATGCATGAATATCAGGTGAAAATACTTGAACACCTTATGGCTCTCAGCTAGCCACCATCTTAGCTATCTCCTCAATTAGGGCTCTTACATTCCCCCCCTTTTGTTTTAAAAGAGGGGATGCTCTAGAACGTCCATGTTCAACCAACATTCTTACCCGTCATCGGATAATCAAGGCTGTGCCCTTGACTCCTGTCTTAGGTTGATATGTAGGCCACATGAGACTGTCCCGTGGATGGGTGACGACCTCATCCGGATCGACTGGGCCTGTCTTAGGTTGTCCCCCTCTGGAGATCTTACCCGTCATTGGCTAACCAGCTGTCCAATTGAGCCCTTCAGGATCGACTGTGTGTGTTGACAACAGCCGTCCAATCGTGAGGAGATGCTGCAGCTTTAAGGAGGCATGCCTTCTGCTGAAGAGCCAAGTTCCATAGTGAATCAAGGTCTTTAAACAAATCAGCTGCCCTAAATTCCATCAAGTAAAGCACTGAGTTCTCTAGACAAATACCTGCAAGGTATTGTCCCGTAATGTCCCAAATAATGAAAGATCAAAATGTCCACTTGTTATAACACGTTGATGTAGGAGGCCCCATGCATGAAGAGCAGAGGCCACACTGCTGGTGAGGTTGTTTGATGCTTGAGCAGCAGGGATGCTTTTAGCGACCGCGATCCCTGCAACTGTAGCAGCAGCTGTCTTTTTTATGTCTAGACAATGCCACCAGCAAATCTTCAGGGCCCGCTACCTAGAAACTCAAGCATCAATTATTAAAGGAAAGGCAGTGCTATTCCAACTGAGTCAAGAGGCAAGTTGTCAAACTAAAACATAGAATTCTTAGATTAGAAAATTGAAGTTGATCTCTGCTCACACAAACATAAGCTGGCAAAATATCACATTCAGAACAAATCAAAGAAAGACTGAAGGTATTTACTGCATTAAAAGATTAAAAAAAGCTAAAATCACTTTGGAAAAATAATTTGTTAGCTGTAACCCCCAAGTCTCTTCATACAAAGCAACCTTCTATGAAATTACCTGTTGAAATAATTCAAATTAATCAGCTATTAAACAAATAAAGTTAATTACAAATAAACAATCCCATGTCAAATACCAAAATATTAGGTTATACAGTATTATTCAAATTCTTTGCTGAAGAGAACTCCCAGGGATACCTATAAATCAAAATTGAAGGTATCTTCACTTTATAAATTGTTTACCCAAATTGAATACTCTAAACATAAATGAATTAAAGTTATTTGGATATATATATATATGTAATAATTAAATTTTTTATAATATTAATTTTCATAAGCACTTTGTTATTTGTGACGTCACACTGGACAGACGCACATACAAACATATATTTGTGACGTCACATTAACATGAAATTTAGACAAATACACAGACATAAAGACATATATAAAAAGAAAAAAAAATACAATTGTGTGCACACTAAAGAGAGATTTCCTCATTCCGGCCGGGAGGAATGACACTTAAGTTGTGAAATATTTTCAAGTACTCTTTTAAGGGAATCATTCCATACCTTCATCTTGGTCCTCTTGATTTTATACTTTTTTTATTAATCTTGATTCCTCAACAACTTCATCTTGATCCTTATGATTTGGTACCTGCTTTATTAATCTAGATGGTATCCATATTGGAGAGGATTCGTGCTTTGGAAAAACACAAACAGATCCTCTCCCCCAAATTAATACTGGATCTGGACCCTTCCATGTACCTGAAAGAACATCCTTGCAGTAAACCAAAGGTTTATGTTGTTGGTGTGGGTTTCAATGTCTGTCTCCAGCAGAATAACCATTAAAGTCTAAAGTTAAAACATTTAAGGTCAATAGGCAACTGCCAATCTATCCCTAGGACTTTTCCAATTTCCTTCTTTTTGCTTTAATACCATAATTTTGAGTGTGTGATTAGCTCGTTCAATTATACCTTGACCTTGAGGATTGTATGGGATACCAGTTTTATGGGATATATTGAATTTTGTGCAAAACTGTTTGAAAGATGAGGACGTATATGCAGGGCCATTATCTGTTTTAAGCATTTTGGGGATGCCCAATGCAGCAAAAGCTGGCAGACAATGAAATGTAACATCTTTAACTTTTTTTCCAGAATGTAAGGAAGCAAAAATCATGCCTGAGCATGTATCTATGGTCACATGAATAAATCGCAATTTTCCCAAACTTGGCTCATGAGTGACATCCATCTGCCACAAATGATTGGGCATTAATCCTCTTGGGTTAACCCCATAATGTGGATTGGGCAAATGTGTCACACAAGATTGACAAGCCTTCACAATTGTTCGAGCTTGCTCCTTTGTGATTTTGAACATTTGCTGTAACGTAGTACTATTGACATGAAATTGGGAATGGAAAAAGGTAGCTTGTTGGACTGCTGAAAATATAAAGATTGTTTTAGTGAGGGCATCAGCCTTTAGATTACCTTCATGGAGAGGATCAGGCAAATTAGTATGAGCTCTGATATGTCCAATAAATAAAGATTCTTTACGTTCCCATAGGAGATTTTGAATTTGAAAAAACAATTTAAAGACTGGAGTATGTGGTGCTATTGGACCTGCTAGCTCCAATTTAGGGACAGCATGTACAATATAGTGTCTGTCTGAAAAAATATTTATAGGCTGTTCTTTAAAATTTTCTAGAGCTATTATAATAGCTTCAAGTTCAACTAATTGGGCTGATTTTTGACCAGTAATATGAATCATATTTTCTTTTTGAGTGACTACTGCAGCAGTACCATTAGAGGACCCATCTGTAAATACATTTAATGCCTTAGGAATAGGTTGATTTTTTATTACCAGTGGAAATATAATGGGATGATTGACACAAAAAATAGTATAGGAGATTTAGGAAGATGGTTATCAAAATTTGCAGAAGTAGAGCATCTAGCTATAGCCCAATCATTATCATTGAAGCACAAATATTCAACCTGTGATGATGAATAGGGAGTAATAATAGTAGCAGGATGAATGCCCAATATTTTAGTAGAGGTCTTAAGTCCTTGAAGAATAAGTTTAGCCACCATGGAGGTATAAGACTCAATTGTACTTTTAGGAGAGATGGGTAAATGTATCCATAATAAAGGTCCCTCTTGCCAAAATACTCCTGTAGGTGTATATTGTGAAGAAATAATAATCAATATTAGCGGTCGAGCAAAATCAATTCTATCACAATGGGATCTTTCAATGGCCTTTTCTACTAACTTTAAAGCTTCCCTGGCATCAGGAGTCAATGTTCGTGGTGAAGATGGATCAGGGTTCCCATGAAGAATATCAAATAAGGGTTTTAATTGTCCAGTAGTGAGGCTTAGTGTAGGGCGAAGCCAATTAATGTCTCCCAGAAGTTTTTGGAAATCATTGAGGGTGGTCAAATGTTCTTTATTTATTAAAATTTTTGAGGCCTAATAAAGGTATCCATGATTTTAAATCCTAAATATAATATGGGAGATCTAGTTTGAACCTTTTCTTCACCAATTTTTAATCCATATCTTTTCAAATTTTCTGTCATCACTGAATATGGTAAATAAGATTTCTTGATTAGGGTGAGCAAGCAAAACATCATCCACATAATGGAGGCACATAAGGTTTGGGTATTTGTTCTTAATGGGCTGGATAGCTCTGTCTACATAGATTTGACATATAGTGGGGCTATTAGCCATTCCCTGCGGTAGCACTTTCCATTGATATCTTTTATCAGGGCCATTATTATTGATAGAAGGAACAGAAAAAGCAAACCTGGGGGCATCCAGAGGATGTAGGGGAATGGAAAAGAAACAATCCTTTATATCAAGAGTTATAAGATGGAAATTTTTAGGAATAGCTACAGGATTAGGAAGTCCGGGTTGGGTAGGGCCCATAATTTGCATGGTTTTATTGATTTCCCTAAGGTCATGTAACAATCTCCATTTTCCTGATTTTTTCTTGGTTACAAATATGGGGGAATTCCAGGGAGAGGTGGAAGGCTCTATGTGTCCTGCTTCTAGTTGTTCTTGGATTAATAGGTGGGCCGCTTGTAATTTTTCTTTAGATAGGGGCCACTGAGGGACCCAAACTGGCTTATCAAAAAGTCATGGTATTTTCAAATTGTTTTCTCAGTGGCCCCTAGAAAAAATATCTTTTGCCCTTTTGATGATGATTTAGATTTTTATTTTTAACACCTGAGGGCTTGGTTGTGAGGTGTACCCCCATCTGTTGCAAAATATCTTTTCCCCATAGGGTAACTGGCAAGCTGGTCAAAACATAAGGTTGGAAAGTTCCTTTATGCCCTTCATTATCTTCCCATTTTAAAATTACAGCACTTTATGCTGGGGTGTTAGTATATCCCAAGCCTCTTAAACTGGTTGAAGCCTTCTGCAGAGGCCAGTACTTGGGCCATTGTTGTAGATTAATGATGGAAGAGTCAGCCCCAGTATCAATCAGCCCCTCCATCTCTATACCTTGAAATTTTATTTTGCACATAGGCCTCCATGAACAATCCTGAACCCAGCAAGCCATAGGTCCCAAGCCAGTGGAACCAAATCCTCTATTGTTCCTATTCTGCGGCATACTCTTGAATGAGTTGTGTAAAGTGGGAAGGAGAAGCAGCTGAGCAATTCTATCTCCTTGGTTAACAGAGATAATGCCTCTAGGTGAACTAAGCATTATCTTTATTTCTCCTTGGTAGTCGGAGTCTATAACACCTGGTGTTATTTGAAAACCTAATAAGCTTTTAGAACTTCACCTGAGGATAAGTCCTACAGTCCCTGAGGGAAGAGGTCCCTGACTCCCGTAGGAATCAGTTGAACCCCCATTTCAGGTGTTAGTACTATTCGGGCGGTGGAACAGAGGTCTATTCCTGCACTTCCTCTTGTCCCTCTGACAAGGGAGTCAATGGGTAGGAGGGATTGTGACGAGGAATCATCTGTATGGATGTTTGAGGATATTCCTCCTCTAATGCCTCGTACATTTGTAGGCCCCAAGGCATTGGGCCCCGCACCCCATTTTTTGAATTCCTGGACAAAACGTTTCCATATATATCAAATTTAGATCTGCATTTGTTGGCCCAATGATTCCCCTTTTTACACCTGGGGCAGCAGCCTGGGGCATGGTATGAGCTTGGTCTTATTTCTCTTTGGGGATATTGCCTGGAATATCCTGATTGATTATAATTTTTAGGTTGAGCCCTTGTGAAATTTTGAGGGGAAGCACCTCTCATTGCTGCTGCAATCACATTGCCTGTTACAAAGGCATCATTAATGTCCTTACATAATCTAATGTATAAGAGGTCTTTTTTTTATTTTTCCATGGTCTTATAGCATCTTGGCAATATTTGTTGGCATTTTCATATGCCAACTTGACGACTAAGGGCATTGCTTGCTCTATATCCCCAAATATTCTGCCTGCTGTTCTTAAAAGTCTGTCAGCAAAATCAGCATACAGTTCATTAGGCCCCTGAATTACTTTAGACAGGCTGCCTTGCAAATCATCTGTTCCTGGTAAGGTCTTCCAGGCTTTAACAGCGGCATTGTTTATTTGTGCATATACCCCAGGATCGTAATGCATTTGGATTTGTAGTTCAGCAAACTGTCCTTCACCTGTTAGCATATCTACATTATGGTCTGGGAAGCCTGCAGTTGCATTTCTTCTAGTTGTTTCTACACAAAGCTCCTGGAATTGTGACTTCCATATCAACTATTGTTCCCCGCTCAATACTGCCTTGCATAACCCTTTCCAGTCTGAGGGGGTTAAAGTTAAAGTGTTAAGGGACTCCAGCATGCTCAACGTGAATGGAGCTTGAGGCCCATAGGTCATTATCGCCTCTTTGAAATTTTTTATTGTTTTAAAATCTAAGGACTGGTGGTACCTCTGCCCATTTTCGTTTTCAAATACTGGCCGGTCCCAATGTTCCTGCGGGTTTTGGAGTTCGAGGGCACGTAAGCGCTCAGAAAGGCCGTTAATCTCTGCCTCAAGGGCACACATATGCTCAGAAATACCCCTCATGGTTTCTGTAATGGATTCCACCCATGAGGGCACAAAGGATTCCTCCAATTGACGGTCCTTTCTGGTCCTCTTTAATTTCTTTTTGCTACTATCCTTACTGATCCTGACTGACCCAGGGGAGGCTACGCTTTCATAATCACTATTACTCGATTCCTCACTACTGCTACTCTCACTGGTAGTAACATCCTGAGTCCCAGGCTCAATTGAGAGCACATATCCTTGAGCTATCTCTAGTAAATCTTTAATAGCCTTAGCAGCTCAGTTTTTTGTCATCTTTGAGCCCATTTTCAAAATTGTTTTCTCAGTTTTCTTCCCGTGCTGATTCCGAATTCCCCATACGGGCCACCACTTGTTGCCGTCTGTAGCGAATGCCGCTTGCAGCTATGATGCCGGGAAAAAATTCGGAGGCAGAATGGAAATGAAAAATTTCTTTTATTCTTCTTTCTTCTAACTTCTCTCTCTGGTTCCAACAACCTCTCCGGCTCCAGCAACCTCTCCAACTCCAACTCCAACCACACCTCTAACTAACCCTCACCCAGTTAAATACTTTTTGCCTTAACAAGGACACATGCGAACAGCTCGAGCTTACAGGAGTGTCATGCAGTGTTCACGGGCATTAAAAGATTCTTAGATAAATGCATGAATATCAGGTGAAAATACTTGAATACCTTTATGGCTCTCAGCTAGCCGCCATCTTAGCTATCTCCTCAATTAGGGCTCTTACAAATATCAAATGAAAGCACAAGAAAACTGAAAGACCAAACTCATTTGTAATTATTTTTTTTTAAATCCAGATAGCAAAAGATTACTTCAAGAAAGAGATATAGAGCTTGAGGAAAAAACAAACAGAAATCCTTGAAATGAAAGAAACAGTAAGCCACTTTAAAAAATTCAATAGAAAGTATCACCAACAGATTGGACCACTTGGAAGATATGATCTCAGACAATGAGAACAAAATATATAATCTTGAAAATCAAGTTGACCTCACAGTGAAGATGGTAAGAAACCATGAACAGAATATCCAAGAACTATGGGATACCATCAAAAGACCAAATATAAGATTAATTGGAATAGAGGAAGGTGCAGAGATTCAAACCAAAGGAATGAACAATCTCTTCAATGAAATAATATCAGAAAATTTCCCAAACAGGAAGAATGAATTTGAAAATCAAATACAAGAGGCCTATAGGACACCAAATGTACAAAATTACAACAGGTCCACACCAAGGCACATTGTATTGAAAATGCCTAGCATACAAAATAAAGATAGAATTTTAAAGGCTGAAAGAGAGAAAAGTCAGATTACCTATAAGGGAAAACCAATTCACATCTCAGCAGATTTTTCAATTCAGACCCTCAAAGCCAGGAGATCCTGGAACAACATATACCAGGATCTAAAGGATAAGGGATGCTAACCAAGAATTTTATATCCAGTAAAATTAAGCTTTACATTTGAGGATGAAATAAAAACCTTCCATGATAAACAAAAGCTAAAAGAATTTACAGCAAGAAAGCCTGCTCTACAGAACATTCTTGGTAAAATATTCCACAAGGAGGAAATGAAAAATAATGATGAAAATCTGCAAAGGGAAGAACTACTATAAAGGAGAAAACCAACCAAAGGAAAAACCAAGTCAAACTAAATACCAAAAATAATAAAAGAATAAAAATGACTGGTAATAAAGATGGTAGAATGAGATGGATATCATTACCCTAAGTGCATGTATGAAGTCACAAATGGTGTGTATATACATTGTATACAACCAGAGATATGTAAAAATGTGCTCTACAAGTATAATATGAAATGTAATACATTCTGCTGTCATTTCTAACAACTTAGAATAAAAATAAATTTGAAAATAAAAACAAATTATGTCTCAATAATAAGCCTGAATGTTAATGGCCTAAACTCACCAATTAAAAGACATAGGCTAATAGATTGGATTTTACAAAACAGACCCAACAATATGTTGTCTTCAATAGACACATCTCATGGAAAAGACGCCCATAGACTGAAGGTGAAAGGATGGGATAAAATATATCATTTATAATTATAAATACAAAACTACTAAGTAAAATATTAATTGAATTTAAAAGTATGGTACAAAAGAATGTTAGTTATAACCATGTTTACCTTCTTTCAAGAATTCAAAAATGGTTTAAAAATTTTTATATCAATAATGTGTCAGTTTACCTGTGTGTGATACTTTTTATCTTATCAATAATCAAAGGGGAAACTATGATAAAATTCAACATCTATTGCTAAAAAAAAGCAACTTTTAGTTTAAAAGAACAATGCATATATTATCATAATATGATAAAAATATCATACTTGACTGTAAAACTCTAGAAGTATTACAATAATAGTAAAGAAAAAGGCCAGATGGATAATATCAGTACTACCATCCATATTTTTCCAGAAATTATAGATTTTTCAATGAAATAGAAATAATTAGAAAGAAGTAACATTTTTTTTAAATTATAAGTATTTATGCCTACCTCGAAAATCAATTTAAAATTTATGTGAATTAATAATAATGTTAGATTAATGGTTATAAAAGTAAAAATTCTGTATATTTATTATACACAATATTGATAAGTTAGAAACTATTTAAAAGATATAATTGGTAATAGGAATAAACTTTGTAAAACAGGCAGGATGAAAGTTTTTAAATACTTTTAAGTAATTAAGTTACTTAAAGATTTTATTAAATGAAAATACATAGCATGTTCCTGAATGGAAAGACTTGAAAGACTCAACAGTAGATTAATGTCAAGTCATCCCCAAATTAAGTCTACAAACTAAAGAAAATTCTTATCAAAATTCTTCAGTAAAATTATTTTGGACTTGTTACAAATGATTATGATATTTATCTGAAAGAATAAATATTTAAAAGTAGCCAACTTCTTTATAAAAGAAAATCATAAGATGTTCTACTACATATCATAAAATGTTTATTTTAATTTATTCATCCATTTGGTTATTCACTCTGTCATTTAATCATCAATACAGTGCCACTCAGAATAAAATAAGCATTAATCAAGGATTTAGATTAAAAAGAAAATAATCTCCAGCATGTTTTCTGAGTTGAAGAGTCATTAGCCTTACCTCTTAAACATTTTCCTTCTCTTCCTCTGTGACCATCCATATCTCTATGTAAATCATTAACTTTAACCCCAATTTATAAATGAGAAAACTAAAGGAGAATGAGGTGAAATAATTTGGCTAAGTGAGAGGTTGCTAGAAAAATGGGGAAATCCAGCTTCAAACTTGGGATACTTGACCTTAGCATCTACATTTTCTACCACTACAAAATACTGCCTCTAGAAATGCTTTTTAGAAAAACATGATTGGCCAGACTCTTCTAGGACATAACCTTGAACATATATTCATGAATCAGGATTTTACCATATTAAATTCAATAATTCAGCAAAACATATGCCAAACACTATGCCTGACATTGGCAAAAAAAAATGAAGAGTAAATAACTGTGTTTTTAATCTCATAGAAGTTAGAGTTTGCTACAGGAAGGTGTCTAGGGAGACACTGAACATATAAACACACACACACATGTATTTATTGTTATGAATACCTTGAACTGGAAAAACAGGATGTTATGAGAAAGTAAAAATGAAGAATAGGTCATTTAAATTGCAACATCATGGAAGCCCCTCTCTGCAGTAAGGATAGATTAAGCTAAATCCTAAGAATGAGTGGAGTCTCAAGGCAGGATATAGTCTGAATGTTTCTGTCCTCCCAAAATTCATATGTTGAAATCCTAACACCCAAGGAGATAGTATCAGGAGGTGGGTCATTTAGGATGTGATTAAGTCATGAGAGTACAGCCTTTATAAACAAAACCCAGAGAAACCTTTGCCACCTTCCACTCTGTGAGAACACAGCAAGAAGGCACTGTGATGGTTAATCAGAATTGTCAACTTGACTGGGTTAAGATATGCCTACATTAAGAGAACTCTGGGTTTTGCAATGAGGATGTTTCTAGGAATGTGGGACAGCAAACTTCAGGGGACACCCATCCTTAGTGTGGACAGCACAGTCCAATACCTTGGAGGGCCTGAATGAAACAAGAGTTGGAAGAACAAGAAAGCAGCCAAAAATGCATGCTTAATTCTTCTTGAACAGGTTCTTTTAATGGTGCTGCAATAATATGAACACATCAGATTCTAGCTCCTTCACTCTTCCAGAGCAGATGCTGACCAGTGACTCTTCGGGGAATTTCTAGGCCTTTGGCTTTGAACTGGGGCTACATCATTGATACCTCTTACTCTGAGACTCCAGCTTCTTGGACTGGATCCTCTAGCACTCCAGCCCGCAGATGGCCATTATGGGACTATTCAGCATTTGATCATATAAGCCAATGGAATAAATAAATCTTCTTTTTACTCCTCCCTTTCTCTCCCTCTCTCTCTCTCTCTCTCTCTCTCTCTCTCTCTCTCTCTCTCTCTCTCTCTCCTCCCCCCCCCTCTCTCTCTCTCACACACACACACACACACACTCCATCCTGTTGGTTCTGTTCCTCTAGAGGACCCTGACTAATACATGAACAATTGATGAACAAGAAAGTAGCCCTCATCAAATACTCAATCTGTCAGTGTCTTGATCTTGGACCTCTCAGCCTTCAGAATTATGAGAAATAGATATCTGTTTTTGGTTTATTTATAAGCTACCCAGTTTATGGAATTTTGCAGTAAAATCCTGAACTAACTAAGGTAGATATTGTATGAGGGAATAGTACTTTCTGTGTAATCAGATATATTAATCTGTTCTTTTTTCAAGCCTGCCTTTGCTATTTATTATCCCTTGACAGCCTTTCTTCACCTCAAAACACTATAAAGATTTGCCCATATTTTCTTCTAGCAACGATAATATAGTATAACCTTTAAATGGTGCTTACCATGTGCCAGACACTCTTCTAGTGCTTTATAAACATTAATTCAGTTACTCCTCACAATAACCCTACAAGGTATTTTTATTATCCTTATTTTATAGATAAAAAATCTAAGGCATGAAAAGATTGGATGACTTGACAAGGTCACAGAGCCAATATTTGACAAGGACTTTAGGCATTCTTAATCTCAATTATACTGTTTTCCAAATATTATCTTTAAATTTTACATTCATCTTTAACCAATCTGCAACTCTTTGGTGATATTATGAAATTTTGTTTTTGTTTTATTTTCTTCCCAAGTAGTTAATCAATTGTCCCAATACAATTTTCTGAATAAGCAATGTTAAATCATACTTTAATAAATACTAAATTCTCTTCATCATGGACTACTTTTTGACTTTCTATTATTCTGTATGATCATTCTGAGCACTCCTGTACTCGTACCACTGTCTTGAAATGACTATCTTCTTTAAACAAGGCAAGATTCCAACTCAGATTTTTCAACATCATATGAAATATTGTATAAATATTGTATTTTTTCTTATTATAAAATAGTAATTCACTTTTTTGGGATGCTGGGGATCAAACAGTAATTCACTTTTATACTAACACAAAATAGCACTTCTTTCTATTCATGAGGGCTTTTAGCACACTGAGTTCTGTTACTGCAAATTAAATAAAACATGTTGAATATCTATTCTGTTCCAGCTACTGTGTTAGGTACTGCAAACACAAATGAATAATATGTGGTCATTGCTCTAAAAGAAGCTTACATAGTAGAGAAGGTGACAGAAAAATAAGTCAGGCATAATGGTGCTGTAGGCTGATAGTAGAAAGTACAAGGTGCATCTAAATCAGATGGGGGAAGAAAGCATCATTAAGATTTCTACAGAGAATGTATGGCTTACACCAAATTTTAAATGGTGAGTGGCAGTTAAGCAGGGTTTAAAAGGTGAGGGAAGATCATTTCAAGCAGCAGAAATACTAGTGTGAAAGCCAAAAATGCTCAAGAAATTGCCAGTAGTTTGAACTGACTAAGGCATTGATTTTGTATTGGAAAATGGCAATCTATGAAGCTTGAGAAGTAGAAATATGCCAGTTTATTAAGAGCTTTATATTCAATAATAAGATGTTTGGGTTCTATAGGTAATGGAACCTAAAGCGTTTTAATTAGAGAAATGACATGCTTTACTTCCACAAGTCATACCAGCCAAATCAACTTATGGGCAAGTGTCCAAAATTAATAAAGTTTTTTGTAAAATCATGGGAAATTAAAAGTAGCAATAGATTCCCCCAAGTCTGATTACAGAAGGTCACCAGTATTGATCGGGCTTTGAGCTACACCTGTCCCTGATTATGGTATACATAAGCTATTGACCCTCTCATTGATGCCCAGGACTTGAAGTGGACCTTTATTTAAACAGCTTCTTATGAACACTCTTTAGAGCTTAGGCATTGGTAAGGATTTGTTGAAATGGCTACAGCCTATGTGCCAAGATCAGTGAAAGAAAGTGGTGGAGTTCAACTGCTGATAACTGCCTACAAAGTCTGCTAAGTCACACAAAGACACTGAATGATGTAAGCTGCCTGTCATGGCCAGCCACAAACCGCCGCGGGAGAAAAACTCGGAGGCAGAGTAAAGCCATTACTACTTTTCTACTTTCTTAGAGCTTAGAGAGGGAAAGAAAGATTTTTAGAGAGAAAGATTAAAAAGAGCTTTTCTTCTTGTCTTCTTAGCTTAGAGAGAGAGAAAGAAAGATAGAGCTTAGCTTAGAGAAAGATTATTTTTTAGAGCTTCTTTCTTCTTTCTTCTTCCTTCTTTCTTCTTCAGGAGCCTCGGCCTAACTCTGACCAGCAATTACTTCTTCTATCTCGCTTCTCTTCTGTAACCGCTCTGCCTACGTTCTGGCCGCTCTGATTCTTTTCTTCTCCGACCCGAACTCTTCTTCTGACTGACCGAGCGACTGCACGACTGACTGAATGAATTCGTTCTCCGTTCTCCTAACTCTGACCGCTTTCACCCGGTTATATACCTTTAGCTTTGCGGGTGCCTCACGTGCATTTACAGGTGCGTCACATATATATCAGGTGGAACTTATGGCTTCCAGCTAGCCGCAATAACTCTTCCTAATTAGGGCTCCTTCAGAATGATATTGTTGGAGTGAAACTGTCATATTTCTCTTGGGCCCAGACCCTAGGTACATTGTCAAAGGAAATTCAGGGATCTTCTTTGGCCTTGGAAAATTGTTTTGGGAAACTATTATCCCAGAAGATATATCTTCCTATTAACAGAAATTTCTTAAAGACCATACCAAAAGAACAGCAAAGGAAAGAATCTTGAGATGTATACTGAATAAATTTTAAGGATTTGAAACCAAATATATACACCTATATGTGTGTTAGTTTTGCATCACTGTGACAAAAATATCTGACACAAAAAAACTTAAAGCAGGAAAGGTTTGTTTTGGCTCATGATTTAAGAGATTTTGGTCCATGGTTGGCTGGCTCCCTTGCTCTGGGCTTGAGATGAGAATGATATCACAGTAGGTTGTGGCAGAGGAAAGCTGCTCAGCTCATAGCAGCTGGGAATCAAAAAGAGAAAGAGAGAGAGAAAGAGAAAGGGGTCAAGGGCAAGAAATACTCTCTGGGGCATGCTGTTAGAGACCTACTTCCTCCTCTAGTACACCTTTTAGCCATCAATAGATAATCACCTGATGAGGTTAGAACTTTCATGATCCAAAAATTTCTCAAAAGTTCTACCTTTGAACATTGATGCATTGGGGATTAAGCTCAATACATGAGACTTAAGGGGAAGTCTAGATCAAAAACCATTACAGTTCCTTATTGTATATATTAGTTCTGAGTCTGAAGAATTGGCCCTATATGGAGATTTTCTGAATCAATGTCATTGATTGATAATGTACAAAGAGTACTATCCTTGGAGATAGAAATTAATTTGAATAGATATCACCACTTACTTGCTCCACAAATCTGAGCAAGTTTAAGTCTGTTCATCTGTGAAGCCAGCTTACAATTCAGAGTTGATGTAATAATTAGATGAGATAATAGGTATAAAGGTCCTGGAACATAGTAAATGCTCAAGAAATAGAAATTTAATGAACTTCTGTTTTCCCCTTTGGCTTATTACTCTAATTTCAGAAAAAGGGTGATTTTTAATAGGAGTTTTAGTGCATTGTAGTTATACAAAAGAGGGGATTCATTGTGACATATTTATAAATACATATAACGTAGTTTTCTCCATTTAAGTCCCCAGTACTATCCCCTTCTCACCCCTCCTCCCTCTCCCAATCTTCTTCCTATACTTTATTGGTCTTCCATTTATTTGTCTATTTATTTATTCTTAATTGGTGTATTATAGTTATATACAAAATTGGAATGCATTGTGATATTCATGCATGCATATAGCATAATTTGTTCTACTTTATTCCCTAATTCTTTCCCTTTTCCTTCCCCTCCTCTCTTTCCATTGATCCACTGCTTCTACTTACTGGTCTCCCTACTATTTTCATGAGATCCCTTGTTTTAGTTAGCTTTTTTAATGCTCTGACCAGAAAACATGAAAAGAACAAGGTAAAGGGGAAGCGTTTATTTGGGGCTCACGGTTTCAGAGGACTCAGTTCATAGGAGGTTAAATCCTTTTGTCTAGACCAAATTCAAGGTAGTGTATCATGGGTGAAAAGCCTGGCAGAGGAAAGATGATCAGCCAAAAATGGAGTCAGGAAGCAGAGGGAGGGGAAGGGGTCACAGAGAAGATACACCCTTTTAGGGCATGCCCCCCTGATCCACTTGCTCTAGTCACACCCCACCTCCCTAGAATTACTACCCAGTCAGTCCCCTTCAAATTAATATGGTCTGATTAGGCTACAACTCTTATTATCTAAGCATTTTGCCTCAGAATATTCCTGCATGAGTAGGAGCTATTGGGGAATACCTCACATCCAAACCTTATCAGTTATGAATCTATCAATGGGTCAATCCACGTATAAGGATAGAGCCCTCATGATCTACTTCCCAAAAGTTCCACCTCTGAATATCTTTACATTAACAGGAGCTCTTGGAGGACACCTCATATCCAAACCATCATATTCTTCCCCTGGCCCCCAAAAGTTCATGCCCATCTCATAACGCAAAATTCATTTAGTTCACTTCCAAGAATTTCATAGTCTTTACAATCTCAGCATTACCCAAAAGTCCAAGTCCAAAGTCTCATCTGAGACTCAAGGCAAACTCTTTGCAGTGAGTCCCTATGAAACTCAAAAGCAAAATATATCTCCAATATGCATTGGCATCAAGTAAATGTTCTCATTCCTAAAGGGAAGAATAGGAGCATAGAAAGAAGTGATGGGGACAAAGAAAGAAAGAAATGTAGCCAGGTAAATTGATTCCACAACTCCTCATACATCATTTAGGACATATGGTGTCAGGATGTGCTTTTCAAAGGGCTTGGGAAGCTCCATACCTTTGGTCTTGCTGGTTGCAGCTCATGTGGCCTTCTTTCAGCCTGGCTCGCTCTGTATCCAGCAGCTTTCTTTGTCAGACAGTCCATATTAGTGGTATCTCTTAATTCCTTGGAACCTCCATTCCAGTTTTAGCTTCACCTTCACCTTCACAGCTTCATGCATCACTGTCTCAGGGGCAGCCCACAGGCACTTTAACCTTCTTACATTTTTCTTGGCCTCCTAGGCCTCCTCTGAAATTTCAGTTGAAGCCTCCATGACCATTTAGCTTTAGGATCCTATATTCCTGCAGAACCAGCATCATATGGATAACACCAAGGTCTGCCATCAGCTTGTATAGTAGGTGTAATCACAGCAGCAGTGGCCTCAGATCACCTGTGTGGCTCAGCATGGTGAAATGACTTCATAGGCTCCCTGCGCAAGGCTCCATGATCTCTTCTCAAAGGAATTTTCTATGCTGGATCCTGTAGTGTGTGTGGTCTTAAAAATTCCAGAGATTCCCTTGAGGTATCTTTCCTACTGTCTCTGTGTAAAGTACTTAACATCATTTTAGGGACCATAAGCTCTTCAACAACCACACCTTCCTCAGCCCCAGCTTTACATGCACTTTTCTGGCCAAACTGCAAGTATTTTAAATTCTTCAACTCTGCTTTCTGCTCCCCATTCTCACAGTAAACCTGACTAAATCATGCCAGTAATATTATTCATTCCACTGTCTGAATGCTATGCTGCCTTGAATTATCCTCTGTCATGTTAATTAGTCCATCACTTTTAAATTCAGCCTCACACAAAATCTCAGGACACAGGCAAAATGTAGCTAAGTTTATTACCAGAATATAACATGAGTAACCTCTAGTCCAGTTCCCAAAAGAGTCCTTATTTCCCTCTGAAAACTTATGAGCACAGTCCACATTCCTGTAAGCCTTCTTGTCTTCTGAGCTCCACCCAGAATCACCCATTAATCTCTACTCAGAACATTCTAAAGCTTTTCCAGTTTGTATCACTAACTTCAAATTTCCTCCTACAACCAAGCTCCAAAGTCTTCTAAACCACATAGTCAAGTTAGTCACAACAATAACTCCATTTCTTGGTACTGATTTCTGTTAGCTTTTGTGTTGCTGTGACAAAAACACCTGACAAGAACAACTCAGAGAAGGAAAAGATTATTTGGGGCTCATGGTTTCAGATGTCTCAGTCCATAGACAGATGACTCCATTGCTCTGGGGCACAAATTGAGGCAGCACATCATGGGGGAAGGGCATGGCATAGGAAAGCTACTCCCTTTATAGCAGTAAGGAAGAAGAGACAGAGGGAAGAAGAGAAGAGACTATAGGGAAGATGTACCCTTGCAGGGCATGCCCCAATTATCCATCACACAGCCATACCACACGTGCCTACAGTTACCACCCAGTCAGTCCATACAAACTAAAATGTGCTTATTGGGTTACAGCTCTCACAATCTATAATTATTTCTCTTCAGAATATTTCTGCATTAACAGGAGCTTTTGGGGGGAACACCTCATATCCAAAACATAACATCTCCTTTTTTATTCCCCCTTTTTCCTCTAGCTTCTGAATATGAGAGAAAATATTCAACCCTTGATTGATCTTGCACAGGAAGCAATTCCTATACTTTAACTTTCTGTCGGCATGTACCCAGTTGTTGCCAAATAAGCAATGATCTGTCGATAAAAACTTAATGTAACTTAAGAAGTGTTTCCTGTTTTTAATAATCTTTCAGTAAATCCCTTTGTAAAATGAAAATTCCTTTGTGACACAGCAAATCAACCACTTAGTTTTATGCTTTCTAGTTTCATATATACTTATGATCAGACATGTTATGCTTCCTTTGAATCCTAGGTAAAGGGTTCTCCTGAATAATGATTTACAGACTCTTCTCTTTCAGAGAACTTTTGGACAGAAATGGCTTCATTTTCTCAACACTGTCATTTGAGGGAAATGCTCTAAATGCATTCTTACTACCTCTTTGAATAAAAACACAATCTATGATGAGTGAAAGGCTATAGGTCTGAGATTGGGTCAGCCACTAATGTACTAAAGTCACAGAGACAGCCCAGAAAGAGGAAATAATTCAAGAAGGGAGAGATATTGGTAATTAGAACACCCCAGCTTTATGGCATTAATAATACTTAAGGGACACTGAGATTCAAACATACAATTCAATAGTCTAGTTAAGGAAGAGTACAACATTTAATCATAAGAGGGAGAAGGACAAGTTTCCCTCATACATTATGTTGTGATTGCATAGCACAGGGCCAAAATACATCTGAAAGTTATTTCTTTCCATTTCATTACAGTTTACAAATTCCATGCCTAATTTTAGACATTAGCACTCTAGACTAGATGTATAATAGCCTCTATCTAATCGTATGAGCCGTTACAACACAGTTTATAGTATCATCCACAAGAGCCTGGTGTAGCCACATTCTCGTTATAAAATAGAGGGCTATAAAGCAGATGGGGGTCCAGGGAATGCTGCCGACAAACTAAACTGAGAATGCAGCACTGAAACATCACTTTAGTTGAAAGTGCATGACAGATAGGATACTAATTTATACAACTGAGACTTAACCATGGCCTGGAAGCAGGAGGCAACTGGAACTGAATTTAAGAGATTAATAACAAAAAGATGGATGGTAAAGAGATTTTTGTTTTTTGTCATCCTTCAGTTAAATAATAAAACACTGGAAAACAAATCTTATTATAAAAAACAGAATATCCATAACATTGAAGTCTCTGGGGCCCCTTTAATAGCTACATTTTTCTGATAAATAAGCACAATTTAAAAAATTTGTGCCATTGTGTCAGATGTTTTAAAACCCCATTGAAATATCAGAATAGTCCCTCCAAATAACTGAAGCACTAACAATAGAAGGAAAAAAGTTGATTCAGTGATCAGTAAATAAATAAATATTAAATATATATATATATATCTCCAAGCACTCACTGGTGGAAATTCTTATTGTAAATATACTTGTTAATGCTGAAAGATCATCATTGATTTGGGACATACGAACTTGGAATTCTTAAAACCTGAACAGAAATAAAGATACAGATTAATATTTTATTAGTATTTTTGAAATATTGGTCAACAATGGGAGAAACATGACATAATAACATGTTTAACCTGCTTGTAAAAATTATATATTATATAATATACTGTAGCAGTACTAATTTGTAATCAAATAATTGGCGTTCTAATTACAAGTAATTCTTATGTTTATTGAAGCAAGCTTAGCAGGGCCTCTACTTGACAACATTGTAAACTCACTGTTTGTTCTTAAATGTAACACAATTTGCCTTTTTGAAGCAGAGTTTTCCATTCATTTGAATGACCTAGATAATTGTTTCTGATATATCAGGAAGCGGAGCAGCAGATGATATATGATATCACGCATACGTGACAAAAAAATGAGAGCAATAGATACATTTAAATGTAAATAATGTGTAAGGCTAGATAATGAAATCACAGGTGAATCTTTTTTCTTTGTGCTTCTCTTTATTTACTAGATTTTATACAGTGATTTCTGTAATCTGGAGGAAAAGGTTTTATTATGTGTTTAAAATTGGCTTTCCCCTTTCAGTCCAGCCTACAGGAGTTGTTAGATTATTTTCCCTGTTAAAAAAATTATTTGATCATGTCATCCTGTTAAATAAATAAATGTTTCAAAATCTTTAATTCCATTCTTACACTGCCTACATAATTAATTACAAATTCTTCAGCTTGGCACACAAAGCACTCCTCAATATGTTTCCAAATTCTCTTTCCAGCCTTATCTCCTAACACTCCCTACAGGAACCCTGCATTGCAGACAAACATTTCCTGTGTGTTTCCATCCCAGGTTTTTGCTCCTACTCCTTATGCTTACACAGTCCTTCTCTGCATCTCTGCTTATTAAATCATACCCATTCTCCAGAGTCCCTTTCAAATGCCACACCTCAAGGAAACATTTTCAGATGTATCCAGTTGCATATGATCTCTTCCTACTTCAAACTGCCATTGCATTTTGTTCATTCCTATTATGGCATTTCTTACATCCTGCCTTATTATAATTACTTGCATAATTATCTTTTCCTGGACAATACTGGTAGATCCTAGAGGACAGGACGGGGCTCAACTCACTATTGCACTGTCCACAGAGCCTAGCAGAGAGCTTTTGTAAAAGAGCAATATCAGTTGAATTAAATTAACTCTAATGCTACTGCAACAAACATGTTGTGGGGTTAAATTATGAAGAACTTGAGCCAAACCTTTTGAGTCAATAAAGCCAGGTAAGAACTACACACACACACAGAAAAAGAATTTCATCTAATATAAGCTCAGAGAGGTAAAATGATTTGTCACACCTCTGACTTTTAATGATCCATAGTGTTAGGATGAGAACCTATCACATACTTTCTATTCTCAAGGGAAGCCTGTGAGCATCAACAATCGAAAAAAAAAATAACAATAATTACCCCTTCTAACATTCTAAAATGGACATTTTCACACATTTTGCTGACTGCAGAAGGAAGGAAGGGAGAAAAAAGAGAGAGAGAAAGGGAAAAGAAAGAAAGAGAGTTACTGTGACCAACAAAAGTGAATTAAGAAGAAAAGAAAAAGAAGGGACAGCTGGTCTCTTATGCTTATTTTCTCTAAATCCCTAGTCCTGAGCTTGTAGCCTATAGTGCTTAATTAACGTGTTGAACTAAACTGAACTCCTACACTGATGAAAAATAAAGCATATTAAGAGAAATAATTGCTCAGATACCTTGTTGGAACAGTATTTAGCATTTACTTAACATTTAGTATCTGCTGTTATTATTCCATAATGTAGTTCCATGATTTTATAGTTAGCTAACTGTTTATATGAAACTAATGGAAACCCTTAAAACTTTGGAGTGAATCAGGCCTAAGACTCCATCTTTCAATTATATTTGCTCTAGAAAAGCTCTTGTGAAAGCCAGCAGTCTCAAAGTATCATTCCCCTCATGCATTTCTTTGTTAAGTAACAGGATTTCAAAGCTGAGTCCAGAGCCAAAACAAAAACCTGCCATCAAAGCCAGCAGGAGGAATCTCACTCTGTGTGAGTGAGTGTGTGTGGGGGGGATCTTAAAATGGGTTGATTTTTAACAAATTTTGGGGTAATAAAAAGGAAAAGGTGATTTTTATCTTTAATGAAAAGAGGAAAATAATATTTTCTGTAGCAAGATATGAAATGATTCAATAGACCTAAAGTGACATGTAGAGCATGATTGGGTTACATATCTCAGAATATGAATTCAGTTCCTGGAGTGTAAGAAGCCAAATATTTCAGTACAAAGTTCTTTCATATCTGTCTTCAGAAGCCAACAGTTACACTTCATCATAAAAAATGCTCTCGTGCCACAAGTAACCAAGCATGAAATCAGACAAGCAGCATTTTGGCTTATATATCATACGTGTAGAACAAATTAGCTTTCTTGATTTATCGTGGAAAAAAATGATAGTTTTTGAAAACCATACTCTGCTGAAAAATTGACCTTTCAGTCTACAAACATACCATTTAATTTACAAGAGAAGTAAACCCTTTTGAATTGTATTTACCCAGTTATTTTAATAAAGGTTAGGCCTTTCAAAAACAATTGTAAATGTGGCATTTAGCTTCTCATATTTTCTGAAGCATTACATGAATCTTGGGACTCAAAAGAAATAACCAAGAAAATAATAACAAAGCAATATTGGGGTTCTCCCCAGGGTAAAATAAATGCACAGTCTACAGATTAAAATCACAGATTTTTAAATTTTACATTTCAAAGACTCACTAGCCTCACTGGGTTTCAGGAAATGTCATTAACATTTCCTTTGGGGAAAAATGGTTGATACATTCATTAATTCATTCATAAAGCAAAGCTTATTACTGATACACACTGGTATTAGTTACTGAAATCTGGTGATTATTAAAATACAGAAACACCATTGGGTAATGAAAAATACAGTAATTAAAATCTAAGAAGTGAAATCTCACACTAAAATTCAGAAATGTTTAATTTTACTCTTTGTTCTATATAAAAGAATTCAAATGTGCAAGTTATTGTTAAACTACTGTATTTGAAAGTATTCAGCTTTTTACTTAACAAACATTTATCAGATGTCTACTGTATAAGTAGTGCTCTCTTGCAAAATTAGTTATACTACTATTGTCATCACAAAGGATTTAATATGTCTGAATATAATAAAATTTGCTCAAGAACACAGCTTATGATGAAATGAACATAGACTCTGGAAACAGACACACCAAAGTTCCAATCTTGCCTCTGTTGTTTTCTAGCTATGTGACTTTAGGCAAACCATACAGTTTCTCTGGGCTTCAGTTACCTTATTTCTAAAATGAAGATAAAAATTCCCACCCAACTATTTTGCTGAGCTAGTGATGTAGGTAAATATTACAATGTGTTGCACTTTGTAAATTTTAGGTTTCTTTTTACTTTCACTAAATAAGTAAACAAATCAAATCTGTATTATTGAACTAAGTAAAAAGAATTAAAATATTTAAATTTCATGGAAAATAAAACCTGCATATGTCATTTGGAGTTCTTAATATATGAGTTTCTTTCTATTCCTATGAAAAGTGATTCAAAAATACAAGAGTTTTCTATGCTTGACGTTCCTTCAAAACACAATGGTAGGAAGCCACGACACCTCAATAATTCCAGAGTTACATTCTGTAATGCCTATAAGAGGCTCAATCAAGGTCATTGCCTACATTTGCTACACTTTCTTCATTTCTGGGAAGAGATCAGTATTAGCCAATTTACTTCTGCATATAAAGCGATCACAGACCCATTTCAAAATAACTGTCCTATAGTGTAGAGAGTAAGGCTTCTACACTGGGTTGTCCAAGGTATTATGTAATATGATATAAACACAGGCAACTACCTAATGATTCTAGCATCTCTGCCTTTGACCACCAGACTAGCTCTTTGTGTATACAAATCAGTCTTTGTCTCAGGATTAGTGATCACCAACCCTGCTGGCCAAATACAACCACTGATAATTGGATTGTCTCTTACTCCATGGTTTAACTTGACCTTTCTGGATTTGATCCCATCTCTGCATAGAATTATGGTATTTGCCAGATTCCTGAATTTGTCTGTATGTAGCATTCAACATATCCTGGTCATACCCAGTTACAAATTCTGACAATCTTATCTTGGTTTCTTCTATATTCATATTTGTTAGACAACTATAATTCCAAAACACTTCCAAGGGACTTTAAAACAGAAATGATTTAACAAATATATTGAATGGGTGGGAGTGGATTGATAGACATACATTTGGTCATCAAAGAAAGCATACTAAACAAGAAGGTAAAAAACTCAGCCTACTAGAACTAACCAGATAATTGGATGACTCAGTATATTACTGCCAGATTAATGCTAATCTTATGATTTACTAATATCCAAGCAGGACAGAATAAATATTGTACTAAGTTTTAAAGTAACACAAATACCTAACTCACAGATTTTATTCCCTAAGAGTTTATATGAATTTTTAAAATAGTCATAAAAATGGTTTCAAATATTTTCTGCTTGTTAGGTCTGACTCCCAACCCTTCCAAAATACCCCTTGTGCAAAAGTCAATGAGAAAAAGATATATTGTTCATTAATAAACTCTTCCCAGAGACCTATCAGAAAGCAAGGTGCTACAGTTGGCCCTAAGGTGACATCAGAACTTTCTGACAACATGACAGTCATTGTCTGTGGGAATTTTTCCCTGAGTCTTTCCATAATTAAGAATTAAGAACACTTCCCCACCTGCCAATTTTGGTGTAGTCATCTTGCCAATTTTCCTTATTTCTGAACTTGGCCATTAATTGCCCCCCCCCCATAGCTATTAGTCAGAAATAATTCAGAAATTACAAAATGTGGACTTGAAGACCAGATGATTCCCTCAGACATGTTTTGTTTGGCTTACACAGAATTGTTCTAAATTGTGTATGTGAATGCTCTTATATTGGATGGGTCTTCCCCAGTTTGCAGTTCTTACAACTTCCTATTGTAGAGCCATCCAGTTTCTAACATTGTGTTATCTATTATTCCAATAGGTACTTTATTTTATCAGGGCCTGATGCTGTCTGTGTTATTGGTTTACTCCAATTACAGTCCTTGAAGCAACATCCATCCTTTCTGAAATATCAGAGAAATCATGATTTTATTCCAATGGGCTCAATATTCCCATTGCTAGTGATCTTCATTGTTAATTGCCTTCCTATGGCTAAACACATAGCCTGTAGAAAAAAAAAAAAGGAATGAATGAAGCAAATCTCCTAAGGAAACTGAGGACAATATTAGTACTAGGAATCAACACAGGCCAGAATAACATCCCAAAAGGTCATGCAACACTAAAAAAAAAGAAAAAAAAACTGGTGTCCACCATCGCCAGCTTTCAGGAAGCAATATCAAGGGAGGAACCATTGTTGCAACACATCTGTAGCAACTACAGAAAGTCAGGTAAGGAGGCCACATCAAAAGCTTCATTTCTATGTGATTCTCAGGGGAGATTCAGAGAAGGAATCTGAGCACAGAAGAATATTAAACTAATAAAAAGGGATAGTAGGCTTGGCATTGTGTGAACCAGTAATGGCCTTGAATCACATTATTCACCCATATGTATTATTTTGAGTTAATTAAAACTCTACAAAACAATGTTAATGATTCCTTTCTGTCACATAATTAATGTTTTTCTTTTATTCAACATTCCAGTGAAAACTCAATGCCTCCTAGTAGCCTCTCAACATTCAGTTCAAAGTCATCAACAGAGGAAGCCATGTTAGATAATCTCCAGATCCCTCTTTATGCATCTCCAAAATGCTCTCTGCCACAGGAGGGGATTTCTGATCTCTGTCTTCTAGTTAGGCTCAGCTGAAAAGGACCTCCAGTAGGAAATGGGAGAGAGAGGAAGTGGCAAAGTCATAGTATTTATTCCCCTGGATCTCTCCTTGCAAGGTCCACTAGGACTAGTTGTGTCCATCAACAGAAGGTACTGTTGCTCTCAACATAGTCGCTTCTACTTCATACTCTCCTTCAGACTCTAGTATATATGCCTTCCCCTTATCTTTGGGGCTCTCAGATTTGGGTAGTAAAAATTCCACATCTATTCATACCTCAGAGCTAATTCTCCCTTATACTCTCCTATACCCCACCTACATTTTAAAAATTAGTCCTTATATAAATAAAACCTCCTAGAATTATCTTAATATGAATATGCCATCTATTTTCTGTGAGATCCTGACAAGCACACAGATGCTCCCAAAATGTTTATAAATGAATGAATGATCTTTTGGGCTGTTGTCTCCTCAAAATAAATCCAGATATCCCTTATTCAATCACAGTTCACTGCTGATTTAAATTTGCCTTGAACACCTCAATAGAATATAGACCCCATTAGGACAAGGAATGGATATGGTAAGGCCAATATCTGGTAATAAACCTACACTTTAGGTTTGACAGAGACTTTAGGGGTTATACCCTGCTGCTGGTAATGGGGGAAAATCCCATCTGGCAGGCAGATGACATCTAAATGACAAACAATAGGTAATTGGTAGTAGTCCAGATGATCAGTTGGTATCAGGGACATAATACAAAAGTAGTTGCTATCTCTTATTTGGTATTTCATTTATTAATTCACTTATTCATTCATTCACTTGTTCAATTTATCACCTATTGTATAAACTTTACCAAGTACATGAAAATCCTTGAAGTGAATACTTGGGAAATTGAGATAAATGAGACAGTTCCCGCCATCAAATTATTTAGACAAAAAATGGAAACAGGAAACCTAAGAAAGGGTGATATTTAGATAGTCTCTAAAACTGACTGTCTTAACAGCCTGACAACAGCTATCATTGGGGGGGGGGGGGGGGGGGGGGGGGGGGGGGGGGGGGGGGGGGGGGGGGGGGGGGGGGGGGGGGGGGGGGGGGGGAACTTATACACTGGGCTGGAATTCAGGGAGAATTCAGCATGGCAGGAGGGGGCATGGTGCTGACAAAAATCAAGATATAGGGGCCAGTCCTAGGGGAATGAAAATGTTAGGCAGGCTACCAAGATAAGGTCTCAAATGCAGGGAATAAGCTATTAATCAGAGCCAAGATACAAAGTAAGGACTGTATCTCAGAATAAGACAGTTGGCCAATTATCAGAATGGGAGGGAAAGGTCAGGGCTAGCCTGGCAATAAGGGAAATTGAGGGTGAGTAGGAGAATATTGGTCTGGAACTTTTGAAAGCCTCTGGCTGGGATACATCCTAGAGTCAAAATGAACTGATACTGCTGCTGATCAAAGGCAGGAGGATGGGATCCCCACAGAAAAGAAAACAGGGATGTGAAGGCTTATCAATTATCATGAGGTCATTGTGGATCACTGCCCAGCTGGTAAACTGCCACTCAGACAGATGTAAGAATAAATGAGATAGCTATAAAATGCCTTATTTCCTTGGAACACAAGACTTTGCAAGATTGGAGGCACATTATCAACTCAACAGAGAATTCAAATATCACATATTAAATTACTCATAGCATTTACAGAGTTAACACAAGCTTACAGTATTTAGCACCATAAATGTCCTTGAAAACTGTAAATTTCTCTTTTGAAAATCAAATCATTTTAAATCTACTACAGGGACATGCTATTTAAGTACACCATGAAGCTAAACCTTTTGTAAAGTTAAGAATCTCTTGTGTTATGTGAATAATTTCCCTTTTGGTTATGTTTGTATATTTGTTTATTAGATCCCCTCAAAGTTAGAACCTTTCAGGATAAGGGGTAATGTCGGACTGAGGCACCACTCATGAGAGTTCAACATGCCCCATACTGCCAGACTCAGGATGTGACATTTAAAGGGCAGTAATTCAAGGTTGCTTCCATTGCCTCACAGTCCAAACAAGAGTGACACAACTTTATACACAAATTTACAGGTGTTCTGAGGGAAAATAAGGGCTTTCAAATGCAGAACCACACTGGGCAAGAGCCAAACTGAGGAACAAATTGTGCTGGGAAAACTGGAAATCCATATGCAACAAAATGAAATTAAACCTCTATCTCTCACCATGCACAAAATTCAACTCAAAATCAAGGATTTAGGAATTAGACCAGAGACACTATGCCTAATAGAAGAAAAAGTAAGCTCTAATTTCCAATATGTTGGATTAGGCCCCAAGTTCCTTAATAAGACTCCTGTAGCACAAGAATTAATATCAAGAATCAATACATGGGATAGATTCAAATTAAAAAGCTTCTTCTCAGCAAAAGAAACAATCAGTGAGGTGAATAGAGAACCTACTAATTGGGAACAAATTTTTACCACATGCACATCAGATAGAGCACTAATCTCTAGAATACATAAAGGACTCAAAAATCTTAACACCAAAAAAACAAATAACCCAATCAATAAATGGGCCAAGGAACTGAACAGACACTTCTCAGAAGAATATATACAATAAATCAACAAATACATGAAAAAATGTTCAACATCTGTGGCAATTAGAGAAATGCAAATCTAAACAACTCTAAGATTTCATCTCACACCAGTCAGAATGGCAGCTATTAAGAACACAAACAACAATAAATGTTGGAGAGGATGTGGGGAAGAAGGCACACTCATACATTGCTGGTGGGACTGCAAAATGGTGCAGCCAATATGGAAAGCAGTATGGAGATTCCTTGGAAAACTGGGAATGGAAACACCTTATGACCAAGCTATCCTACTCCTCGGTCTATACCCAAAGGATTTTAAAACAGCATACTACAGGGACACAGCCACATCAATGTTTATAGAAGCACAATTCACAATAGCTAAACTGTGGAACCAACCTAGATGCCCTTCAGTAGATGAATGGATAAAGAAAATGTGGTATATGTACACAATGGAATATTACTCAGCAATAAGAGAGAATAAAATCATAGCATTTGCAGGTAAATGGATGAAGATAGAGAATATAACGCTAAGTGAAGTTACCCAATCCCAAAAAGCCAAATGCAGAATGTTTTCTCTGATACAAGGAGGAAAAAATCTCATCAGAGAAGCGGTAACAGTATCCATTCAGAACATAAAGCAAAGAGAAGTGACAGAGAGAGGGCAGGGCCAGTGTTGGGAAGATGAACAGACATCACTAATGCCAAGTGGAGCTGATACCTGAATTGAAACTGAAAAATGGGTAATGAATTAAGAATATCAAAAGCAGAATGTTTTTTTAAAGTAAGATTGCATTGGTTTAAAAAATAGTGGAAGAGGTCTTAGAGAAAAATCTGAAAAATTTAATACATCTGGATGGCCAAAGTTCCTGTTTGATGAAACTGAGGGGATTCATGGAATGTAGGACTTCCATTGCCAAGACAGGATCAACTAGGATGGTTGGTCACCCTAGGTATACCTGGTCCTGGGCAGTAGGCAAGCCAGGGAGAGTTAAAAATGGAAAACATTGGGCTGGGAAGTAGCTCAGTAGTAAAGTGCTTGCCCCACATGAATGAAGCCCTGGGTTTGATCCCCAGTTGCAAAATAGTTTAAAAAAAAGATGGAAATAATTTAAAGTAGTCACTCCTAGAATCTATAAATACTATTTAATTGCTACTTCTAGCATATTAGTTTCTTATTTTTGCTGTAACAAAATAACACAAATTGAGTGAGCTAAAATTACACAAATTTATTAGCTTATAACTCTGGAGGTCAGAAGTCAGGAATAGGTATATGTAGCTGAAATCAGACTGTATGTAAATAGGGCTACAAGTCCCTCTAGAGGTTCTAGGGAAGAATCTGTTTGCTTGCCTTTTTCCAGCTTCCAGAGCTGTATTTGTTGCATTTCTTGACTTGTAGTGCCTTCTTCCAGTTTCAAAGCCAGTAGTATAGCACTTTTAATAGCCCTAGATCCATGTTTACATTGCCTTCTCTTTCTCTGACTCCTTTTGTCCCTCTCTTATACAGTTATTATAATTACATTGGACTCTAACCAATAATCTAGGATAATCTCCTCCTGTCAAGATCCTTAACTTGATCATATTTGCAAAGCCCTTTTTGTCATATAAGGTAGCATTCACAGGTTCTGGGAATTAGGATGTAGATATACTTGAGGGGGCCAGTTTTGACATTAGGAGATGCATGCCTGCCAGAGACTTGGAAGAGTAGTGAGAGTTAAATTAGAACTGTTCATCTCTGCTTCACCTCTGCCCATTACTGTTGATATTTCCCCCAAATTCACAACTCTTAGGTGACAGAGAAAAAGGAAAAAACAGAAGAAAGGCAATTGAGAAGCTGAAGGGAATACAGGAGGCCCTACAATCTTGCCACAAACACAAAGGACACACAGCAAATAGGGCAAGAGAAAAGAGGGCAGGAATACTTTCCTCTTTTATAATGGTCCCAATAAAAGAGCATTTGGCCTGTAAGATTTATTTATTCCTCCCAGTTGGGAAGCTAGTACCATATTATTTAGCCTGTGCTTTAGAAAAGTATAGAAAACTGCCTTGGAAAATTCATTGTGGTCACCAAGTTGTGCTATCAAATTCATGCCCCCTGCCTTTTGAGAGGCTAGTAAACAGTATATGTGCAAACGTATTCAACAAAGCCAAATAGTCGCTAATATAGAAAGAGGAAAGGATAAATGGTTCAATGGAGATACAATACAGTTATGAGAAGTGAATGAGAGGCCAGTTGTATTGACACTGAATCTTCATAAGTTGTAAATGCATTCCACAGGGGCATGGGATCTGTTAACATCAATATATTGGTTGGTTTTCACTAGTCTGACAAATATCTGTTAAGGTCCTACTGTGTTCCAGGAACTGGACTAAGCTCTTACATATTAGCTCATTTGTTTTCCCAGATATTCTGCAAGGTGTTATTATTCTTATTTGGAAGATGAAAAAATGGTTGGAGGAAGTTTGAAAACTCACCCAAATACCACACAGTTAATAAGCAATAGAGCTAGGAGTTAAAGTTGGATCTTCTGCCCCAAACTCCAATGTACTTGCTAGGACAGAACAGTTATTTAATCACAGTGTCTGCCTTTGCAACTATTATGCTGCCTTGGTTTCCACCAATGTTACAGAAAAATATGGAATCTGGGTAAATGTAAATTAAAATCAGCACAACATTTATTAGGCTATTTATGCATAGGAACTAAGTCTCATCATATACCCATCCCACAGAGAAATGGTTCTTATAGGTAGACAACTGCATTAGTGAGCATATGGGAAGACAGAATGGACTAGGAAAGAATACTTCTGAAAAATTGCTTCTCAGAGTCTTACATCTACATGCAATTAATACTTATAAATATATTTGCTTGTGTATGGACTGAAACTCAAGACCAAATTACTCTGATAAATTAAGCTATGGTGTCAACATTTATAGCTTTCTGATACCTGTTTTCTGAATAGCTCCTTCATTCCCTTACCCCAAATGAGAAAAATAATTGTCCTCATTCCAGATATAGGTATAATAATGAGGATTAAAAAGGGAGACAAGGAATCCCTATGGATCAGTGGTCCAATTGGAGTGACTTTTAGGATTTGATGCAGGGTGAATAGTAAAGCTAATATACCAATGCTATTCCTTTCCGTCTGTTCTAATTCCCTCTATAAAATCAATTAGGCTACATTACCTTTCAGGAAATAACCCCTAAAGGGGTTTCTCCTTCCTAGAAAAGAGAAATGCATTTGGAATGAGACACTTTGTATGGGGAAACAGGTAATTTCAAAGATTATAAAAGAGATAAAAGATCAAAATCAAGGAATAGAAACAGCCAAAGCACTTGTCTCACTGAACTCTTCACCCCCACATAGAAAAATATTAGTTGGAATAAGTAAGAACAAGCTAAGCCATGGTTAAGAAATCAAAAGGACTCCTACAGTGGAATATAGAATGATCCCAATTATCAACCAAGAATAGAATATAGTGCAGGTTCCCTCTGGGGCTTCTCTCCCGGACAAGGTCAACCTTAGACAGTCCCTTTGAACTTTAACTAGTCTTCTCTTTCTGCTACTGGCCTCCATAGGTGCCCAGTGTCTGGCAGCCTCACTATGTGCAGGGCAGCAGCACTCATTAGGATTAAATTAATTGACCTGATGGGGCCAATCTCCTTGCCCCCAACATACTTTCCAACGGCAATGACTTGGTAATCAGTATCCAGCTAATATATTACCTAGTAAATTCTTTTGCTTTAGCCCAACAGAGTGTCACTAATGGAGAAATGTCAGACAATGTGATTGACTGTCTCAGAGATGGGTCTCTAAGATGCAGTTTAAATAGTGAAAGCCACTAACTAGCTAATCAAGAATCCCTCCCACATTTTAATGTCAGATTACTGTCTAAAGAGGGTTCCAAAGTTTCACCAAAGAAAAGGGCAAAGAAAGCACATAGACAGATAGATAGATAGATAGATATAGATAGATAGATAGATAGATAGGGATATAGATATAGATATATTTAGTCGTAGTTGGACACAATAACTTTATTTTATTTATTTATTTTTATGTGGTGTTGAGGATCGTACCCAGGGCTGTGCACGTGCTAGGTGAGTGCTCTACTGCTGAGCCACAACCCTAGCCCAAGAAAGCACTTTTGATGAAAAAGAAAGTGATAAGACTTTTTAAACACTGGTTTCTGTTTGGGTCCAAGTTCAAAGTCCTCAGACAGTGAGCTGGTGGGAAAGAACTTTTGCACCATTCCCAAATCCCTAAGGCAGATTGGATTTAGGAAAATTTTGAAAAGAGGAAAGTACACAAATACATAAACAAGTCAAATTTCTGGAAGGTCCTCCAAGGTACTAGTATTCCAATGCCATTGCCTGTATGAACTGAAGACCTCTATCAAATGCAAAATTCTTGAAAAAGCTACGGCATTATCACATATATAGGCATTTTTAAAAATAATTTTGAATCTCAAGTTAGATTTTGCTGGGGAGACATCCCTGAGGGAAAAGCCCAGGGTCTGAACATAATCATGGGCAAGAAGTCCTACTTACTTCCTGGGTATAGAGCCCTGTGTCCCTGGGGTTCTGGACAAGCAGTATGTGAGTGAGTGAGTGAGTAAGTGAGTTTTGGGGGAGGGGGCAGATGGATAAAGAAGGTAAAGAGGAAAGAAGAAAGAGACACTGAAAGTGGAAGAGGCAATTAAGAGAAAGGTCACTAACATCCCCATCTTCTTGAGTCTAGTCCAGGTATTCTAATGGAAGAAGGGGGATTTACAAACTTCCTGAAACCCCTCTTTAGGCTTGAGGGCTCCCTCTACTAAGATATCACTTGCTATGACTTGCTCTTTTTGTTAAGTCATCTGCTGCCTGTTTATAAGAGAAGACAATAATAAATCTCCAAAGCAACTGAAAGAGGATTTGTGCTATATTTTAAACCATGCTTCTGCCACGTCATATGTCAGCTGGAAGGAATGACAGCAAAAGACTAGCAGAATCTAACTGAGCCAGGTATCTTATAAAAACTTGAGCAAATTGCTGTACCCACCCAACTATCAGCCCCCAAATAAAGCATTTTCTAATTATGGATAGGAAGTGAGGGAGGGGGTACTTAATTTCCATAAACACAGACAAAAAAACTGAACAAACGAAGTTGATCTCAACAACATTCCCAAAATGAAGTCCTAGTTGGCTTTCTGTTGATTTGCTCTTTAATCGTGATAAATTCTTTTAAAGCAAGACATATTGTTTATGCAATACAGTGTGTCTGTTTACAAAATTGTCCAAGTTCCATGAGGAAACATGAGACCATTCAATAACTATAAAAAAGTGGCATTACCTTCATGTTCTCACATTGTATATCCCCATATTCTGAAATATGTCTTTAAAAACTCAATAATCCATTCTTCTTAATCTATTAAAACCATTTTTCTCTCTACCTTCCTATTTCCCCTCCTTTTTTGCTCCTGCCTTTTCCCTCTTTCCTTTTTCTCCTATCTTTCTCAATGACTTGAAAGAAATTCAGACCTAGAAAATGTGACCTTGGGCACTTTTTCTCTTTTCAGAGGTCCTGAACTTAGAATTGTCTACTGCACTGGCTTTGACACAACTAGAAGTATATTTTGAAAAATTTGAAAGGGAAGACTATTCTAAGGGTAGAATGGGATGACATTGAGGAATTAAGAAAATTAAATGATCTACATGTCCCCACTGGGCTAGCAAAGGATTGGCTTTATAATTAAAGGCCTTTTGAAGACCTCAGTTTACAGCATCAACGGCTAACTAGAATAAAACAAACTCTTATCCATTTGGATGCTAGTAAGGTAGGCATGGACACTATTAAGAAATGAAATATGGTTTTATTGAGTAAATATTTAAAGACTCTTTCTTCCTTCAATGATTTTCAAAGTTTAAGAGAGGGAGATCATACATTTTTGATATTTCAAACCAAGAGAAGAATATGAACCTTTGAGTTTTAATCACCTTCTAGCCACATGATTTTGAGTGAAGCCTCACTGTATCAATCAGGACCCAACAAGGAAATCAAAAGCCATCTTAGATAATAGTCCTTGAAATACAGGATGTTTAAGACAAGAAATGAATTATATCACTGATGGAGGAGCTGAGAAGCCACATAAAGGAAGGACAGGTAACCTAGACATTAGTCATAGCACAAAGCCACTACAATTCCTAGGACTACAGAGAGAGAGAGGAGATGGTATGAGAACCCTTGGACTAGAGTCACCCAGAAAAAGCTAGAATCACAGCATGCCTATCTGGTAGGAGCCAGAATCACAAGAGTAAAAGCAGCTACTGCTGAAGGTGTTTCCTCAGGAATTTGTACCAATAAGAATTGCCAGGACTCTTTCCTCCTCCTCCTCCTCTCCTGCCTTCCAATCGCCTACTTACATCTCCCTCTGACTGAACAGAGCCAGAAGCTAGTTATCCCTGGAGAGCCTGAAAAAATGTAGCCTACAGGGGTTATCACCCCTGTGCTACAAAACAAGGTTAGGGTAAAACAAAGAATCAATCTCAGGGCAGACAGGCTCGGAATTGGCCTCATTTTCCTTTTCTATAAATTCAAACAATAGTACATGACTCCCTAAGTAATCAAAATAATTTAACTAAAGAATATATTTGAAGTACCCAATACAGTGCCTGTTCTAAAGCAGCTTTCAATACATATCCATTTCCTTTCTTAGTTCCAAAGGCTAAAGAAATTCATGTTTTTTTTAAAAAAAAAATGCCTGGATTTACCTAGAACTAAAGTATTACATGTCTATTAAGAGTCCTTTGTTTCTAAGAAACAAATGCTTTATATTTCCATCTGTGTTAATTTTTAACATTTCCCTTTAAAGGAATAAAAATTACTTATTTCCAAATAGTCATTTTAGACTTTTTACTTTCAGACCAGACTTGTGTCACATTTTGCCAAATATGCTGTATTCTTACTTGATTTTGGTGCTTGATATGTTCCTACAAATTAATGTCTCTTAAGATAAAAGTTTGTAATAAGCAATAGTCCGTATCCAAACGGGTTAATGGATTCTACTAGTGAATACTAAAAGGGGGCTTTGTGTAGAAAGAAGGTCCCTCAACAAAAGGCTAACTGAAGATAAATATCCCCACTGTCAAACACCAGCTGGGCCCAAAGCTTTCTGTTTATGTTAGAGAGACCACTGTCTTCTAAATGTGTCCTTCAGTCCCACAGACCAAGCATGAATATTTCAGCAAAGAAATTTCAGAAAACCTTTGCTAGCCTTTTCAGAAAATAAAATGCAAAGATTGAGACAGAAGGAATATTTAGGTCTCATGAATTATTTGTAATTTGAGATGTTGATCATAAAAGGGAATTTGTGTTTCAATCACCTATGCTGCCAATTAGGAAATTTAGTCCTAAGGGACTCAAAAATTATGAGAGTTTGAACTGCCATTGGCATTTACACTAGAAATAGAGGAATGGTGACTTAAAAAATGGTTTGTGTGGGAAATGTGATCTGCAGCAACAGAGAACCTATTAAAACTATTTGCTCTTCTTTTCTGCACTTCTCCCCACATCTACTCTCTCCAGCTGAGGGATGAATTCCCAGTATTAGGAAAGTTATACTAGGAAACAAAGATCACCAATGATTGAAGCCATTTTTTTCAAAAGCTTGATATTTTGTAAATAATAATAATAAAAGTTGGAGAAATAAGATTGTTATTATGATACTTGGATTTAAAAAAAGAAAAGAAAAACAGTCCTCCCCAGTATGAGCATGGAATTAAGGATCAGAGGGTTTGATTTTTGATTTTAGCATTAACTAAATAACTAGCCAAATGATTGTGGTCAATTACATCATTCCTCTTGATTTTTGTTTTCAATCTATATATAAATTATATTGTTAGCCAATGGTTTCTAAGTTTCTAATAATGCTAAGATTCTACATTCAATATATATAAGCTTTTTGGGGAAGGTGCTAATATGTTATAAGAAAGTCAGCCTGAAAACAGAAAGAGGAGTGGGTAAAGGAAAAGAAGAGAGCTGTTTGTATATCTGCTGAGCTACCATAAATAATTATCTTATTTCTGTCAACAAAATGCTTAAATCAGCAGACTAGGAAGACAATGTCAATGTCAGTAAGGACATATAGAGATGGTTAGTCCTTGGGTTTAACCAAAAGTTGACTCTAGTATATATAGTCAATATCCACATGAACTATCTAATTCCCAACCACTTAACCCTTGCATGCGTCAAAATCATTTTTGTAAAGATGGCAACATAAAGTAAAATCAAACATGAATCTAAGTGCTACAACTACTTAATATCCTGCCATATTTGAACCTTGTCAGCAGTAAACACTAGGATATAACTGATTGTGTCAGGAGAGCAAATGTTGAGGGGTGGATAGAAAATGATAGTGACCACTAGCATGGAGACCTACCAGCTTAAATTTCAAAATCTATTAGTAGATAGTGAGCCATCAATTGAGGTATTCATTTTACCCCTGCAGAAGTCCCTCATTGAAATTGTCCTGAATCCCCAGTATATCAGTTATATAGACTAGATTCAGATCCTTGCTCTGGTCTATGCTTTCTTTATTTTAAAACTACCCTTTATAACTACCCTTTATAACTCTCCTAAACTGTGTACCTTTAACTGAGGTTCATGCAAAGTGAATGATAGATAATCTGATCATCCAATCAAATGTGGTAGTGAGGATGTAAGGCTAATAGTTACATGAAAATATATTGAGAAATAATGCCTTTGTAGTCAGCTCTGGAATAAAGCAAATACAGTTCCTGATCCCCTGCACAAATCATTTAAACCCACTGTGCCTCAGTATCATCACCCTGGGCAACTGAGTGGTAGTTACCTTATGGAGGTTTTGTGTTATATTAGATACAGCATCACAAACAATTCCAGGCATAGAGGTTTTCAATATCTGTTACCTCTATCCTTCTCTTCCAGTTCTCCAATTTTTGTCTAAATAATTTACTTGTTTTAACTCCCCATGATTTTTTGTTTTGATTCGACCCAGTTGTGTGAACAATGATCATCATAAAGGAACCATAAGTGCAATATGTTGGCATCAGAATTGCTATGAGCACCTATTAACAAAACCTGAAACATTGTGCTATCTTCCACTGTGAGATTATGCTGGCTTTTAATGAATGCATAGTAAGTGGAAATTTAATATCTCCCGATTTGTGGAACAGTTTTCCAGAGGCATTTACTGAAACTAATCAACATCTAAGGAACAGCTATCATAAGGTGTAGGAAAGGGAGGGTCTTTGGCTCAGAGAAAGTCATTTCAGGACACATTCATTCTTGTTTTAGTGCTCAGGAAATATCTAGGCTATCTTCCTGAGAATGGTAATAACACATCTCTCCTACTTTTTCCCAGATCTTGCACAAGGCCTTCACCCTCTCAGAACAGCTACTCCAGACATTTTAAATGAACTCACCAAAACTCATGGACACTAACACATCTAAGGGACAGGGTATGGAGAGGGCCAGATATTAGCTTAGAAATAACTTTGTTCATCAGGTCATAACTATGACAGCTAGTCGGTTCCTTCAGGGCTTAATTCACAGAAGGGAAAATTGTAATCTTCTGATAGGAGCTGAGAAACTAGCTGTGGCCATCATCTTTATTACTCTAGACAGCCAGGAATTCACAGCTGTCAGAATGCCCTCTTGGCACCACAGAAGAAGTCCATCCCAATGGGCAACATGAGGGAAATGGACAAGACTTTTGATGGCTGCTTATTAAAGAAATACAAGAGAACCATCCCAGGGCATAATGTTGACCTTTTGGTCTTTAAAACATGACTTTGCAGATAAATCTGGTGACTTGATACAATTCATGTGGCATCAGGCCTCTTCCGAGTGCCACAGCTGTTAAGATATAGAAGGTTGGGTACCAACATAAAAATAAAATAAAATAAAAAAAAAAACAACTCCCAGTACTTCTTTTTAAATAAGGAAAACCACAATATGAGGTTGGACTAACATGGTACTACCTTACTAATTTGAAATATATAAAGAAAACTACAGTTAATTAGTGTAAGTCTAAATTCTATATTTGTAGATCTATAGGGCTTTAAGACATTCAAACATATCCAATTACTTAAGTAAATATAAGTCCACAAGCAAGGGGTCCTTCCAGGGATTCTTTAATGCATAAATAAATATTTTACATTAACTGCTAAGGGCCAGATACATTGTAGATTCAGTAAGTGCTTTGGGCATTATCTAATCCTAAAGAAGTAAAAGAGAGGTTTATGAGGACAGAAGGACTTAGGCTAGAAGAGAAAGGAAGGGCTTAGAAAGACAAAGAGGAGGGACAATGATTGTCCCAGTACGTTATTTAGGCCCTTTAAATTCACAGAACAAGGACAGTCAGGTTACTTCAGTGAGACGAGAACGTTTTAGTGCAAGACTACTAGAAGTAGTAAGAAATATAGGAAATAGTCTCAGTAGCTCTACAGCCAGAAATTATGTAGACCTTGAATATCTTTTAAAATGTGTGATTTTATTAATTGAATATCAGCTCTAGGAATCCAGCAAGTATTCAAATTAGTAGTCATACTACTTTCAACTCTAATTATTACTTCACATCTCAAACATTTCAACCTTATTTCTGTTGATCTCTTTCTCCTGGCATCTTTATATGTTTCTACTCTCCTAAAAGTGACTTGACAATCTCTCTCTCAACTAACTATCCCTCTACCCTTTGGTTTCTGCTTATTTGCAGCTTATTTGTGATTGTTATAATATTCGTATTTGTCTCTTGGTTCTTGCCCACACTATCACCTACTGACACTCTTAGTATGTTTTTCATACAAATGCCAAAAAAGAGAGGATAGGATGTTAAGTGGGATGGCCTGTCACTATTAAGTTTAGCGTATCCTTTTAGGAGAGCTCTTATGCCAAGTTACCCATAGGTCACTGATCTGCCTGGATGACTGATCTGGGTAATACCCAATAAAATATGGCTGGGGTGTTAAAGCCATCTGGTACAAACTATGGTTCTCATAAGGGGGCATGGGGAATACTTCTCAGTAGGGGCTAGCATATCTGGTCCCACCTTTCATGTACTGTCCATCAAGCTGGAGACAAAGTTTGAGCAAAGATAAAAAGGCAACAATTCACATATGTATTGGAAATAATATGAATTTTTCAGGGTACAGAAAAACAGAACCAATAGAACACACATATATAGAGAGAGAGAGGAAAGGGAATTTACTAGGGAATTTGGCTCACATGATTATGGAAGCTGAGAAGTTCTATGATAGGCATTATGAAAGCAAAAGATCCAGAAAAGTTGATAGTGTGACTCAGTTTGAGTGCAAAAGCCACCAACACAGGAAAGCAGACAGTGTAACTCTCAGTAAGAGGCTGAAGGTCCAAGAGACCGAGGGCCTGCTAGTATGAGACCCAAAGTCCAAAAACTAGAGAATTTGGAGTTCTGATGTCCCTGAGCAAGAGAAGAAGGACATCTTAGCTCTGAAACAAGGGGTGGGGGGCAGTATTTGCCTTTTTTCTGCTTTTGTGTTCCATCCAGATCCCCAGTTGATTGGATGGTCCCTACCCAAAGTAAGTACAGATCTTTCTTACTTCATATACCCACTAACATGCCATCTCTTCTAGAAACACTCTCACAAAACACTCAGAAATAATGACTTACTATTTCTTAATCCAGTCAACACCTTAATGAGTAGATCAGTGTATTAGTTTGTTGGGGGTGCCAGAACAAAATATTACAGGCTAGTAGGGGTCTTAAGCAACCAAAATTAAATTTTTTAACAGTTCCAGAAGCTAGAAGTCTAAGATCAAAGTGCTAGCAGGTTTGATTTCTCCTGAGATCCCTCTCCTTGACTCAGATGGCTACCTTCTCACTGTCTTTCATCTGTGATACAGTTCCCTGGTGTCTCCCTGTATGTCCAGATTTCCTCTTTATATAAGGACTTCAGTCATATTGGATTAGGGCCTTATTTTAGCTCTTTAAAGGTCCTCTCTCTAAGTAATCATATTCCGAAGGATTAGGGCTTCAACATAGGAATTTGAGATAGATACAGTTCATCCCATAATAATCAGCATGACTGAAGAAGAGGTGAAGGAATGGGCTAAGGAAATAATATTTGTCAAACATCTGCTATAGTAGGTACTATGCTAAGTGCTTCTAAAAATATTTTCTTGCTTAATTCTCAAAATGACTTTTGTGAGAATGGCACTTATTATTTGTATTTTACAGAAGAGAAAACTGAAGATCAAATAGCTTACTAAATAATAATTGAATGGAAATTCAAACCCAGGTATGAGTTATCCCAAGCCAGTATTCTTGTCGTTACATGTTGCCACCTACCAAGACTACTTTAAGAGATGAATCAGGAGAGGCTGGGGTTGTGGCTCAGTGGTAGAGCACTTGCCTCACACGCATGAGGCCCTGGGTTTGATCCTCAGCACAACATAAAAATAAATAAGTAAAAAAGACATGGTGTCCATCTACAACTAAAAAAAATATTTTTTAAAAAGGGATAAATCTGGAAATTTGGGGATGGACCGTATATTGATGAGGGCTCTAATTGTTAGGTCAAAGAGTTTGGTAAAGAATAGCTGAAGTGTTTGAATTGGGGAAGGAGAATACTGTTATGGAAGGTGATATTGTGAGGAAATTAGTGAAAGTCAATTTTTATGAAGAGTTTCTATGTCAGATGCTGTAATATTTACTTCACATGGACTGACAGTTCATAACAACATCTTTATGGAACAGATATTATTATCTCCAAAAACTGAGCCACAAAAATGTTAACTAACTTGTCCAAAAGTTACTAGCTTGTAGGGCAGCAGAGCTAGGATTCAAACATAAGCAGTCTGGTTCATAAATTTGACACATAATATGAAGGACAAATCACAGGATAAAAAGTCTAGATAAAAGGAGACCAATATGGAGGTAGTTATAGTCTTAGTTCAAGATGAGTAAGACTGGATCAAGGTAATAAAAGGAAAAAAATAAGGGAAGGAATCAATTGGAAAGACACTGGTGAAGGATCTCTGCCTTTCACTGTTAGGAGTAAGGCATTTTCAGTGAAAGAGAAAGACCGTGTCACTTGACTACCTATTCTTTCTAAAAGTGACTACATCTCCTACCTATTCGTATTAGTCAGGTTTGTTTCACTGTAATGAAATACCTGAGAAAAACAAGTTAACAGAGGAAGAATTTAATTTGGCTCATGGTTTCAGAGGTTTTAGTCCAGAGTTGCTTGACTCCATCACTGTGGGCTTGTGGTGAGGCAGAACATTATGGTGGGGAAGGTGTGAGGAACAAAGCTATCATCTCATGGCAGCCAGGAAGCAGAGAAAAATCGGAAGGAAGGGGCCAGGAACAAAATGTACCCTTCTAGAGCATGCCTTCAGTGACCTACTTTCTCCAACTGGGCCCTACCTCCTGCAGCTTCCACCAACTCCCAACAGTCCATTTAATTATAAACCCATCAGTGAATTAATCCATCTTGAGATCAGAACCTTCATGATCCAATCACTTCCCCAAAGCCCCACCTCTGAACATTGTTGGACTGGGGACCAAAGCTTTAACACATGAGTCTTTGGGGAATATTTTATATCCAAACCATAACACAATTCATCCATGGCTAAAACAAAAGGGAAAAATGATAAGAGTCCTGCAGGTGTGTTTCTCTACAGCAATATCCTAAATCCACATGGCTTGTTCTTTCCAATCAATAGATAGTAATTTTCTAATCTCAAAGGAGAGAGTCATTTGTCCCACCAAACAAAAAACTAACTACCATCTATTGTATTTACTGTTGATTTATACACAGTGGTTTCTTTAGCAACAAGGAACTAACAACTTGGTTGGTATTAAAATGGAATCAAAAATTTCAGAAATTATGTTCTAAAAGGATGCAGAATCTTGTACAGAATCATGTATTTTACCTAGTATTAAAAGAGGAAAATGGAATGTACTTGAAAACAGTTATTCAAAGTGGTTGTTTTGAATATTGATGACCTTTAGCCTAACCAAAAGGCACATATTTCTTTTTTTTTTTTTTTTTTTTTTTTTTTTTTGGTACCGGGGATTGAACTCAGGGGCACTTGACCACTGGGCCACATCCCCAGCCCTTTTTTTTTGTATTTTATTAGAAGCAGGGTCTCACTGAGTTACTAAGTGCCTCACCATTGCTGAGGCTGGCTTTGAACTCGAGATCCTCCTGCCTCAGCCTCCCAAAGTGCTGGGATTACAGGCGTGCGCCACCGCGCCCGGCTACATATTTCTTTTTTAATATTTATTTATTTAGTTAGTTGTACACAATGCTTTTATTTATTTATTTTTATCATTTTTCATCCTTTTTATTGGTGCATTATAGTTGTACATAATGGTGGTAATTCATTGTTACATATTTGCACATGAACACAATAAAACAATATAATTTGACATATTTCATAAAACTATGGAGAAAATTTAATTTTAAAAAGTTTAGAAATTAGATTCATTATAGATGGCCAATCTATAATTGTTGCAGAAAAATGTACCCTTATTTTCCCCACATCATATTCATTCACTTGCAAATAGAATTGAAACATGAGGTAAATGAATGTTTGTCAATTTCCTGTTGCTTAGGCACTACATATGTGCTGCCACATACATGATCTCTTTTTGATCTAAAGATAGCTTTCAAACCATATATTCAAATCTAATTATTTTTTCTTCAGTCTCCAGACAAGATGGTTGCTAATGAACACATATCACTTTGGTGGACAAAAAAGAAGTCAAATGTAGCCAGTATTTTGGATGATTGTATATTAATTGGCATCAAAGGATGGCAGATCTGGTAGCAGTTGGGTCAGATAGAGTTTCAGAGACCTAATGGTCAAAGTGATCAGTGTTGTAAGGTGAAGTCATGCTGACTTCCAACACAAGCTGCAAGAAGAGAGGCATTTAATTTAATCACTTTGCCAAAATTTGGTGCTACACTTAAACCTTAACATAGAATAGATGAAAATCAAAAAGTCTTGTTTTTTCCAAGGCTTCTGGTGGAACCTGGAAGTGGTGATTAAAAAACATGATGACAATTAATCTAGTTCCTAAACTAATTTCAATTAAATTTTTTCTCTACAATTTTGTGAAATGTGTGCCCTTCGATGAGGCTTGAAAGTTATTTCAAAAGAGAATCCTTTTTCCCTGCAAAGATTTAACTTTTTGAATTAGTGATCATATCCAGAAAAACATGATCAGGATATACTTTATCAATATTTGCCTGGATGTTGGCAGAGACCTGTAGAACAATTGTGCTTTCTCTAATTATATATCTTGTTTATTTTCTTAGTAAGAAAGCTATTGTGAGGAAAATTCATTGCAAAGTACTATTACTTTAAAGAGAAAAACCTTGGCTTTTCCTTCCCCAGGCCAAATTCAATAGGAATCACAGCCATCATCTTTATTTTTTTTGTGAAGCCCTGAAGCAAGAGCATCCATTCAAAAATAGCAAAGGGGCCCTTCTCTTATCTTTGCTCTACCCAGTGTCTTAGGTCTCCAACATGAAATTGTAACAGGTCCTTCAACACTTAATTATAATTTCCCAGTCCTCAATGCTTGCTTTCTCTTGCAAGTAAAATAATTGCTAACAATAAATTTTAAAATGCTATCATGCATTTAAGAAACAATGTTTTGCCAAAATGAAATCAAATTCTTTGGAGTGAGACAGTTCTGGGTTTTAGCCATTTTATGCATTGCATGAACTTAAGTAAATTAATCTCTCAGTTTCTTCAACTGTAAAATGGGAAAAAATAATGTTACCTCATATGTTGTTGTGAGACTTAAATGAAACAATGCATATAAAGAGCTTAGCACAAGAATGAGTAAGTACTCAATCTAATGTTAGGTATTAAAATATTAATAGTAATAAATTTGGCCTATGGAAAATTTTTATTTTTTTCCTTTCTATTTTGCCCTCCATTGTAGCAAAGCTAAAGAAACAATTGGAATAAATTATAAGTATTTATATTTCCTCGTGTTCCTCAAACTCAAAGCAAGGCAGCACCTTTTTCCTGTACTGTGGGAAGTTACTCAAAACTGATTTTAACTCAGGTCTTCATATTTTCACATAACTGTGATACAGGGTCCTAAGCTTAATCATTCAGATACATCAGGTGCAATTCTAGGGCATTTATACTGAAATACAGATAGAGCAAGCATAGATTTTCCTGGTCATAGGCCTAGACATGCTATTAAAAAGAAAGAAAGAAAGAAAAACGGGGGGGGGAAGAGGATCATCCTCTGAGCTACCATTCTGTCTAAAGAAGAAAATTTAAGCCAGTTATGTCCAGGTACATTTAGAATTTCTCAGTCCACATTGAATCTTCAGTCATAATCACAAATTTTCCCTTTATTTCACTCTTTCCTTCCCCAAGGATCAATCATCAGGTCCAGGTATGAGTGAGGACAGGGAGAAAGTGAAAAGGAATGGCACTGTGTTGGTCTTGGTTTCTTAGTGCTCCAGATGTAACTCATCCCTTCTGATTTTAGGCATACATTACACAATGCTTCCTTGAATCAGTTAAAGTTTGCTGTTTAACAAACCACATCAAAACTTAGTAGCTTAATATAACAACCATTTATTTAGTTCATAATTCTGTGGGTAAGCAATTTGGACTGATCTCAGCTGGACTCAATTATGCATGCATCTAAAGTCAGCTGGCAGTCAAGAACCTCACTACTATGTCTGGAGACTGGCTGGCTGTCAGCTGGGATGAGAGAATAAGTAGATCACATGAATTTCATAATCCAACAGGCTGATCACAGAGTGATCAAGAATTCTAACAGAAGCAAGAAAGGGAAAACCCCAATATATAAAATTTGCCATCATATTTTGTATTGTCCCACTGGCTGAATCAAGCTACATTACAAAGTCTAGAGACAATGTGAAGGGTGCTACCAGAGTATAGAAACATGAAGACAGGGCTAAATTAGAAGCCATTACTGCGTCAACATGAAACAAATGGAAATTTATTGTTCTTTGGATATTTAGTGTCAATTCAGATAGCGAGAGGTATTACATAGCCCAAACCATGGCAGAGACTATCCAAATCATATGCAGAATCCTCTTGTCCAGTTAAAACATCTTAGAAACACTGACTTGCTTTCTCTTTCTCTCAGGTAACTTCTCCACTCAATTCAGAGGACCACAGGGAATTTTCATATTATCTTCTATGTTCCTAAAAAGTTCATAAAAGTTAGGGGTAAGGGATTGGCAGGTGGTATGAGTAGTAGAGACCGATCTCTGTCTTTTTCTTACCTAGGCCTACCACACAGTACAACTCCACTGTAAGACTACTGCATTGGATGAGAGGAAGTAGATTGCTCAGACAGGATTCCCAGATCACTGATCTCCACTTGGGATTTAAACTCAAGTCCTTCCTCCTTTCATTTCCTCAAGTTTTAAGTGGGTATTTCCATCATGTTTTATCATCCTTGAGATTCGGCCAAAGAAGATTGGAAGACAGAGTACAGGGAACACCCCAAATTCATGCCTAATATCTTCTACCATTCCAAAATTCTGTGCTCTTATCATTCTCCGCATGAAATGTCATAATGTCATGCATTTGTGTGTGTGTGTACTGCGCACATTTGATAAGGTGGAGAGACTATGGAAAGGCAAGAGAAAAACTGTTCAGACTGATTTTGTATTCTTCCTTACTTTTTCTTAGTTATGTCTAAATTAGTGGGTTATTTTTAATTGAGTGGTTAACATTTTCCCACCTTCATTCTTGGAGTTCATTCTAATAACTAACTGTGAAATCTGAATTTTTACACATAAGAGCTATTATGCCAGATGGACAGATTAATATTCCCCTCTGATTTATGACACAACCAAAAAGAGACTCCACAAAGCTCAAGTGAACCTTGCAGAGGTCTTGTATAACTTGTAGAGAGAAAAATTTGGGAAGCAACTAAATTGAAGAATCCAAAGGTAATGATTTACCAAAGGAGAGAAATGTAGAGATATAATATCTTGAAGTATTAACAGATGAATTCTCCTTCTCTTTTTATCCCTCATTACCCTCATCATTTCCCACTAAAATTAGACCTTGAGGTTGAGGCTTTTTACCTTGGGCAAGGACTTAGTGTATGAAACAAAGAGTCACATTCACAGAGTTTACTTTGGAATTAGACCTCTAAGACCCTTAGCAGAGCCACTGACTCAAAAGATAAAGCTCAGGAGGACCCCCCCAAAAAAAAAAATCAAGATTTTTTTTAAAGAAAAAAAGAAGAACAAACAATAGGTGTCAGGGATGATCTTCACCGGATTAGACAGGGCAGAGGGGTGGGGGATGGGAATGGGAAAGACAGTAGAATAAATCAGACATAACTTTTTGTGTTCATATATGAATACACAACTTGTGTAACTTCACATCATGTACAACCATAAGAATGGGAAGTTATACTCCATGTATGTATAAGGCTAAAATACATTCTACTATCATGTATAACTAAAAAGAACAAATAAATTTTTTTCAAGATATTAATAGTTTACTACAAAAATTAAAGAGATTTGGAGTATCAAAAGTTTAAAGCCTAAAGGTTATCTAATAAACAAGTGATTTACAAAGAAAGTATGATGAATAAGGAGTTCATTGTTTTTTTTAGTTGTAGATGGATAGCATAGATTTGTTTATTTTTATGTGATGCTAAGGGTTGAACCCAGTGCCTCACATGTGCTAGGCAAGCACTCTGCCACTGATCTACAGCCCCAGCCCCAGGAATCCATTTTTTACATAAAATATGAAATTAAGTTAGATTCCCTGAAAAGGGAAGGCAATTTAGACTAACTTCTGGGAAGTGGTCAATGGATACCCTAGAAATATTGGGGGAAAATTTAGAGAAGAGGCCTGTGATTCATATTCACAATGGAGTTTGAATAGGCACTAAATCTTATAAAAATGTTGGCCAGACATATATATTTAGAAAGGGCCAGAAAGTTTCCAAATATCGTAAGACCCCAGAGGGTAAGTAGATATGCCAAAGTTATCTATGCCCTCAAAAAGGCTACAAATAGTTAAGAGATATATAGTGGGTTGTCAGAGGCATTGTAATTTCAAGGAAGCACTGACAGTGAATTCCAAGTTAATAGTATAATATGTAAGTCTGATAGGACTATGGACATTAGGAGACATTGTAGTAGGGGTAAAGACCAATAGCTAAACTATAGTAGAGGCTAGATTCCCCTCACCAGATACCAACAGAGAATATTCTTTTCTCTCTTTTTTTTTACTTAAATACTACCCTGATGTTATGGTTTAAATATGAGGTATCCCCCAAAAGATCATGTGTAAGACAACACAATTTAATTCAGAGGTGAAATGATTGGGTTATGAGAGCTTTAGCCTAATCAGTGCATAAATCCACTGATATGGATTAACTAGTCAGTAACTATAGGTAGACAAGGTGTGGCTGGAGCAGGTAGGTCTCTGGGAGCATGGCTTTGGGGTTTGTATTTGTCTCTGGTGAGCAGAGAGCACCCCCGCTCCTGCACTTCCTGGTTGCTATGTCCTGAGCTGCTTTTCTCCACAACATCCTTCCACCATGATGGTTTGCCTCACCTTAGGCCCAGAGCTATGAAGTCAGCCAATCATGGACTAAACCTCTGAAACTGAGCCAAATAAACTTTTCCTCCTCTACTTTTTTCTTCTCAGGTGTTTTGGTCACAAATGATGAAATAGCTGACTAAAACACCAATATAATGAGGATTTGTAACAAGTTTTTACCTGGAAAGACTGCTTAGTCATTAATTTCAAAAGAGTACCTTAAAATTTCTAAAACTGAGCAGAATAGGGGCTTCAACCAGTATGGGGAAAGAGAATCACATTTTACATATTTGAATTAGACTACATCGGGTGTATTGGTTTCCTGTTGTAAAGTACCACAGACTTAGTGACTTAAAACAACAACAAAAAATTATTATCTTATTGATCTCAAGGTGAGTTCTGAGAGTTCAGGTGTTACTAGGGCTGTATTCCTTTTGGAAGATCTGAGGGAGAATCTGTTTCCTTTCCTTTTCCAGCCTCTAAAGGCCACTTGCATTCCTTGATTCATATGCCCTTCCTTCATCTTCCAGCAACATAACATATCATATTCAACTACTCTTCTCTCCTCCTCCTCTTTCTCTTCTCAGTCTTTATCTGTCTCACTCTGTCTCCCACACTTCCAACATTCCTTTGCTTCCAACATCATTTCTCACAACTCTTTCTTTGACTCAAATTTTCCTATCTCCTTTCTCCCTTATAATAACCTGTATGCTTACACTGGGCCCAACTATATAAACCAGGATAATCTCCACAACTCAAGATCTTTAAGTCAATCATGTGAGCAAAGTCCATTTTGTCATCTAAATTAACATTCATAGGTTTCAGGAATTAGAATGTGGATATCTTAAGGGGCCATTATTCTACTTACCATACAGGATAATCTGAGCTGTGACACAGCTAGCTTCACCCTTATATAGATCCCTTCTTATAAGAACCCATAGAGCCAAAAGCCTAGGAGCACAGTCTTCTGTACAAGGCTGATGACCAAAACTGATCTTTAATCATCATGCATAGATAGGGTCCTACCAATTATTCATAGCCATAGTCAGTACCCTTTGATGCATCTGCTGTATCTGTTGTTAAATATTTTGAATATCACCCCTGGTGACAGTGACAAGATGAAAAATGCCACCCTGATGATGTGAACAATTAGAGTAAATCTCTTGTGCAAAGCAACCTACAGAGACTAATGGACTGAATAAGGCAAAGATTTGCATGATGAGGTGGGCAAGGGAAATAAATAAAAAATGATTACATTTTCTATATATATGTCCTAGATAACATCAAAAACTGGCTAGTGTTTGCAGAATCAAAAACTATGTGGGACATACCTCCCAAGTTATCTTCCTTATGACTTGTAAAGAAGATATATGTATCACAAACCATGGGGTGATTATGCTCTAATTCAGTCATCTTTATTGAATGTGTTTTATGTCAGAAGCTGTTCTAGGTAGTGAAGAGACAGTAGTAAACAGTACCAGATGGTATGGGGCAGGGGTTCTCAAATTGTTGTGTGCATTTATGAATGCATTTATTGTCTAATAAAATGCAGATTCAATGGCTGTGCTAGAAAGATATATTCCTGGGCTGGGGCTGGGGCTTAGTGGTAGAGTACTTGCCTAGCATGTATGAGGCACTGGGTTTGATTCTCAGCACTACATTATAAATAAATGAACAAAATAAAGGTCCATCAACATCTAAAAAAAGTATTAAAAAAAAGAAGAAAGATAGATTTTTGAACCCCTCTCTCAGAGAATCCAGTTTAGAGGTTTGGGGCAGTTCATAAATCATAGATAGTGCCAGTAGGAATGTTATTTTTGTTAGAAAATGCTGAGCAAAGTTAACTTAGCTGGGAACACCATGTTAGTGAAATAAAAGGGTTTATTGGGGTGCCACGTGGGCAAGGGTAGGGAAAGGAAGGGAAGGAAAGAGGGATAGGGAAGGGACGAACGGGAACAGGGAGAGGCAGGAACAGAGAGAGGTTTCAGTCCGGGGCTGGCTTAAATAGCAGAGTGCTGGTCAGGCAGACCCCTGGGGGCGAGTGTCTCCATCGGCTGCCGGAGGTCAGGGGGCAGCGGCGAGGGCACCTGGGAAAGGTAGTCTTTTTACAAAGTACCTGGGGAGGTGTGGCCTTCTGCCTGGGAGGCGCAGCCTCCTGCCAGGAATCCAACAATTTTGAAAAGGGCTCACTTAATAGAGGCGCTCATCATAAGAAAAAATCTTCAAGGCTAATCACTTATCATCTGTCTTCATTTCTGCTGACTCATTCCATGATTTGAGTCATACAAATTATAGTAGGACTTGGTTTATACAGATGCTAACATGTCTACTGTCTCCATTTGGAACTCCCATGTAGACATTTGTGAATATTTTCAGCATCACGCCAACCTGCGTGGGGCTTAGTCTCAGAGTGGGCCTGGGTCCACCTCGCCACTGGCAAGACACCTGTTGAGCTCAGGCTCTGCCATAGGACCACCTCTTCTGACCAGCAGACCAGTGGGAGCTCAGAATCGGCCCAGTTCTACCCACACCAAGCTACATGAGACCCAGGCCGAGGGTAGGTCCAGAGTCCACCACCCCACCCCCACCTGGGAGCACAAGCCTAACCCACATCCATCTTGGGACACTGCAGACATGGCCATGAAGCTAGAATCTGAAAGGCAGTCAACATAGATAGGTAAATCAACTCAATTTGGACCAAGAAAGCCAATCTTGAGTGAATCCCAGGAAGTTGGAGACTGTCCACTGAGGGATTGGAATGTTAATTCCTTCAGAGCCCTTACTCCACCCTTATCAAGAACCTGCCCCTGCCCCACCCAACCTGTTGCCAATGTAACCTGTCCCAGGAACTGCCCCTCCCTACAGGGAGCTTTGCAGTTGTTAATTCATGTGTCCTGGGTTGCTCCATCCTGCCCTTGCCACTTCAGACCATCTGCTTCTCACATTTTGGCCATCCCACCTGGCCTGGTCACATACGCAGGAAGGCGATAGATACAGGGAAGAAAGCAGGAGAAAAATTAAGGAAGTCCAGAACATATAAAAAGGGTAGACCTGCCTCGCTTCTTGGGATACCAGGATACTAGCAATGGCCCACTTCTCCCGCCCAGGAGAAGTCTATGCTACCTACCCCTTTTAAATTAACCCTGCTTTATATGCCTTTATGTGCTTCTCTAATGTTCAGACTTCAACATTTGGGGGAGCAGAACTCATCACTAACAACCGGTGGTATCAGCCATAGCCTTCCCCACACAGTAGCCCCTACCTTTTGACAACAGACAGGGCCTAAAGGCAGCTGCATCTCAGACCAGGCATCCCAAAGACAGTGTAAGGCCCACCCTTTCAGCCCCGTCTCTGGAACATGTTGCATCCATCTTGGGGCACCTCCACTGTTATCTCGAGTTACCTCCACCATTGCTGCCACCACCTCTAGTTGCAGTAGCATACATGGAGGGACACCTGCAGGGTCTGAAAGCCCAACATTATGGTGAGGTACAGACAATCTGCATGCATACTACAAGAATATAGTATAGAAACTGTAATATCTCAGACACAGAGACTAACCCACATTATGACAGTTATCTTATATTAGATAAAGGTGCCAAAAATGTACATTGGAGAAAAGATAGTCCTTCAACAAATAGTGCTGGGAAAACTGGAAATACATATGCAACAAAATGAAATTAAACCTCTATCTCTCACCATGCACAAAACTCAAAGTGGATCAAGGACCTAAGAATTAGATCAGAGACACTGCGCCTTTTAAAAGAAAAATAGGCCCTAATCTCCTTCATGTCAGATTAGGCCCCAACTTCCTTAATAAGACTCCTACAGAGCAAGAATTAATATCAAGAAACAATAAATGGGATAGATTCAAACTAAAAAGCTTCTTCTTGAAAAAGAAACAATCACTGAGGTGAATACAGGGCCTACTTATTGGGAACAAATGTTTACCACACACACATGAGATGGAGCACTAATCTCTAGAGTATATAAAGAACTCAAAAATCTTAACACCAAAAAAAAAAAATAACCTAATCAATAAATGGGCCAAAGAACTGAACATACACTTCTCAGAAGATATACAATCAATAAACAAATACATGAAAAAATATTCAACATCTTTGGGAATTAGAGAAATGCAAATCAAAACCACTCTAACATTTCATTTCACTCCAGTCAGAATGGCAGCTCTTAAGAACACAAACAACAATAAATGTTGGAGAGGATGTGGGGAAAAAGGCACACTCATACATTGCTGGTGGGACTGCAAAATGGTGCCACCAGTACAGAAAGCAGTATGGAGATTCCTTGGAAAACTGGGAATGGAACCACCTTATGACCCAGCTATCCTACTCCTCAGTCTATACCCAAAGGACTTAAAAACAGCATACTACAGGGACACAGCCACACCAATGTTTATAGCAGCACAATTCACAATAGCTAAACTGTGGAACCAACCTAGATGTCCTTTAGTAGATGAATAGATAAAGAAAATGTGGTATATATACACAATGGAGTATTACTCAGCATAAGAGAGAATAAAATAATGGCATTTGCAGATAAATGGATGAAGTTGGAGAATAAGTGAAGTTAGCCAATCCCAAAAATCCAAATGCTTAATGTTTTCTCAGATATAAGGAGGCTGATTCACAGTGGGATTGGGACAGGGAGCATAGGAGGATTAGAAGAACACTAGAAAGGTCAATGGGGAGGGAGGAGAAGGGAGGGGGCAAAAGGGTGAAGAAAAAAAAAGGTGGTAGAATGAGATGGATGTCATTACCCTAAGTGCATGTATGAAGCCACGAATGGTGTGAATATACTTTGTATACAACCAGAGATATGTAAAAATGTGCTCTATTTGTGTAATATGAATTGTAATGCATTCTGTTGTCATACATAACAACTTAGAATAAAATAAAAAATTTCAGCATCATAATTCTTGTATCATTATCTGCTAATTATGTCTATAAATCTTAAGGGACTCTGGATTAGATAAGGGAGTAAATAAGTGACTAGTCTCCAGATTAGAAGATGTTCCTCATCGTTTTACTTGCAAGGCAGGTTGATCATTTTCACTTTTTACTATTAAATAAAATACATATTATACTTTGTTAGGCTAGAAGTGTCTTTTGTGTTAACGGCTAGGGCACTCAGAAGTTTGACATCCCTAGGTAAAATATGTTCCAGTAACAAACTCTCCTAAGGGAAACAGGCTTCCATGTCACTGCTGTTTATGTGACAGTAAAGCACATGAATCCATCTTCCTAGTTATAGCTGTTAGGCTAGAGATGGACACCCAAATGAGGATAGGTTAGCCTTAGACTTAAAACTGACCTATGGCATGCCCTAAAAAAAGGAAGCAGCCCTAAAAGAAATGAACTGGACCAATCATATTTCCTTTCTTTGTAGTTCAAATAAAATGTCATAGAAAGAAATTGCAAGTTATTTCTAGGATCTGATCTAGAAGTCATTACCAAGGCAGATCCAGGTACAGTGTAGCATAAAGCTTATACCATTGTGGTGGGGTGGAAGAGTTTTGAAAAAAAAGAACAAAAATAAGTACAGGGCCTTAGAAGAGACTCATGCAAATAAGCTGCTATGAAGTTTATGCTCATTAAATAGTGGTGTTCTAGAACCAACCCACACCCACTTATGAAAACAGATGTTAAGTTTTCCGGAATTTTGCTAGCTTGTTGAAGTTATGTTGGTAGCTTGAAATCAGCCATGCTATGAATATTCAAGCCACAGATCAGCAAGTGTGGTGAAAATCAGGGCAGTTTCCCTCTCCCAAGAGCTAGTTATTAAATATGTACCATTATTTCACTACATTAGCTCCTTTCTAATACATCAACTCATGATTGTGTTTGGTTAGTGGAACACTCATTAGAAGCCATGCATAAGTACACAGAAGGTGTCACAAAAGAGAAAGGGGTGCAGATTCCCAGAAATACATGATGAAATAATGAAAGTTTACACCTAAGAAAGAATCCTGATTCAGATAGTATTTTAGTTTAATTCCCAGTTTCAGTGAGACTTATCTATATTTCATATTCCTTCCCCTTCCTTGAATTAGCCTAAATGGTCATTTCTTCCTTTTAACCAAAAAAACTTTAACTCACAATGCTAATAACACTAAGAAAAAGAAACCATTCTATGAAATCAGCTCTTTGGTTATAGACTGAAGTCCTTACTTAGGCCAAGATTCTTGCAAATATGTGTCACTGGGTGGGAAACTATGAATGGCTCATAACAACTGTACCCTCCCTTGAAAATACTATTTTGAATATTGCATGTTATGTTTGAGAAATCTATTAGATGTTCAAATGGATATTTCAAGTTAATAATTAAAACTCTTGAATTTAAAGAAGTCAGGGTTGGAGATACAAATTTTGGTGTCATTGGCATATAGTCAGTACCCAAAATCAAGAGACTATATAAAATCAATTACATGGAGAGAGTATAATAGAGAGGAAAAGATGGGCCAGAATTGAGTCCTGGGGCATTTCTACATTTAGAAATAGGGTTGAGGAAAGGAGCCAACAAAGCAGAATGAGCAGTCACTTGTTATGAGGAAAATATGGTGTCCTAGAAATCAACAAAAAAGTGGTTTCAAGAATAAGGTAGTACTAAGTTGCATTAGATGTTTATAAGAGGCCTATTAAGATAAGGATTAAAAGTTATCTACTGGATTTGGAAATAGAAAAGTCATTGGACTGGTGAAGAGAGAAGCCTGACTATAGTGAGTTTAAGATAGAGGAGGCTGGTACAGCCAGAGGAATGGGAAGTTGTGCTCCATTTGTGTACTATATGTCAAAATGGACTCTACTCCTGAGGCTGGGGTTGTGGCTCAGCAGTAGTGCACGTGCCTAGGATGTGCAAGGCCCTGGGTTCGATTCTCAGCACCACATAAAACTAAATGAATAAAGGTATAAAAAATGCATTCTTCTGTAAAATAAATTAATTAACTTTTAATAAATAGATAAATATTTTTTAAAAGATAGAGGAGGCTAGGTCTGTAATCCCAGCCACTCAGGAAGTTGAGACAGAAGGATGGCAAGTTTGAGGCCAGCCTTGGCAATTTAGAAACATTCCAAGCAACTTAGTGAGAACCTGCCTCAGAATAAAAAATAATAATAAAAAAGGACTGGGGATGTAGCACAGTGGTAAAACACACCTGGGTTTACTCTCTAGTACAGAAGAAGAAGAAGAAGAAGAAGAAGAAGAAGAAGAAGAAGAAGAAGAAGAAGAAGAAGAAGAGAGGAGGAGGAGGAGGAGGAGGAGGAGGAGGAGGAGGAGGAGGAGGAGGAGGAGGAGGAGGAGGAGGAGAAAGAGAAAGAAAGAAAGAAAGAAAGAAAGAAAGAAAGAAAGAAAGAAAGAAGGAAGGAAGGAAGAAGAAAGAAAGACAGGAAAGAGAGAGAGTGGGGGCTGGGGATGTGGCTCAGCAGTAAAGTGCTTGCCTGGCATGTGTGGGTCTGATCTACAGCACTGTTGGGGAAAAGAAAAAGAAAAAAATTTAATCATGAGGAAATGAAGACAGCAACCATAAAAAATATTTTAAAGAAGTTTTATAATGGAAGATAACAGAAAAATCTGATGGTATTTAGAGGGAAATGTGAGAGCAAGGGAAACACGATAATATGTTTATCTACATAGTGGATTATTCCAAGAAAAAAGGGGCATTGATGATACAGAACAGAAAAAGACAATCATGACAGGTGAAAAGTATTTGAGAAGAGCAGAGAACAAGTGAAAGGACTGGCCCTTGAGCAAAGAACATACATAGGAATGTATGGGAGCTTCCATGTGAAAATGTATTCTGCTTTGTTTTTGTTGTTGTTGTTATTTTTGGTTTTATTTTTTGTGTTTTTGGTGGAGTTAGGGGATTTGGGATGTTTCAGTAGAGAGAAAAGGGATTAAAACAGTTATCTCAAAGAATAGAAAATCAAATATATAAAAATAATATAATTCCCAGGCACTCTTCTTTAGCCAGGATTTTGCTATGATGCCCAGGCTGATCTTGAAGTTATGAACTAAAAAGATACTCCCACCTCAGCCCGCAAGTACCCAAGACCACAAGCATACTTCACTATGCCTGGCTCTCCCAGGGAGTTTTAAAATTGAAATTTGAGAACATGAATTTAAAATGCAGCCAGTTAGTATGTGACCTCACTTTCTATTGATGTGGTTACAGATAACAAACATTTGTCTCAGAGCTCTGTCAAAAAACCAACATGGGTTGGATATTATTACCCTAAGTGCATGTATGAAGCCACGAATGGTGTGAATATACTTTGTATACAACCAGAGATATGTAAAAGTGTGCTCTATAAGTATAATATGAAATGTTAAAAAAAAAAAAAAAACCAACATGGGTCTTACTAGGCTAAAGCTGAGATATTGGCAGGGGTGCCTTCCTTTCTGGAGGCTCTAGGAAAGATTCACTTTCCTACCTTTTCCAGCATTCCTTGGGCCACCTACATACCTTTATTCATGACTCCCTTACTCCATCTTCAAATCCATCAATGGTGGGAGTCCTTCTAGAGTTACAACTCTCTACCCTCTTCCTCTCCAAGCACAACTGAGAAAGACTTGCCACTTTTAAGCAATCATGGACTTCAATTGGACCCACATGGATAATCCAGGATACTCTCCCCATCTTAAGATCTGTAACATTTATCACTCCCATAAAAGTACCTTTTGCAATAAAGGTTGTATATTTACAGATTCCTGGGATTAGTCCATGTGCATGGGGGGGGTGTGATTTTCTGCGCAGCACAGCATGATTCTGTAGTTTTCTCAGTAGTGTTCAGATGCTCATATGCAGGCCTGGAATAGGCAGAAAGCAGGATATTAACAGGATTTGGGTTTTGTAAACACTACAGATGAGAGATAGAGAAGCAGGCAAGAATTTTGAAGAGGTATTGAAAGGTGCAGATAAAATAATAAATAAATCAAGATTTTGGATATGATTGGTTCATTTTTTGATATTGAAAGTTCAAGGATATGACCCTGAGAATGGGCAGATCAGGCAAGGGAATGCAAAAGACCATTAGAGATTAGACATGAGAAGCCTGAGGAACTGAAGAGCCAGAGGATAGTATGAATCATCCAGGTGAAAGTTGAAGTCCCTCAAAATATTACCAGCATTTTAAGGAAGGAGAGGAACAAATGAATCATAGGAACTGATTAGTTTAGAGGACAGGAGGAGAGGTAGCAGGTGGTAGACCAGGACACTATAAGGTGTAAAAGACAGGGGTGGATAAAAAAAAGGAAGAGAAATGGAAGCAAAGAAGAAAACTGCATTTCTCTACTGAGAACCTATCCTATAAAACTGATGAGTTCCTACCTTACAAAGTTTCAGCCTCAACATTCAGGCAATTTATATTTGGCATAAACTTCAGCCCCTGTCTCTTCAAGACCTAATGACCAGCTATACACTTAATCATTATATTTAGCATCCTTGAACTTGTGTATGGTCATTAACCATGAGTCTCTGAAGTTACCATCACATCTAATCAGCAGTCTTATGTCAGTAATAGAGATAAAACACCATTTAGATTTGCTAGTATCTGAATATTCACTTGCCAAATAGGAAAGCATTCTTCATGTTGAAACCTGGAATAAAAATCTTTTGTAGATTATGTTTTGAAATTTTCATTAACCAGTTAAAATGTAAATATGTATGTATTATTACAATAATAAAATATTATAATAATGACAATTATGGAAACTATTTATCTTATATACAAAAACAATCATTAAAGGCTTCCAAATGGTTATATAAATAGGCAAGCAAATTGACAATTAATATAAATATTAAGAGAATGCATTAACCAGATAATTTTAGGAAGACTATTACATACTTTTAAGCCAAAAATAAGGCTGATAACTATATAATTTTAATCTAATGTAATAATTACAAAATCATAATAAATAGATGAACATTATAATTTTAATATTTAGAAAATTAATTGATAAACTAGTTAAGTACTATTTGATTTATGCTTATTTGAATTCCATTTATTCAAATAGAAGTCATAATCTGTGCATTATATATATATATATATATATATATATCTTTTGAGAAAGAATTAAAAGGTGAATATCAATTTTGTCATCTCAAAATTTCATGAGGAAAAGTAGAAGGAGACAATTAGAGATGAGGAAAGAGATTGGAGGAAGAGGCGATGGGGGAAATTAAAGTATGTTATATGCCTGTACAAGTATGCTGCAATAAACCCATTATTCTGTGTAATTAATACACACTGATATTTTTTTTTCATGAAGGAAACACCTCCAAAATCACATACAGAAACCTTCATGATTTTTATTCCAGATTTCAACATGAAGAATGTTTTCCTATTTGGCAAGTGAATATTCAGATACTAGTAAATCTAAATGGTATTTTATCTCTATAACTGACATTGGACTGCTGATTAGATGTGATGGTAACTTCATAGACTCATAGTTAATGACCATACACACATCTTTGATCCAGACAGAATAAAGAAGACAGAGTATGAATAAGATGGAAATATTAGAGAAAAATGGCTTGCCTTACAGCTATCTGTCTCTTCCACAAGCCTCAGTTTGAAATTATCTGTTTAGGATTACCACGTGTAGTAGAATGACCCCAGGAGTAATCTAGCATTAGCAAGTACTAAGGATTTATAATTCTTGCACTATAATGTCAAATATCTTACTTGATGTTTAAATGTATAAAATAAAACTCTAATAATTAATTTTAGGGGAAGAATTTCACATTTATCCTTGCATCACAAGTTCATTCTATTGTGAAGATATTTGGGTTTTATTGAGCTTCATATTGATTTTTTTTACCATGGTTTATTTTTTAAATTGAGGTGTAATTCTCATGCCATAATATTCACCCTTTTAAAGTGTGTAAAAAGAGTGATTTATAGTATATTCATGAAGTTGTGCAACCATCGTCACCACCTAATTCCAAAATATTTTCATCATCCTAAAAAGAAACTTCATTCCCTTTAAAAAAAAATAGCATTTACTCTTTTGATCCTCCTACCATTTGTCTCTGGAAATCACTAATCTACTTAATGTTATGTGAATTTACCTCCTCTGGATGTTTTATATAAATGAAATAATTCAAAACATGGCCTTTTGTGCCTAGCTTCTTTCACTTAGTATAATGTGTTCAGGGTTCATATGTGCTTATAGCATATATCAGAACTTTATTTTTTATTGCCAAATAATATTCCATTGCCTAGACACACCATATGTTATTCATTCACTTATAACTTGATGGACATTTGGATTGCTTCCACTTTGGTGCTATTGTAGATAATGCTGCTATATATATTCTAGTATAAGTTTCTGAGTGAATGTATGCATTCTTTACTCTTAGGTATATACTGTAGCTATGAGTAGAATTATTACTAAGTTATATGTTAACTCTTTGTTTAACCCTTTAAAGAACTGCCAAACTGTTTTCCAAAGAATCTGCACCATCTTACTTTTCCACAAGAAAGTGTATAAAGATTCCACTTTTTCATATTGGCTCCTTTGATACAGATGGCTATTGAGACCAAACAGGATTTCATCAGCCCTCCTGGATGCCTTAGACTACTGGCCACCCTTTTCTTGGGACAGCTTCAATAGATCCAACACCCATGAGACCCAGTACTACTTCCAAGTACCAGCTTACTGCTGTTGCTCACCCCCAACAACCTTCTACTGAAAATCTCCTATATGTTTCATGTTTAAGCCTATATGATTTTGAAGGTTTGAATTGTTTCATTATTCAAATTATGAAAGCATTCAATTACTTGATGGAATGTCATCAGCAGCACGATTTATTCTTGAGTAGCTCTTCAAAGTTCATGAGAAACAGTATTTCATTTATTTCTTACAACATGGTTATACACTAAGAACAACTGCTCCCATTTTAGAGGTAAGGAAACTAAACCTCAAGAGAAATTAAAGGATTTTTTCCAGTGTTACAGAGAGCCAATCAATGGTAAAACCAAGTCCCAAGCTTTGATTCCTTTGCATGTTATTCCAGTCTACTGATTACTTAATTCTGCCACTCCACCATAAAATCATTTGCATAAATCAAATTATGAAGACATCTTTCCAAATTATTTTTGGAAGATTCCAAGTTCCCCAAAAGCTTTGAAAGAATTGTTCTAGTTTTTCTGTGATGAAGCATTGTCTGGCTGTCTTGCCTATCATCAAATTCATTCAATTAATTGTTCTAGAAGAATCAGTTTGGACTATATGTGACAGGGGACAATTGGAAAAAGACTAAAATATTGTCAATACTTATAATGTCTAACTAATAATTACTATAGATTCTTCCATAATACCTGTTCTTTTTCATTTTGTTCAATCTTTGTCATACATGTGGTTACACCTCTATTGGTTTGAATCCAGATGTTTTAGTATTCAAAATTTTCATCAAATATTTTCACCTTCACTCTACTCTTTACCCAAAACAACCCCACATGAAATCTCCCTCAAGTCAAATGAATCTCATTAATGTCTCCTTTATACATTATGCTCACTACCACCTCAACAGCTTTGCTCATGTTATTCCCTCCACTGATAATACCCTCTTTTCCCTCACCAAAACAATATCTACATTTCCTTAAGGCCTAATTCAAATCCCCCATGGGCCATAAAGCTTTCCTCCCACAATGGTACTTCTCAGTGGATGCTCTCTTCTTTGGATTCCAATTGCATCATCATAGGAAATAAATAAAACATGGAATTGCAATCCATGATTAGAAAATAATGAAATATCAGGAGTCCAAGTTTTAGTACTTTTACTATTTCTAATATTCTTGATAACTTTAAATCATCAGGATAATCTCTCTGCTTCCTTATTATAAAATTGAGTGATATGATAATTTTCAGTTTAAAAAATCTATTTAACTAAAGCCCTTAATTAAATACAATTCTTCCTGCATGCAACTTTTGCGATAATGATGTAAAGCACACACACACGAAAAAAACTAATTTACTCCCCCCCCCCCCTTTTTGGCAGCTCTGGGGTTGAAACTTAGAGTCTCACACATGCACAATTGAGCTGTGTCTCTAATCCCCTTAATTTACTTTTAATCACCTTCCAGGGGCTGTCTTGGTCTTGGAAGTTCTCAGACTCATGCTGAATATCTAGACATATTCTCCATTTGTGGAGAATTAACACTAATTCTTTTCAATCTTTTTTCAATACCTTTATTTTATTTCTTTATTTTTATGTGGTGTTGAGGATTGAACCCAGTGCCTCACACATTCTAGGCAAGCACTCTACCATGGAGCCACAACCCCAACCCCTGGACACTAATTCTTAAGATAGTGGATCTGCAAAAATAAATATGTTTAGTTTATTCTACTCACTAAGGCAGAAATGTGTACTGGAACTTAAAAACCTTTCAAGAACATGAGGAAAAATTAAGATTTCAATTCATTAAGTATTATTTAAAGCAAAATATAAGCTCCTCAAAGACAGGAACCAAGTCTTAATTTTGTCTTCCCTGAGATACAATGAAGTCTCAGTAAAGAAAATCCCCACCCAGAAAATGGCTAAAAATGTAGGCTTTGTGTCTTCAAATTATATCTTAATTTTTTTTTTTTTGGTACATTCTTCCCCGCCCCCTTGTCCTTTTTTTTCATTATCAGTCTTTGTTTTTTCCAGAGGCCTATTCAGCATGGCACACTCTCAGTAATGTTCCATTTTTCTTCTTGCTTTTCAATCAACCATATGTGTTCCCCATTAAGAAGTGAAGTTCTGATGATTCTGGCTTCCCCCTTTAATGAAAAGATTTCTATAATAAAGAATAGAAATCTCACCCAGATCCAGGTCTCACGTGAGAAGTGAGAACCTTTATGTTGGTATTTAGTAAGTGCAATATATTTAAATGGAATGTTTGTGCACCCTCTCCAAAATTTTACCAGGCAAAAGTCCCAGTTTGGAATGTCTTTGCATTAATCAGCTTTTCCGGCAGCATAATGATGCTGGAAATTAGGAAAGCAATGGAGGATTCTTAGTTGGATTTAATAGGCTTGGGCACTTTGCTAACACACTGCAGTGGATCAATTGAAGTTAATTATTATACAAGATTAAACCCCAAGTAACTACAGTACATCAAACCAATGCAAAAAGCTCTGGCTCAGGAAGGAGAAAAAACAAACATGAATTCTGGAGGCAAGACTTTTCTATCCAGTCCTTAACTCAATACATTGGATATAAGCATAATGGACTAATACAATATGAAATCCAGCATATTAAATTCTGAAATTGAGATATAAACTTCACTTACTGTCTCTATGGGATACTTAACCTGGGAACCTAAAGGAATAGCTGTGAATTTTCTTAGCATTTCCATTTATTTTTAGATAGTTGATTTGTCTTCTGCTCCTTGCTCAGATTTACATTTCCACCACCAGGGACTCAACCTTTTATGATCATTGACCATTGTAAGAAAAAATAAGTATCTTAGGAAGCCACAGAAGCAAATAAGTGGGGTTTCATATTTATGCACTGCCTGAGTCACTTCAAGGGAGCATGGCTAAGCCTAGAATAGGTGCTTAATAAATTATTGTTGATAAGTTGAAAGAGAGTGTTTTAAGTTCTTTAGGAATCTAACTGGGAAAGACAAAAGAACATACTAGAAGGGAGAAAACAATGACAAAGTATATATATGCTACTTTGTGGTTATTAAGTGATAGTGATGTTTCTTTTTGGCAGAATAATATTTTTTAAATACAACCATTTCTTCCTGAGAGTTCCTTTTTATTCTTGTCCTTCCCTTCATTGAACAGCTAAACAATTCCGTGCTAATTTTGCTTTGGCAGACAGCAGACAGCAGAAACGGCATAAAGCAGTGGGGAGCAAAAGGCTTCTCATATTGGCATTTAGGCCTCAAATGCCTAGCAAAGGGCTCACAACATAAATGATATTTGTGAGAAGACAAAGATTACCCCAACAATCTCCCACAAGAACCAAAAAGATTCCCCAGGATGAGAGAACCAAGGAGAGTTAGGAAGAAGCAATGAGAATATAAATGTCAAATGATCCCACAGAGAGGACCAGAAATAAAAACCAAATAGGTTTTTTTATTTCCAAGAAATAGGGAATTTGAGCTCCATTTTCTGGTACAGACCTCGGGAGATAATAAGATACACCAGAGACAAAATGATTCTTACATAGGTTTGGGCAGAAGAGGCCATAGACAGCATCACAGAAATTTAGTATACCTCATCACAGTGCAGGAACAGCTGAGTGATACCCAAGAGACGCATGAAAATAGCAAGAAAAAAAATCAACCTAAAGGAACCGTGAAGATAATGATAAGCAATTCCCCAGATGGTGTCTCTGGACTCTTGATATAGGCTCAGATGGGTGTTGGACATCTCATCAGATGCCTAGTTAACAAATGATATAAGGATATAATAAATTACTCCTTCATACCTTGGCACTATATAAATTCTTCAATTATCCTGGGTGTGGTGATGCACACCTGTAATTTCAGTGACTCTGGAGGCTGAGGCAGGAGGATTGGAAGTTCAAGGCCAGTCTCAGCAACTTAGTAAGAGACTATCTCAAAATACAAAATAGAAAGTGCTAAGCATGTGACTTAGTGTTTAAGCACTCATAGGTTCAATCCTGAGTATCAAAAATAAATAAATAAAATTCTACACTTTCCATTCCATAACTTAAATACAATCTGAAGGAAAAGTGTAACTTCCCCAAACTGACTATTAAGTTTCCAAATTATGTTGGAATGAAGATTCTAAGTTGAACTTTTGCATAAAATTAAAGTTTTATTTTCTGTACATGTAAATTTGTGAACTGGAATTTATGCCTGTATACATGTAAGCATAAAAGAAATAAAATACAGACTAAAATATTTAAAGTAGGTTGGAAAAGTCATTTATTCTATAAACATTTATTCATTGGTATTATGGCTTTGGTTAGGGGTTGGTGAAGGGAGTACAAGGGCGGAAGTATCTGGTAGAAATTCATAGAGCCCTAACCAAAGGGTTAGAGTTTGAAATATATGGCAAGATAGTAGGCAAAGAAAGAGAAAGGAACTCTAACATAGGAAGAAAATGACAATCATCTAGTTATTTGACTTTATGTTAAAATATTGATTCTTAAACTTTAGTGCAAGTAAGGACCAGCTTATATATTGTTGTGACGATGCATATGCCCACATGTTACTGCTAAGGATTTTGATTCCATGGATACATAGCAAGGTCAACAATCTTATTCTCTAAAAGTCAAAATAGTATTTTAGATTTTCCGCCATGTGTACTCTGTTACAACTTTTTGATTCTGTGTTGTACTGTGAAATTAATCATAGACAATACATAAATGAAATGATGTCTGTTTTTCTGTAAAACTTTATTTACAGAAAAAGCCAACGTTTATATTTGCTCATGGGCCACATTTTGTGGACCCCTGCTCTCAAACCAGACCTGGACACCTGCAAATTTTTTGAAGTTCTACAAGCAATTTAAATTCACAGCGAAAAAACTTGGATAAACTGTTAATTAGAACATCATTTTCCAAAGAACTGTAATTTGAATACATATGACCAATGAGGGGGTAACACCTTAATCCTTGATCAATCCTTACCAAATTTTAATTTAAAAAATGGAAATTGAAACAAGTAAACATGGGTCTCATTTATGGATAGCTATGGAAATATTGTGCAAAAAAGCCATATTAGATAACGGATAGAATCCTATAGCCCCTTAAAAGAATAAACTATCATAATTCAGTAGAACTAATTCCAGGAATACAAGGACATTTCATATTCTTTGTCAGAATAATTTAATTATCATCAGGAGACTGGTTGATACCATATGCTTGAATGTGGATAGAACGTCTCTGGAAGAATATACAAAAAACTGGTAATAAGTGGTTGGCTCAGAAAAAGGGTTGACAGGTAAACTTGCTGTAAATACTGTACATTGAGACATTAGGATATTACATAAGGCACAAATATCACATATTCAAATAACTAATTATTCTAATTTAAAATTAAATTGTCTTAATTGGTTCACTCAGCAGAGCTTTATTGGCCTCTTACCTGGGAGAGCAGCAATACAATGGATATCTAGCAGAGGAAAACATCAAGCTAACAATTCAGAAAATGTGGCCTGAGTGCCCAGCTTCCACCATCAGAAATTCTGCCCCAATTAGCCTGGAAGAAAGAGGGAGGCAAATAATCAGTATTTTTTGTAAAGCCCCCAAGGTGATTGTAATGACTAGCCACTGTTTGAGGACTGCTTAATTTAAGTAAGTATGGTGTGCTGGTGAAAAAGCCATTGAGAATCTTAATTGCATCTGAGGCTGACACTTCTCCAGAGGACACATCAGGTGTTTGGTGTCTTTTTCTCTGCAACACAGAAGGAGGGGATCAAAGAAGAAGTGAATATCACACACCCAGAAAGCCTGTTGAAATATCTTAGCTACAAAAAATGAAAAATTTACTGACATCCAGACAGACAAAACAGGTTATTTGTAAAGAAAAAATATGAAACTTCTTCTCTTCAACATTGGAAACTGGAGGACATTGACACACACACACACACACACACACACACACACACACACACACACATACATATTTTGGGTAAAATATAGCTTAAATATATGTATATATGTGAGAGCAAAATATATTTATGAAAATGAGTTCAGAACGTATACCACCTAGATGTTCATTTTAAGTAGGCTACTAAAAGATTTTTTCAAACAATTATGGTACATCAAATAACTCAATATAAAGGAAGATAAAATGTATACAAAAGATTGTATAAGCAGTCATCCTTTAAAAAATTGTATTTGAAATATAGACGAATAATAATATCAAAATAAAATTTAATATAAATGCTAAGAAAGGTGTATTGAGCTATGATTTACATATTGTAAAGGAAAATATTATCACACACTAGAAATAAAATTGTATGTATTTCTGGAGTACAATGTGATGTTTTGATATATATACACATTTTGGAATGATTTTAGAAAGGTTAATGATGGATTACTACTACCACCATGTCTACCACTTATCATTTTTTTTATGTGTGTGTGTGGTGAGAATGTTTAAAATTCTGTTTTAGTTATCTTGAAATATACAATATATTTTTATTTACCGTAGTTGACATGCTGTGCAGTAGATCATCAGAATTCATTCCTTTTTATTTAACTGAAATTTGTACCCTTTAACCAACATTTTTCCATTCCCTATTCCTTTTTCCAGCTTCTAGAAACCAACATTCTATTTTCTATTTCTAGGAATGTGACTTTTAGGTTCCACATATAAGTGAGATCATGCTTTCTTTCTGTGCTTATTTCACTAAATATAATGTCCTCTAGGCTCATCCATGTTGCAACAAATGACAGGATTACATTCTTTTAATGGAAAAAAATAATATTACATTGTATATAAATTCCACATTTTATGTATTTATTTATGAATGGACACTTGAATGGACACTTGTCTATTGTGAATAGTGCTGCAGCAAACACAGAAATGAGATATTTTTAAACATACTTATTTCCTTTACTTTGGATATATACCCAGGATAGGCATGGCTGGATCATATGGTGGCTCCATTTTTAATTTTTTAAAGAACTTCCACACTGTTTTCTTTAATGGCGGTACTAATTTACATTCCCACCAACAGCATACCAGGGTTCCTCTTTCTCCACATTGTTCATAACAGTTGTTACCTTTCATCTCTTTATAATAACTACTCTAATGGGTGTGAGATGGTATCTCATTGTGGTTTTGATTTGCGTTTCCCTGATTATTAGTAATGTTGAAGATTTTTTCATATATCTGTTGACCATTTATATGTCTTCTTTTGATAAATCTCTGTTCAGATCCTTTGACCATTTTTAATTGGGTTACTTGTTTTCTTGAGTTCTTTGAGTTCCTTGTATATTTGTAATATTAGCCCCTTACCAGATATATGCTTTACAAATATTTTCTCTCAGTCTGTAGGGTGTCTTTTCATTCTGTTGACTGCTTCCTTTGATGCACAGAAGTGTGTTAATCTGTTGCAATCTCATTTGTATATTTTTGCTTTTATTCCTTGTGCTTTAGGATTCATATCCAAGAAATCATTGGAGACCAATATCATAGAGATTTTCAGTACATGTTTTTTAGTTTCTACAGTTTATGTCTTTGATATGTTTTGAGTTGGATTTGTGTATACCATGTCTGATTTTATCCTTCAGCATGTAGATATCCAATTTTCCCAGCACCATTCATTGAAGAGGCTGTTCTTACTCCAATGTATGTTTTAGGCACATTTGTTGAGAATCAATTGATCATAATTGAGTGGGTTTACTCCTGGGCTCTCTATCCTGTTCCATTAGTAGATGTTTCTGTTTTTATTCCAGTACAATGTTGTTTTGATTACTTTAATTTTGTAACATATTTTGAAATCAGGTAATGTGATGCATCCAATTTTTTTCTTTTTGTTCATGATTGCTTTGGCTATACAGGGTCTTTTATGGTTTAAAGAAAAGCCAGGGCCTTATGGCTTCACAGATAAATTCTACAAAAATTTTAATATTTCTGACCCTTCTCAAACTCCTCTAAAATTGAAGAGGAGGGAATATTTACAAACTCATTTCACAGGGCCAGTATTCCCCTAATATCAAAGCTAGATAAGGATACTATAAGAAAAGAAAATTACAATGTAATACTCTGATGAAGATAAATGCAAAATTCCTCAAAAAATAATACCAAACAGAATTTCACAACACTTTAAAAGGATCATTCACCATGCTCAAGTGGAACTTATCTCTGGGATACAAGGAAGATCAATAATATACAGATCCAAAAATATGAGGTATCATATTAACAAAATGAAGAACAAAAGATCACATTATTATCTCAGTAGAAGAAGAAAAGCATTTGACAAATTATAACATTTTTCATGATACAAACTCTCAACAAATTAGGTGTTGAAGGTATATACCTCAATATAATAAAGGTCATATATGACAAGCCCTCAGCTATCATACTCACTGGTAAAGTTGAAAGTTTTCCCTTTAAGATGCTTAACCAAAAAGGGGAAAGGCTTGTACAAATAAAAACTACAAAGCATTGCTGAAAGAGATTAAAGGAGACAAAAATAAACTGTGAAGGAAAAAACTGCTTTTCTACTCACAACACTGCCAATACCAAATGTGTGTGGTTTCCCCCCACCCCACACCCAACAATTATCCAGTTCTCTGAAGACATCAACTACATGTCTAATGATTCAATTAAATTCTGGCACTAGCTACCCAGAGTTAATATCAGACCCTACATAAGTCTCAGCCTACCAGACTGCCCGCCCCCACTGCAAACACCAATTTCAAGTTGTGTGTCCCCAGGTTACTCATGCTTCTGTTTGACATGGCTACAAATCAGGGGTTTCAATGACCCCTTTGCTCAGGTTCAACGATTTGCTATAACAGCTCATAAAACTCGGGGAAACACTTGACTATTTCCAGTTTATGAAAAACTATATTAGAAAGGATACAAATGAACAGTCAAATGAAAGGGTACATATAGAATGAGTTCCAGAAGGGTCTCCAGTGCACGAACTTATGGCCCTGTGAAGTTTGGAGTCCACCATCCTCTCAGGATTCACTAACCTTGAAAATCTCCAAATCCTGTTTTTTCACATTTTTAAAGAAGATTCCATTATGTAATTGTGATTGATTAAATCACTAGCCACTGGTGATTGATCCAATCTCCCTGGAGGTCAGGAAGTGGGGCTAAAAGTTACAACCTTCACATGGTCAGATCTTATGTCAAACAGCCCCCTTCTCAAAGCAAACCAAAGACCAAACTACAGATCATCTCATTAGTATACAAAGACACAATTTCTCATTCTGGAGATTTCCAAAGGTTTCAGAAGCTCTTGTGTCAGGAGCCAAGGATGGAAACCAATTATAGCAAATGATGCTTCTACCAATACTATTACTCAGGAAATTGAGCTGTGTCAGAAACATAAGGCAGGGAGCAATATACATTACATGAAAATGGGAAAATATCCCCTATTCATGACTTGGGAAATGTAACATGAAGATTTCAACACTACCTAAAGCAAGTACAGAATTGATGTAATCCCCCAAAAAATCCCAATGACGTTTTGTGCAGAAATAGAAAAGTCCATTCTAATTTTCATAAGAATCTCAATGTACCTGAGCCGGGTGAGATAGCACACACCTCCAGCAGCTCCAGAGGCTGAGGCAGGAAGACCATGAGTTCAAAGCCAGCCTCAGCAAAAGCGAGGTGCTAAGCAACTCAGTGAGACCTTGTCTCTAAATAAAATACAAAACAGGGCTGTGGATGTGGCTCAGTGGTTGAGTGCCCCTGAGTTCAATCCCCAGTACCAAAACAAACAAACAAACAAACAAACAAAAAAGAATTTCAAGTTACCTGGAATAACCAAAACAGGCTTGAAAAAAAAGAACAAAGTTGGAGGACTTGTACTTCATAATTTTAAAATTCACTACAAAGTAGCAGTAATTAAACCAGTAAAGTGCTGGCATAAAGACAGACATATAGACCAATGGAATAGAATAGAGAATGCAGAATAAATCCTCACATGTATGATCAAATAATTTTGAACAAGGATTCTGAGACCATTCAATGCGGAAAAGACAGTTTATTTAACAGAAGATGCTGGGAAAACTGGATAGTCACATGAAAAAAAAAATAGAGAGATGAAATCAAACCCTTACGTAATACCATACACAAAAACCAACTCAAAATGGACCAAATACCTAAATATAAAAGCTTAAACACTGAGAAGAAGAAGAAATCAGGTTAATATGAGGGAAGGGAAAGAAGACCAAGGGAAAGGAGAGGGGGTAAAAGAGGGCAATAGGGAAGGTAGATATGATCAAAGCATGTTACATGCATGTATGAAAGTGTCACAATAAAACTGATTTTGTACAATTCATATGTCCTAATGATTATAAGAAAAAATTAAAAATTGAACCAATAAAGAAGAAAATAATAAACATGTATTTTTCTTTTTTTCTTTCTTTTTTTAATTATAATAGTATGTATTACAATTCATAATGCACATATATAGCATCTTTTTACATACAACTAAACATGTATTTTTCAATAATAAGAAGAAAAATTTATAATAATAGAATGTCTTATAATGTTAACCTTCCATAGTATATGTTAGTGATCTATTGATAACATTTAGTTGACTCTGATATGTTTGTAATATGCTGACAATTAAACACCATCTGCTTAAAAAATCATACAGCAATAATAAATCCTTAATAAAAAGAAAGAAAACAGGTCAAAATCTTCATGACACTGGATTTGGCAATAATTCCATGGCTATGACACCAAAGACCCAAACTAAAAAAGCAAAAATGGACAAGCTGGATTACATAAATATTAAGAGTTATTGTGCATCAAAAGACTATCAACAGATCAAAAAGGAAAGCTATAAAATTGGAAAAATACTTGTAAATCATAACTGCCAAGAAATTAATGTCCAAAATATATACAGAACTATTAACACTAAATAACAATGATAGTAAAACAACCAAATTTTAAAAGTGGGAAAATGACTTAAAAAATCATTTCTCCAAAGACGATATATGGATGACCAGTATGCACATGAAAAGATATTCAGATGCAGATGAAAAGGTATTGTTAATCTTCAGGAAAACATACAACCACAAGTAGATACCACATCATACCCATTGGTATGGCTACTATTTAAAAAAAAAAAAAAAACAGAAAATAACAGCATTGATATGGAGATATTGGAACCCTTGTACAGGATTGGTAGGAATGTAAAATGGCACAGCCACAATGGAGAATGTATGATATTCCTCAAAAAAAAATTTAAAAGTGCAATTACCATATAATCCATCAATTCCATTTGTAAGCATATAACCATAAGAATTAAAATCAGGGTCTCAAACAGCTATTTGCACACTCATGTTTATATAACCATTATTCATGCTAGCCAAAAGGTGAAACAACCAAAATGTCCATCACCTAATAAATACACAAACAAAATTTAGTAAATCCACACAATGGAATACCACTGTTCTGCAAAAATAATGAAGCACTGATACATGCTAAAATGTGGACAAACCTTAAAAATCCATACCAAGTGAGAAACCAGTCATAAGAAGTCATACATGGACTGAATAGTCCCTATGTCTTTAAAATTACTTGGGAATATAGAAGACAGAATACTTCTTAACTTACTTTATGAAGTTCTCATAACCCAAATACAAAACATTATATATATACAAAAAAAGAAAACAAAATAATTCATCACACCAATGTAAAAATTCTAAATAATACCACTTTTAAAATCTCATAGTTTATGGAAGACATTAAGAAATCTAAAACCATAGTTCATAGGCTCAGCGGTAGAGCGCACAACTAGCATGTGCGCAGCTTGGGTTCGATCCTCAGCACCATGTAAAAATAAATAAAGGCATTGTGTATAACTAAAATAAATAAATATTTTTAAAATATAAGGAGAAAATCCTTGTAATTAGGTCATAAAATAATAATCACCAAATACTAAATACTATAGCCACTCCAGACAAAAAAAATCCAAAGAATAAAAGAATAGAGATGATATGATGTTTAAAGGCAAAAAACATTAGAACCTAACTTCCTGGGTTTGAATTTGTGATCCAGTATTTCCTAGCTATGAGGTTAATTAACCTCTTTTACCTCAAGTTCTCCAAGTTTAAAATGAGAATTAGAGTTCTGTGAGTTAAAAGATGTAAGATAGACCCCTACCCGCTTTCCAAGAAAGTATGGTATAGTAAGTAGCCGCCTGGGTTCAAATCCAAATTGACCACAGTAAGTTGGGTGACTTTAGGAAAGTTACTTAGTCTCCAATTTCCTCCCTCTACAAAAAGGAATAACAACAAACCTACATCAGTAAAATTGAGAATATAATAAGCCTACTTCTAATAAACCTACTTCTTATGATTACTGTGAGAATTAAATTAAAGCCAAAAGCCATAACTTGGTATATGGTAAGAGTTATTATGACAACTCATGGGCTTCTGAGGTTAGCTTTCCATGGTTCCAATCTCTATGCCTCACAAGTTCTGGCTACCTTAGTAGTCCCCAAACTGTGATCTCTGTTTCTTCTGCACAATGAGGCCACCATTTTGTTTAGGATCTGCCACACTGGGAACTATATCCAACAAGAATATTTGGGTGAATGCTAGGGTTCAATCATACACTTCCTCTCTCTCAAAAATTACAGTCCAGCTTTTATTGCTATCAAGTGCTTCAAATAGTTTTATATATTTTGTCAAGTTTTTATAGTTGTTCACACTGTTACTGGGACCCCAAGCTACCTTCCTGGTTAGCCTAGCTGTGAACAAACTCATTTTTCATTTTATATTGTACTTCTCCTACTCCTGATGTAGACAGGTGACCAAATTCAACCTGTTGGGACACCCCAGAGCCACCCCTGGCTGGGGGCTCCCATAACCCTGGTAGGAAAATAAGTTTTATAGTTCCTACTTTTATGGTCAGAACTGCTAGTCATGGCAAGATTGTTTTTTAATTGATAACATACTATGTTGTTAAGTCTGTGGATAAATAGGTATTCTCTGACACTGTGGGTAGAACTATAAATAAATCCTGTGTTTTAAAAATAATAACAAATGACATTTACTGATTTTATTGTATCTCAGAATTTCTAAGCACTTGACATAATTTGTCATCTCATTTAATTTTCACAACAGACATATAAGATAGGTATTTAATAATTATAGATAAGGAAACTGAGTAAAACAGAGATGGTTAAATAATTTGTCCAGGGTTACACAGCTAGGTAGTGGTGAAGTTAATCTTTGAAACCTGAAACTGTTATTCTGGAGCCTATGCTCTCAACAATTGTATTATAATGACAATCTGAATATACTTAATAAAATTAAAATGTGTATAAATTTTGACACAGCAATCTCATTTCTGAGAGCTTATCTAACAGATGTAAAGCCACCAGTATATCAATATATGTGTGTGAATTATTCATTGTAGCATTTGTAATAGTTAAAAAAAAATCCTGGAGACAACCTGAATGTTCATTGATGAAGGGATGATTACATAAATTGCCATGCATTTTTGCCTACTATTGAATGCTACTTGGTTACTAAATGAGAGTAATCTATATACATTGAATTGAGGATGCATGTGACATATTAAGAATGAAAAGCAAATTACAGAACACTATGTACACTGTTATTCATAAATGACTCACCTAATTTATATGTTTCCAGCACAGACCTCTCCCCTGAACTTCAGACTTCCTACTATTCCTCTTGAAGTCTCAAAAGCACTGCAAATTCAATATGTTCAAAACTAAATTTGGAATTTTCTATTGCCAAAATAATTGCTTCTAGTGTCCCATTTTCTAGTTAATGGCATCAGTGGACATCAATACATGTAAGGCATAAGCCCAGGACTTCTCTATGATATCTCCCACTCCCTCACATCATTTTTCCACACAACACACCTTTCCCACATTGCACATGTATCCAAGCCTTCACTAAATTCTGTTCATTTTATTACCAGCTATAACTCCAATATATCCTACTTCTCATAATTTCCATCACCACAATCCTAGGCCAAATTACCAATACTTCCCACTTGACCTGCTAAAATCTCTAACCCAGCTGTTTTCTTCCTATCACTCTAACACACTTTCATTCATCCTCCACCCTGAATTGTGAAAGCAGAGAACTCTCAATTTAGAAAACTTTCACCTTAATCACTCTTGATCACAGAGAAAACAATGCAGCATTATCATAAACATAGCCTAAAGAATTGAATTGCCTTTTGTTTTTAAAAGTAACAACAGATTCCTATATGGGAAATATTTTGAGTCATAAATCTCCTTCCCCTAATACATTGTATCTTGTGCTACAGAGTACAGGAAAAGCAACTGTTATGGTTTAGCAATGAGGTGTCCCCCCAAAGCTACCTGAGACACTGCAAGAAAATTCAGAGGTGAAATGATTGGGCTATGAGAGTACATTAATCCCCTCATAGGGATTAACTGGGTGGTAACTGTAGGCAGGTAGGGTGTGGCTGGAGGAGCTGGGTCACTGGGGGCATGCCTTTGGGGTTTATATTTTGTCCCTATTGAGCAAAACTCTCTCTCTCTGCTTCTTGGTGGCCATGCCCTGAGCTGCGTTCCTCACCACACTCTTTCTCCAAGATGTTCTACCTTACCTCAAACCCAGAGCAATGGAGTCAGTTATCTATGCTTATGGTCTGAGACCTCTGAAACCATGAGTACCAAATAAACATTTTTCCTCTAAAATTGTTCTTGTCAGGTCTTTTTGGTCACAGTGACAAACAGCGGACTAAAACAGCAACAATAAACTGCAATTTAAAATCTTCCTTAAAATTTATCCTAGCAGAGGCGGGGTACATGAAAGTTTATTTCCAGGGAGTTCCTCCAGCAACCTGCTCTGTTTATTCATCTTCCTGATTTGGTTACCACTTCATATGTATTAGGGAAACTTTGATATATATATACACAATGGAACACTACTCATCACTAAAAGAGAATAAAATCATGGCATTTGCAGGTAGATGGATGGAGTTAGAGAAAATAATGCTAAGTTGAAGGAGCCCTAATTAGGAAGGGCTGTTGCAGCTAGCTGGAAGCCATAAGTTCCACCTCATATGTATGTGACGCACCTGTAGGCACCCGCAAAGCTGAAGGTATATAACCGGGTGAAAGCGGTCCGAGTTAGGAGAATGGAGAATTCAGTCAGTCGGGCAGTCACTCGGTCGGTCAGAAGAATCAGAGCGGCCAGAACGTAGGCAGAGTGGTTACAGAAGAGAAACCAGATAGAAGAAGTAATGACTGGTCAGAGTTAGGCCGAGGCTCCCAAGGAAGACAGAAGACAGAAGAAAGAAGAAGGAAGAAAGAAGAGAGAAGAAAGAAGCTCTAATCTTTCTCTAAGCTAAGCTCTATCTTTCTAAGACTCTAAGCTAAGAAGAAGCTCTATCTTTCTTTCTCTCTAAGACTCTAAGCTAAGAAGACAAGAAGAAAAGCTCTCTTTAATCTTTCTCTCTAAAAATCTTTCTTTCCCTCTCTAAGCTCTCTCTAAGAAAGTAGAAGTAAAAGTAGTAAAAGCTTTACTCTGCCTCTGAGAGTTTTCCTCCTGGTTTTCGGTACCAGGTAGCTTACACTAAGTGAAGTCAGCCAATCCCAGAAAACCAAGAGTCAATTGATTCCTTTGCTATGAGGATACTGAATTATAGTGGCAAGGGAGGGGGGATGAGAGGAATGAAGGAATGTTAAAGAAAACAAAGGGAGGGCGGGGAGGGGACAGGGGGATAAGAATAATGGCAGGTTGTGTTGGACATCAAAGGATTTCTTTCTTTCTTTCTTTCTTTCTTTCTTTCTTTCTTTCTTTCTTTTTTTTGTGGTACCAGGGATTGAACTCAGGGGCATTCGACCACTGGGCCATATCCCCAGCCCTTTTTTGTATTTTATTTAGAGACAGGGTCTCACTGAGTTACTAAATGCCTCGCCTTTCTGAAGCTGGCTTTGAACTCATGATCCTCCTGCCTCAGCCTCCCAAGTGCTGGGATTACAGGTGTGCGCCACTGCGCCCGGCTTGTGCTTATCTTTATAGCCTGAAAGACTATGAGAACCCAAAGGTCTCTTCCTGTTATCCTGGGCTTCTACTTTGTTTTCTACTTCCAAATTCATCCTGATTCTTTAGATGAGGGCCCCAATATTCCTAGACTCAGATCTCGTCTCTGTATCTCCAGTCATTATTTATACTCCTACCAATAGGCAAGTCTCCCAAATGTACCTGCCTGTTTTCTGACCCTTGAGGACCTACTGTCATGCATTGCTTTCTAAACTTCAAATACATATTAACACCATAAACCTTCAGTTTTGACTGTGGCTTGAATCCTACTGAGATAGCTGTTCCTTCATGCCAAACCCAATCTCAGAATATGGAAATTTCCTCAGTGACTTCCCTTCCCCAAGAGTTAAGTTTTATGTGAGGTCTCATGACTTAACAGTAGTTTCCACCTATGAAGCACTCTCATGACTCTGAAATACCAGTGTGCACTGGGAATGCAGGAAGGACACAGAACATCAACACCATTTCTCAATTGACTAGATCAATCTCTATAAAGCAGCTTCATTCAACCTTTCAGGAATCTGATTTTTTTGACACACCCAATAAAATCTTAACAATAGTTCAATATGTAAAATACTATTTTGCATTTATGTGATATTTTTACTTCTATCAAGTATTTTCACATTGTCATAGAACTCTATTTGCACCTGCTATTTTATAAAATCTCATGGGTATCTAAGAAGATAAATAGAATGGCTATCAAGTGAATTTAAAATCTCTTAAGGGAAAGGACTGGATCTTCCATTATTTGAATCCTTCCTACCATCTGGTATGGTGATTTTGTAGAAAGTAAGAGCTCAATATTTAACTATCAACTTTATATTTACCCCACTTTATACATTCAGAAAGTAAGATTTGGAAATATTAGGCAATACATATAAGGTGCCACAGCCAGCTAGTTCTGTTTCTCATTCCAGACCCAGTGCCCATTTTATTAGATCAATGGTATTCAGTGTTTCATGGATATCTTGAAGCTCTGTAGAGTTGTGCAGGGAGCATGAGGGGAGACCAAGTGGAGAGCACAACACTACTTTAATTGGAGCATCTTTACATTCATTCATTACACATATCAAGATTTTATATCATATTTTATTTGAATCGATGATTTTATTACTAACTTTTTAAGAACAAGCAGTCATTCACCCATGCTAACTTATAATGCCCTTTGTGGAGAAAAATATTATTTAGTTGATGATTAGTAGGGGCAGCAGAAATGAGAGTTTCAGAATCAGTTAGAGCCAGTAGTCATGAACTAGTCAGGTCCCTGGACCTTTAATCCTTTGGCAAGTCAAACACACTACAGAACTCCTGATGGCACCATTCTAAGAGAATGCAAGTCTTTCCCTCAGGATAAGGGACTTCATATGCCTAGAAAAGCATTCATGAGGGGCTGGGGTTGTAGCTCAGTGGTAGAGCACTTGCCTGGCATGTGTGAAGCACTGGGTTCGATCCTCAGTACCACATAAAAATAAATAAATAAAATAAAGGTATCATGTCCATCTACAACTGAAAAAGAAATATTTTATAAAAATAAAAAAGAAAAGGATTCATGAAAAAAAATTCTTTGTATCCTGATAGACACTCAGAATTTACAGTAGAGTTAATAAAAGCTATTGTTGAGGTTTTCAGGGTGATTACTGCTATTATTTTAGAGTCCAACTACTTAACATGTTTTCCTGCCTTAGGTACTATTAAGGTTTTTAAGCTCAAAAGGGAATGAGAAAAGAATGAATGGGGGTTGCACAGCAACGAACGATTGATACTGGTTTGTCATTACAAAACAAGTTACAAACAGCACAAATAGGCAATTCGCAAAATAAGAATGGCCAAAAGGCATATAAAAATGCTCAGTCTTACCACAAAACAATGTAAAACACAAGTAAAACCTATGTGATTATTATTGAGAAAATTTGTAAATGTTTAAAAAGATGGATAGCAGCCAGAGTTGGTGAGATTCAGGGAAATGCACACTCCCACACTTTGCTTATAAGAGCAAAAATGTATTTTAAAAAAATATGGGGAAAAATTTAACAATAAGCAGCAGATAATTAATATTTTCCATATCTTTGACTCTACAATACTGTATCTAGGAAGTAATCCTGTGGGAAGAATAACAAATGAGAATAAAGGTATATGTCAATGATTGCTTGTTGCAGTACAACTTGCAATAGTGAAATGTTGAAAACAGCTTAAATAGCCAATAGTAAAGGATTTATTAAATAAATTGCTGTAGCGATGGGGATGTGGCTCAGTGGTAGAAAACTCATTTAGCATGTGTGAGGCCCTGGGTTCACTTTCCAGCACCACAGAAAAAGTTCTATGTGTATATTTATGTGTGTGTGTGTATATACATATATACATATGTGTACATATAATTTTGTATGTATATACACCCACATGCATATACACATATGCACATGTGTTCACATACACACATATATAAATATATAAACATGTATCTATATATTTAAAGCATGCATATATATTAATATATAACTATATAAACATATGCATATGTGTGTATATGTGTATATATATATGTATGTAGTGTGTGTGTATATATATATATATATGTATGTAGTGTGTGTGTGTGTATATATATATATATATATATATATATATATATATATATATATATATATAAAGAACCTAGTAGGAGAAGATTTAATGGCATGGAAAAGTTTTAAAATATATTATTTTTAAAATACTTTGAGTTCAAAAGCAAGCTGAATAACAGTTTTTAGAGTACTACATTATTTTTTAGTATGCATGTTTCCAGTAATCATTAGAACTGTTCATAAATATCCTCATGCTTTCCCAAGGAACATGGTGAGTCCCCATCCCCTTTAAAGTTAGGCAGGGCCATATGGCATAATTGGGCAACTCAAGTGTGGGTGGAATGTTTAGGGGACAGTGATCAATCTGACACATGCACTTTTTCCTACCTTGACCATCATGGAAGCATGTGTCAACGTGGACTCCTAAGCGATTATAATTAATAAAGACTCCCTGGATGCATGTGTTGGATGTTGGAAATATAGCATGAGCAGGTGGGGAAAAAAGCTTTTATTGTATGAAGCCACTGAGATGCTTAGATTGTATGTGTGTGTGTGTGTGTGTGTGTGTGTGTGTGTGCGCGCGCGCGCAGGCGCGCACATGAGTGCAAAAGCAGAGAGGAAGTTAAGAGGAGGAGGAGAAAGAAAGAGGAACAGATTGGTTAGTTATTTATAAAAAATAACAAATGGACTGATGGGTAATTTTCATTTTCTCATTTTTAGACATTTCTTCAAATTTTAAACATAAACATATGCAATTAAATTAATAGACTTTATAGAGTACTTTTAGGTTTGGAGAAAAATTGAGCATAAAGTATAGAGAATTCCCTTATACCACTTCCCCTTCACATACACAACCTCCTCCACTATCAATATCCTGTACATGAGTGTGGTGTGGAATATCAACATTGACACATCATTATCACCTAACATCCATTATTTACACTCCTGGTGTTGAACATTTTATGGGTTTGGACAAATGTATATACATGTATATACCACTGTAGTATCATACAGCATAGTTTTACTGCCCTAAACAACCTCTGTACTTGCCTGTTCATTGTTCATTCACCCTACCACCAGCATCCCCTGAAAACCACTGATCTTTTTACTATTTCCATAGTTTCAGTTTTGCAGAATACCATATGGCTAGAATCATATAGTATGTAATCTTTACAGATTGTCTTCTTTCACTTAGTAGTATGGATGTAAGTTTCCTCCATGTCTTTACATAGCTTAAAAGCTCATTTCCCTTTAGCACTGAATAATATCCCTTTGTCTGGATGTACCTTGTTTATCTAGTCACTTATGGAAGGACAATATGGATGCTTCCAAATTTGGGCAATTATAAACAAAGCTGATATAAACATTAGTGTGAATGTCTTCTGCTTTGTGTAAACTTTCAGTTCTTCTAACTAATTGTTGGATCATATTGTAAGAGTATGGCTAGTTTTGTAATAAACTGCCAAATTGTCTTCCAATGTGGCTGTGTCATCTTGCCCACAGCAATGAATGAGAATTCCTGTTGCTCCACTTCCTCACCAGCATTTGGTGCTGTCAGTGTTTTGGATTTGTACTATTTCAATAAGTATGTAGTATTCTTTCATTCCTGTTTTAATTTGAATTTCCCTAAAGACAAATCATGTTGAAAATATTCATATGCTAACTTGTCATCTGTGTATCTTCTTTGGTGAGGTATTTGTTTAATGTTTTGCACATCATGTTAATTGCATTTCTTGGCTTCTTATTACTATTTCAAGTGTTCTTTGTGTCCTTTATCAGATGTGCCTGTTCTAAATACTTTTGCCCAGTCTATTGCATATATTCTAAATCTTTTGAAATTATCTTTTGCAAAGCAGAAGTTTTAAATTTTAATGAACTCTAGTTTATCAATTATTTTTTTTTCATGGATCATGGCTTCAGTGATGTATCTAAAAAGACATTGCCATATCCAAGGTCATCTAGGTGTCCTTCTGTTATCTTCTAGGAGTTTTATACTTTTATTTTTACATTAAGTTCTATGACCCATTTTGAGCTAATTTTTGTGAGAGATGTAAAGTCTGTGTCTAAATTCATTATTCTGCATGTACATGTACAATTGTTCCAATAATGTTTGTTGAAAACATGATCTCTGCTCCATGGTATTGTCTTAGGTCTTTGTCAAACATCAGTTGACTATATTTATATGGAGCTATTTCTGGACTCTCTGTTCTGTTGATCTATTTTTCTATTCTTTTACTAATATCACGCTGTCTTGTTTACTGTAGCTTTATAGTAAGTCTTGAGGTCAAATGGTGTCAGTCCTCCCAGTTTGGTTTGCAATTTTGTTTTCTTATACAGTTTTTTTCAGGTTTTGGCATTAGGGGAATAATAACAGAATGAATAAAGATGTATTCCTTCTACTCCTTCCCCTGGAAGATATTGTAGAGAATTGGTATACTTTCTTCCTTAAATGTTTGGTAGAATTCCCCAGGGAACTCATAAGGGCCAGATGTTTTTGCTTGAGCAGGTTATTCATATTAATTCAATTTCTTTCATAGACATAGTCTATTCATATTGTTTTTTCTTGTGTGAGTTTGGCAAATTAAGTCTTTTAAGCAATTGGTTTGTTTCATCTAGGTTTTCAAATTTGTGTGCATAAAATTATTCATAATGTTACTTTATTACCTTTTTGATGTCCACAGGTTCTGTAGTAATGCCTCCTCTTTCATTTCTGATATTAGTAATCAATGTCCTCTCTCTCTCTCTCTCTCTCTCTCTCTCTCTCTCTCTCAGCTAGAGACATACTAATTTCATTGATTTTTTTTAAAAAAATGCTTTTGGTTTAATTGATTTTCCCTATTGATTTCTAACTTTCAATTTCAGTGATTTCTTCACTAATTTTTAGAATTTCTTTTCTTCTACTTATTTTGAATTTAACTTGTGCTTTCTTTTTCTAGTTTCCTAAGATGTAAGTTTAGATAATTAGTTTTAGATCTTTCTTTTTTTCTAAGCAGAACTGCATTTAATGCTATGAATTTCCCTCTCAGCACTGTTTTCACTACACCACACAGATTTTGATAAATTACATTACTCTTTTCATGTATTTAAAAATATTTCAAAATTTCTCTTGATATTTCTCCCAGGAACGATGTGCTATTTAAAAGATTATTATTTATTCTCTAAGTATTAGGGGATTTTTCAGTTTTTTGTTATTTATTTCTAGTTTAATTCCACAGTGGCACCAAAACAGACATTGCATAATTTCTATTCCTTTACATTTGCTTATTCATTCTATGATGCCTTTTCTTTCTTTATGTAGATCTGAATGTCTGACTTATGACATTCTCCTTCTCTGTGAATAACTTTTTTTAACATGTCTTGAAAGGCATCTCTATCAATAACTCATTCTTTCAATTTTTGTTTGTCTGACAGTCTTTATTTCTCCTTTACTTTTTTTAAGTTGTACATGGTTACTGCCTTTATTTATTTATTTATATGTGGTGCTGAGGATCACACCCAGTGCCTCACACATGCTAGGCAAGCGAGCTACCACTGAGCTACAACTCTAGCCCATCTCATTTACTTTTTTAAAATTTTATTTTAATTGATACATAAAAACATAAAAATTTGTACACATTAATCCTTATGTTATATCTAAATACATATATTTATAGTGTAATGCTTAAATCAGGTTAAATATTTATCTCCTCCAACAGTTACCTGTGGGAGGCTTAGAAGGGATTGAACCCAGGGCACACCACCACTGAGCTACATTCCCAGCTCTTTTATATTTTTTATTTAGAGACAAGGTTGCTTGGGGCCTCACTAAGTGACTGAGGCTGGCTTTGAACTCACAATCCCCTTGCCTCATCCTCCTGAGCATAAGGATTACAGGTGTGTGCCACTGCACTTGGCACCATTTCCTTTTGATAATAACTTTCAAAATCTTTTTTCTAGCTTCTTGAAATGTGCAGCGCATTATTATTATCTATAGTCATCCTACTGTGCAATAGCACACCAGGGCTTTTTTTTCCTATCTAATTGTAACTCCGTACCCATTGATAAACCTCTCCTCATCCCTCCCTCCCCCTCCACATTCCTTACCCTCTGGTAATCATCATTCTACTCTCTGTTTTTATGAAATCAACTATTAGATTCTACAAATGAATGCCATCATGCAGTACTTGTCTTCCTGTGCCTGGCTTATTTCACTTACTGTAATGGTCTCCACTTTATCACTTTTTTAAAATATTTATTTATTTGCTTATTAATTGTACACAATGTGTTTATTTTTATGTGGTGCTGAGGATCAAACCTGGGCCACACACATGCTAGGCAAGCGCTCTACCTCTGAGCCACAACCTCAGCCCCCTATATCACTTTTGAAATATATTTCATAGGATCCAGCATTATAGGTTGGTGGCTTTTTTTCTTCTTAACAATATAATTATTTCACACCTTCTTCTTCTTGCACGGTTCCTGAGTAGAATTTGGATATAATTCTTATCTTTGCTCCTCTATAGGTAAATTTTTTTAAACTCAGGTTTCTTTAAGGATTTTTCTTTGTTTTATTTCTTTATGTAGATCTGAGTCTCTGACTTATGATATTGTTTTGGTGTTTATTCTGCTTGGTGGACTTTGGAGCTTCCTGGATCTGTTGTTTGGTGTCTGACTTTAATTCAGAAAAATTTGCAGTCATTATTTTTTCAAATATTGCACCTTTCCTTTCTTTCTTCTGGTATTCCCATTATGTATAATATATATATATATATATATATATATATATATGTTGTCTTACATATATATATATGTTGTCTTATGTATAATATATATATATATGTTGTCTTACATATATATATATATATATATATATATGTTGTCTTACAGTTCTTGGATACACTGTTGTGGATTTTTAGTCAGTCTTTTCTTTTTTTTTTTTTTTTCCTTTTCTTTCCATTGTTGGAAGTTTCTAATCTCATACCTCAATTTCAAAAATTCTCTCCTCAGCTGTGTCTAGTCTACTAATGAGCCCATCAGAGGCATACTTCATTTGTATTATAGTGGATTTTTTTTTTACCTCTAGCAGTTTCTTTATATTCTTAGAAATTTCTGTTTATATTATCCACATGTGCCTGCATGTTCTCTTACTCTATCCACTAAAGTCCTTTGTATATTATCACAATTTTTAGAAACTCCTGCTGCCGGGTACGGTGGCAAACACCTGTAATCCCAGTGACTCAGGAGGCTGTGGCAGGAAGATTGCAAGTTCAGAGCCAGACTCAGCAAAAGCAAAGTGCTAAGCAACTCAGTGAGACTCTGTCTCTAAATAAAATACAAAATAGGGCTGGGGATGTGGCTCAGTGTTCAAGTTCCCCTGAGTTAAATTCCTGGTACCCCCCCCTAAAAAATTCCTGCTATGATATTCCAATATTCCTGATATATCTGAATCTGGTGTTTATTTGGTCTCTTCAAATGCATTATATGCTTTACGATTTTTTTTTTGTTGAAAGGTGAATATGATAAACTTAGTTAAAAAATTGGGCCTTTAGTAATGTAGTGGTAAGGTATGAGGGGGAGCATTCTGTAATCCTGTGATTAGGTCTCTGTCTTTTGGTCAGCCTATGTCCCTTAACTGTGAATTTCACCAATACTTCTCAGTTTTTCCCTTTAGGTAGGGCAGGATAGCTAGAGGGGCCTGGAATTGGGTATTTTCTTTCCCCAAAAAAGGCTAGGTACTGATAAAAACAAAAATGTGCAGGTACCCTATGACTAAGTCTTCCTAGAGTTTTATACTCTGATACTTGTCTACACTGTCTCCAGTAATGTGCTAATCATAGTTCATATTTTCCTACCACAGGTGCTTCTTTCCATAAAAATTTCAGTTCCTGGGTTTCTGCTCCTATAGGTTATATTTCCCTGTATCTATTTGTCTGTCTTTTTAATTATTTAAGCATTAATTTGCTAAGATCTCACACCTACAATGTATTTAAAAAGAATTATTGGTGCTTCATTTTGATCAGCTTTTTATTCACTCTTAAGATGTAACAATAGTGGTGACTAGTTGGTTTAGATGGGATTGGTAGGGTATAGAAAACATATTAAAAAGTAAATTATAATTGTCCTTTGAAACTGATTTTCCAGAGAATCCTAATGCTCGATATCTTAAAATTTCAAAGGGACGTAATGGTAGAGATACTAAAATAGAGTGCTAAGAATTTTAGATCTAAGAGCCCCTTGTCCATCCTCCAGGCAATCAAAGTTTCATTTATTCCCAGGAGACCAAAGTACTCCCAAGGGTAGGCAATCATTTCCAGACCTCTACCACTTTAAAGTGAGTTCATGTTTCTGCCTGGAGCAGATCAGGCACAAATCTGGATTACCTTACTTTTTTTTGCTCTTTTATCAACTTTAACTGTTAAAGAAAAAGAATTTGTATTGCCTTTTCACAAATTCAAGTAAATCTAAGATGATAGCACAATCAAAGGGACGTAATGGTAGAGATACCATAGATCATGTCATCCTCTAGATGGCAGCATTTAGTCTTGTCGAGAAGGCACAAATTATAGCTTATCCAACTTTGAGAGCATCTAACCAAGACACTTTGGACCAATATGGTATGAATCACATGAGTCAGGTTACACTTAGAGGCTGTATCTTCTAAACAAAAAAAAAGTTGACCAAGGTGTTTGAATTCCTTCCATTTATATCTACTTTAGTGGACTAACAGTTATGTCTCAGGAAGTCCCTTATTTAAATGTGAACATCAGCCTAGAGATGCTAATATGTTAATTTTTCAGCACTCATTTCTGAATAGAAGGCAAAGTCCTGAGGGAATGAAATACTGTAGAAAACACTTAAACTTTAATGGATGCAAGAAAAGAAAGAAAATTCTGGACATAAGAGGGAACATGGGCACTGAAAACCTAGAAAAAGAGTAAGAATAAAGGAGTTGAGGAAGGTACCAAAAAGGCAAGCTAGTAGAGACTTAAAAATCACCAATTTGCCCCCTGGGTCTCAAATGGTCCCGGTACTATCTGATTGCTCATTTCTGATGGAAACATGGGGGGGGGCATCATTTAGTCTCTTATCTGCCTCTTCATCTGTGAAATGGAAGCTGGAGCAAAACAGAGTAATAGTAGGTGATAGTACCTGTATAAACATAAAGGTAGATAAATAAAAGGACTAATGGAGTAAACGGACTAAAAAGTACACAGTTCAGAGATCTAGTCTCAGTAGGGATAGTTTGGAAAATTAGCACAGGTTAACATGATTGACTAGGGTTACTAAATTTCCTAGGTTGTATAGTTTATCTGAGGTCCTGGCTTAATTATTAATAGTGCCCCTTCCAGGATAAATGATAAATGAGACAGTCATCCTTATAAATGACTGGTGATGTTGTCAACTAAATAGATTAGAGATGTACTGAGTTAGTGATTTCCTTCAAGCCTCAAGCCTGAGTGGTCAGTGTCTCAAAACATGTTGATTCCAGTTCTGAGGAGTAGTCTATGTGCATGCTTCCCAATACTTCCACATCATGACACAGAGCTAGGAATAAAGATGCAAAGATTAAGTGAAAGCATTAAGAATCCCCTCAAATCACACTCAAAGGAAGCCCTCACTCACTCTGCCCAGACATAGGGGTTCACTTGATCTGTGTATTCAAGCAGTTGTCATGCCTTCTATTGCCATCCAAAAAGAAAATAGTGCTTGCTCTAGAAAGGGTTGCTCAGCCACAGGCTGAGCTGACATTCATGGATGAGTCTGGCCATTTATTTAGCTTTCAACTTGTTAGAAACAGATAAGTCCTTGTATAATACCAAGCCCAGAACAGCAATTATGAAAACAAACAAAAAAAAGAAAAAAAGAAAAAAAATAATAGCCTAAGCACAGAGAAAATGCAATGTAAAAAACTGCTATACTGATGTGTGAAAAAAAGATTCATTTGATTACAAACATTGGATTCCAGTTCTCATCTTATAGCACCAGAGAGGAAATTGTTCTAAAATTGATAACTTGTGTTTTTCCTTCCCAAAGTTCGTGTTCCCATTCAAATTGCAGTAAATCTTTAGAGGCATTGTCTTCTGAGCCTAAAACCTATTTCCCCACCTAATTCTCATCTCTTGGTAAATACTTGTAATGTATCTAAGAAATCCAAGACATAATTTCTTTTTCAATATATGCAAAGACATTTATCTCCTATAGTTGAGCGGGTAAGTTAAATGCTACAAAAAATCAGAGAGCAGGTAGGGAATTTGTTGTACCTCCTTGTCCTTTCATCACCCTTTTTATTTCCCTGCAACAGTACTGATGTGTTTGTGGGGTGGGGCAAAGTTCAGGCCTCTTAGCAGCTCTCAGAACAAGTCAGCATTCTCAATGAACACTAGGAAGCAGGTGTGGAGAAAAAAATTAAAAAGATAATCAAAGCCCTCCTACCACCCTCTTGCCTATAAAATCCTAACCAAGAGCCCCAGACTCTGTTATTCTATCTTCTGCTCTGTGCAGAGAGAGCAGGTAATCAGCAAAGCTAATCAAAAATGCATTCATTACTGCAGAGCAGCAGTGGGTGAGAGCCACTGCAGCTTTCACTTGGCAAATGGTTTCTGGACTGGCATAATCCAGGCTCCATAGCTCTTTGGCAAGTCTTTTGCAACCCCCTGCCCTCCTCCCTCTCCCACCATCCCAGCAGTCTCTGCTATGCTCAACTCTGCTTCCCCATTAAAGGCAATCTAATTCTTACAGTTGACAATGTTTCCCTTCAGTCACCATAATGTTGTTCTGTAAAAGCTGTTTTCTGTCTAATAAGTCTTCTGAGTATTTTTATAATCCTTTAAAGGTGTTTCTTCACTTGAAAAATACATATTTTCTTTGTTTTCAAAACAGGAAGCCATTTCTTGCCAGGGCTAAACAAACTTAAATGCTGACAGATTCTGAAAATGCAAAAGCCTTTCCTGCTTTCCCCAACTTAGCAAAAGTGACTCTCTCAGAATCCTCAGAACCCAAAGCTCAGAGAGATCTGTGCTAAAATATGCTGATAAAGAGCTGAAGTGGTGATAGAGCATTTGCCTAGCATGTGCAAGGCATGGGTTCAACCCCCAGCACTGTAAATAAATGAAATTAAAACATAAAATGTGCTGACAGGCCTGAAGTTAATAACAACAACAACAACAACAACAATAATAATAATAATAACTAATATTACTGAGCATTTATTACATGACAGGCATGATTCTATATACTTTATCTCCTTCAATAATCACAATAGTCTTGGGAAATATGGATTACTATTATCATCCCCATTGTACAGATGAGGATGATGAGACCCGAGGAGATCAAATAAGTTCAACCTTAGTCATGGATGGGTGATATTGAACTCTGACAGAGTAGCTCTTGCTCTAAACTATTCCCTTATGGTTCTGATGGGGAAAAAAAACCCAGTGTATCACTTGTTTTGCCTCATCCCCTCTTAGAGAGTTATAACCTTTCTAGGACATATGCTTACCATTCAGTAAAATAACTATTTTCTAAGGCACATAAACATTATCCCCTCCCCTGAAAAAACAAAACTCTTTCTAATGTCTTTGTTGTGATCAGTCTGCAATGCTAGTTGAGTGACCACTGAGTTTGTCTGGCATAGAACCACTATCTATACCCAGCCCTTTGGGAACACAAAAACTAGTTTGGATATCAGAACACACACACACACTCACACACACACACACCCCAAAGTACAATGTGGAGTCAGGGTGACAAAGAGGCTTCCTGGACTTGATTTTACATCCACCACTTAGAGCCAAATCACCATGGACAAATCACTTAATCTCTCTGTGCATCTCAGTTTCTTAAACAGTAAAATTAAAATAATAACAAAAGATGACTATTGTGATTAGATGAGCTTATATATTAAACTACTTAGCACATTGGGACAGACAGCAAGTACTTGATAAATAATTCATACTATAATTCTTTTTCCTTGACGTGAAATTTGTAGCTTATGTTGTAAAGTCAAGGGTTAAGTGAACTAGTCAAAATGGTCATTTGGGGGCAAGGGAGGGCAATAGTCTGTATGTTTCATTAACACTTCATTTTTGTCCCAGATAAACTGGCAAATATGTGGTCCTACTTTAGAAGTATAATTTGAAAAGATGTCATATTAGAATATTGGGAACTTGAGAAAGCCAAGTACTTCTTATTTAAGCTTTGGTAAGAGAAAAGTTTTGGAAAAAAACAAATCACCAAACAACATGTTTTTATTCAAAGGGATATGCCCTCTAAATTACAGTAGACTATGTTTTATTTTTAGTATAACATGTAGGAAAGCATAAAAATTACAAAATAGCCAATTTTTTACTTGGCAAAATGATTTGCTTCAGATTTCCTTTAAGTTGCAAGCAACTTTCCTGAATCTAAAATAGGATCCAATTTAGCTAAATTAATTTTCACTCAAAATTTTAAATACATGTCCATTGCATAAAGCAATATTTGCCCACAATTAGGGTACAGAAGCAAAACTGCTGACGTTCATTTCCACTTTGTTGGCATTTACAACCCAGCTTCTTATCATGCTGTGGCCAGCTACGGACCTAGTCAGCCAATTTCTATGTTCTTGAGAAACAGGAAACATTATTCTTAGGCCTTTAATTCTTCTCCATTGCCATCTGTCCGTTACATGGTAAAATAAGGACTGCTTTCCACCAAGTACATTGTAGACTATACCAACCTCTTTTACCTAACAGAATACTGACAAGAAGAAGGAAACGATAGGTTAAGTTTTGACAGTGAGGAGGCATAAATGGTTAACCTCCTTTTCTCCCTCCAGTTCTGCCTTCCAGTCTTCTTCACCATGCTCTGCAGTTCAAGAGGCACTGTCCTAACCATAAGATATGAACAGTGCTCTCTAATAATATGCCAAAATTAATCACCCAGACAGATGGGCATTGGGTCTCTTCATTTTTAGTCCATCCATGTAACCAAAAACTCTTTCTCCTTTGTATTCCTCCTGATATATTTACCATATTATCAAACAGAACACCATTGGATCTTCCTTTTGGCTAATTCAAAAATTCAATCATTGATTTGAAAAAGAAGCACTTAGCATGTATTATGTTCCAGGCATCATTCTAGGTGTTAGGATCACAGAATAAAAACTTTAGATATAAAAGTAGATATCAGAATAATTCCAAAAGTTTTGTTCTTTGGTCTGAGTAATATATGAAAAGAACTGCTTGAAATACTAGTATTACCATAATCAGCAACTACATACTGAAACTACTCCTAACGTTTTTTCCACAACATATATTACTATAGTCTATAAATGTTATGTTATATAATAAATTATATAAAATAAAAGAATCCCTGTCCTCTCAGAACTCACATCTTAGATTTTTTAAATGAAATGTCTATTTAGAGCAAAAATACATAGAGTTACAGTGTATTCTAGTATCAAAGAAATTGGTCCCTTCACGTTTTATCCTGGTTAGAAGGACAGTAAAGTGTCTACAATTTTTTTAAAATACAGATTAGTTTAGAAATGTAAACATCCCATTCTTTCAGTACTTATCAATCACACTGTCACTAATTCCAGAAATATTTTAAGGTAATCTAAAATAAAAAGCACAGAAGTTTATTGCTTTGTTATGAATATATCAAAAGCAAAAGTCAAATAATACATTGAAGGAAAAGTGTAAAGTTCAATATTCAAGGTCACTGTGGCTTTCTATTTGAGTAATTTGTCTGCAATTATTGGAAACTTCCACAGAGTGGTGGTAATAATGCTTTCACTTATAACCTCCCTGAAGTGAAGACAGAGTGTACTTCTCCAGTCACAAAATTTTGTTCCTCAAAATCTTTGTGGCAGCATTCATGATTATAGATCTTAGTTTTATAAATTTCTTTAAGAAAAAATAGATCTTAAGTGATCCCATGTAAGCCCTCATTTATCAATTGGTTCAGCATAACTTTTTATAGAGAAGTCTCTGGTATAAGCTTTATACAAAGCATTTACAAATAAATTTTGTGTGCACAAAAATATACAATGAGGCCACCACTGCCTCCGGGGCTGGGAATAGCAGGTCCCTGCTGCAGAGAGGGCCCAACCAGAGGATGGGCCCCGTCCATTCCCTGGGGAACTGCTACCTGCCCAGCTGCTACCGGAACAAGCTGTAGACACCCACCTGAAGGAGCGGCCCAGCCACCAGCCTGTTGGACCACCGGCCCACCCCATCACCAGGACCAGGAACTGCAGGCTCCACCCTGTGGAAGGGGCTTGCTGCCCACCTGCCCAACCCCGACCAAAACAACTTACACTGGGAGGAGACCCAGGAGGAGGAGAGTGGGGAGAATAAAGCCAAACGGCCTGCTCCACCACACCACAGCCAGGAGGGGATCTAGAGAGAGAGGCTCCCTCCACGCCTGCAAATCAGAGAGGCAACCCTCCTCTGCCCAGAGAGACACACCGAACTGGGATCCTGAACTGGGATCCCGTAGCTACTCAACCCAACACCAATATAATTACAGGCCTGAGGCTACCACTGCCACAAAACTGAGTTAGCTATGCTACTACCAAGGAACAACAAAAAGGTCCTGGTAAGACATCAATAAGCCCTCTTTCACCACTCCTATTTAACATAGTTCTTAAAGCCCTAGCCAGAGCAATTAGACAGATGAAAGAAATTAAAGGGATATGAATAGGAAAAGAAGAACTCAAATTATCACTATTTACAGACGATATGATTCTATACATTAGAAGATCCAAAAAATTCCACCAGAAATCTTCTAAATCTAATAAATGAATTCAGCAATGTAGCTGGATATAAAATCAATACCCATAAATCAAAGGCATTTCTGTACATCAGCGACAAATCCTCAGAAAGAGAAACTAGGAAATACACCCCATATACTATAGCCTTAAAAAAATAAAATATTTGGGAATCAACTTAACAAAAGAAGTGAAAGACCTCTACAATAAAAAATACAGCACACTAAAGAAAGAAATTAATGAAGATCTTAGAAGATGGAAAGATCTACCTTGTTCATGGATAGGTAGAACTAATATTGTCAAGATGACGATTCTACCAAAAGCACTATACAGATTCAATGCAATACCAATCAAAATCCCAATATCATTCCTCATAGAAATAGAAAAAGCAATCATGAAATTCATCTGGAAAAATAAGAGACCCAGAATAGCCAAAGCAATTCTTAGCAAGAAGAATGAAGCAGGTGGCATTACTATTCCAGACCTTAAATTGTACTACAAAGCAATAGTAACAAAAACAGCATGGTACTGGCATCATAATAGACCAGTTGACCAATGGTACAGAATAGAAGACACAGAGACGAACCCACACACCTACAGTTATCTTATATTAGACAAAGGTGCCCAAATCGTTCACTAGAGAAAAGACAGCCTCTTCAAAAAATGGTGTTGGGAAAACTGGAAATCCTCATGTAATAAAATGAAATTAAATCGCTTTCTCTCACCATGCACAAAACTTAGCTCAAAGTGTATCAAGGACCTAGGAATTAAACCAGAGACCTTACACCTAATAGAATAAAAAGTAGACCCAAATCTCCATCATGTTGGTTTAGGCTCCAACTTCCTCAATAAGACCCCTATAGTGCAAGAACTAAAAACAAGAGTCAATAAATGAGATGGATTCAAACTAAAAAGCTTCTTCTCAGCAAAAGAAACAATCAGTGAGGTGAATAGAGGACCTACAGAATGGGAGCAAATCTTTACCACAAGCACATCAGATAGAACACTAACCTCAAGGATTTATAAAGCTCTTAAAAGCCTTAACACCAAAAAAAAAACAAATAACCCAATCAATAAATGGGCCAAGGAACTAAACAGACACTTCTCAGAAGATGATATACAAACAATCAACAAATATATGAAAAAAATGTTCAACATCTCTAGCAATTAGAGAAATTCAAATCAAAACAACTTACTCCAGTCAGAATGGCAGCTATCAAAAAAAACAACAATAAATGCTGGTGAAGATGTGGGGGAAAAGGCACACTCTTACATTGCTGGTAGAACTGCAAATTGGTGAAGCCAATCTGGAAAGTAGTATGGAGATTCCTAGGAAAACTGGGAATGGAACCACCATTTGACCCAGCTATCCCACTCATTGGTTTATTCCCAAAGGACTTAAAAACAGCTTACTACAGGGACACAACCACATCAGTGTTTATAGAAGCACAATTTGCAATAGCTAGATTGTGGAACCAACCCCAATGCCCATCAGCAGATGAATGGATAGGGAAACTTTGGTATATATACACAATGGAACACTACTCAGCAATAAAAGAGAAGAAAATCATGGCATTTGCAGGTAAATGGATGGAGTTGGAGAAAATAATGCTAAGTGAAGTTAGCCAATCCCAAAAAACCAAAGGTCAAATGATCTTTTTGATAGGAAGACACTAACTTATAAAGGCAAGAGAGAGGGGATGAGGGGAATGAAAGAGCTTTAAATAGAACAAAGAGGGGGGAGGGAGGGGAAAGGACAAGGGGATAGGAATAATGGCAGACTGAGTTATCCATGATTACTCTAAATACATGTATGAAGACACAATTGTTGTAAAAATACTTTATATAAAACCAGCAACTTGAAAAATTGTGCTCTTTATATGTAATATGAAATAAAATGTGCTCTGCAATCATGTATAACAAATTAGAATAATAAAAAAATTTTAAAAAATATACAATGAGACAAGCATCCTAAATAAAGGGGAAATCAAATCACCTTTTAACTTAATAATGGGAACGTTGCAATTAGTCTTCATTTAACATCCCTTGTTTGACAGACGTTCTTCAGGCTCTCTTTCCTGGAAAGTTTGGATGAAATGCTTATAAATTTGATTCATGTTGACTATGGGGATACTAGTAGTACTTACCTCTAAAGGTCATAAGCATTAAATGAGACAACACATGTAAACAATTTAGCAGAATACCTGGAATGAGGTAGAAAATAAATGTTAGCTTTTATTGTAATTATTATCATAACCATAGTTTTCTACATAATTGTTATATTCACCATTGTGATCAGGAAAAGTAAATTAATCTGTATATACTAGAAAAGTGAGTAAAGAAAATTATGAATTGGGAGGGAGTCATTACTGTCCCTTTAATAGCAAAATGTGACAAATGTTTTAAACTCTTGATCACAACCTTAAGAGGGAAAAGAGGCTTGTTTTGGCTTTATTTTTAAACACCCTGCTTCAAAAAGACTTTCCTAGTGTAGTACCTCTGGATATGGAATAGTCTTCTCCCTAGGGAATTCAATTTGAGTTTTGATAGAGGGCAGGTAAGATAAGTAGGACCACCTTTGGCCTCTAGCCAGACACAGTGATTTCAAGTGATTTTCTCTCACTTGTATCATGGAAATTCTCCTGGGACTGGAACTACCCATGGAGGGAGGCCTAGGGAAGCAGTAAAGAACTGTTTGCAGCCTCCCTAGAGGAAGCCCCTTTATGTCCTTTGGAACCTTCAGGGCCCTTAGTGAATGAGCTTTCTCCCTGGGGCCTGGAGTCAAGAGTCCAGAGAATGTAAGAGAGAAGTACTCCATATTAGCCCATTCTCCTCTAGATGAGGTACTGCCCTCATGAGCATGCCCTGTGTAGTTGCATAGGGTCCTTTGCTAGAAGGGCCCATGATTTAATGATTTAGTATCTCTGTCATGGAATTCCTAATCATGTTTTAACAAGGAACCTAGCATCTTCAATTTGCACTGAACCCCTCAAATTACATAGCTAGTCCTGTCTGCCTTAAAGAGTTTCTAAACAATGGGTGAGCCTTATTCTTAGTCTCCAGCCTTCCTGATGCTACTTAGCAGAGCCCATCTGACTTTCTGCACTTGAGCCCAAATAAGTGTTCCTGGCTCAGTAAGAACCAGCTTTCTGATCCACCCTGAGCACTGAGGATCCCTGAAGAAATATTTTCACAACTTCCTCTCCATTCATATTTTCTCTAATGCTTCCTCTCCATTCATATTTTCTCTAAACTAAAACAAAGCAATAATAATAGCAACAATAATATTCCTTAAAGCACCAATAACTAGTAACAGGAATTGTAGGTAATTTGCAGTAAATTAAAGCAAAAGAGACAGCATAGAAATTAGAAAGTCTGGGCTTCTGCATTGGATTTGAGGAAATGACAGATATCCTGCCCTGCCTCTGTTCTTCATCAGTGAGCTATTGCTATAGAATGTCTAGAAAGCAAAAGCAGTAGAAATATTTAGAAAGTTCACTATGACTTGAGTTCATCAACTTTCTTAACTTGAATGCCGCAGTATTGAGTGGATAGTATTGATGATCTTTCCCCCTTCTCTCTCCCTTATACTTCTGTCTCTAATACTTTCTGTGATTACAATCTAGGTTTTCAGATTCCTGAACTAATACCCATGGTTTTAAATCATGTGGTTCTTTTGCATTTGGTTCTTATGCATTCTTGTTCTGAATGCATAAGAATCTTGTTCTTCTGCAGTGACACCATTGACATGTGGGGTTGGATAGTCCTTTACTGGGGTGGGGGCTGCCTTGTGTTTTGTCATAGGTTTGGTTGTATGCCAGGCCTCTACTCACTAGATGCTTGTAGCCTCCACTCTCCCAAGCTTAATGATCAAAAATGTCTCTGAACATTCCTATTTGACTTCAGGGGGTCAACATCACATCTAACCGATAACCACTGCATAACAACAGTTTGCTACCTAAAGGAAAACTTTGGTGAATCTTTTAGTAAACTACAAAATTCCCCTAAAACATTTTCTCACACTCAATTTTCTATTTTTAATGTTTTTTTTTTAGTGCATTATGGTTACACATACTATTTGGGTTCACTTTGACATATTCATAAACACATAGTTTTCTCCATTTCAATCCACAGTACTACCCCTTTCCCTCCCCTCCTCTGACCCCTTTCCTCTACTCTATTGGTCTTCCTTCATTTATTTATTTTTTAATCAGTGTATTATGCTTATATATAAAACTGAAATGCCTGGACTTTCTTAAAGCAGGGCATATCTGTATTTCCAGGTATAAAAGAGAAAACCACTGATTTTAATTTTGTGGGTAATCACCCAGAAGTGTGTGGTGTAGTTAATATGCTTTTCTTTTCCCTCTAAATAATATTATGTTCATGAAATTGACATCAGAGATTTAACAGAATATGCCCAAACACACAGATCTTAACAGATTAAACTTTAAGAAAACCATCAATTGAAATTCCTCTTTAAGAATTAGCCACAGGCAAGTATCACAAAATTCAACTGTTCCCAGCTATATTTTTATTTCCCTAAATACTCTGAATTTTATTTCAAAGCAATAAACCAAGAACTTCCTACATCTAAAGGAGTGTTAAAGTACCTTCTTCCTCAAGATGACTAAAGCCAAAAAACCCCAGCTAAAAAATTAGGAAGCAGAAATTAAGAGGTGAGAGTGACGAACCAGCAGAGAGCAACCACATAAGTCCCATATTACCACAACCAGATAAACCATACACATTAACATCCAATCTATAATACTTTTAAGAATGAAAGGGGCACCTAATTACTATAGCAGGACAGTGGGCATAAGCTGAATGGTTGTGGGTCAACAAGGATGTACTATCATATGTCACTTATAAAAACACACTATTGCCAGAATCCTGCTGTACTAGTTAGCTACTGCTCTGCAACAATATGGCCCAAACCTTAGTGGCTTGAAACCACCATCATTTGTCATTTTGCACCCATCTGCAGGTTGACTGGGGTATAGCTGATTTAGACTGGATTCAGATGGCCAGTTCTGACAAGGGTATGGTACCTGGGCCAACTTTGCCTCTTACTTCAGGTTCATGAGTCAACTGGAGTGGTTCTACTCCATATCTTTCATGTTTCTTAGACCAACAAACTAGCTGATATGTGTTTCTCTCATGACATTGACTGAGGTGAAGATGACAAGCATAAATGCATGAGGTTTCTAACACACAAGGTGGAATTGGTGCATTGTCATCTCTGCCCACAAGCCATTGGCCAAAGCAAGTCACATGGCCAAATTAAAGGCCAAGGAAATAAACCACCAACAATGGGACCATGATAAATGTGTGGATTCGGGAAGGAGTGAATCATTAGAAAACTCAATCTAACACATGTGCTTTACCCATTCCAACCCCATAACCACCACCTTCATAAACATACAACGTCAAACATGGGAAGAAAAATGTATGTGCCTCATGTGGTGTCATCTGACATAAAGCTAACTCAGTCCCTAACATCCAGGCATGTAAGTTTCAGAATTCAGAGTCAATTTCCAATTTTCATACGTACTTAATAAATGGAAATTTGTCCACTTGAGTATAAAACATAGCTCCTCAAACAACTGGCACCCAAAATTCCTCACCATCTCTAAAACTCTAAGATCTATTCAAACTGCAACACCCTCTCCAAGTATAGCTGGAAGTAGGGCTAGTTTTAGGTTGAGGGGTTAATTTCCCCCTGACTTGCCTATGGTGTTTCACAGTGACAGTTTTTATCCTTCCCAGAGGGATAAAAAGGTGTACATTAATAAAAATGTCAACAATATCATCTCTGGGATGTAACCTGGAATAATTCACAATAAATTAACACCTCCCATCAGAGAGACATTGCAGCTTATAAGAGTGTCACTCTGTGAGAAGTGGGAGTCCCGAAGCCATGTGATATCCATCTGCAGTTTTCAAGCTCATTCAGAGATACCAAGGGATAATTACTACCTAAGATGTACACATCCCAGCAGAAAATTTTTGTTCTTTCACATCCTCAGTCTCACAGCATGGAGACTTTGGTCTAGTGGATAAAACCCTAGAGGGATAAGAAATTTCATTCCCCACCACTTAACTGTGTGACCTTGGGCTGCTCGCTTACCCTTTCTGACTACTCAGTTTCATAGCTAAGAAGTGACACGTTAGACCTTGATTACCCTGAGAAGGATGTAGGGAGGAGTCACAAATCCTTATCTGAAAGGCTCTGGAAGCCTATTTGCCTCTACCCTTAGAAAAAGGAATTATTCCTATATTAGTTTCTCATCCTGAACTCTCAATATAATATGATTCTATAAAAAAGACAACTAAATATCAGGCATATTCATCTTGAACTGAATTTAAGGGGCTGCATTACTAAGGTAACAGAAGGATGTAATCACTGAGAAATCTGACTCAGACCAAGGATAAGACCATTTCAGCAAGACATAGAGTCCTATGGACACGTCAAGAACAAATTATTGCTGCCCAAGATTCTCAAAGAGCTGTTTCTCAGGAAAACACGTATTTCAGTGGTTATTGTGGTTGTTTCCCAACTTCCATATCTTTCTCCCCAAGTATATGTCAATCTTGTGATTTGGTGGGGGAAGGCAAGACCCATTCTATATTAATCTGTATGGAGAGAACATAATCAGGTTCCCCCATGCCATGGTAATTGATTAGGGTAATTCAAAACTAAGCATGGCATTTTCTGGTCACAGGATTGCATCATGAATGGTCATACAATTTAGTTTGAACCAAAACAAGATGGTGTGATGAAAATATGAAGCCAAGAAATACTGCAACCATTTTGCCATCATGAGGAAAACAGGAAGGGGGGAGGAAAAGAAATTAGATCCTAAATGAAATTATTGAATTACTGAATCTCATCAATTCTCAAGCCAGCCCTACCTTTGGCCCTTCCAGGTATGTGAGCCAATGTGTCTCCATTATTGTTTATACTACTTTTGGTGGGTTTGTTTTTGCCTGCAGCATGAAGCATCCTAACTGATATAGGAGCTGAAGGGGTCAAAGCATGGTCAGTAGTTCTGAGGGTGTTTAAAGGAGGCAGTATGAAAGTGTTTAGTCCAGGGAGGAAGGTGATATCAGAGGGGAATTAAAAGTAAAAGAAAAAAAAAACACTTCCAAATAATTGTACCTCCATATAGCTCCTGGATACATCTTCAAGACAAAAATTGAGTTCTAAACACCCTTACTATGTAAACAAAGGAAATTTATCTGAAAATAATTTGATAAACAATAGCTCCCTTGGCCACTGAACTTGGTATGACTATCTTCTTCAGGAAGTTGCTATAGATTCATTTCTGGGCATATTAAACCCAAACTCATAAGACTTCTCTTCTGACTCACACATGCACTCCCACCAGGAGCAGCTCCAATTAGGCCTGTACTTGGAATTTCAGTTCCTCAAGGCTGTGGATTTATTCAGCAACACCAAAGCTGATATGTACATTAAGGATTTCTGAAGAGGTTTCTGGAGAGGTGATAAGTAATAGAGAAAATGGGATGATAGAGAAGTAGGATGGTGGACCCAAGCTTTCTTAGTGTCACATCCAACCTTAATTAATCTTCAGAAATGGCTGAACTGTAACATTGTCAAATAACCTGGGAATAGAAATGCAAGACACAACCATAAAAATAGTTTTATTCCTTCATTAGAGTCTAGGAAGTTTGGCCAGTTTTTCTGACCCTAAGATATTCCATCTTCTCTTTTTAATCATTTGGGACTGAATTTGGGATACGAGAAGTACCTTGTTTTAGATATTTAAACACCCTCCTCTGTGCTGCCACAGAACCTGGTGCTTACTGTTTTCAGATCACTTACCATATTGCATTGTCATTGCCAGTGAATACATCTGCTCCTTCTCTGAACATGAAATTCATTGAAAGCAGAAATTGTGACTTGCTTCCTTATATCTCTAGTGCTTAGCACAGCCTGTCATATAGCAGGTGGTCAATAAATGTTTGTTGAAGACATCAAAGTTTCAAGTCAAACAATGAGAATATTATCTTCCCATCAGGCAAAGGATAAAATATCTTGGTTTCATCATCTTTAAAGGATATAAAAGTTACCTTCCAATAAATCAAGATGATTTCTATTGATATTTTCCTTATTTGCAAGGTATCAAGTTAGCAAGAATGAGATTCAATGTATGATATAGATCCCTCTCCAAACTTCACTGGCCAATATTCCTTTCTGCTTATCCAAGTGCACCTGTCCTAAGCCTGAAACAAGCATAAATCTCAGAAAGAGAAGTGCTATTTTCTCATTTCAATAAAAACTGCAATCACTTATTATCTTGCTATTTATACTATATTACAGAGCTCATTTAAAAGTATGAATCAGGGGATGGAGCTGTAGCTCAGTGGTAAAGCGCTTGCCTAGCCCAAGTGAGGCACTGGGTTCAATCCTCAGCACCACATAAAAATAAATAAATAAAATAAAGGTCTCTAAAATAAAAGTATGAATCATAGATCCTAAAACTAGAAGGCAACTGTGAATCCAGTGGGGATGTCTCTTAACCACAGAGGGAGAGATAGATTTGGGGCTTTGTTGGCAAATTCTAGTGGCTATAATGCTACTAGTATAATCTCTAGCCCCTTGTTGGAAAAACAGAGATGATGTTCAAAAAGTGTCCCACAGCTCTCTTGGGTGAGGGATAGATTCCTAAAGAATTTGCATGTATTATACAAGCTTTTCAACCAACAGCAATATGCTTAGTCTACCACTGTGCCCCTGTTGGCTCAGATGAAACTAGTCCAACTCTACCAACAGCTGCCACTGACAGCTAAAAGTTGAAAGAGTGGCAGCAGATGAAAGAAAAGGAAAAAGGTAGTAGGCAGGGGAGGATGAAAACAGAAGGGATGGGTGGCATTTACAGTGATGGCTTCAATGGAGGATTTCCAAGTGCAGAGGCACTGAAATGTCCTACTTCCTCTCATCGTTTGTTACTGACCCACTCTCATTATGCTTCAAGCCAAATGACAGTGAAGATGGCCACAAATCTTTGCGTCCACTTCTTCTCATGTCTGGCCAAGCATAGATGGGGACCTGACTGCTTTCAGGAGTGAATTGAGGTGTGCTAAAATGCACCCTCCCACTGCAAAATATATTATTCACCTACCCAAAATCAAAACTAAAATCTCCTTATTGGAGTTATTGCTTTGGGTCAAGGCATTGAAGGTTCCTATTAAAATGCAACTATGTTATCTAAAAGCAGGAACATATAGTGCCTGGCACAGAAAACAGACTCTCTAAATGTGGCATTTTTAATATTAAATTGTTACTGCCTGCCATTAGAACTTTAGTAAAGATTCATCTACCCAATTCTCTCCAGTCTCCTGGGTCTCTTGAGGAGCTTTGATAGGAAGATATTTATGTAGAACACTGGCAAAGACTTGGTAGCAGAGTCTGAGGTTGTGAGCATGGTGGGGAGAAGGGAAGATGACCACATAAGGAGTTTTGGGGAGAAGAGAACACTTTTAAAAGGAAAGAAAGAGGAAAGGAAGTTTAGAAATTAACATTTATTGATTCTTCTGTGAGTCAGACACTGAATTAGAGGCTATCATATCTGTTATTTTACTTAATCCTCATAATCACCTTGTAAAGAAAGAACTATTAATATTCCCATTTCAAAGATGAAAAACTTAGAAGCAGATTAACAATATTGTTCAAGGTCAAAAACTGCATGCATGTGATGGAATTTAGATTTGAACCTGAATCTGCTCCTCAGTATATATTCCTGACTGATACTATCTCACTCTGCACGTCATGAGGTAGTCAACCTCGATTCTGCTACCCTTTTGCCCTCTTTCCCTTACATTGGAAGAATGAGTTTCCCCTGGTTCCCAAGTTTCTTCCTCATTCTTAGCCATGGACTATCAAAATGGAGATAAAAGATTTCTATGAGTGATGCAGTAGACAGAGACTATGCATTCTCAGAATTGATAGAAGTTTGGGAAGAGCCTAGAATATTTTTCTGGTTGCCAAAGCATTTTGAATCCCTTTGTTCCATGCTCCAGCCTATGTCTTTCCAAATTCAAAGTTCTGTTGTATTCAATGGACTGGCTTAGTCCCTGGGCCCCTGTCCCCTGCCCCTGTCTCCTGTGTATCAGTTTGGTGTGTACACTGGCATGAAGGGCTCATTATCTACTTAGGCTAGGAGGAGAGGATATTAAAAAGACAACAGCAAGTGTGAGGAGGATAAAATCTGTATTTTATAGAGTAGCTGTGGGATAGGAATAAAAGACTTGGGAGATAAAGAGGATTATTTTTTCTCACCACTGGAGAACATGGCTAGGGAAAGGAATAGCCCAGGAGGTTCAAACACAAGATGTTTTGGAGGGGACATTCCTCAATGAGATCGAGACTAGACTGTATAACTTTATAAGCTGACTTTCCTCCCTTGAGAGCAGAGAGAGGAAGAGTACAGGAGGATCAATAACCTCTGGGGTCATCACTCTGGGGCCTAGGCTGCAATATCCAGAGGCAACACCACGGAAGAGCAGGGCAGCTAAGGACAGTTTCCTCCAACCTTAACTTTCAGTCCCCACCCCCACCCAGCTCATTCCCACACTTCTTTCCTTAGTCGGTGGACTGAGCGTCCTTTTCATTAACCTTTTAGTTACCACCTCTATGCACATATTTTTTTTCTATGCCCGCCAAAGCAGTCAGCCCCACAACGTCCATCAACTACTCCCACCTCTCACAAACGTGCCTTAGCACTCTGATGGGGGGGCGCACACCTCCCAAATCCGCGGGGATGGGGGTGGAGGTTGTTAACTGGCCCTCGGATCTCTGCTGTAAAAACTGAGCGGCAGAGACCAGGCATGCGCAGCGTCTTTGGGCACCTTGTGATGGGAACTGCTTCTCTGAGTCTCTACAAAGACTCCCAGAGTAACCACTAACCACCCTCCAAGACCCTCTTTCTTTCAGACAGACACACAAATGCAAAGGCAATGCAGCCTTATTTTAAAGGGGGGGGGGGTGCTGGCTGCATCTCGAAAGCCTGGTCCACATGAGGACGGGTGAATTTCTATTGATCCCATCTCCCGTGTTGACAAACGCCAGCGCCTAGGCTTTGCAGTCCGCGGCTGCAGTTTGCAGTGGAGAGCTAAGCGGTGTGCGGCTTTAATTCCACGTCAGATCAACTTTGATCAATATCCCCCTACCGGCCCAATTGGGAGAGCCCAATTCACCGGAGCTGAGCCTTTCGCTTTCTCCTTCTGTTCCCCCTCTTTAGACCCACCGTCTTCGGAGGGGGGTGTCTCAGGTTTTCTTTATAATTTCTTTCTTATTTCTTTATCTCTCTCCTTTGTTTTTGGTTTTTGTTTTTCAGTGTTTTGTTTTGTTTTGTGTCTTAGGTTTTTATCCCCCCCCCCCTTCTCTCTCTCTCTCTCATAGGGAGAGAGATCGCTTTGGCAAACCCAGCTTGCAGCCAATGAACCCGCCTTCCAGATTGGTGTGAAGACAGAAGTGAGGTGGGGGGCGGGGAGGGGGGGGTGTGAGAGATCCTGGGAAAGAGATAGGGAGGGGAGGGAGGGAGGGAGGGGAGAGAGAGAGAGGAGGGAGGGAGGGAGAGAGAGAGAGAGAGAGAGAGAGAGAGAGAGAGAGAGAGAGAGAGAGAGAGAGAGAGAGAGAGAGAGAGAGAGAGAGAGAGAGAAGAGAGGGAGGGAGAAAGGAGCGAGGAAAGAAGAGGAGGCGGTGGCGGAGGAGGAGGACTAGTGTGGGGTGGAAAGGAATAGTGAGCGAGAGCAAGTTGAGGGGAGGGGGTGTAAGAGCCGGTGAATTCTTTTTCTTTTTCTATTATTATTTTGACGACTCCCGAGTTGCGCCCATGCTCTTGTCAGCTTCGTTTTAGGCGTAGCATGGCCAGGCAGAAGAAAATGGGGCAAAGCGTGCTCCGGGCTGTATTCTTTCTAGTCCTGGGGCTTTTGGGTCATTCTCACGGAGGATTCCCCAACACCATCAGCATAGGTAAGCGACACGAGCCAGCCAGTGGGGCCAGGCTCTTCTGCATCTGAGGCAACTGCCCCGGCGGGGCTACCGTGGCCGTGCGGGTGCCCATCCTGCATGGTCTGGGGACGGTGACTGGGGATGGGGACTGGCAGAGATCGCGGGGATCTGAGCCCCAACCAGCTGGCTAGTCTGGGGAGTGCTAAGGATGAGACAGGGGTCTCCTGGGGCTGAAGGGGACGGCTGCCCGGTTTTCCATCTGGGAGGATGAGGGGAGGTAAGCAGAAGGTTGGGATGCTGCAAATGGGCGAAGAGTCGCGGCTTTTCAGCTTGCTGCTCTGGACTTTGCCGTGGCGTGAGTGCAGCCACTGGAAGTTGTCCCAGGGTGATGCTGCCTGTCTGGTCGCGTCAGGGTGCATAACCCGAGCCAAGGCTCCCTGTCCCGTGTCTTAGGCTCCTGGGGAAAAGGCTAGTGCTAGGAAATGTGTCGAACCCACTTTGGATCCCCCAGACCCGGGCAGCAGCCAGGTTGGTGGCGGATGGGATAGGAAGTGGGGGTGAGACAAGGAGCTGAGCGGGTGAGCAGCGAAGTCATGCAAACCACGAATTCATGAATTGCCGCTGTGTCTGTCTGGAACCCAGCTCTGGGAGCCGGAAGGGAGTTCTCTCTGATTCTGTCTGTATTTACAAGTCCACAAGTTAGAATTGTTGTCATTACTGCAATAATCCCCTGTATTGTCACGAGGGATGGTGGCTAATAGAGAATGGGATGGGGCAGCAAAAGAAATAAAATTGTTTTTATTTCTAACCTCTCCCTTTACCCCGGTAAAGATGAACCAGCTGTGGAGATGGGGGTGGGAGTAGAGTGTATGTGGAGGATGGCTACCGCCTAAGAACAAATTTCGACTCATCATCCTACACCAAAGCAGACCCTTCTTCCCTTTCTCCCTTCTCTCCAGCCTCTTCTCTTCAGTCTATAGAAACCAGGTTTCTCTTGGCCGAAATCTTAGTTCACAAGTCTGGAGAAACACACAGGTTGAAAATTAATCCTCAGTTGCGCATCCCAGTAATACTTAGAGGTATCTGGTACCTAGTGTTCCCCACTTTCTAACTCAACCTAGGGTCAGGGGACACAAGCCAAATCTCGGTTCTTTTTGCTTATAGGTGGACTTTTCATGAGGAACACGGTGCAGGAGCACAGCGCTTTTCGCTTTGCTGTGCAGTTATACAACACCAACCAGAACACCACTGAGAAGCCCTTCCATTTGAATTACCACGTAGATCACTTGGATTCCTCCAATAGTTTTTCTGTGACTAATGCTTGTAAGTAGATCTGCCTTTTCTCCCTTTGGGACATTGGGAACCTCATTTGCATTTTGCTTGGGGTGCTGGGGGTCTGCTGTGTGCTGGCTGGTGATTTCCTCAATAGACATTCTAGGGGCTCTAGTCAAATCTGGTTTCATGTTGCAAAAATCAACCCTGGAGGATTCTGCTGCACAGCTGAAAGCAGTGGGCAAAACTCAAGGCAGTGGACAAAACTCTGTTGTGAATAATGTTTGATGCAAAAGTTTCATTTTCCTCCCTGCTAAACTAGCATTCCTTCCCCCACACACTTTTTTTTTTTTTTTTTTTTTTTTTTGCTGGGGGAAAAGAAAGAAAAAATAGCATGGTTGTTCAGCGAAATTGCTTCAGATGGGATTTAAATAAGAAGCAGCAGCAGTTTCTTGATTGAGTCAATTCAGGATGTACATTATTTGAGTGTTAAAGCTAGTGACTGGCAAGTAAGAAGGAGCTAAAACTGACAATTGCCTAATATGTAGGAACCAAAATATTAGGAATTCCGCCAACAAGTGACCTTGAGGGACATATCAGGCTGGTTTCCCTGGCCTCTTTCTGTCCTAGTCTATCACCTTTATTACTGAGAGAGCTCTGATAGGAACTGATAAGACTACAAACTGATTGCAAGTGATGAGTGCCTGGAAAACTGAAAGGCAGGGAGAAGACAGTGCTCAGGTGAATATTTGGAAAGCTAGTTCTTTCTCCTCTGATTGTTCCCCACCCCACCCCCTAAGGTCCCCTGATTGTTAAGGACAAGATAGTTCCTAATTTAGAGCTAGAGGTAAAGGGGGAAGCTGGAAGGAGGAAAACTGAATATCGAAGGGAGGAATTTCATCAGCCCTAAAACCCTTTCTGAAATCCATAGGTGTGTCCCATGATTATTCTTCTGGAAAGAAGGTATTTTAAAAAGTAAAACCATGGGAATCCAAAGGGCTAATAGCCTGCTAGACTAAAGATTTTACTTGAATGGAATGTTTTGTTAGAAAGACAGAGAATTCTTCATCTAAGCTTATTTCACTAAAAGTTTCACAACAATGAGGCCAATGATGACACAAATCATGTTTTATTTTTATGGCTGGTGTAGTTTGGAATGTTTTCCATTTCTCTTTCAAGGGAAAATGATATTTATGTTTGGTCAGGTAAAACTTTGTATATGACTTCCTTCAAATTCTTCTGTCTCAAAAGATATGTAATTTCCAAAACCTGTTGGAAGGATCTCCAAAGGCACAAGTTCCTTGGATTTAAAGATTTAGACTAAGGGAATGGGGATGAAGTATTTTGTAAGTAATGTGAGTTATTAGTGCTAAGAAAATTTTAGCTGAAGGTACAGATCCTTTTATATATGTGTTCTCAAATACACTGTATTTGACGTTCTTTGGCTTTCCGACATTGATAAAAATAGGAATTTATTAATTCCAGCTAAGTGTGAAAGTTACAAAACGTCTGTCTATACTTTGCATCTTATTTCAGTAATCCCAGCCTGTCTCCATAGCATTTACAACACACATCTGACTCTTAATCCTGTAGCACTGTGGTCTTGTCAAGAGGTTGAATCTCAAGTGCAGCTTCCTAAATATCAATTAGAACAGATTTAAAACCAAGTATATGAAACTACCACCATTTATTGTCATGTTGTTAACAAATAATGTTTATTTCAACTCCCTTCAGCATCTTTCCACTGACTAGGATAAGAGAGCCATTTAGCTTCTCAGAAATGAATTGATTTCTGAGGTTTTTGGTCCTGTTCTTATGGTTGAAGCAAACTGACATCTGCCAGCCTAAGACCATTGGAACCCTACCCAAGGAGCAATCAGGAAATGGTACTTGCCATATGAAAAATTTCAAGTTTGGGAATAGGTAATAAGTCACCCATATTCCTGTTGAGTTGCCTTCGTGTCTTACCTCTCAGGGCATTAAAGGAACAACCATGGAGAAGGAAAAGCAAAATGTCAAAATTCCTCACCCCAAATCCACACAGCACTTCTACTTACTTACTGGGCTATGGCCAGGGGCTTGAGAGTAGAGGAGAAGAGGTGTGGTTCACTGTGCAACAAAAAACACAAAGCAAAAAGTTGACCTTGACCTTAGTTATGCCAAATACACATGTATGCATGCACAGACACTCACCACAGATGGAAGAAATATCTAAAAACCAGTGATGTATACCCAGCTGCCTGTTGCACTCTCAGACTTTACAGCTCAGAAGACAGAGGAGGAAAGCTGTCATCCTCTCTGGTCCCTGAAACAGTCATGTCTGAATGTCACAATCTTTGAAAGGGTGCCAGATTTCAAAGCTGTCTCTCAGCAGTTGCTGCCTGGTAGCTTAGTCTAAGAAAAATGACTTGTTCAACCATATACTCTGAGTGCCGAAACTAATGATTTCAAGGGGTCAAGGAAGACGTGGAGGTATCTAATCCCCACTCCACCTGGCCTTGATTATTCTTTTTCTTGTGTAGGTAGAGGTTAAATATTTCAGGTTTGGCATACAATTCTAGTTCAGTACTAGAACCTGGCGATGACCCCAGATTCCATTCCTCCAAATAACTACCTGATTGTGCAGAGAAAAGCCTCTGTATCCTCTGGCCTTCCCTTCTCTGGAAGCCTAGAAAAATTTAAGAAAACCCCAGATGAGTCAAAATCTGGTCATCCACCTCTCCTTATCTGATGTCATATAGAAGGGGCTGTTGAAATTTAAAGAAACTTTCCCCCATGGCCATGCAGAATTACTAGTTTCAGTTTCCCCTAGCACTAGAAATGATCTCTTCTCGTGATCTTTTCTGTACCTTCAATTCTGAGGCAGGCACATACTTTTTAGGGCACAGGTTCACAGGTAAACAGATACACAAAGAATTAAAAAATGTTAATGACTTCTGTGAGTGCCCCGTTCTCAACTCTCCCATTGTATTGCCCCCATGCCCGCCCCGCATAATGTATTCAGAAGGCTCCCTTGCAATAAATCCCAGGCATTAGTTATTTAAAGACTCTTCTTCACCAGCAACCCATTTTTTTTTTGCACAAGCCCCAAGAGGTTTGCTTAAGAGAGAGTCTAACTTCATTCTGTGCCTTAAGAGGCCAATAAAAGCCTCCCTGGCTTTGAAAGGTGGTTCATTTGGGATTTCAGCTCAGGGGTGAATTGAAGTTTATCAGTGAGAGTCATCTGATTTCAAGCACATGTTCCCATTTCGTAGGAATTAATAGTTTGATGCCTTAATTTCCAATTTAGCTTGATAAGCCCAGAAAGAAAAATGGTAAGAATATTCAGGTTTCAGGATACATGCATTCATAAACATATATAGACACTCATAGCCATGTGATCAGTATGTATGAGAAGAGATGCATACAAGTAAGTTAGTATCTTTTCTTTAAAAAATCGGATTTAATCATCCTTGGGCTTTGGGGGATGTGGAAACAACAAGGGATTGCTGGGTCCCATTGCGTGGCTTTGCTGCCCTGGTTCCTCAGGAAACGTTGTCGATTCCCTTGAAGTCCCCTCCTGTGTCTTGCTGCTGTGCACTTGTAGTGCACTCCACACTACACCACCCCAGCCTCTGCAGTGTCAGCTCATTAGCACACAGATCTCATATTCCCTCTCCGCACTGTCATTGCAAAAATTGCTGTTGTACACCTTTACAGCCAACAAATGTGCTCGTGGATTACGCACTGTTTGCAAGAAACAGGAAAAAGGCAAATGTAACCTTAAAGGTTATTCACCACAGAATTGTGCTGTAAATGCGTTGACTTAAATAAAAATCTGTTGATGGAGGTGCAATGGTGATGGTGGGACTGAGAGTCTGACTTAGGAGTGCAAGCTCTAATGGAGCCCTAGGCAAAATCTCTTTTGCTGGTTAAACCTAACCCATCAGCAGCAAATTTTTATTACATTAATTTTTTTCAAGCCATTTGAAATATACCTGCTAACTGAGAACACGATCTTTTTATAACTGAGTGATTTTGCTTCCAAGTGTACTTACCCGAGACAGGTTTCTGTCTCTTGCCTACAGAGTCACAATCTAATTATCTAATTATTCTAATTGCCAGGATCCGTTTAACCATTTAGGTCCATTTGGGAAGGAAATGTCTCCCTTGATCCCATACTCTGCAATTTGGTGAATTTTGTTTTGTTTATTTGGGTTCGGTTTGGGTGTTTGTCCTTTCCACATAAGCTTTGGAACCAGGCTGAAGACCCTAGGATCAGAGCTCCTGCTCTGGAGTAGATCTTCACCTCCTAGCCAATGTCTCCTCTGGCTCCACTACTCCCATAAGTTCCCCATCTTTGTGCCTTTGCTGCTCTCCATCTCTCCTGTCTGCTGACCATTCTTCAGTAAGCTCACTGGCTTAGCCCACTTCTCAGCCCCTCTGGCCAGCTGACTTAGCTCACTGAAGCATGAAGAGGTTGCCTCAGTGGTGCCAGTCAAAGATTTAAGTCACCTTCTCACAAGGTTTATTATGGGTTTTTAAAAAAATCTATTTTTTATAGGGGGGGAGGAAACAAGGTGATGCTGTTCATTTGGGCCATAAAAATAGATGGCAATCAGCAGGCTGTAAAGGTGAGATTCCTACAAAGTGTGTTACCTCCTGTACAAGGCAGCTTCCTATTGATCTACTAAATCTGGGTGGAGGTAAATAGAACTGTTTGAGGGGAAAGAGCAAAGAGAATTATTTTGTTCTGCATCTGTGCTTACTGCAAAATGGTCCATGATTTTTCTTCCTCTCTGGAATTTTAACTTTTTACCTTAAAATGAAACTAGTTTTCCAAAAACCCCCTACTTTTGCCTGTATAGAGATTGTTTTCTTAATTCTGCATCTCCCTCCCTAGTTTCTAAGATTGAGAATAGGAGGGGATGGTTCAGATTTTCATTTTATGTTTTTGACTCCTGATATATTTTTAAATTTCATTGTTCTGGGTAGTCAGAGGTGATTGGCTGGTTTTGTTATAACAGAGTGAAAAGCAAATGAAGCTGCTGAGGTGGTATTTGGCTTCCTTTGTGGACAAGAAATTTGTCATTTTAATACAATCAGTTTAAGGATTAAATGATAATATGGATTTTAAGAGAGGGCCAGAAATTTAGAAGATGGAATTCATAGCTTTGGGGGAGAGGAATAAACATTCTCACCAAGGTGACTTACTTTTGAACTTCTTAGATGGGGGGCTGCAAAAATATGTAAAATCTCATGAGACTTGGATCTCCTGTGAAGGTTAAGGTAATCATCTGTATACTTTACCCACTCCATTAAAAAAAATCGAGTTTTGACTTTATTCTTCTGGTTCTGATACTTTGTGTCTAATGAGATAAAATGTCCACAGGAGGGTATAATTACAGCCTCAGGTGGGGACAATGGTTAGTTTTCAGCAGGAGTGTAGGAGTTGTGCAGACACAAAAGGAACTCCCTCCCTCCTCAGGGCTGCTCAGGAAATGTCTGGGCTACACAGAGCTGCAAATAGCATCACCCACTGTGTGGGTTCAGCCCTGAACTACAGCAGCCTCCCCTGGAAAGGGGTCAGTTCTTAGCAAAAGGTTAGCATGGACAGAATTTGTTTCCCCCTAGTTCTGTCTCTTCCATTGCCATTATTTTCTCTTGCTCTGTCTATCCACATGCCCTTTTGTTGGTCTCTAACCACCTACTCACTGACTTGCCCCTGATTCAGTATTCCCAGCCACACTAAAGCTACCTAGACCTAAATCTCTTTTGCATCAGAATATCTCTGTTCTTAGTCCATCCCCCTCAAAGACTGCATTCTATTTTGGGGGTGACAGCTTTTTAACTAATACAGAAACACAGATGAAAGTGGCAAATGAAGGGTCAATATACCTAGCAAGGGAGCATTTGCTTTGAAATCAGCGACCATGTGAACTATAATGTCTCAATTTCGAAGGAAGAGACTTAAATGGGGACATTTCTGGATATGATACTCAGAGTGACTGTTCACTCTTACCCAAAACAAAAGTCAGCTGGCTTTAGTCATGGAGGATCTTTACAGGCCAAGGTAAAATACTAGCTACCCATAGTATGTGAGTACACCAAAAGCATAGGCAGGTGCAACTTCCCCATGTTAAACCTAAAATTTTTGAGGGTAATTTGGGAAGCAGCCAAAGTTCACAGGGACTCATTTTATTGGAGTCTATTATAGTATCTGAAGCTACTTTGTAGGCACTGGCAGGAAGTGTAGGGCACAAAAGGATGGTCATGGGAGGGGGGAAAAGGATAGTAAAGAAGTTGGGTCTCAAGCTGAAAGTTTCCGTTCCCTTGGATGGCATATGGAATGCCATGTTTTATGAAGCAATATCTCTCTCACAGACACTAAATAGTAGCTCTAGAGGCACTTGGAAACCTAGCCAAGAAGTGTCTCCTCTTCATTCCCTCCATCCCTCCCTTGCCTTGGCTCAAGCGTACATTCTGGCCTCCATCCTGATGGAAATAACCAGCATACTCTCTTCTGGATTTTCATTTGAGCACTGATGAGAGAAATATGTGTTTACATCCTTCAGTACAGACCTTCCAGCTCCTCAGTTTCCAATTGTCACAGGCTTCTTAAGCAATTATCCTCAACCCAATCATCATTCCTCCTTATGTAGAGGAGGCAGGGGAGCAATCATAAGAATGAGAAGAGGAAACATAACTACTAATGATCCCTCAACACTCTGTGGCACAATTCAGTGTAGAATAGAACTTCTCGATCTTTCACGTGCACACTGATCATATGGGGGATCTTATTAAAATGAAGATTCTAATTCAATGAGTCTTCTGTGGGAGTCAAGACTTTGCATTTCTAGCAAGCTCCCCAGTGATGCCAATGTTGCTGATCCTTGAATCACACTTTGAGTAAGAAGAGTCCAGAGCAGGAAAACTATGATCACCAAAGGAAAGGCTCTTTCAGACAAGCTTTTACCCACATTCATACCTTTCTGCTTTCCAAAGAAGGTTCTGTAAGAGACACATTTGGATCATTCTTATTTAGAGATATCTCTATCATATTCCCAATAGCCTTTTGTCCATGTCAGGCAGGTAGGTGGCATGATTTGATGTCTAATGAGAGCATTCACTTGGAGTTAGATTTGGAGGGAATGTAGAGGGGAGACTAGAAGGCAAGCTGAGAGAGGAAGTAACTCATGAGTCAGGATGACAATATCTTGGCTTCTTGCCACACCCCAAAGTAACTCTTTTAGAAACAATCTGATCAAGAGATCTCAGGTTGGCCTATGGTTTCAACACCCTTTCTACTTTGCTTCACTGGGTCAAGGAATGCCAGAAGGAGACATGTAACATCTGCTCCTCAACTGTCTGACTTCTCTTAAACAGGGTTAGAAAAAAGAAGTACAACACAACTCATATTCCATCTGGTCTTATAGGAGTCTAAAGAATTGACTCCATTTTCAAGGCCTCTGCCAGGCATTCATTGATAGAAGGGAAGAGAAGTAATGTCACTTTCTAACATGTCTAAGCTAAGGACTACTCCAGGGATGTCATTAAATGATTACCCAGTGTCATTTGAGGCCTGCAAAATGGTGCTTATTTTACCTAAAATATTATTCCCTGACAGTCTACTATTAGTCTGAAATTCCACAAATCAATTAATTTGTTACTGTACTGAAAACCTGTGCTAAAATGCAAGTGTACTATATGGAAGGCAATGAGTTAAATCCTTATCAGCTATTAATATTTCAGCCAGAATTCTCTGTTCAGCCAGAATTCTCTGTTCAGATTACCCAGCAGAATCCTCAGAGGGGCCTATCCAAGACAGGTAAGTGACCCAAAAATAATATACCTGCCTAAGAAAGTGGAGTATCAAATGGATGGTGGACATTACAAGGGTTACTGGAAGATCTATGAGGTTGAGAAAAGGCCCTTGAACACACTTTAATAAACTTTATCTATTTTTCAACATTTTATCTTATCCATGGATAAGTTTGGGTACTTTATTCTCTAACATCTTAGTTGCCATCCACCATTATAGTTGCTTTTGACGCATCAAGTCACACCTTTACAGTGGTAGTAGGCCTGCTACCTGTTTTACACATGATTTTTTGCTGCAATAGATAATCTGAGACTCAGAAGTCTCCAGTTACTGTGGGAAATTTTCAGAAGAAAAATCAGTTTGTGGTGAGAATTTTTTTAGTATTTTAAAAATTGTTGTGATCAAAAATAGTCCCCTCGCCGGGCGCGGTGGCGCACGCCTGTAATCCCAGCACTTTGGGAGGCTGAGGCAGGAGGATCGCGAGTTCAAAGCCAGCCTCAGCAATGGCGAGGCACTTAGCAACTCAGTGAGACCCTGTCTCCAAATAAAATACAAAAAAGGGCTGGGGATGTGACCCAGTGGTCGAGTGCCCCTGAGTTCAATCCCTGGTACCACACACACACACACAAAAAAAAATAGTCCCCTCTGGGGCTGGGGATGTAGCTCAGTGGTATAGCATTTGCCTGCCACACGTGAGATCCTGAATTTGATCCCCAGAACTGTCAAAAAAAAAAAAGGTCTCATCTCAACTGTCCACAATTGGCTAATCTACCTCACCAATTACTTATTGCAACCAGTACCCTCATATTTGCAGCTGCCAAGAAAGGGGTCAGGCTACCAGCAACACATGAGATTAGGACCTTGCCCACAGAAGGGTAAGTATGTGAGTAGGGGTGTTGATATAGGTCTTTGCATGGGTTAACAGTCTTATAAATTTAAAGTAGAAAGGCCACTAACATTCATAGTCAGGTGGAACCTGCTATAGATTCTCAAATATCCTTATATTTCATTGCAATTTCCAAAGCTACTTGTTGATTAGTTTAGAACAGTGTTTAATTGGACCACTTGCATCAGAATCACCAGAGATGCTTATTGCTTATTATATGATTCTTGGGTCATACCTCAGATATATTGAATCAGAAAATCAAAGGATAAGCCTTTTTAACGAGCTCTATGTGTGATACTAATACACAATTTGGGAATCACAAATTTAATAAACTCTGATACTACAAACAGATTTGCAAATTCAGATTGGATGTTTATTGAGCCCCCAGTAAATGCTAGGTATTGTGCCAGGTGCTTTTATATATATTGTTTCTGTATGTAGGTGAGGTGCTATTGGCCCATGAAAGTATTAGTGAGTTTGGCTCTCAAGATGAAATTCAAGCCTTGAAAGAACTGATAGTAACCTCAGCTCCTGGTCCCTGAGAGAAGCAAAGCAAAAATGCTCTTTGAGATGCTAAGTAGAGACAAGGGAATGATTTTCATTTTAACAATACTTCTTTCCTTCTTTGCTTGTTATCTAATGATTGGTCCTTAGCCATGCTATAAACTAGATGTCATGGTAAATGCCAAACCATTTGTTAAAAATAGATATATTGAAATCAGTTCACATCACATTCATTGTGCCCTCCTCCCCATTCTTGCTGTCAACAAATTTGAAACCAGAACTGAAATAATAACAACTATCATTCATTGAAGCTGTACCATGTGGAAGATACTGTGCTAAGCATTTTATATATCTTCTCTTATGGAATATTCACATCCCCTTTTTACAAAAGAGCAATCATATATGGTTCAAAATATATAAGAGACCAGCTCAAGGTCACCTAGTTAGCCAGCTAAGTAGTAGAACCTGATAATTTCCTGCCTCAGTTTCAATTGGAGTTGACATTTCAAATGACCCTAGGAGCCAGACATATCACATAAATTTGGAAAATGGACCAGATATGTTATAATAGGGAGTAGTGAGGCCTGTGGCAATCTAGAGAGTCTATGTCTCTTTCTGAAGGCATTCAAATCCAATTTTTTAAAACTACTATGGGACAAACAAAACATCTGCAACAGTACATGAGGTGACTTGGGTACACAGTGCAACTTTTTGGCCTCTATGCTACATTACACTATACTGCCTTTCCCAGCTAAGTTATTGGTTGAGGGAAGCTTTGTTAAGTGGTCATTATAAGTACAAAGAACAGAAGAGAAAAGCTCCTTTTAGTAAAAACCCTATTTTTTACTTTCTCCTCTAAGTGTACCATCAGGGTATCTCAATATGATAGCAATCTTTCCTTTGCACACATACTTGTGATCCTACATACATACGCAGTTTTTCTAGTAGCCTTCCATGGCTAAGTGCCAGTTCAACTCTAACTAACCTTCCCCAGGCAATGCTGAAACCTATATCAAGGTCAGAATGTTGGCACAGAGTCATTAGCAAGTGCTGAGTGGATCATAATATGTACTTCTGAGAGGGCCTGCTTTGGGAAAACTGCTTAGGTTCTGGTATATGTATACCTGTAACTGGGAGACCACCGGATCAAATAAGAATCTGTCAATAATTACCCAGGGTAGAAGCTTCGCAAAGACTCCAATAATGAGGCTCACCAACTTTAGACCAAGGTCTAAATTAGAGATGCTGCCTAGAGTTGTAACCTGACCTAAGTGAACTTGTTCATTCACAACCATTAGGTAATGGTTGGATATGAACAGCCTGCTGTGGTTGGAGTGAGGCCTAAAGGTCTTCTCACCATAACCTCATTATCAGGTATAAAAGCAAGCCTCAGACAAAATTCTGTTTCTTGTTAAAATAATAGCAAGCAAGCATAAAACAATTGGACAGACTGTTCTGTAGGCTCAGTCAAATTCAGCTCTTTCTTTTTAGGAGTTCCAACAGTGGCTTGCACAAAGGTTCACTTGAGGAAGACAAGACAACATTCCAATAGCAGAATTTAGTTAATCAAGAATCCCCATCAAGTGGCTGCCCACAGGACAACTGATAAATAGAACATAGGGTACCATTTATATGGGATAATACTATAGAGCTAATTACATCCTTATGTCTTCTTTCTGCTAGTTTGGGAATACCACTATCACTCTTCTAACCAACCAATAAATGTTGAATGCTACTAATTTCACCAATGAGAAATTTTGTGTTAATTAACAAAGCTTCTGATGTTCACTGGGCATAAACTCCTGGGGTGTTTGTAGAATGACTTATTGATTAGAATTTTTTAAATGCTAGATAACTACTCTTGGACACTGTATTTCCCAATGAGAGTAACTGACTATACCTAGGATTCAAATTAAGATCAACCCACCCACATACATACCACATAAGTCATGTGGAAATCTTATGAAGTAAATGACGGAAAATATAATGATTGGGACATTATGTTTTTATGACCTTCGCAAGCAATAAAAGCTGTAGAGGGAACATTGGTGTATGGGAATGAGTAACAAGCCAGAAGTTTGGGAGGTCTGGGTTCTAGTCTCGGCTCTGAACTCAACTTCCTAGATGAACTTGGTCAAGTCTTTTTATGTCTGGTTCTGGGCGTTCTTTTTTTTTTTTCCCCATTTTTATAGAGGGGAAGATCTTCTGAATGATCTTTGAGATGTCTGTCATTAATATCCAATGATTAATTCTTGTTCCATTTTTACCATCTCACTTCATTTCTTAATGAAGACAGCCTATCCAAAAAGGAGCCCTTCAAATTCTTCTAATCTAGAAATTTCTCCTCATATTCATCTATTCTGTGCTTTTAATAAGACTCCATGATGAAAATAGCAAATTCACAGAACCAATGGATAATGTTTCCAGCTAGTTATGGATTATCCTTGTTCATCCCAATTCTTCCACTTACTAAATGTGAGACTTTGCTAAGTTACTTAACTTCATTGTGCCTCAAGTTCCCCAATTTTAAAGCAGGGATAACAATAATTCTTACCTTGTAGGGTTGTTAAGATTTTTCAATGAAATAAGTCTTGACTCCACATAAATCACTTTTAATAGTGTCTGACATATTAGATATCATTATCAATGTCATTATCAATATTATTATCAGTATTATCACTAATTCAAGATCTTTTGAACTTTTTATCCTAAAAAGAGAAAAATAAAAGCTTTTATCACTTTAGGGATCAGATTTTCTTCCTGTGAACAGCTGTACTCTGAGAATTTCTGTAGTTCTCAGTTCTTCCCCAAACCCAAGAAAACCATCACAACACCCCTTCAGATTACCAGCCCATCAGCCTAACCTCAAACATCACTCAACATGTCCAAGTTTGCCCACCCAATTTACCTTTTGGCAGGGATATATACACAGATACCTTTGGTCAAGAAACCCTGAGATGGACATTTCTGTATAACATAAGGACTAAAGTGTTCAAGGGAAGATATAGGGTCCTCTCCCTCCGCCCTTTGCCTACAAATCTATTTTTATCTCTAATTCAATCTGTCTTCCAATCACAAAATGAGTCATCTTTCTGTTCCTTTGTGACGATTCATTATCTAAACAGTGCACATGTAGTCCCTATGACTTTAAAGGCCCCTAGGCATCCACTTGTCCTCTGAAGGATGAATCAGAAGAAAATACTTGGACCAAGCATCAGGAAACTGACTCTGTTGTCAGGCACTGGTTCTTCTCTTAGAAATGGGCTGCCACTGAGGAGCACCAAGAAAAGCAGCAAGAAATTGTTCAGAACCTCGCTGGTGGATATCCCTTCACTTCTTTGGGTACTACAGGTCCATTAGTGAGTGGATTTTCTTCATGGGCCCTGGAGTTAAAAGCCCAAGGAACTGAAGGGAGAGACACTCCATACTGCCCATTCTCCTCTGGAGCAGACATTACCCTGGCTCAACATATTATATTCATTGTCACCTCATCTTTTCCACTTCTTGGTGAAACTCAGCAATTGATAAATAAAGAACTGATGTTGATATCCCCAAAAATCTAGAACATATGCACCATTAAGCCTAATCATGCCACCATTAAATGGAATTGTCTAGAAGGACATGATTCTTTCTGATTTTTTTTTTCTAAACTGGATAGGATTTTATTACTATACATGCTTAAGATAAAACAACATAGATAGTAACATGATAACCTTAGCACTTGCTGGTTTAAAGGAAAGAACAATCTTTTTCTAAAATGTAAAGAAAATGTGTTAATATGTTTAAAGTAGAAATGTTGAAAAGTGGATCCTGTATTCTTCACTCAGACAAAGAGTGATTTCCTGAGTTCATTAATTGAGGGTGATGTGTGGAGAAAGTTTAAAGCATCTCTGTTTGAGTGGATGGATTTTCTTCTTTTGATGGTACTTGCCTAAGTCAGGCAGAAAATAGCAAAGAAGGAGATATGGAAAAGTTTAAAAGAAAAATTTTTCTAATGTGATTTTCCAGCATTTCAGTCTCCATTCTCTCCAGAGCAAAGGTTAACTAGCTAATTCCACAAGCATAGATTCACCAGAAAGGATAGTGCTGAATACTACTAGGCAACATAGACATTTTTCCTCCTTTCTCTTCCTCTGTATTCTGGGCTGGTTTAATATCATGTTGCGTCTAGCAGGCCAAAACCTGGGTGATAACCAAAGGCAACTTTTTTTTCCTTCATAACCCATGCTCTAGCAGCATGATCTCCTCTTCTCGTTTCTATCCAGTTCCACTGTTACATTTTACTATAGATCATTGTTCTTACTTTTACCAATGAGGAAATTGAGGAACAGAGAGGCTAAGTGATTATCCCGAGGTTGCACAGCTATTTGATAGCTGAGCTGGGATTATAATGCAGCTCTCCTAATTTGTAGCACTTCTCCAAAATGTCTTCCCACCATAATCCTTCTTCCTTTAACTTTCACTGCTGCACAGTGATGTTCTATATGAAAATGACAACCCTGTCAGTTTTAAATAGGTGGCAGAGAGGAAGAATAAATTCATAACAAGTGAATTGGAAATTTAGTAAAGTATGAGTTTCAGGGGCCATGGTTAATGGCATCTTCTATCTAGTGCCCCAGTATTACCTGACATCATTTTACCACCCTCTGATTTATAGTCAGGAATGAGCAAAACAAAGTCTTGAAGTCTAGTTATAGATCACAGACTTTTGGAGCTATAGCAAGTAGTTCTAGTCCAACTACGCCATTTTATGACTAAGGAAAGGACAAGAAAGAAAAGATGATATAGCTTCCTAGTGGCAGAAGCAACAGATTCCCATATTGGGGTCTTTTCCAAAATGTTTTGCAACTGTACCTACAGAAAAATGTACTAAGGCAACATCATAGGTTTTGTTACATTAATATATTTCTGGAGAATCATTTTATAAATTGTTTCCTGTGTATAAGTTATATTATCTCAACCTGATATTGTAAATGTAGAAAGCATTTTAATAATTATAGAAGTTAAAATATAAATTTAATTCTTGCTCATTAAATTCATGCTCATTATAAAATAAACTTCAAAAATATAGGTAATAAAAATCACCCAGGTAAAGTAAAAATCATACAAAATTGGGTTTTACCATATACTCCAATTTTCATCTCACCTTTTTAGTTTATATAATATTGAGAGTATTTTTCTGGACCCTTTAAATCTTCTTTAAAATTTTTGATGTTTTTACCATTTATAAATTATTCTATTGCATAGTTACTTTATAACATGTGCATATATAAGACCATTACCATATATATTTATATACATATGTGTGTGTATTTATATATTTTATGTATTTATACATACATATAAATCTATTACCTAATTCTGTGCATCCAGGAAGATTCTCAATTCACTGTGGTTTACAATTTTGCCTCAAATTCCTGTAGCATTTACATTCCAGCACGGGTCTAAAGACATAGTAAATACATAATAAATACTTTATGACCATTAGTTGCTTTGGCCTTTCCAGAATGATCATCATTCCTACACCAGATAAGGCAACAAAAATGAGGATTTGATATTCTATCCTCTTTAAGGTACATGTTATATAATCCACAACAGCCAGTAGAGCAATAATAATTATGCTTAGAAGCTAGATTCTCTGGGTTCAAACCCTGGATCTAGTTCTTTCTAGTTGGATAGCCATGAGTAAGGAACTTAACCCCTTCAAGCTTAGTTTTTCTGTCTTACAAATCAAGAAAATTGTAATATCTACCTTATAAGGTTATGGTAAAAAATAAATCATAAAATATATAGAAAGTACCTGGAATTTAGTGAATATTCAAGAACAGTTAGTTGCCATTATTATATTTGCCAGAGGAAAAAGGCGCCAGACTTGAAGTCAGAAAACCTGTGTTCTTGTTCCATATCTGCTGTTATCTGGCCCTATGACCTTTTATAAATTATTTTACTGGTCTAGGACTCAGTTTGTATTATGGTTTATGTATCAGGTATCCCTGAAAAGCTCATGATGCAAGAAAGTTTAGAGGTGAAATGATTGCATTATGAGAGTCTTAACCTAATGGGTACAATTATCTACTGGTAGGAATTAACTGGGTAGTAACTGTAGGCAGGTCAGATGTGGTTGGAGGAGTGGGTTGACGGGTTTGCCCTTGGAATTTATATTTTGTCTGTGGTGAGGAGGTCTCTCGCTCTGCTTCCTGGTGCCATGTCCTGAGCAGCTTTCCTTTTCCACACTCTTCTACCGTGATGTTCTGCTTCACCTCAGGCCCAAAGGTATGGAGTTGACCATCTGTGGATTGAGACCTCTGAAACTGTGAGCAACAAACTCTTCTTCCTCTAAAACTGTTATTGTTAGGTCTTTTGGTTGCAGCAGTGAAAAAGCTGACTAAAACAGTTTTTTTTTTTTAATCTACCAAATGGGCATAATAATGCCTGAGCTGTGTACCTTGCAGGTCAAATGAGAGAATGAATGTTAAGGTGCTCTGAAAACAATGAAGTGTGTGTGATTGCTAAGTATGTAAAGTTAGATATAATATATGATTGTCATAGGGTAGGACTGGAGATGCTGATAGTCCAGGAGACCATGCTAAATATATTGAGCTTTGGAAGATATTTTTAAAAGAAAACTCCTGGTGTCATAAATACAGACTGTTATAGACAGAAGGAACCTTGGAAATCATCTAGTCCAACATCTCAATGTTGAATACAAGAAAAGAGATTCAGAAGATAAGAGCTGAAAGTCACAGAGCCAGTCACAAATATAGGACTAGAACTTGGGTATTTCCCAAACACAATCTTAAAGTAATCACTACAGCATTTTATGCATTGACCTTTACTGAAAATGGAGTAGAGAAAAACTCCATTTTTTTGTGGAATTCATGTAGGCAGGAACTGAATAATTGGGTTTTGATTGTTAGGATAAGCAAAATATAGCATAGCTCTAGTATATTTTTAAATGTCAATCTTATTCTGGATAAGAGATAGTAAGGGGGCAGGAAGGTGATGGGGGTTGAGGTTTGGTCAGGTGTGGAGAATACCCTCAGACTTGACCAGATTCTGAAGAGATTTCTATTGTCCCCAGCAATGACCACTGCAGCAGATGGCCTTCCTTTGATTAGTAATATTTGTCTTTGCAGTCAGTCCTCAGTTATGTGTTTTTTGAAAACTTTTTAAAGTGGTTGAAATTGCTGGTTGCTTGAAAATACAATTGCCAATTGTTGGAATGGAGTAAATTGATTACAGCCAGAGGACTATTCATTTTCCCTTGGCATGCAGAGCAGCCCATGTCAGGCAAGGGCTGCAACACTGATGGCAGCTCAGAGATCACTGCATTCCATGAATTATATCCCTCCAGGTACTCAGCAAATATATGTGTTGGATACTTTCATCTTTACATTATTTTAGCTGAGATGAGAGCACATAAGCACTTCCGCCTGACAACCTTTTCAAGTTCAACAGCATAGAAGGTTATTTTGAAAAGAAATAAGAAAGGAGTTTTTCAACAGCAGGCTCCAAAGGTGACTAAAAATGTCATCCAACAAGGCAGCCCATTAAGAAATGTAGTATGAAATGTGTTAAGACGATAAACCCAAACGAGGTCTCACTATTCTTAGCTTCAGAATTTTGGCTGCCTTCAGCTGCCTCTGCCGTCTGGACAGTGTCTATTGAGGTTCACCCCTCCTCCAATCCTGAAGTGTCCCTTTCTGCCCTTCAGGTGAAGGGGACCCTATTGCCAAAGGCAAACTCACTTTCGCCTGGTCATCCTCTCAACTCCTGCTCAGAGGGCTACCTGCCTTGGCCAGAAAGTACTGCAGAAATCAGTGAGCTCTCTGTCATGCTGCAGAGATCACAGGCTACTGTGCCTAAAATGTTCACCAGGTGGGGGCCAGCCAAGATGAGGTCTCCTGCATCAGGAATGAGTGGCCAATTTTTGAAACCAGTGAGGTAGAGGGAAAGGAAAAATGACCTTGTTCACCAAGCCCTGTTATGCCAAAACAAGCTGTCCCTGGAAGCCTGAAAGGAATAAATTCCAAGCAAGTCAAATTCAGGCCTACTTTATACTGTGGGAAGTAAACATATGGAACACCTTATCCTAGAGTTGGTGCCAGCTGAAAATATAAATACTGTCAGGCAAGGTTCAATAGAGTCATGACTGCTGAGGCAATGATAGTTTTTTTTTTAAGAGAAACAAGGCTGTTTGGGGACACGTTTAATCTCTGAGTTCAAAACCAGTAAGGACAACCAGATCCTCTGACAGCCTCGGTGAAATGAGTCCTGAAGACATGCATGGGCTCAGAATTGTGATATTGTTTTCTAATTAAGCTGAGAGAGGGCGAGGAGATGTGATATTTAGGGTTGGTTGCTTCAAACAGAGATGCTAAAATCTCTGCTTTTCTCAGGGTGAGAGTCTTGCATACATATTAAGGGGAGCAATATGTTGTAGAACAAAAAGCTTTATATTCCCCCTGCCTTTCTCTGCTACTACAAACCAACTCTGTGACTGCTCCCTGTTTAGGATATGCCTTTTCCAATATGTAAAAGGGCATTAGAGTAGGTAATTTCACAGGTACCTCTAGCTTCAACTATATTTAATTCAGATGATATCATGGAGTTTCCTCAGAGGGTTTTGGTGGGCCCTTCCCCTTTCTTTCCCTTCCATTACTCATGAGATGAGGGTCTTCAATATGCACAGAAGATGCCCCAAACTCCACCAAGATGTCTCACTCAAACCTGGCTTCTACAATAGAGACACAAGCTCTGGAATTTATATCTCATGGCCTCTTACTCCATTCACAACCCCTCCCCCCAATGGCCTTGTAAGGAGGCAAAACTGGTTAGATACAGAGGTTTTGTTTTGTACAGTGTAGTAGGCAAGTTTGGGCTTCAAATATTAGAGGCAGCATTGTGTGGACTTTAATGCCAGAGTTAGAATTGGGTTAGAATTCTGGTTCTGCCCCTTCCAGCTATGTGATCTTCAAAAAGTTACCTAAATACTCTGTGCTTCACTCTCCTCATAAGTGGAATAAGAGTCATAGTACTATGTTCCTTCTAGGGTGATTGTCAGGATTAAATGAGGAAATTTATATCAGATGCTTAGTATATTGCCTGGCACACAGTAGATTTTCCACTAATGGGCATCTTACTTCATTCTCCATGAAAGAGATGTTGAGCTGAAAATCAAAAACAATAAATCAATACATGTTGAGCTGATAAAGGAGACCATAACTTTTAAGTAGAAGCAAATTATCTGACTTCTCAGGGCCTCCATGTTGTCCTTATAATGATATGTTTAGAATTTATCAGGAGCATTCTGGAAACTGCACAGCCAGAGAGAGAACTATTTCTGGTAAGGGTGGCATCTGTGTAACCATCCAATTCTTACTGCATAGATGAATGCTACATTTACCTCCTATGGAACCAGCCTAGTCTATGGAGGCCCTCTGGGGCAACTGATAGAAAGGAAAGTTGCCTAAAGTGACTCCTTGATGTAGCTTATCAATTCAGTACTCAACAGTATTTCATCAGACCTGTTCAAGTATGAAGTTAAACTATGAGTTGAGAACAAAGCCAGGAAAAGGTAATAAAGGATCATTAATGTATTCTTCAAATCCTGTGTTCTGCTGTGTGGGTATGTGTTGGGGAGGTAGGAACAGATATTACGAAGAATCACCTTCTGGAAACACTATAGCTCATCTTAACCAAGATTCCTAAACATAACTTCTCTTCTAGCTTTTCTTTCTGAAAAATCCTCAAAGTTTAATAAAAAAATCCTAATAATTAATTGGGATACATGCATGAACACAAATATGTCTTAAAAGTTTAATGAATCAGGTAAGGAAGTAAAGAGAGATGTTTCCTAAAGGTGTGTACCATGCCCAGCATGAGGGAGGGTAAGAGAGATGATGATCTGCACTGACTGCTGGCACTTCACAGGGAACATTCATGGGTTAAACAGCTGTGTGTTAGCCTAACAAAATTCCTGAGACAATTGATTCATAAGAAGGAAAGGTTTATTTTGGCTCATGGTTTCAAAGATTCAGTTCTTGGTTGGCTGTCCCCATTGTCTCAGGGCCTATGTCAAAGCAGAACATCATAGCAGGGAGTGCATGGTGGAGAAAAGTTGCTCGCCTCATGGTGGTCAGGAAGCAAAGAGAGAGAAAAGGGCAAGCTTCCAATGTCCCCTTCAAGGGCATGCCCTCAATGACATAACTTCCCTCCACCATCTCCCATCAGCACCATGGTCTGGGGATGGAGTCTTTAGCTTATGAGCCTTTGGGAGTCATTTAGTATCTAAACTATAACAATCCATGAATGAAAGATGGTAGAAAATCTATTACTCAATAAGGTAGATAAGGCAAATGCTATTATTATGCCCATTTTACAGTTAAAGAAACAGGCTCAGAGAAGTTAAAATTCTATTCTCAGTAAGTGGCAGGATATGGTACCCAAATCTAAGTCTAATCTTGTACTCTTCTCATTCACCATGCCGTCTCCATTTAACTAGTTTTATAAGGGAACGCATAGCTCCATCAAAACTAATTTTCCAGATAATTGAAGCACACGTCTTACAGCACTGCAAGTGTTATTTTTATTTTAACCAGTGTTGAAGAAAAACTTTCTACAATGCATTGCACACCTCCACGCCTTATTATGCAGAAGATACAGATTACTGTGCTTTTAATCTTCTATTTTCATAGCTTTCTATCTCTTTTCTCACTGTGGCTGACAGCGTTCAATACTTTCTAGGTTACTGAAGATAGCATATTTGAAATGGGGTACTCCTAAAAGCAGATGTACTAAAATGTGACAGCTGACAGTAAGGTAAATACATGCAGAATCACCAACTACAAAAGTCCAGCAGTTTGGGACTATTTAGCATGGGGACAAATACATATATGAGGCCAAATAGCCTCCCAGACAACAAACTCCATATTGGAATTGGAATTCCCAGTAAAGACCCAGAAACATCAACAGAAAAATTGAATTGCACTCATTCTACTACACTGGTAGGCCATGGAGAAGGGGTGATGGGGGAGGTCCATCCCAGCTGGGAGGAGAATTTATTCCACTGATAGCATTTAGAAATGCCTGTTCATGGTGATAATAAAAAAGCAGACTTTTAGACAATGTATTACTGCTTTTAAATTCTCCACACACAACATACCCTCTTTTGTTTGCATGCAGGCAGACGCTCTTCCCACCCCCACCTTGGCATACCAGTGCTTTGCTGCATTTAAAAAGGTGAAGGGGGGGCTTCCATTTAAAAAATATTCTATCCTCAAGTGGTATGTCTAAAGAGGTAAATATTCACCGATCTGGAAAATGTATCCCATGTGAGATGCATGGGAAATTACTGTGTGTTTAGCTTATCATTTCCCTTTTTCTCATCCCACCTGTAATTTCAAAGAAAAAGGAAAAAAAAAAAAAAAAAACGCTACAAACAAACCCTCTATAGATTCCTGGCCTATTGGCCTGCTGCAAGCAACTTGGATCTTTTCAAATTCCAATCAGAATGGGCTCTGCTTTGCCTTCTCCATCTCTGTCTTCTCTGACCCAGCAAAGTTTCCCATCTTTCATCCTGTCACTTAGCTAATGGTGTGTGTCCCTCTTGCATACATTCTGTAGTCACCAGCTTCTTTCACTAGTGGAGTCAACAGTGAGATGCTCGGCAGATGGCTCACTGGCTGCCGTTCTTGTCCCCTCACTGCAGCAATCTGTTGTTCTAAATCAAAATGTTAATGAAAAATAAAAGAACACAGTGCCAATGTCTGTCTGATTAAAATTAATATAGAGTCAGTCATACCTTTTGAGGCAGGTTTTACTGGCACAAGGTTCTCCATACAGGCTACCCATATTGTGTGTAGTTTTTTTCCCCCTCTAATTAAAATTAAACACTTTCATTTATCTGATACTCTCTTGGTACCCCTAACCTGTTCTTTTTAATAATAACAAAGGCCTAACAAACAGTTGATTTCAGTGTTCCAGGGAATGGCATCTCACCTGGTGGAACATAATTTTGAGAGATATTATATGTGATGTCTAATTATAAACATGCTTTGATTAGATGCTGTTTTCAATACTGAAATGACACGTTTACTAAATGCCTCAAGTGCAGCTCTAAGTTAGGCATGTGGTTATTGAAATCTCTTTTCAATCCATTTGTTTTAAAACTGCTGGCAAAATCATTGCTAATTTGCTACTTTATTTACAAGGGCCCTTCACTTTCTACATACTCAGCACAGTATTCGTTTCTGCTGCAGCAACAGGACTGCTCCCTTCTTTGGGGAAAATAAATATGTCTGCAAGATCATCTATGCAAGACAAATTTTCAACTTCAATTTAGAGAGGAAGTGGCCACAATGATATTAACATACCTGATAGGGGAAATCACCTCAATGTTTTAACTTGCAAACAATTGAAGAAACCAAAAGAAAGTCAGTTTCAACCAATTGCAAAAGACCACATATTTCATATATTTTTTTCTGTGAGTTCTTTGAAGATAATTTTAGGAATAGCTTAAGACTAGGAATTATTATAATACATCGATTTAGGAATACTTTAGTATAATGTAGTAATAATAAAAGCTGGCAAGTACTTCTTATAACCAGCCATCCCTCTAAATGGTTTGCATTTATTTAGTCTTTCAACAATCAAAATAACCCTATAACTTAGGTCAATGTCACAGATGAGGAATCTGAGGCATAAAGAGGTTAAGTGACTTACCCAAGGTCACACAACTAGTGACAGAACTAGAGATGAACACACCTATCTCCAGAACTTTCTCTTTAAAGCACTATCCCCTTCCATTCTGTGCCAAAGGGGATATAAATTCCAACATATTGGAAAGTAAGCTATTGTTTTCTTTCAGATCCATAGGAAGGTTGTTCTTTTGTTTGCTTCAAACTAAGTGAGAAGCAAACTTCTACATACTGGGGCTTGCTCACTGCTAAATGCATGTGCTATTTGCATGTGTCACTACAATTAAGACTGAGGTGAGTCAGAAAAATCAAGTGAAGGCAGCAGGCAGGCAGGAGAAAAGCCTGGGTTTGAAGGTTAGAGGTAGGGCACTGGTCATTAAGTCAGTCATCTCCACTCTGGTCAACCCAACAGTCCTGACAAGAGAAGGTCAGGAAATCTGTAAGGCCTGAAAAGCCTATATCTGAACCAGTGGACCAAGTATACTCTCTTCTGGGACACAAGAAGTCAGGTCACCCAGTTCCAGGTCCAGAGCTTCTCCCTACTGGCAAACAGGGTGACCATACAAACCCACAACCATTGAAATCCTGCTGCTCAGAAGCCAGCTCAACTGGAAAAGCAAATAATGGATGATTCTCTGTGATTAAGTATATGCATTTCAGGTCTAGGGATTTGCTGGGGTATCAAGTTGTTTAAAAGAAAAAAAAAATACCTTCCCCCCAGTAGAAAGGGATTGACTAGAGTCAGTCATTTTCCTTGCCAATCTTCACTTTGGTATTTGTATTTTTCTGGCCTTATAAAGGACAAAATGAAAATAAGAATTTGAAAAAATGATAGTATCAGATAGCGGGATATATTGAACAGAACCCTGGGTTAAAACAGGTTCCAGCCCCAGCTTTGTTCCTAACATACCTCTGAGCCTCACTTAGATCCTTTATAAGATGAAAAGGCTCTATGAAGGCTTTCCAACATTAAATGCTACATGATTTTAGCCTCCCCCACTACTTCTTAGTAAAAGGTGATTTTCCCTATTGAAATAAGGAAACTCAGAAGATGATCTAACTAAATGCAGCAAAAATTAGAACTGTTTTAGGGTGTTTCTGAACAACCAACTCAGACTCTTGGGGTCAGAATGTAGATTTCCTTTTACCTGATCCTCCCAGTTGATATTGCTAGATAATTGCTCACCTCTCTAAGTCATCATATCATAATCTATTTAAATCCCTGGGATAAAAGGACCTTAAAGGTCACCTTTTCCCACTTCCCCTCAAGGATTGGTTCCCCCTTATCTAAACACAGCCAATCTAAGCAATGGGACAAGTGCCAACTCTACACATAATCTGAAGAGGTGCTGTTCACCTGGCTGGATGTCACAGGTTCTAGGATGTGACATCTGATGTTTTCCCCCAAATAGACTTCATTTAGAGCTCCCCTTTCCTTCATAGTACATACTGATGTCAGAACCCCTTTAATAGAGTGCCTATATTTTCATTCTACGCTAAAAATATATAAGACATAAATTCCCTTGGAATAGATGGCACTGTGTCACTCCATAGTAGATCCTATCATGAGAGTGGATTTCAATAGGAAAGAAAGCCAAAGATATGGAATTCTTGAAAGAATGAAATGGACTTCAGTGAGAGGTGGAAATTCTACAGAACAGGAAGAAAAGGAAGGGTGGAGACAATAAATTGGTAAACTAATATATATGTAACAATTTGGAGTCACACTTGATTTTATCCCACAAACCTGTTATTTAATTAACTGCATCACCCTGTGTATTAACCTCCTTAAGTCTCAGTTTCCTAAGCTGTAATAAGGGAATAATAATATCTATTACATAAAGCTGTTGAATTAAATAATATAAGGATTCATACACATACTTAAGTGCATTTTGGGCCCCAGATCTACAACATTATCATAGTTTGATGGCTTTCAATATGTGTGTCCTTGATTGTGCCTCTGCAGCACTCATAGGTACAAATGATGCTGATGTCTCCCATCTTGTCTGTAGCCACCAGTAATAATTTTAATCATCTTAACCATACATGGGAGTCACTGAAAAACTGATTCAATCACCATCCAGAATATCAATTGTCAAGAAACTGAAATGCCTATTTAGAATTTGATTAAGATTTATAATCACAAAGATATCAGTTAACATGCTCATGATTTCAAGGGAGTCATGTTTTCAAGTTTGTCCTGAAGTAGCCCAATTAATAATGGTTGAAGGTGGTTTCCCTGAGTGCCTGGCTTCCACCAGGAGTAAACATGAATGGTAGCTTTCTTGAAAAATTTCCCCAAGGTATACTTCAACCTTAACGTGGAAGAATGAAGTTAGCAGATGAAATGTTAAGGTTTCAGTATGAATTTTAGGTTTGGGGGAATATAATGAGTCCATATGCTTGTCAAAGATAATGACACAAAGGTCAAAAGTTGTCCTCTGATCATAATACTGGATAGCCTTGATTGTTCTGACTTTTGGCCTGTTCCCTTCCTTCTATATTATGATTAGCTTGAATGTTGTCAGGTTTGGGGATACTTCTTATTGTTTCCTTTTACCCCCTTCAAGAGATAGTGTTAGTTTGGAGGGTCTAATCAACTCCACAATTTATTATTTCAATGATAGAAACCAGAACATTTGGGGCCCTGGGTGCCTACCTTTTCAAAACATACTCAAAGCTCCCTATAAAAAAAAATACTGCTTTCACCTGCTATATATTTTTCCTCCATCCTCCTCCTTTTGTTTCCCCAATTCCTCTGATCTGGAATTTGTGTGAGTTGCTTCCCTTTCCCATTCCACATTCTGTTCCTAACTCTTAATCTATTTCTATTCCTGTTAATGAACCAACATTTCTCTTTTGGGGTCACCAGTGATCTCCCTCTTACCAAATCCAAGTACTGTGTTTTCATTGTTTATCTTCCCTGATCTCTTTGGGGTATTTGACCCACTGATTTTATCTGTTCTTGATGTTCTCTCTTTCCTTACTTTCTGCTGATACTGCATTTTTTTATTCTTCTCTGATTTTCCACGCACTCCTATTTTGCCCATGATATCAGTTAATTCAGTTTTCCTTTTTTGGTTTAAGCCTCTTCAGTAAAATAAAAGGTTTAAAATATAATCATAATGGAGGTCCCTTCCACATCAACCACTCGGTGGCTCTGAGCATCAATGAGACATACCTGAGATCCTTTATTTGAATCCAACATGTCATAAAGTTTTCAATGTTTTGTAGATACTCCTGACTATTTTAGTGTTATAGTAGTTTATATACATGCACAAACTTTATAAGGCTAGGCTTTTGCTGATTTATACCTATGTAATCCATGTTTGCTTTCCTTCTTTATCTGAGTATGCATATTTGAAATACCTGTATACTACATGATGCCTTACTTGAAAATAGATGTACAGTGCATTCTAGAATTATATCCTTTTCCTTATGTTTAATATTAGTTTTTTCAAAAATTTGTATGAGCCAAAAATCTTTCTCCTTGTTCCATTTAATTTGGATATTTAGAAAATGGAACAAAACTCTTTTTAGCCAAGTAAGGGCATTATCACCAACAATAAGAGCCAGAATGTACCAAGGTCACCCACAAAGAGCCACAAATAATATATTTGACAGTTTATATTGAATGCATATGATACACAGAAATAGACTATAGTGGTTTAGAGAACCCTGCTATGTGTCCATGTAATATCACTTGAAGACATTCAAAAATTTATATTACAACACAATTTCTACTGATATTTTTATTCTTTCATCCACATTTTAGATGCTGTACTTGAGACTTTCAAGAGATGCTTGATATTCCAAAGCAAAAGATTGGCTATCCATGACTTAAAAACTATCCCCAGAAATTCTCTGAATAAGAAATTTTCCTTGTCTCAATTAAAAAGCAGCAATGCAATTCCTGGATCCAAGGGGTACACTGTAAATATATATGCCTAATGAAAAATCTGAAAAAGCAAACTTTGAGATCACAAAGTAGAAAATGCCTATCCCTGCTGAGGAAGTTAGTCAAGAGTAGCGAAAAGGGTCCTTAAGCTGCTCCAAAGCAAACCACATTAAAAAAAAAAGCAGCTGAGGTTTTCTTAGGTTTTTGTCGTTGTTTATCACCAAAGAATATACGGATTTGAAAGACCTTGCACACAAAGGAGCTCTCTTGATCCATGGAACATAAATGTGTCAGTGTCTCAACAAGGCATGATATACTATCATCCCTGCTCTAACATAAGAAATTCAGTGACTTGCCCAAAGTCGTGAGAGCCAGTGGCTAAGTCAAAATGCTCCAGAATCTGTCAAAAATTCAAAAATTAGGGGCTTGGGTTGTGGCTCAATGGCAGAGCACTCACCTAGTATGTGTGAGGCACTGAGTTTGATCCTCAGCACCACATAAAAATAAATAAACAAAATATAGGTATTATATCCATCTACAACTAAAAAATATTAAAATTAAAAATGCCTACTGAGCAGGTTTTAAAAAATTCAAAACCTATTAATTTATACAAAATATGACAACCAGTAGCTGCCACTCTCGCTCTTGTTCTCTTGCCCTCACTTCCTTCTTCTGCTCTTCACTCTTTCATATACATATACCACATACTACTTAAGTTATCTCAAAATCTGCTTGATAGGCTGATTTTTTAAAAAATAGTTGTTTTAGTTGTAGATGGACACAACACCTTTATTTATTTATATGTGGTGTTGAGGATTGAACCCACTGCCTCACACATTCTAGGGAGGCGCTCTACTACTGAGCTACAGCCCCAGCCCTGGCTGATTTTTATTGTATCATATTATATTGTTATTGAGCATTTTCAGAAACTGGAGCATTCATATTAACAGACTTGGATATTTAACTTACCACTAAATGTGCTATATAGGGTTTACCAATTTTTAAGAGTTAGAATAAAATATAATTTACTCATGACTAAAAATGTATTATGCATAAAGTTATATTTCATTGATTGTTCGGTATACCCTGGAAGGATATCACATACTTAGATAAAAAGCACCATCTTTGAAATGACAGGACCATGTCTGTTTTGGGAACAGCTGATCCTAAGGTCTCTTGAAGAGAACAATGAATATTATTTTTAAAGCAAAAAAAAAACATTGTCAGAATTGTTATATAAAATGCTAAAAAATCCTACTTTGCAATTGTAAATTCACATATTCTTAACACTTTGTGTTTTATCTTAAAATCAGGAATCCTAACTTACTGCTCTTAAAAGTAATAATGTGGCATTTCGTTTTGAAGCTCACAATGTTTACTTCTCTATAAACATCTTCATGTTTGGGGCTATTAAGAAAGGGAGGAACAGTGGAATGAATCTGAGATAAATTTCCTAAGTACACATATGAATATACCACAGTGAATCTCACCATCATGTATATCTACAAGTCACTAATTTAAACAAAACACTATTAATAAATAGCAGAAAGATCAGTAGAGTAGAGGGAAGGGAAGAGAAGAGAGGAGGGAAGGGAAGTACTGGGGACAGAATTAGAACAAATTGTATTCCATGCTTTTATAATTGTGTCAAAATGTATCCTATTGTCATGTATAACTAAAAAGAACTAATAAATAGAACAATAAATATTATTCTAAGTAACAAAAAATATTATTCTAAGTAACAAAAAAGGTACCATTGGAAGTCAATATTACTATATTGCATTGTCACAACTTCCGGCGTAAACGGGTTCAAAAAATACCAATTTATCTATTGAGAGCTCCAGGTGGGATGGTGCCAGTGACAAAGTATTTGCTGTTGTGTGCCAAGAATTATATTTAGGTCTCTGGAACAAATTAATAATTACTTATAACATTTTGTAAAACAAGAAATCATCTTGACAGTCTTTCATCCAAAGCCATGGCATTTGTTCTATTAGTTTGGGGAGTTTTTGCATTGTCAAGGAGAAAATGGTGTGTAATAACAATATCAGTAATAATAGCTACTAAACATTGACCTCTTATCCCGTGCCAGGCTTTTGCTAAATGCTATTATACGTACTCTGTCATTTAAATCCATACAACAAACCTATGGCATAAGTACTATTGTTAGCCACATTTTGCAAACAAGGATACTGAAACTACAGAAGTAGGGGTGTCCGTAGAATCTTCTTCTCAGAAAAAATTATCTGAGTGTGAAATTGCATTGGTTGTTTCCTTTGAAGGAGCATTAATATTTACTAAACATCTACCATGTGCCAGGAACTGGGCCAAGTGTTTTATGTAAGTTGCCTCATATTCCTATCAGCTTTATGAGGTTATTTTTTTTTAAATGTATTGTGTTGATAAAGGGAAGAGTGATACAAAGAAGTAAAGAAATTCTCTCAAGGTTGTGACACTAGTGAGGTTGGATATGGGATGTCAATCAAGATAAATTTGATCCTTAAAGTTCAAGCTTCTTGCTGGGCAAGATGACACATGCCTATAATCCCAGCAGCCTGGGTGGCTGAGGCAGGAGGATCATAAGTTCAAAGCCAGCCTCAGCAACTTAGTGGGGCCCTAAGCAACTAAGCAAGACCCTCTGTCTAAATAAAATATTTAAAAAGGGGTGGGGATGTGGCTCAGTAGTTAATAGATTCAATCTCCAGTACCAAAAAATATATAAGTATGAAAAAGGAGGAAATGAATTTAGTTTAATAATAATAGTGTCATATCATTTCCTTGGAAGAATCATAAAAGCCCATCCCAAAGTCAATGCCAATGATAAACTCCTATACACAGAGCATTTTATCCTGTGGAACACAGGGTTATAGCATTCTGATCACTTTTAGCTTTCAGAGCACAGAGTGAGAACAGGTTGAAGCCATTCTCCAGAATTCTTTACAGGCTAAATTGAAAAACAAAAAAGGCACTAAAAGCAAAATGATCCAAGCTTATCCACATGCAACTTCCTTTGAGATGATGAATCAACTCTTTCTCTTCATTAGATCTCTCCTTAGCGCAAGAAGCCAGTCCTTCCTATCCTCAGTGGCCTGAAAGCATTAATGGCCCCCTCAAACAGAAACATTTTACAAGAATTTTTTTCATTAGAATCCCTTGGGGTGACTGTTAAAAATTGCAAATTCCCAAGCCCAAATCCTGAGAGTAGGACAGTGAATCTGCATTCTAACAAATGCCAAATATCACTTTTACACATAGTAAAGTTTGAGAATCACTGAATAAAGCAATAAAACTCTCAAATGTAGCATTCTGAATTTGGGATGATCAGACACAGATAAGCTAATTTATTTTCACCCTATACAAGGAAGGAAAATCTCCTTTGAGTTAATATTAACAAGCTACTTAACATAAGCTTCTAAGGTATTTCAGAAGCACTTACTGGCAAACAGAGAGTTAAGGTCATTCACATCCTTTGCATCTATTCATTGCAGCAGGATGTAGAGTCTGTAACACATTCATGAAAATTATCTTAGCAGTCCTCTCTTAGCCTTTAAAGGTCCCTATATAAAGTTTCATGTTCACCTTAGAAAATTCTTTAACTCAGACTTTACCCAAAATAAGACTGGTATTATATCACTTTAGCTCTAAATAATGAAGTTGAACCATATTTCCTTCTCACAGTTGAGATCAAATCTAAAGCAAAGAATAGTAGCCTCCATAATAAATAGCAATTAATTGAGTGCATACTGTATACTAGATGCAATTACCACATTAAAAGTTCCCACGAAATGGGTGTGCTGACTGCATTGTCCTCTTGAACATTCATAATACACATGAACATATTAATGGCTCTAAGAAGACCTTGAAGGAAAGAAGTCTATTTCTTAACTCACAGCTACCAAAACCTATTTGATCTCATTCTTCAGATTTTATAAAGAAATCCAGATGTACATTTTGAGAATGTGCTGCTGTGCACCAGTATTTCTCAAAGTGTTACCAGTAGTGGGCTGGGGTATAATTCAGTGGCAGAGTGCTTGCCTAGCATGAGTGAGGCCCTGGGTTTAATCCCCAGCACAGAAAAAAAAAAAAAAAAAAACCCTGTTGTCAGTGCATCATAATGCTTTAAAGAGCCCTGCCTCAGACTTATATGCATCTCTGTGGGAACTTCAAGAATCTGCATTTTTAAAGAACTCTTAGGTACACTGCTCTAGGGTATACCAGAAGAATCAGTGGTTGCTCTTAAGGTGACAGTTGAGGGAAATCATTACAACTGTACTCATAAGACTGACTGAAAATTAAGCAATAAATTCCAAATGTGGAAACTACTCAGTGACTACATTTGGATGCTTGATATTTCACCATCTGATCAGTCCAAAAAAGGCTGCTTATAATGGGGGAAATGTTTTCCCTTAAGTAATATTCTGATACATGGAATAATCCAAATGTTTCCCCCAAATTCTGCTGCCCTCAGGGTATAAAATAAGGCCATAGGTGGATAGATCTTCTCTCCCACTTACTAAGCCGTAGGACTATAGTAAAGCCACCTTACCTCTCTGACTCTGTTTGCTCATCTAAAAGATGACAATGAATATCCTGACCTCAGAGAGCCACTGTGAGAACTAACTGGGGCAGTATATAGAAATCTTCTACTACAATTAGAAAGTTCAAAAAATGTTCCTTCCTTTTTCCCCTTCTCTCCTTTCCCTCTTCCTTTGGTATAGCGCTGTGATGTTAGCTGCTTTAGTGCAAGGGGTAGGCAGGAAATTTTACTGTTGAGTTTAAAGCAGCTACTCTCTTCCAAGGGTAGTTTATTTAATGAGCCCCCATGTCGGCAATACAAGGGCAAGTACAAGGTACTGAAGTAGCTATTCAATTCTGCTAACTAGGAGCTGACATGTACTGGGGTCCACAGAGATGAAAAGAAACGTCCTGCCCTCATGGCAGAGTAGTGACAAAACCGTGTCTATTGTGGCAGAAAATGAGAACTCTTTTTTCTGGGGGCCAGAGAGAGGGATGCAGCTGATCACAGAGGCAAGCCAAACTAATGCAAACTGCATTACAGATAAGTTAAATAAGAGAGTCCAAGGACACCCAATGTCATCATTATCTACCCAGAAAAGCCAAACGCTGACCTAACCCAGGGCTACAGTTCCAGGGCTCAGTTCCAGCAGGCAGCACACAGCCAGTCGCAGGCTGCATTGTGCTTTGTGCCCAGCGCTGTACCACATATAGGACAAAGCCAGTAAAGCAGAGGTGACCCCTGACCCCTAGGAGGAAAAACACTGATGAAGGCAAACCTCTAGAGCACATGAAAATAATCAAAAAGTCAGCACTGAACAAACAGATAAACACCACGTTCACTCCCATCATTCTCTTCTCAGGTTCCTGTTCATTTTTCTGTTTGATGGAAAAGTTTAGATGCAACCAAAATAAGTGAACCTCAAGTCCCCAGCCACCCCTACCTCAGCAACTTGTGAAAAGAGTTGGAGATCTTTGCCATTGTTAATTTTTAAAATATTGACTTAATCAGAATCACATGACAATTAGTGGTCAAACTAATTATAATATAGCTTTCTTATCATTTCTTCCTCCTTTTAGAAATTCTTTTTGCTGGGTAGATGGCAGGGTAGGAGATAGGGGGAGCTACAAGGTTCCAGTGATGCTTTTGCATGGAACATTTCCTTGTATATCAATGTTTCCCTCTGGCTTAAGCTCCTTCATGCAGTGGGACAAACTCCAGGAAGTTGTGGCAGTTCCCTCTCTACTTTCATCTCATATGTAGCAGGGCTTTGGGGGTGGACAAGGTTGGCATTTCTCAGAGATGGAAGGGAGGAGGGGACAGTGGTCAAGAGGACTAGAGGATGAAGTGCAGACATGGCCAACAATCTCTTTAATCTTCCATTTAACTCTATGCCAAGCTTCTATCACCACCAATGAGAAAAAGGCATACCATAATTACTCTATGAATAGCACAGGTGTTGTTTCTAAATAGAAGAAAGAATGTTAGGGAAAACATTATATTAAGCAAAGATTGTTTTTTTCCTGATTTTCTTCTATACATGTGTGTAGGGACTGGCTACAATGAAGAGCCATACTCAGAATAAAGTATGCAAGCCATCTGAAAGCATAAGTGAGGTTTGAAACTGGTCTGATTTCAGCTGTTTAGCCTAGAATCCACTGGACAACCGTGCTTCATTCCTAATGTCTAACTCCTCAAATAGCCTTTCAGTACTATCTGATGCTGCTAAAGGGCAAAAGGTACTGACAAAACCATGGACATTTCCGCAATGCCTTTCCCCCCCAGCAGAACAAATAGTGTTCAGATCTTGCAAAGCCAACAAAACTGCAGCATAGGTCAGCTGCAAACTCCCCCCATCAGAGACCTCCCTGAGCCAGCAAAATCAAGACCATGAGCTCAGGGACCTCAGAAGGTCGCTGAAGAGGACAGTGAGTCTGCAGGATGAGTCAGGAGAATTGAGAAAGCCCAGCCAGTCCCCAGAGCCAGACCTCTCATAAGGCAGCCAAGAAAAAAGCTCTGTAAGAACCTGGAACACCCTGATAATGGAGAAGAGGGTGGAGGACAGAAGCAACAGAAAGACAAACTGCCTGTCCTCAGCATTGGCAAAAGCAGGAAGCAGACACATTTTATTCTTGACGTGTCCCTATCCCACTTTCAAAACCCTCTCCCTCCTCAAAGCATCAGAGATGCCCAGCTGGCCAAGCATTTTCTGCCACCTTCAGCTTACACTCCCTCCCCCCCCCCCCCGCCCTGAGCCCCAACAGGTTTGCTTTTCTCAGACCTTCCCTAATATCCTACTGTCTTTCGAAGCAGTGTCTTGCTTCCTCAGCATTGCTCTGCCTTGTCATTTAATGATAACTGATCTGGACCGATGTACCAATTCATGAGTCAGTGTGGTCCCCATCAGGGTCACATATTGGCAATTAAACAGCTGTCTCTTAGCAACAGAGTACTTTTACTCCAAAGAGTCTATGTTGTGAGAGGATTTCCAATGAAGGGGTGGATCTCAGGCAGAGAGCTCCTTGAGGACCCCACATTCAATTCTTTGTATAGCAATACCTCCTTTTTTGTGTAAGCACAAGCCAGCCCTACAGATATCTACCTGGCCAAAAGCCTAAAATCAAATTAAGGCCCAGTGCACCAAGACGCCTTCTTATGTGAGCCCCAAGATACAAGAACTTCATCAGAACTACTTCCAACAGATTGCAAATTGCTAATTTGTGATATCACCAATTGGGTGGAGGAAGTAAATACAGGAATTAAAGGGATTGGCCATATTATCAAACTGTGAGGAAGAAGTTTTTAAAAGCAACCCACGTTAAGACAAAAATTGCCTGCTAAAAAGTTTTCAAAACCTTACACTGCTCCAAAGGTGCTAAATAAGAGAGTACATAACCAGGAAGGCCTGCCCATGGCATCAGCTGTGTGCCTGGCACCTGGGCATGATTTGGGAGACAGGGATTTGCTTGAAGGAAGAAGATAATGATCAGCAGTAGAAGCTTTTTCTAAGATGACTGAAGATGAGAGAAACAGCTGCATTTAGGTTATGCAGCTTGTTAGAGGCTATAGACTATTGAGGAAACTGTTTGACTTGTGATGGGTCTGATTTCCTAACATAATGTGCTGAGTCACAACTTGGTTTTTAGAAGAAAAGTGTATAGTCTGCAGTGCTGAGTTCCAGACTGTCTAAGAAAGCATCCAGTAATGCTAACTCCAAATGGACAGTACAGTCTTTTTTTTAAATTCTAAGTTGTTATAAATGACAGCAGAATGTATTACATTTCATATTATACTTACAGAGCACATTTTCACATATCTCTGGTTGTATACAAAGTATATTCACACCATTTGTGTCTTCATACATGCACTTAGGGAATTGGTTAGCATGCGGAACTTACACAACATTACAGTCTTTTTAAGGAGACTTCTCTGAACAAAGAATGCTATGACCTCAGCTTTCTTGTGCAAGTGCAGGCCTGGCAAATGACTGAGCTTGTCTTTGGTTTCTTCCTCCTTCCAATTCTATAGCTCAGTCTCCCCACTCCTAACATTAGGACATATTTCTCTCTGGCAGCTTAAGACTCCCTGTGGCTCTATTCTGTCAAAGTGGCTCATGATACCTCCAAACTCTCTAGTCCTTTGTCTCCTTGCTTCTTCCCGTCATAAGTTTCTCTCCTGAATCCTTCCTGAATGCTCTCTTGCCTACTTCCCAAAGAAACATCTGGGGACTTATCAGATACTGTGTGTAAATTTGAAATGACTAAATTCTCATCTCTTCAAATTAGAGCAGCCTGGTTGACAAAGAATGAATTTATAACAATAGCACTTTATGTTTGTATTAGCTGGGGGAAATAGTACATGGGGACAGGGGGACCACTGATACAGTGTTCATCACACAGTGTAAATGGCTACCTACTTATCCCTAAACATAGGGTAGAAGGTACTATGGATGGTTTAGGGGATGGAAGCATCAGATTACAAGAGTTGCTTAATTTATGAACTAATGAACTAACTACTATCATTGCTTAGAATCCACACAGATGTGTCTGTTCCTTAAAAAAAAAAAAAAAAAAAAAAAAAAGGCCAAGTATTTTGCCTGTGAGTTTTGCTGTCTTTTGTGCTTGTGCCTTTACTGTGTCTGTGCAAGGCAAAATGATGTTGCTAAATTGATATTTGTATTTTTCCTGGGCCATCTAAAAATTTTCCTTCCTTAAAATGAGCTTACCCATAACCTCCATCCTTCACCCCTTTTCAGGACTCAAGAAGTAGAACTAACATTACCTAAGAAATGCACTACTGAAAAAAAAAGTGTTTATAGGAAGAGCAATACCATAGACATACCTCATTGATTAATCTGTAATGTAATGATTCCCAAGAAATCTGATCCATTCATTCAATAAATAAGCACAAGGCTGATTTTGGCTAAACTGACTAGTAAAGTACGCCTGTTGTCAAAATATTAAACACTCCTATACAAGTTGATAAATAGCCACTAACCCTTGCTCTGGCTGCTTCAGATGCTACTCTAAGATTCGACAAACCTCCATAAGATCCAATGACTAATAGGGTAATGCCTGGCAGAGGAAAGGCCTCCAGGTTCTTGTTCCAAGGCTATACCTGGAACTTATTCTGATTAGATTCCTGTGCCTTCCCATGTGAATATCATCCACAATATCAAGCCAACCAAGTACCAGGTACAGGTTGTGGCCACAAACGTGAACCATAATCGCTGTGCTTAAAGCTACAGTAGTGACACTGAGGATTCACTTTGCCCCATGCATTCTCATGAAGCAGAACATCCACGACCTTCAAAAGGTGGACGACTTGAGCCCTATTTCCAAAATAGCACTTGGCAAGCAGCCTAGACTCAGATGGGGACAGCAAACACAGGCTGTGGGCATGATGGGCCAGCCCCCTGTCATATCACCTCAGGGGATCCTCAGCCCCATGGGACTCACTAGAAAATCCTTTACATTTGAAAAGCAGAAATTATCTAGTCCACCAGAGCACCCTGGGAGCAGGTCTGTATTCTTAGTCTCTTGCTTCAAGTGCTGAGTTTAGAACAAAACCCTCTGTTCAAGGTCATATGATGAATCAGCTACTGAGTTAGGTGTGAAAAAAAAGGGGGAAACAAACAACCCACAGCAAGGTTAGCTTGAGGTGCTTCAACCTATGAGAAAGTCCTGGCCAAACCATTCATATTCTTCATATATTGTTTTAGTTAGCTTTTTTGCTGCTGTGACCAAAAGACCTGACAAGAACAATGAAAGGAGGAAAAGTTTATTTTGAGGCTCATGGTTTCAGAGGTCTTAATCCATAGACAGCAAACGCCAATCTTTGGGGCCCAAGGTGAGGCAAAACATCAACGTGGAAGAGTATGGTGGTGGAAAGTAACTGAGAACATGGCACTAGGAAGCAGAGAGAGCTCCAATCAGCAAGGACAAAATATATACCCTAAAGGCAAGCTTCCAGAGACCCACCTCCTCCAGCCATACCCTACCTGCCTACTGTTATCATCCAGTTAATCCCTATCAGGGAATTGATTCACTGATTGAGTTAAGGCTCTCATAACCAAATCATTTTACCTCTAAACCTTCTTGCATTGTCTCACACATGAGCTTTTGGAGGATACTTTGCATCTAAACCATAACATATGTAAATAGCTTGAAGAATTACCTTAGAAGTGTGTTAATGAATATAGGTAGGGAAGAATAATGATTATGGTAGATCTCTCTTTAATCAGCAGTCCTAGAGACTCAAACTGGTGATAGCCTTGTGGTACAGGTGAATATGCACTGAGCTTCTGCTTGCTGTCTTTATTTGTATCTCAAGAAAGAAATCATTCATTCTGCCTCAGGTATAAGCTCACTTTTTTTCCCCAATGCATGTTGGCTACTGTCAACCTTGCACTAATGTAAATGGATTGTCTTTGTGACAAATGGAAGAAGAAAGAGCCCTATATCTGAATCTGGAATGTCTGAGTTCTGCTCTTAATTCTACTAACTCTTTTGGTAATATTAAAAGAGGCAAATTCTTTCATTTGATTTTCCTCATAAATATAAAATAGGGATGACACTGCTACCTACCTCATGGGTTGGCATAGGGAGAAAATACTACGATAGATATGAAAACTATTTGAACACTTCAGTACCTTCCAAATGTGTAAGGAAGTATGTCTGTCTTCAGAAGAAGTACTTGAAAACCAGAATTTATCTAGCACATATTATGTGTCCAGCACTTTCATACCCATTAGTTTCATTAATCCTGCAGGAATCCTATGAAGGAGATATTAGTTGTTGCTTGTAAAATGATGAGAAACAAAAATGACAAAATATAACACTATGTTCAAATTCTAATTTTGTTTTAGGAATAAGTAGATTGGCTCTTAAAGAAACAAGCTTGCAGACACACACAAAATAGAATCCAAAGTACAAATGACAATGCACAACAGTTAAACATCAACTTGTACCTATAAGATAAAATGAAAAGCAAACATGTGATTCTTTCCATAATTTACATCATAGAGGCATAATGGAAAACATTTATGGTAAGGATTATCACCCCAGAAGGAATACATAGGTGCTTAAAATGTAACCAATAAATCCAAACAACTTCCTATGCTAAATGACACAGTACAGAGAGACAGACATACACATTTACATTGGGTTTAAAGTAGCAGCACTGTGGGCTTCCCAGGTGACATAAAGACTGCCTTGAGGGAGGATACAAGGAGGAACAAAGACAGGAGGGCTGATTCATATAAAAGCAAAAATACAGGCACATATGTGTGAGAATATCCAGGGTACTGCATACCTGTAGTTTCTTTCTGGGCCAGTGACAGAGTATTGCTATAGCTGAACACTATTCCTTTCAGCCTTGACCAAAGGAGAGATGAAACCCCTGAGGAGAGGAGTCAAAGAAAGGGTAATTGTCAACAGTTTTATTCTCATCTCAGACAAAGATAATGGAGCTCAGAAATTTGTTTCCCCAGGCATGCAGCTGATAATGGGGAAAATTGGGATTCAAATCAAAGTATGTGACCTTCTCATACCCATGTCTTTTCCAAGAAAATGCATCACTTCCCCAAACCACATTTCCTCTCTCAGAAATGGTGCCCAGCCCTTTCATTTCATTGGACAGTGAGACACTGCTCTTTTCCCTTTCTTTCCTAAATGGCCCCTACTATGACCACCCAACTTGTTATACATGACTAACTTCTGCAAACTTCACTGCAAGTACTAAACTTCTGTTTCATTGATCAATAAGGAAAGACTATGTGATCAAGAAACAGAGCTGTTGTCCATTAATAAAGCTAACTGACCGTCCCAGGAAATCAAACTCATCCATGGTCTTACCTTGTCTCCTTCTCCTCAGCTCCCTGGCACAGAGATACTTGAAGAACAAGACCCTTCTAAAATGCCCCATATCATCCAGCACATGACTTAACATATAGCAGACACACAAAATATGTGATGAATGAATGAAAACCACTCTCTACCATGTGCAATGATAAATGTATGTCTTCAATGTCCTAATGTTTTTAGAATCATTGGAATACTTTATCAGAGGTTATGTTTCCAAAAAGATAAAAAAATGAGATGTATCTAATGATTAGCTCCTGAGAGACTCTCCAATTTCTCAGTTACCAAACTAATAACACTTGTTCTAGTCTCAAATCTAATACAACCAACCAGAGGAACTAGAAGAAGGCATCTTCCCTCTTGAAGCCTTAGTTTTCCTCCTTTTAAACCTATCAGTGTTGAGCTATATCAGTGGTTCTCATCACTGACTTCACCTGAGAATCATCTGGGGTGCTTTTAAAAATATTGATGCTAGATCCTCTCCCCAGGGTTTCTGATATAAGTGGTGTATGGTAAGACCTGAGCATCAACTCCCTAGTAAGTTTGATATGCTGCCAGGGTTGAGAGCCACTGGGCTAGATGAGGTCACTTTTTACTCTGAAAATCAATATGCTGACTATAGCTGGATCTCTCATGATATCAGGGCTGCTCTGCCTGTTCTCCACTTTCCTCTCTAATACTACATGCTACAAGTTCTTCATTGGGTTGCTCAATAGCCTAAAATCTTGTTTCACCCCATTTACCTATTGACTTAAACTTCGTTTACTCTTGGGGCTCCTAAGCAGTGCTATTTAGATCTACTTTTTAATGCTATGTGAGTCATTTTGTCACCAGAGAAGCTCCCCTGATATCAGGATGTATCCCCAAAGCACTAGCTGGCCTGCCCTGCTTCTAGGCTGGGAAAGCTTAACAAGCTAATATGAGCAGACTGGAGGGCTCTTACTGATATGGAAGGAATCTGTAAGCAAAATGCATAACTCTCCATTTCATTGGACTCTTTCATGGCACTGAGCTTGCCCATTCCATTCAGCCCTTTGTCAAGAATGTCCTTACACTTAAGGAATTGATTTGTTCTTCCTTTGCTTTAAATAATAAGCCAACAGTTACATGGGAATTTTATAAGGTATTGATTTAACATACAAACTGCATTGTGGCTCTTGAATGCTACAGCAAGAACCAATGCCTCATCAGCTGGGAAAACCAATAAAGTGACATCTTAGCATTTTCTTAACCTGTCAAAATATCCCTGAGCTCTAGGTTTGCTGAAGAACAGACATGCCAAAGATTTAGATTTCCCAGATTAAAATATTCTGGGCTATTTTCAAAAAGACATGATACTTTTTAACCTCTAGCATTCTATCAACAATGCTTTTTCAGAACATAGGGCTACTAAAGGAATGCTCTCTTTCAAAATAATATTGTGAATGCCTTACAGGGAACAGAAAGTCTCTCAAGGTCATAAGATGGCTTTATTCTAGAAGCACTCAACCACAAACATTTGCCTGATCTACGTGCAGATGAGAAGGGCTGAAAGTGTGGCAGGACAAGAGTGGCAGGGTCTCAGAACAAGAACCTGAATGAAAAATTCCCACACTACCAAGATCCTAAAATACAGATTTGTAATCTTAAAATCTGGTGTGGCCTTTTAGTTATATATAGTGTGGGTGCCCTTAAATGATAGGAAAGTACAGAGGTATTTTATTGTAGACCCTTGGTCAAATTGTCAACAGTATGAGAGATTGTTCTTCCCTTCATTGCCAAATACCTTGGAAGAGCAGTCATCAATTCACTTTGTCCATTCATTCTCTAAATCTTCTTCTCATATTTACCACTGTGCTGAAACTGCTCATGTTAAGATACCAATGATCTGATAGCTAAGTCCTGTGGCCAGGTCTCCATTCTGATTCTTATTGACACCTCTATAACTATTGGACACTGTTGATCATCCTTTCCTCCTTTGCTTTTGGTGATGTGATCTCTTTCCAGATTCTATTTTTCTCTTTTTAATTTTCAGTAGGTTATTTAAACTAGTTTTCCTTTATCTATCTCTTAAATGATGGACATTTCTCTTGGATCTTTTCTCACTTTTACAAATGTACTTTTCTATAACTGATGGAACTGTCAAATCATCTCTTGTCCTAATCATTCTTCAAAACCTGTAGCCCATGTTGTCAACTACCTTTGGAACATCTTCACCAGGAAGTCCAACAGACTCCCAGGAAGTCCAACAGACTCCTATCCCCATTCCCAGTCTGCTTCCTCTGTCTTGTATTATTTCAGTTGCTATAATAACTTTCTAACTGGTCTCCCAACCTATAGTCTCCTTCTCTTTTCTAGTCTATCTTCCTCATTTTTTGCTGAGTTTTCTCTTGAAAGCATATATCTGATATTGCCACTCTGTTTCAAATATTTTAGTGAGGCGTTCTTCTATCTCTAGAATAAATCTACTCTTTATCCCATGAAATTCAAGATCTCTAACAAGCTGGCCCTATTTTTTCTTTCTAGTTTACCTTCTGGTATCTCCCCTGTCGTCCCTACCACTCCCCAACACCTCATTCCCACCTATATGGTGCTGTACCACTCCTCACATTTGCTATGCTAGTTCATGTATCAATGCTTTGTTTCATGCTACTTCATGTGGCTGGAAGAATCTTCCCTCCTTCCCATTTCTATATCCTATTTTTTTTAAATATCATCTTATTTAATTAAAATGTCACTTCCTATATAAAATCTCCAGGAAGAATTAATTGTGGTCTTTTCTGAACTCTGAACTTACTACACACCATTATTTTAGAACTCAAACATATTGTTTTACAATTTGGTGGGTAAGAGCTCTTTATTTAAGGGCTAGAATTCTGCCTCAGGCTTCATGTTTAATATCTCAGACCCTGGCCTCACATGGACTTGGAATTGAGTACCAGCTTTCATTACTTGCTAGATATATAATCTTGGGCAAGTTAACGAATGTCTCCAAGTCTCAGCATTCTCACATGTAAAACTGAGGTAACAATAGTATTGTAGAAAGAATACATGAGATAATGAATATGAAACACTTATAATAATAAACACTCAACAAAAGTTAGCTATGTCTGTTGTTTTCTGTGTGTGGCATATGGTCTTGCGTGGATTTGCACTCACTCAATAAATGATTAGTGAATAAATTAACCATAGCATGGAAGCTCTAAGAACACTTGCTAAATGGACACTTTCTTCCTTTATTGGATCTGGGGATTCCTTTCAGAGGCACAAAAAATGAGTTATGTAATGAATTTCACTCTCTGTAGTCAAATCATTATAGTAGCAATTGGGATAACCAAAAGCTTTATGAATACACTTTTTCACTTGAACCTGAACTTATTATATCTTTATTCCCAACAAATTCATGTTTTGAAGAGCACAAGTCAAATTTTTGTGCCAGATAAACCCAAAGATTCCTTTTCTACTTTAACATTTGGTAAATAGGTTGATTTGATTAATGTGATAATAATTTAATACAGCAAGCAATAACTTTTAAGATGTAATGGTAATTGAGCCCAGCATGCTTAAAAATACCATTCTCTTGAGACGGATATCATTTTCCCAAATGCATGATTGAAGACCTGAATTGTGCGAATATACTTTGTATACAAACAGTTGTATCTAAAAAGATGCTAAATACGTGTACTATGAGTTGTACATATTAAAAATTATAAAAATAAAATTTAAAAAAAATACCATTCTCTGAGTCAGGTTCAGCAACATGCCTTGAAATTTGGACCTTAGAGATTTTATTCATTCCAAACTCCTTTCCCATTAAACATTTAAATTAATAGCATTTCTAATATTTGCCCCCTTTCACCTATAATCCATCTTAATCTCTTGACTTCCATTTTAGTCATGAATTCCTGAAAGATTACCTTTCATACTCAACCTACAGTAATCTGTTTAATATCCCTTGATAAGGAATATCCTTTTAAAAATGTCAAATTCTGGCATGAATAAATAGAATCCCTGTTCTTTGAGAAAAAATAAACACTCATTTTTCCCTTTACTTATTCCTAGAAAGGATCCAGAAGAAGACACATGTCAATAGTGAGTGAGTATGGAAACTAGACATTTGAAGTGTTATCATCACCTTCATAAAAATCAATACAACACCAGTTCCAGAAGTTTGGAAAATAATTATGGGGTTTCATCCAAATAAGATTAAAATTAGTTTTGCATGTTGTCCCATTCATTTGTCTACATTTTTAAAAAGTTTCCCTTCCAAGCATTCTCTGGAACAAAAGAAGATTTTAAGAACTACAGAAAAGCTAGAATTCTAATTGTATGACTGCCAAGAATGTTTCCTATGGTTTTGGTTTTTCAGAGAAAGTTATTCTGAGAATATATATTCCCTGACCCAAATCTATGGTGAATTTTATCTCCATGCACACATACTACCCATTTCAAAACAAGGTGTTGGGGATCTGCTAATGAGCTGATCTTTGTTGTCTATTTGATAACCAATTATACCCATTACTAACTTGAACAAAGGCTGGGACCAGCACCTTTTACTTCAATTTAGATTCTGAAAGAGAAATGGGATGAAGAGAGATGGGGATTCCCTACTGATAATAACTTTAATCTTCATGATTTTAAAAATAAGAATTAAAAAAGCAGAGAACACTAAAAAATTCCATTGAGATCCAAAAAGAACAATATAATATGCAAATAATCATTCTTCTTTGCCATTCACCATGAGAACAGAAAGGAGTTGAAGCTTTGGCATGTGTTAAATCATACGAATACACTTTTTAACTTCAACTCCCTGTCCTTCCCCCACCCCCATCCTGACACACTTAGGATAATATCTATTTCCAATTACATTTTATATGATCGCAAAAACCTGCTGTTGGCATTAATGAAAGCTTAGACTTAGGGCCTTCTTACTTTTGTTTTTTTCAAATTAATCTTCCTTTATTATCTTTTGCACCTCCCCAAACCTACAGATTCCTCCTCCTTAGGTCCCTTTTTTCACTTATTTGTCTAGGCTAAATAATTTAATGTCATAGACTTCATAATATGTTATGTTGTTATTGAATCTTTTGTGTTTAAGGATTATCCCATCAACTAGAGCATGAGTTATTCGGCAGGTAATACACATTACTTCTTTTCTATCTATTGTGGTTCTTGTCATGTAGACTGAGCTACTCAGGCAAGGACTATGCCTTCTTCACCTTTGTCTCTTCAGAACTTATTGCAATACCTGTCAATGGAGATATTCAATAAAGTAAACATTGAATAAATGGATGAATGGACAGATAAATGAAAAGCCAGTATCCAAGAAACATTTTCTAGCTTATTAATGGATTTCGGAGGACTAGTCAGCAAGAAAGGGGCCAGGAAGTGTGAATAAGTCAGTCAACACTTACAGTACCTACTATCTGCCAGACCCAGATATTCTAGAGGTGAGGGAAGACAAGGAGATTTAGGCCTAGAATTGAAAATCAACTGTATATAAGTCATAGAGTGAAGCACAATTGCCCAATTACTTGACTTTTAGTCACTGTTGTTTCTGTGTAGCTGGGGTAGATATTTTTCTCTATTGCCTTAGGTAAGCTAATTTGGGAGGCATAATATTGCCATATTTTGTACAATTTTCTTATCATAGGTGGAATTGAATGGTTTAAGTATTGGGATGTGTAGTCACTTCTGTGATGTCTTCTTTGCTTTATCACCATCCCTTTCAGTCAATGGGAACAAGAGTAGATATTCTGAGTTTTGGTGAAGTCATTGAAGAAAACTGGCTGAAGATTGATAGGTAAAGGTCTAGGGTGTGAGAAAGGAGTTGCATTCAAGGCTCTTTGTACTTTCCCTTTTAGGCCTTTGTTTCCATTTTAGAATGGAGACTAGAGCCTTCCAGATTCTCCTGCTGTCCCTCTGGCACCTCTTAGGAAAAAATTGCTTCAATAACAATAACAGAACAGCAAAAAGGAAGAATGGAAATTATCATAATAGCATGGGCTTGTTGCCCCAATGTTGTCAACCTCTCAGCAACCAACCCCATGGAGCTGCCCTATGCTTGTCAATGAGGGGATAAAAAGGATATGGAAGAGACATTTTATGGGGCTATTTCAGCTGCTCATTTTAAATACACTCTCCATCAAATATAGTGAGCTGGGATTTGGAGATCACAGACAGCTGGGCTGCTTGAAAAGGGGAAAGACATTACGGTAAATTGTATTATTGTACATTTGCTGAGTTCCAGGGTGTCTAGGAGGGCCTCAAAGGTCCAAGGGAGCATTTCCAAGTAGCAATTTGAAACACTGCCATGCTGGGGGTAAGCCCAAGGCCAGCTAATGGGTCCAGTGGCATGAAACCATGACTTTGGTGGTTGAGAATTTGGTTAGGGGTTAGAATGGACTTTTTTAAAGAGTAGAAGAACTTGGCAGGGGAACCAAAAATGAATGTTTTTATGGAAAGATTTAATAACACCATTGAGTTCACTGCCTGGCCTCAATGATGCCTTCTAATACCAAGGATCAATTCAAAAGCAGATGTCTGAATATGAGGTTTAATGACAATGCCTCACCATGTCCAATATCATTCACTCCTATACCTCACTTCTCAGCACTTAGGCAAGCAAAATATATAAAATATATCCAGTCCAAAGGTCCAATTCAAGCAATTGTCTTAACAAGGCTGGGTAAAGTGAGTGGCTCCTTTGGATTGCCAGAGACCTAGGAAAATTAGGATGTTGTTGATGGAGAAAAGTTAAGGTTGCCAGATTAGGAGGATAGTTCAACACAGAGGTCAGTAAAGCAGTTGGTTTAATTATATAACACATGTTTACAAAATTGGGCACATGCTTTATTGAGCCTGATTGCCACAGGCAACATACATACTTAATTCAAAAAGAGAAATATCTCACTGGTGTGAAATGATAGAAACTCTGTATTCAACCCACCAGGACCCTGCCCATCTCCATGCTAGGTAGTTAAAATTTGCAGTGGGGAAATCTGAAAGCTGGAAAACTCCTTAGAGATTAGAGACTGACCCATTCTCTTGGCAGATGGAGAAACTGAGGCCCAGGGTGTACCTGAGGTTGCATTGCTAACATGACAATCCAGGTCCTCTGACTCTCCACATGGATTTCATTTCCCCTATACCATGCATACTATTTATACTACATTCATCATGATGACCCTGAAGCTGTAAAATACTCTGAGATATCTAACTATTAGAGAACACCATAGTTTGTTCTTTCCATTGCCAGTGTGCCATGAATTCCACTGTTTTTACTTCTTTGAACTTTTGTATCTATAAGAAATGTCCATTAAATGAAACTTTAAATTAATCTTAATAGCCTATCCCCTAACCTAGCCACATAGCATATTGTGTTAGGAAATGGAATATACTCATTCCATCAGAATCCATCTCCTGGCTTACTTAGAGGATACATGTCTGCCCAAAAACTAGAGAAAGGAGACTGGGGAAGAGTAAAGGACTGAGGCCAGCTTTAAGAACACGGTGCTTGTCTGGGATTATATTTTCTCTTTCTGTTTCCTCCAAAGCATCTAGTACAACATGGGGCACACAGTCATTTCCTTAAGTTCTCAATGTTTGATTACAGAGGTTCTCAGTCTGTGATGTGTTACTGCAGATGGAAAAGAGGGCCATTGGCTGAGTAAGATAAGTCATTGTAGCTTAGCAGAAATATCATATATTTTGTACTTAAGTGGACCTGAGTTGAGATGACATACATAGGGGCCTAGCATGGTGTTTGGCAAAAATGAGTACTCATGAAATGAGTTTATTATTTCTCATATTTCTCCTGACATTCATAATTATGATTATTATGAAACAAATGTGTTCCACAGGGATTAAAGCTGCCCCAAGGGAGTTGGATCACTAATCAGATGCTGAGAGGGAAGTGAGGATGCTAAAACGCAGGAGTGTTTGCTAAATGTATGAATTGGCAGGGACAAAAGAATTTCCAGTTCCTATACTTAACGACCATTTTGCAGAATTTTCACTGGAGGAGCGCATGCTGTCTTGCCATAGTACAGTAGTCCAGATGTTTTTCAGTATTCCACTGGAATTTTGGTGACACCTGCAAATGGGGAAAGCCAAGGTCCTCATGAATACTAGCTACTTGATGGGAGCTTATTATGATGCTCCCTAATCTCCTGAAGAGTACCACATGTTGTGCAGTTTTCCTAATTCAACCCTAAGGTCTTAATCTAAACTAAGCCATCTTGTGTCCTATGTTTCCGGGACCCTGTCCTTTAATACAAAATTAATTTATTATGAGGTATTAATGATCACTAACACCTCATTAATTCCAGGGAATCTGGATATAATATTTTCATTTTAATGAACACTCTGTGCCAACCTAAAGCAGTTTGGTAGAAATTTCTGGAACCTGAGTAGGCTGTCATGAGATCTATTCATGGCCATATAGGAGCATTTTGGTATTCCTCGAACTGTACCATGTGGGCAGCTCTGCTTCAGATCATTCTAGCAAGTTAACTGAGTATAAATTATAAAAATAACAAAAATATGAGAAAATTGCCTACTCAACCTATGTGTAGGGCCTCCCAGCTGTCACTTTATTTAATTGTGTAGACATTTTGAACACCTACTCTGAACCTGGCACTGTGCTGGCTGCTGTGGATACAAAGATGGTTATGACACATCCTCAAGTTCCTAGTTCGATGGTCCAGCTGGGGCCCAAATAAAACTTAGAGCTGCTTATTTAATTGGCAAAAGAAGTAAAACAGGAGGAAAAAAGCTGGCAGCTGTTTACTTATAACCACTTACCATCATAAACTTCCCTCCTTTTTGTTTCAAACACAAAAAGAATGAAGATCTTCATGTAAAAGCACCAAATCTTAGAGGTAAATTTGTGTACAACCACAGATATGAAAAATTGTGTTTTATATGTATAATATGAGTTGTAATGCATTCTGCTATCATATATAACAAATTAGAATAAAAGTCATTTAAAAAAAAAAAAAAAAAAAGCTAAACAACGAGATACTGATCAGAGAAGTGAATTCTGCAAATGGCAAATTGCTAGTCTTTTCCAAAACAAATCAACATTGTCCACCAGGTAATACCCTTTTGAAGAGGAAATCATGAATCAAATCTGCTTTTTTTTTTTTTTTTTTTTTACCATGATGATTCAAAATATTAGCACACTGGAAATCCCAGGAAAAAGAGGCAGCAAATTCCATTTAGTTTAACTGAAATATTTTCTCCATGAAAAAAAGAACCATAACCATGATTTTAATGGAAATGTAAGCTATTCAAGCCAGAGACAACTTTAGTGATCACTGGATCCTCATTTTTTCTGGTGAGAAGACAGGCTTAAAGAAGCCAAGTGATATATCTTTGGCCAAACCTCCAGAAAATGACACAAGTAGGATCAGATTCTAGAGTTCTTAAATGCTACTTGTTAATTCATCTAGTCAGTCAGTCAACTAAATTTCATGAGCACTTACTGTCTGCCAGGCATTGTGCTAAGTTCAGGTAGTAGCGAGTACACAGTGGTCTTTATATCTGTCCTTATAAACCTGGGGAAGACAAACATTAAACAAATAATAAATTAATGTTTAGATTTATAAATATGATCCACCCTGTAAAGGATAAGTACAGAAAGATACAAAAGCAATGTAGCTTTTATTGAAGGAATAAGATAAGTCATGGTTTAAGAAATGAAAGATTAGGGTAAATCCCTTACTTGGGTAAAAATTTTCCCATGTGGTTGATGGTAGAGGTTTGAATAGAGAGAACATTCTAGATAGCATATGAAAAGGTACTGTCAGTCCAAAGCAATTCTACCTCCCAAATCCTTATCCTCTCAGAATCAAAACTTCCTGCTCTTTCTATAAAGCAGCAAGATCTCCAGTATATTTTATTTTTTAAGAAGCATTGGAGTGTAGTGGGGAGAAAGTCATTGTAGCCATCTGGACTTTTAAAATACTTATTAAATCACTTCTCTGTTTAAACAGTTATTTTTATTTACCAATGTCATACACTAAGGCAGATAATCAGCATTTTAAGTGACTATAAAGGTCATATCCTCATGCTTTTGCATGGTAACTGAAAATAAAATAACTATATTCAAAGCAGTCAAATTTAAGTGATGCTCACTGAAAATAAGTTTACAATTCAAAGGAGAAATAAAGAATAATGAAATTTGCACATATATATGCAGTAAAGAACATGTATAATAATATGTTAGCAGGCAGCAGCCAGACCATAACCCCTTCCAGCTCTTAATAGAAATGCCCTAACCACAACACAAACAGCTAAAACTATGCAGCAGGTGCTAACCTCACAAGGATAGAACAATTAGAAGGATAATTCTGAAGCTCTCAGAAAACCTCATTTTTGCTTCATCGCCTTGGATGTACCTATTATATAGCCCCCTGCTTTCACCTCAGGTTAAAATGAATTATTAATAAGAAGTACAAAGGTAGTTGCCAGAGGCTATAGGTAGAGGAGAATGGGGAATGAGTGTTTAATGGATATCAAGTTTCATTTTCACAAGATGAAAAGAGATACAGAGATGGATGGTGATGATGGTTGTACAACATTATGAATGTATTTAATACCACAAAACTGTATACTTAAAAACTGGTTAACATGGTCAATTTCATATTATATGTATTTTACCATGATAAAATTTTTTAAATTAATTGCTGATATTAAACATGATCATTTACAAGCAATGCAATAATAATAAAAGCAATTCTGTTGCAGGCACTATTGTTTTATATGGATTATATCATTTAATTCTCACAACAGGATCTATCCTTACATGAATAAAAGCACTGTGATGGCAGGGGTTTGTGGCCATCTTGCTCAGAGAACAGTGATTGGTACAGAGAGAATGCTCAGCAAATATTTGGTAGAGTTGGAGTCCAGCCAAAGCAGTCTTCTTCTAGAGCCTACTTTTGACAAAATGCCTCCAAGGTCTCTGTCCTTTAGGTACCATCCATTTAGGTCCTTATTAGCTCTCATCTGGAAACCACAATATGTTTCTAACTATTCATCTTCACTGCCATTTCCAGGCTTCCCAAGTTTGATAACTCTTCCTGACATAACACTTAAGCCTTTCTGAGTAGCCTTACAAATGTCATAGGCCCTGCTTAGTCGCCATGAAGGCATTTCACATAGTTCCAGGTTCATATCCTAACTAGCAATTGCTATCTGTGTAATATTGGTCAAATTATATTACTTGGAAAATCACTTACCTTCTCTGAGCCTCAATTTCTTATTTATCTCCCAGATTTCTTCCAGGTCTCATGTCTTTATACTAACCCACTAGTACCCCAGAACTCTAGCTGTTATGGTTTGGATATGTGGTTTTCCCCAAAAGATCATATGTGAAACAAAGCAAGAACATTAAGAGGTGAATGATTAGGTTATGAGAGCCTTAATCAAATCAGTACATTAATCCACTTGAATGGATTAGCCAAGTGGTAACTGTGGAAGGTAGGGTGTGATTGGAGGAGGTAGGTCTCTGTTAGCATTCCTTCAGGGTATATATTTTGCTCCTGCAGAGCAGAGGTTTCTCTCTGCTTCCTGCTTGTCCTGTCCTGAGCTGCTTTCCTTCACCACACTCTTCTGCCATGATACTCTGCCTCACTTTGGGCACAGAGTAATGGAGTCAGCCATCTATTGACTGAGACTTCTGAAACCATGAGCCCCCAAATAAACTTTTCCTCATCTAATTGTTCTTGTTAGGTCTTTTGGTCACAGCAACAAAAAAGCTGACTAAAACACCAGCTGTCACACTCTTACAATGGTTTACCTCCCCTTGCAGAAGTCCTACAGATTGGTCTGGCATTTTGAGAATCTGCTAGAATTTCATTTCCTAAGGAATTTGTCTGCATTTACTGAATATGTAGAATTCAATGATTCCTTACCTCTTTTGAAGAGCCATTGCTACTATTTCTGCCTTTATCCCAACCGAAGCCCTTTTATGCTTAAGATCTAGAAATGAAAGAAGGAGCAAGATGTCTTCTGCCAGGGAATTTGATGATCAGAGGTTGAAGTCATGAATATTAAGTATTTGAGAAGTATTAGCTATATAAATCTGTTAACTTGTTGATAGGACGTAGAAGGACTCCTATGAATAATTCCTACATACTTACCTTTCCTTCCATGTTTTCCTTTTCTGAAATGAAATACCACACTAAAATGAGGAAAATAAAAGTCCTTGTTTTATAGTCAAAAATATTCCACTCATTTTCTTCTTGCTTCCTTCTATTTTCATAAGTAACACTCTAGGGTCCTAGAAAAATAACATTATCCTTGTATATGGACATGATATTGTTGTCATAGGTTTGCCTGAAACTATTCCCTTCTATGGTTCCTCCTCCTTATAAGGCTCCACACTCCCAGATGCTACGTACTACCTGGGTGCTAGGGATCTGCCCAGTAGTAGAAGTCTAACTGGTCTCCTTACAAACTGGCCTATGGTTTTGGCCTGAGCAGGGTAGGGAATTTCCAGCCACCTCCCTCATTATCTCTGTGTCTATCACTGCCTCACAAAGCAACAGAGTTGTCCCCATAACAAATACCCTCTTGATCCTATGCCAATCTCCAAGGCTTATACCTTGAAAGGTTTCATACTTCCTCTCCTGGAATTCAATTCACAAATGTTTCTGACTCTGGAATAATGATGGTATTATTATAAGTAGAATGGCAAAGTGATATGTAGCAGCAATAACTAGCCACTGAATGGACCAGTACAGGGTGAGCTTCTTAGAGGAAATTATATTCCAGGCAGGCAGCAAGCACTGCCACCCTGGCTCTCTGAAATTGATTGGATGACAATCCAATTACAACCTTTACCTGATCATTTCATAAGTTGTGAAAACATATTGAGATCAGGAGACCCTTCATTTCAGAGGAGTGGAATATTCCCCCCAGCTCTTGGCCTGTTCCTAATGGGAGTTTAGCACATAAATAAGGCAATGGCATATAATAAAATAATGAACCTGTTCATTAAAAGCTAAGATATCTACTGGCAAATGTGTTATTTCATAGCAACAATATACCAGGGAATAAGGCAAGTGGGTGCAAATGGCAAAATCGCTTCTAAAGGCACATAACTGGATTGTAAGATCAAATAGCAAATACACATTGAGGGCCAGGATAATTGGCCCTTTATCTTCTCCTTATAAAAACAAAGGTTTATTTGCCCTTTAAATGGTACAATAAAATTAAATTGGCGCCCTATGGTGTGTGCTGAATACAGAATCAGAAATAGGAAGCAATAAAAAAGAAAGAGCAAAAGTAGAAAAATCTAAAACTCAGAATAGTGTAGAATAATAATGTAGAAATATAATGCAGTTCCCAATAATACTTCCTACGTGTGTAGCAGATCCCAAGACAGCCATTTCTGAAAGCCAGAGATTACCAAATGGATCCACGATACCTCAAAAGCAGAGGCTGCTTAGCTTTGGAGCACTGCCAGAGGATAGAAGAAGGGTAGGACAGGGCCAGAAAGGAAGTGACTTTCCACCAAGAAGAAATTCAAAAAAACTTTGAAACTAAATGTAGTACTCATAAAAATGAATGCTTTGTGGTACTCAAAATGTCTTTTAAAGTATTTTCCCTGCAATCCTTCCAAAGCTGCTCACGTTAAGATCTTCAGAGAAAAGGCACAACAAAAACCTCATAATACATAAGCGTACAGCAATCCAACTTCCAGGAAAGGGAGAAAGTCAGTGCTTGCTAACTGATGAACATGAAACACAGTAAATAATAATAATCAAAAAAACATTTCCTCCTGATTTCTAATTTTGATGTCCAGACACATAAATATTTGTTTAATGAGTGACAGCACATTGATAATACGTTCCTGTATTAACTGGATAGATGAAAGAAAAGGGAAATTGTGTTATTATTCAATTACTTTTTGCATCAAATGAATTCACATACTCAGAGAAATTATTAATCATGCGCATAAGAAATTTGACTTAATCTCAGAGGCTTTATAGAAATTCATTGTGTATAGTATTCAGGTGATCAGATAAATAAGGAAAGAGAGGGACACTTTAAAATATCTTAGAGGTTCTTAGAGAAGGTGGAACTATCTAGAGGTCATCTATCTGCCTCCCACCAGGAGTGCATGGTCAGCCTGAATAAACTATGTGCATCTGCATCTTGACAGGAAGTTTCTAGAGACCTCTCCAAGCTTTCCCAGGTTCAAAGGACCAAATATTCTTTCATAGCTAAGGAAGTACATGTTTTGTTTCCTCTCTGTCTTTGTCCCAGGCACTTACCAAAGGACTCTGCATTTGGTATACCCTCAAATGCCATTGCTGCCTGGAAGCCACTTGTGCTCAATACCACCCACACCACTCTGGGGCTGAGACTACTCAGAGATAGATGAAAACCAACATGGGAAGGAACACTGGCCCAAGTGGAAGCCTCAAGGATGAAAGATAGCAAAACATAGTCATAGAGTCCCTGTCTACAGTATAGATTTGGGGAGTCTAAGTCCCATAAGGATGGATCTTTAACCAAATTCAGCAGGGATTGCATTTAAAGAGCAAAGAAACAACTAGACACCAGTTTTGCACAGAAACAAAAATCACAAGCAATAAAATGAAATTAAATACTCATAATTGACTAATTGCTAGTACAGTTGGCGGCTTTTCCTCCCAGAGAAGATGTCTTCTATATAATTTCTGGAGCATTTAACCAAGTATAGCTGTAATTATTATTATTCCTACAATAATAGAGTTCCCATAGACCTTCATAGTTTTGTATGTTTTTTAATCATTATGGCTAATCCACAAGCATCCCTTCAGGGTATATAAATAATGTTCTTGCCACTGTGTTAAAGAGGAGCTAAAGCTCAGAAAAAGGTAAAACGAAGGTCACAGGTTGAGTCAGCAGTGACTTAGGGAATAGAACTGGAAAATTTTTCTTCTCAGTACCAATTTATATCATCAGCTCTTTTAAGTACTTTACAGTATGAACCAAATAACACTAAGCCTGACACAAAACTAACAAGAACACGTGTTTCCTGGCTCTGAAAAAGCTTCTCAGTCATTGATAATTCACATTCACACACATGAGGCAAGCAGACTACAGCTGGGTCCAGCCATGCTATTATCAACTGCCAAAATGAGGGCTTTAGGCCAAGTACTGCTGTCACTCAGAGAAAGGTATCTTAGAGGATGAAGCAGCCACCAAGAGCTCCATGGAGGAAGGTGCTTCAGCCAGGTTTTGAAAGGTGGTCAAGAATTGGAATGGCAGATATTTGGGGAATGGAATTTCATGATGGGCACACAGCATGAGCAAGAAGGAGCAAGATGGCGTAGAAAGACAAGCTAAGTTGAGACAGAAAGTTCTTATTGGAGAATTGTTGGAGATAACTTTTAAATAGATCATAAGTCCTAACGATGGAAAATCACAGGATAGAAAACAAAACAATGATTTTATTGAGCACCCACTAGGTATATCTCTGTACTTTGTGTGTTTTTTAAAATTATTTTTGGTTGTCAATGAACCCTTATTTTCTTATTTATATGTGGTGCTGAGAAGTGAACCCAGTACCTCCCACATGCTGGGCAAGCACTGTACCACTGAGCTACAACCCCAGCCCTGTACTTTGTGTTTTCTTAATGTGAATTCTAAGCTGAAAGATTTGAACTGTATCTGAGAGGCAATATGGTGCATAGGACCTAGTCACTGGCTCCCAATACCTAAAATGAGACACTCTGTGCTCACTTGCCTTACTCACACGTCCTTGGCTAACCTCCTGGGGCTTGAGTGTTTTTATGACTGAGCATACAGCTTCTTTCAGGCGATCCCATTGTTATCTGAAAACATAAAGCCTTTAGTTTTGTGTAGCAAGCATAAAAAAATCACTGAGGCCAAATTCCTCTTCTTCTTGGAGCAAATGGACAACTCCAATGTGGTCAGATGTATTCATTGGTAGCACATTAAAGTTACAAGTTCATACATGACTGAACAATGAGGTGCTAGTTTCATCTGTCTGCAGATGAAACTACATTCTACAAGTTACATGCATTTACTTAATGCTAGCTATTTCTAGCTATTTTTAGTCAGATTCTTCCCCATGGAGCAAGTTAGGCACTTTAGGAGATACAGTCTTACTTTCAAGCCACTGAAGGAGCATCTGCAAGGTCCATGGAAGAGGACTTGGCTGTTCTGTGTTGTTGCAAGAGGTTAAAGTAGGAATCTATTTGAATGATGATCTGCACCACTGGTTTCTCTTCTTACCTCACAAATGGATTGTGTTCCAAAAGAAGATGTACAATCTGACTGACATACAGGTGGCCTGAGAACCAGAGCTGCTTATTAAATCACATAGGACCCAGGCTGGAATTGAAGGATTGTACAACACTGAACCTAACCCCATTGCATGCTAATATCTCTGTGGGAAGAAGCACTCACTTTCCCAACTCAAAAATTCAGTAATACATGTTCCCTAATCACTCCTATCTGAGTCAGTGGGAACAGATACTCCTCCAGCTCCCATCCCCAGGTGGCAATTCAGTGTGACTCCAGCTGGGTGGGGGGATATGTTCAGATGGAGCTCAGAGGGTCTAGGGAGGAAAGGTGGATTAGGAGAACAGAAAAAAGAATAAGATGAGATCTCTGCAAGATGTAATAAACAGTGATAATGCAAATGTTGTAGACCAAACCATTGCTCATTTTGGGACAGGACAGGGAGCTACAGTGGTGTAAGGTGGTAAAGAAATGCATTTTATTTCATAACCCACAAAACACATGCATGCATTTGATAACCAAAACATCAGCTTGTGAAATAATACTTGCCCTGCTACATGGATGCACTTTGACATTTTTTGTTCTACTTCATTTATTTTTTTAAATGATAGGTGACATTTTTTGTTCTAATTCATTTTTTTTTAAATGACTCATTACAGTGATTTCATAAGCCACTAATGGGTTGCACCCTGCAACTTGCAAAACATTACTGTAGAGAAAGGGAGAGAGGATTAGTTTTCTTTCATCCTTTCCTTTCTCCCTCTTTGATCATAGACTCTGGTCTGGAACAAATCAGAAGAGAGTTTGATAAAAAGAGACTGATATTAGAAGGTGGGTTCCTAGCAATATGTAGAAAAAGAAGTGCAAAGGAAAAGTGAGTTTATACTGTCACTATGAGGTCCCCAAAATGAGTTCATATGAAAGGGAACTTAAGCATAGAACTGTATATATTCAGCATCTGGCACAGTACTTGGTACTCTTCAATAAAAATTTAATTTTAAAAGTCTGCTGAATTGACACACTTAAGTATAGAATGCCTAAACATACATATATGATCAAAACACAAGATCAGGACTTATCCTTGGCAAATAGCAGTGTTAACAGTGTCTGTTGTTACCAATTTTACTCCTTCCCTTTGCTTTCAGATGACAAAAGCCCAGTAGATTGAGGTGTCCCCAACTCCCACAACTGGAGAGGCACTCTCCTAAGGAACAACAGAAAGCCCCCTAGGAAACTGAAATTGAGAGTCTTTCCTGAGTCTCAATAAGAACCCACAAAATTTAACTGATCTAGGTCCTATTCCTTCAGTACCTGGTTCTCAGTCAGAATTAATCTGACAAACCAATACATACCGAAGTAGTCAGAAGTGATAACTGATACCAATTATACATTCCCCTTTTGGGCCACATTTGCAGCTTAACAGGGGAATTCACCATCCTTGCCAAGAAAGGTAGATGTTTCAAACTTTATAGTAGTCAGTGGCATAACCCCAAAGAACCTTTTCCATCAACTAGATCCCACTTCCTACAGTGTCCACCATCTTCCAATAGTCCATTCAATTGTGAACCCATTGGTGGAATAATCCATTGGTGAGATCAGAGCCCTCATAATCCAATCACTTCCTGAAAGCCCCACCTCCAAACACTGCTGCATTAGGGACCAAGCCTTTAACACATGAGCCTTTTATGGAATATTCCAGATCCAAATTATAGCAACCATTAAGTAGCTTTTAAGAACATACATATTATTTTTTGGCACCAGGGATTGAACCCAGGTGCACTTAACCACTGAGCCACATCCCCAGCCCTTTTTTTATATTTTATTTATAGACAGGGTATCACTGAGTTGCTTAGGGCCCCACTAAGTTGCTAAGGTTGGTTTGAACTCACGATCCTCCTGCCTCAGCCTCCAGAGCCTCTGGGATTATAGGCGTGTGCCACCATGCCCAGCTAAAGAATAATTTTCATTTGTGGGCCCAGCTCACCCTCCCTTCACAGGATGGGCTACAGAAGTAAATGATTTCCAAATACTGTATGGCATGGTATCAAATTTGAAGCCCTTACTTGACCTTGACAAATCTCAGTGTTGATTCAAAGGCATTATAAGAGCATCACTTTTCTGTCCAGCTTTAGAAATTGTTTCATTGAGTGTGATTGGATCAATGGATCAATTAGTTTTTCAATTAAGAGTCCAGCTAAATCCCATGTAAAATGAGTTTTAAGTCAAAACAGGCCCCTGACTACATTAGAAGATTGATGGAGATAAGTGGGTGAAGGCAGAAACTGAGGCTGAGAAGAATGATCATTCTGTTATTTGTTATGAGTATGATGATTACTAGGAGCCAAGTACCAATACTACTTACTCACTGACACTCAAATAGCAGTCTTTATCATTTTTCAAATGGGAGTTTCAGCTATTACTCCTATTAATTTGTTGTACATCCCTGTGAGGTGGGTGGGGCAGGTGTGTTGCTGCCCTACAAAAGACAGACCTGAAGCTCAGTGAGGTAACTGGTCCAAGGTCACACAGTGATAATGTTTGTCACAAAATAAGAACTCAAATTTTATTTGATGGATGAGCAAATGAATGAATAAATAAAAAATTTAAGACCCATCTCTGACTACTGATATCCAATGTTTAACTGTATTGTCAAGATATAAAAGGACCTCAAAAGCACCCCCCTTATCCTAACCCATTCCAGCACCTCTCCTGCCATTTCTGACACTGTTATGGAAGGGTAGTTTATACTTACAGATGTAAAATGAATTTTCCAAAATACATGTGTTTGTATGTTAATGTCTGCATTTGCAAGCCATTATATTCAAGTAGGATCAAATGTTGATAATGAGTGTTTTCTTTGCCAGCGTTTAGATACATGCCATGTAATTGCAAAAATAACTAGTTAGACTGTCAGAAGGCAGTGTACTTCTGAGAAAAGAACAAAATGTTCAAGGGAATTAACCCCAAGATGATAATTAAACCATGGAATCAACAGCTGGAGAATGGGGATGACATCTTATTCTGACTCTGGAACCTAGGAGCACCTGCTCTGGTTACTAGGATCCAAGATCAAGGGGCATTTGGGGTGGGTGTGGGCTGATCTACATGAACCCAGGGAAGGTATGAACTAACTACCACCCACACCCACTCTACCATTTCTATCCTTCATATAATTCTCCTCCCACATCTCCAGGTTAAATATAAGTAGCCAATTAAAAGGCAGGACAAGAAGTTAGCTGCCTGTTTGGTGCATATAATCCAAAATATCCACCCTTCCTAAGTTTTCACCATGTAAACGACTCCTTTAGGATCTTCTAGATATGAATACACTTTCATTGAACTAAGGCTTTGTTCTACTCAAGAAATCATAAGCTAAACCTGTGGTTCTCAGTGTGGGTGAGAGTGATTATTGCCTTCTGGATGATGGTTGATGAGGTTTTGAGGCATTTGGGGTTGTCACAGTTGAGGGTAGGGGATGCTGTTGGACTCTAGTGTATAGAGACCAGAGATGATACTAAATATCCTACACTGCACAGGACAGTTCTCACATTAATTATCCAGCCTAAAATGTTTATAGTGCTGAGACTGAGAAAATTTGAGCTGGATCATTTGCAAAGTTTCATTTATTAGTCCATTAACAACTTACATACAGGATAGATCTTTGCTGAAGTAGGAGTTGGGATTTGTAAATTTTGATTGGTCAGTTGAAACCAAAAAGAGTAAGATTAGGAAAAGACTGGAAGCAGGTGACCAGTTAAAAGACTACTCTCATTGTCTGAGAGAAGGAATGGGAACCTAAACTAAAGACAAATCAGGATATAGATATTCAACATGCTTTAGAGGTAGAATAGAACAACCATTACAAAAGAACAGGATATGGGAGTGAGGGAGAGAGTGAAGGCATGGATTACCTTTAAGATTAGTTTGGGTGATGCATTAGAAGAAACAAAAGGAGCAGCCCCACAGGTGGAAGATGTGAGTGGAGAAATAATGTGCTGAGTTTGTGATGTCTTGAAGGCCTCTGAGTGAGGCTGTTTTATGAGCAGTTAGAAATGTGAATCTGGAACTTAGGAGTATGGCTGAAGGCATATACGTACTTGGAAATCATCCATATGGAAGTAGGGAGATGATATTCCCCTGCCTGGCACATAGAAGCACCTTCATAAATAATTGTTGAATTAAAATAAAAACATTTAAGGAAAGAAAAGGGCAAGGGACAGAATTTTTGAAGGCATTATCATTGAGGGGTTAGACCAAGTAGAAACCAAAAAGGAGTTGTGTAGATCAAGCCAGTAGAATTTAGTGCTCTGGAAACAGGATAGAATTTCAAGGGGGAGGATTTGAACAACACTATCAAATGCTGCTCAGCAGTCAAGTCCAATGACATATGTGAATAAAGCTGGATTTGGCAGTGAGGAGTTAGTTCATCATCAAACCTGAGAGAGCAGCTTCAGTAGTGATAGGAACAGAAACTAGCCTGCAGAAGCTGAGGACTTCAAGGTCTTCATCATCCCATCATTAGTGAGGGAGGCAAAGAAGTTCAAATGATAGTTTCTGGAGGTGGCAAGAATAGAGAGGGAAATGAAATCTTTTAGCAGATGGTCAGGCTGACAGGGAGAAGGTAGCATAGAGACTACAGGCACAAACTTGAATAGAAAATGGCTATTATGCATCTCCTTAGCACATCCATTGCATTATTGAACTTCCTGTAAAAGTAAGTTGAGGCCAGAGCTGCTGCCCAAGAGAAGTAGTGAGTTCCCTTGGTACTAGAAGGATTCAAGATAAGACAATATAACCTTGGGGGAAGTGTCTCCTGTATTGAATGGGAAGCTGAACTGGATCATTAGTTTATACCTTTTGGGGACTTCTGCAATCAGGAATATGTTGAAGCAAAGAAAAGTGAAGAAAGTGTAGATTGATCCAGAGAGTTACTAACCTTTTAATTTTTCTGTTTAGTATTAGCATTTTATTTACTGCTGTGAAAATTTACCACAAATTTAGTGAATTGAAACAACACAATTTGGGACCAGGGATGGCTCTCAGTGGTGAAGTGCTTGCCTAGCATGTGCAAGACCCTGGGTTTGATCCCCAGTACAAGAAAGAAAGAGAGAGAGGGAGAGAGGAAGGAAGGGAGGAAGGGAGGAAGGGAGGGAGGGAGGAAGGAAGAAAGGAAGGAAAAAGGGGAGAAAGAATATAATCTTACTATCTACCATTTTTGCAGGTCAGAAGTCTGGTATGGGTCTCACCACATTAAAACCAAGGTGTCAGAAGGACTGCATCTCATCTGGAGGCCCTAAAGGAAAACCCATTTGCTTGCCTTTTCAAACTTTTAGAGGCCACTCACATTCCATATTCCATGACCCCCTTTTAACTTCAAAGCTAGCAAAGGCCAGTCAAGTCTTTCCCATATCATATTACTCTTTTTCTGGCTCTTTTCTTTGCCTTTTTCTGCCACATTTAAGGAACCTTATGACTACATTAAGCCATTCAAATAATCCAGGATAATGACACTATTTTTTGTGGTACTGGGGATTGAACCTAGGGCCTTGTGCATGCTAGGCAAGGCTGTACCACTGAGCTACATCCCCAGCCCATAATATATTTTGGGGTTCGCTCATTAGTAAACTCAATTCTATCTGGAATCTTAATTCTCCTTTACCATATAACTAATTAATAGATTTGGGAGGTAGAACATAGGTATCTTTTGGGGGACAATGGTTTTGTCTACCAATAGGAGATACATAATATAGACACGGATATAATCTCCTCTATGGTAGACCATATCATTATCTATCATTATCATCACCATTTGAGAAGAAAATCACTCTGTGTTCAACACTAGAAAGTAGAATTGATAAAGAAAAAAGGACCATGCTTCCTAAGAAAGAACAGTCATTGTTCTTACCCCAACATAAACACACCTACACAAATACACACATATTTATTTCACCAGACTGGAAATGCACCAAGGATCAACACTACAACTTTATAAATCTCTTAAGGTCTTTTCCAGTGCTAGTTTCTTTGACCCACTGAAATGTACTATACACTGGTATTATATGAAAACCTTCTTTTGATATGTCTCCACCAACTCCCTCAAAGCTATATTTTTCTGCCTCCTGATTGTTTCAAATGTGATCATTAAGTCAGCAAGAGATTTCAGTTTCCTCTTTCCCTATTGATTCAAAAGGGTATGAAAAGTGTTCTGTAAATGATATACAATATTGTTATTCTGATCTTTGGGATAATCAAGTTGTTTGACATTTTTGTAATGATGCCTTTTGGAACATGGGTGGTGTAATTAGCTGCCACACTGTATATTAATAATACCTGTCCTCACCCTGCAGACTTGGGGACTATAAATAAAAGTTTGACAGCTGGCTCCAGCCTTGCTTGTCACTCACCACTGAAGGAAACACAGTTGGGGAGCTACACCATAGTCCCCAGAAATCCAGAATGTAGTCACAAACAACATCCTCAGTGAGAAGAATTTGGTATAGTGCTAGTGGGTTGAGATGGAGACAGGCACTCTCATGGAGTAGACAACCAAGCTGTTTCACATTGAGAGGGCATAGAGGCCCCAGGTGGGAAGCATTTTACTAGCACAGAGGCATTATATAGGAAGAGAAAGAGACAGAGGACAGCAGCACATTCTTGAGCCAAATTAGCAGGACTTCTTTCTTAATCCATTATTAACCAGAAATGAGAATAAAAAAAAACACTGAAAAAATGGAGATATAAAAAAAGAGAAGAAAAAAATATATTACCCATGAACTCAATTTGAGATTGAGAGCAGTGGTTACTGAGAAGAAGATAATGTGATGAAGCTAACAGAGGGCAAAGGATGCTTTAAAAAGAGCTGGCCATAGGGAAGTAACATAATTTCATATTTTGCTTAATTATCTGATTTATTGTATTTTCCCCTCATGAGTGTGTAAGTTCCAAGAGGACTGGATATTTTTTCACTCCAGCATCTCCCAACACCTATAAGAGTGCCTAGCACATAGTTAACAGTCAATAAATATTTTTTGAACAAATAAATAGCTAGCATTAATTTAGTATCTGTCATGTGCCAGGCACTGTTATAGGTGCTTCCCACGAATGAACTCATTTTAACTTTCACAGCAGTGCTAAGACAGGCACTATTATTATCCTAATTTTACAGATGAGGAAACTGGGTCAAAGGCACAGAAATATTAAGTAACTTGTCTAACAAATAATGGATACAGGATTTCAACTTATATAGTCTAACTCCAGAACCTGCCTGTACAATAACAATCCTATACTGAGGCTCAGAGGAGCTAAGAAACTTGCAAAATAGTACACAGCTAATGATTAGAACCAAGGTCTTCCTGTCTCAGAAGCTACTTCCCTTCTCTCTGTGCTTCATGACTTCATATAATTACCAAGATAAATAGTTCTTCCATAAGCATTTCACCAAGGAGGCTTTGGTTCAATAATAATTCAGAGAAATAAAATAGGTATCTTCCCAAAGAGTCATAATTCCCAAAAATCATCAATCTGCCACTGGCTCTCATTGTTGATTTTGGGGACAGGAGGGAACTGAGGGAAACAGTCAGCAGATAAATCATGGGAAAAACCTGGTGGATCTATCTGTGCTACCTTGGCTGAGAACTAGGTATAGAGGGTAAGTCAGTTTTATGCCAGGGGAATCACAGCCCATGTTGCCCTAGATAGCTCTGGAGTAGTCGTGGTGATAAGATGCCAATAGAGCATTTCTAAGATACTGGTTCATAATTCATTGTGTGACCTTGTATAAGATACTTCCTTTATTTGTGTCAGTTTCTTTATGGTATGGAGGCAACAGACCAGTGGAACTCTCTTCAGTCAGTGGAGCTCCACTTGTCTCTTTTATATACTGGACATTTCCACATAAAATTTCATTTGGAGAAAGGTTTCCACCACTAAATTTTATGTTTGAAAAAAAAATCAATGGATAAAAAAAAATCTTCAGTTTCTTTCTAGCTCATTCTAAGGACCTCAAAACATATAGACTATCCTGAGGGTCAGATTAGTGTTTTATTCATCCCTATTTTTTGCAGCTAGAAATGGACCCAAGAATCTTCTTTGAAAGGCCGTGCTTGGGTCCCCTATGCCCCAGCTTCTTTCAGAGACTATTAACCTTGTCCTCAAGGTAGCTATTATTTTCCATTGAGCTACTCCTTACTAGACCTTCTAATGTTACCTATATTTGTTGGAGTGGATGGAGCAAGGATACCTCTACACAAGGGTTAGTATTTGCAGGACAGCTTTATCTCTTTGATATAAAGAGAATAGAATGTTTACTGATTTTATCTCAACACTTTTTAAATGATTTTATTAGTGCATTACAGTTATATCTAATAGTAGGATTCATTTTGACATAATCATACATGCTTGGAATAAAATTTGCTCCATTTCAGTCCCTAATGCATCCTCTTTCCCTCCCTTTTCCCTCTCCCCATTTCCCTTCCTCTACTCTGCTGGTTTTTCTTCTATTTTTAATAATCTTTTTCATGTCCATCACCATGTGTCTGTGTTTTGGACTATGGTAGCAAACTATTCCCTGAAGATTGCTGCTAATCTATAATATTCCAAACTCCTTGCCTGAGTCACAACGAAAGGTATATGTTTAGTTTGGAATTTTTTATTTTCAGTTGGTTCCCTCATACCTCCTCCCCACTCCTTCCTATAAGGTCTTCCTTTGTCTCATTCTGCTTAAAATTTTCAAAAGGTACACCTTCCTGGGGATGATTCACAAAATTTTACAAAAGTCTGGGTTTTACATATAAAATTTGATTCCCTAAGTTCTAAAAGAAAAATAACAATGTAGTATTTAGGTATATGTGTTTATATATTTTTAAATGACCAAAGTTAATGATAAATATAAAATTCAAGATAACAGTTATGGAAGGTTGTCAAGAAAGAAATGAAATAGGGAGAAACATAGAAGTCAAAACAAGTTGTTGGTAATGCTACAGTTCTTGGGTTGGATGATGGGTTTATAAGCATTGTTACATAAATAAATAGATAAATAAATTCAATAAATAAAATATGAAAGTTTCACATTTAAACAAGTAATGATTAATTATACACCCCAATATTCAAAAACAATAGAATAATAATACCATATTTTTTCCATTAACCAGCATCTCCCCACCATAACATATGTACTTTTATTATATGTTTCCTTCTAATCTGTCAATTGCCTTTTGAAACTCAAAGTGGATCAGAGCTATAGGTTTCCCTTTTTCATAGTTTATTTTCCCCTCAGTTATTGTCCATAATCTAGTCTGGCTGTTGAAAATATGTTACATCTTCCCATAAGTCTACATTTGTATAGGGTTCATGGATCCTCATCTCCTACTTACTAGTTGATATGAACCTGAGAATTACCAGCTGTTCTCTAAATTATTTTGATTGAAGGGCCATGATTCTCTGTTCCAGCCGTCTAGTCCCATGACCATTAGTAAAGGCATGGTGTTTTTCTAGAGCAACCAAATAAAATCAGAATTGTCAGTTGAATTTGAATTTCATATAATAAACAAATATTTTTAATGTATGAATTTGAGACATACTAAAATAACTTATTTATCTGAAATTCAAATTTAATTGAACATCTCATATTTTCATTTGCTAAATCTGGAAACTCTATGTGATATGGAATAACAGTTACACTTCAATGACATTATTGGATATGGGTCCCAATGAGTGTAAGTTTTGAAGATAGACAGACTCAGGTTCAAATCCTGGCTCTTCCTCTTAATAGCTAGAACACTTTTCAGTCTCAGAATTCTTATCTAGTAAATAGTAATAGTACCAATGTATTAGTAGCTTGCGAGAACAATGTTTGTATAGTACTTAACACAGTGCCTAGCTAAGTACTGTTATCACTATTATTGACTGTAATTATTATCAGTGCCTGTTATCACAGTTGTCGTCAATTTTGGAAAATAATATTGGACAGCATAAAATTGGACAATCTTGCATAGAACATTATATGTACTAAGATTTAACCTGGTATTACAAAAGCCCTCCATTTATAAGATTAATTTGAGAATGGGATTTTTCTTTAGTGTCTCCTTTGGTAATAACCAAAGGCATCTTTTTGGTTTCTGAGTACTCCCTGTGTCCTCCGGCCAAGAGGCTCCCTAGATTCACTCTCTAGCTGGCTTTCTCCTTTTAACATAAAAACCTTTTCTGTGCATATGTTTTGAGGTCACTTAGAATTCCTCAAGTTGAAGGCTACTGTCTCCCATGTTGGAGATGACTGAGTGACTGATAATCTTTGAAATGCTACCCTCAAGCCAATGACTAATGAGTTGGGCTGATAAAACAGAGCAGTCCTAACCAACATAGATTCAAATGACATGTGAAGAAAACAAGATACCACAGACACTGGAAAACTATATTTCTGATAACAGGGTCAAGAAATAAGTTAATTTGCTTTTCCACTTGCCTTCATCCTACGTCTAATGACATTCTTCTTTTTAGTGCCCAATGCCTTTACCATTTCTCCTCCCAATGAGGATCCAGTTCTGTTCTCAGATCCACTAATTTCCATCAAAACTAATCTTTTCTCTTTCCCACTCATCTTGGCATCTGAACAAGCATTTCATCTTGCCATGATAATGGCTTTAAAAGATTTTATTTAATCCCCCTCCCAATCCACAAACTCTTTTTCAACACCCTAAACCTGAAGCAAGCCTAACACTGGCACTTAGGGTTGCCTAGCAGATAAGGGAGACCATGTAGGACCCCTTAAATCACACCACATTAAGCCTGTTATGTCTGCTTCGCATGAATGGGAGGGAGCAGTGGTGCAGATAATCTAAAGATCATTTCCACTTGGTTTGGGAATGCACCACACGGTGTTGTTGTAGCTGATTTGCTTTGCTAATTATGTCCTCCTGAAGCTAATATTGAAATTGGTTCACATTTTTTAAGCTTATCTGGGCCAGAAGAGGAAAGAGGCAGTGACACAGCCCACTTTGAAATGAAGGAAAATGGACAGCAACCACGAGGGGGACATGAAATTTTCACATGTAGGATAATGAGTCTACAAAATAAATGCAAGATAGAACTTTGCCAATTGTACAGGGGCAGAATAAGCAGCCACCTACCCCATGTGACTCAATGGGAACTGAAAGACCAGTCATTTCCAAGCCTGCCCAGAATCTTAAGTCCTCTAAATCGGTAGCCTACGCTAAGAGTCTTAATCATAGAAAAGCTGTTGTTGAAGCATTGTGTAACATAGTTACATGTCATTAGCAATTAGTCTGACTAAATTCTCAGTTTATTGTGACCTGGAAGAAAAAGCACTAAAGGGATGGAAAGACAGTTGTACCTTGATGGGGTTATAGCTATACTAAGAGGTCCTTGGGCAGCTATGGTGGAAATATAAGAGCCCTCAAATGCCTCAGAATTGAGCTGGAAGGGTTGCTGGAAGAGGGCAAGAAAGCTTGACCTCTTTCCTTCGCACATTTCCTTAGTTTCCTCTACTCATAGTAGACACAGACAATATGTAACTATTTCATATAAACTCTTGCCTTTCTTACTCTTCTCCTGCTGGGTAGCTGGGCTTTCAAAGGCTTCTAGAGATTTTCTGATGTTTTACTTTTCTTCCGAGTCATATAATTTAGAGTTTAACTATATACTGAATTTCCAACTCTACAACCTGCAGCAAGGGATAGTGGGCCTACTGAAATTTCTTTTTCTTTTTCTCATTCCAGTCTGCTCCCAGTTCTCGAGAGGGGTGTATGCCATCTTTGGATTCTATGACCAGATGTCAATGAACACCTTGACCTCGTTCTGTGGGGCCCTGCACACGTCCTTTGTCACACCCAGCTTCCCCACTGATGCAGATGTGCAGTTTGTCATCCAGATGCGCCCAGCCTTAAAGGGCGCTATTCTGAGTCTCCTGGGTCACTACAAGTGGGAGAAGTTTGTGTACCTCTACGACACAGAAAGAGGTAAGAAGAGGCATCTGCTTCCTTCTTTGGGTATTCATGTAATAGTGGTGTTCAATTTCCAACTCATTGCCTTTTTCTTCCCCAAAATAAAATCTAATACTCTTTTTAAGTTTACTCTTTTTAATATTCAAAGTAAATTAATGATTAAGACAAAAATCAAAGTAATGGTAGATTTAGAATCTAATTTTCAAGCTGTATATACACACATATATCACATATATATATGTGTGTGTGTGTGTGTGTGTGTGTGTGTGTGTGTGTGTATCCTCATGCTGTATATGAGCAATGCAATTCAGGATACCCTCTTGGTTGAAACACTGTTGTTGAAAAGGAGCCCCCACTCAGAATTTTTTTTTCTTTTCCAAAATGCACAAAGTGAAACAGCTCAGTCTATAGAAAGGCCTAAGCTGAAAAGTTTTGGAAAATTAATCCTGTCAGAGACAATAAATAACCCCCCAATAGATGAGATAACAGAAGCAAAGAAAGAAATGTGCTTTGTCACACAGCAGTTACACCATAGATATGGGTCTGGTGACAATGTCTCTCCTGCTTCCAGGGTTTATTCTACCAGATCACATTAGGTCTTCAATTTACAGGGCCTCAACAATTACCTGATAGAAATAATAAGTTGACACTGGCTAACTTGGGTTTTGGGAATAGATGTTTTTTCTAATAGTGATATAATATATTGAGAACAAATTCTTTGAAACAGTCTCAGAAATTAAGTCTAGTCTTAAACACTATACAGTAAGTTATATTAATTAGCTGAAGCACACACATCATAATTCAGCTAAATGGACTCCAAAACCCAGTTAATGTTGAGGATTTGGTTTCTCAGTAAAACAAAGGGGCCATCACTAAGACATTCCAAAAGAAAATGTTCTTTTATTAGTCATTTACCTGTAATTCTGGTTATAGACTAAGAATGGTTATCTCTGGCTCAGTGTTTTCTCTCACAGGGAAGGAAGGAACAAATAGGAGGTCTATCTTCCAGAGGGGTACCTGGAGAGGTAGTCCTCCTCCTAACTTAACTTGAAAGGCCATGTTGCTCTTGGCGACCCAGAATATTCTTTACTCTTGTTTTACTATATCATCAGATTCTATCATAAAATACTTAAGCCTGTATTTGCCTATGGTACTCACCTCCAAAATATTATCACATTTCAAGACCCTGGAGCAGGAGACCAGATTTCTAATCCAGGCTCTGCAACCAACTAACTCTCTGACCTTGACCAACTCACTGAAGCTCTCTTGGCCTTAGTCTCCCTGACCCCTGAAAGGTGTTGTCCCCTTCTTAGTGTAATATTCTATGATTCTGTGATATTTTTGAGAGATTATGTCAGACACAGGGCACTTTGTATCTTGCTACTAATCCTAATATATATTATCAGTTAGGAAATCAATTGTACAAGCCATTATCAACCCACAATGGTTTGCTCCAATCCTATGACAGATATACATATATATGCATGTATACATATTATATATACATATATATATGCATATATATACATACATATATAATATTATTCCAATACGAATGAATAGGAAAGAATATTCATGAAAAAGTTCCTAAACAACACAGAACCATATCAACTTGTTCTGATTGCCTTAAAATCTTGAAAATGTAGCACTCCAGAAGAAGAGTTTTTCAGAAAAAGCTTGCTAGAGGTAGCCTTGAGGGATAGGCAAGTTGCAGATTGCAAGAAAGGAGGGAGATGGAGATGGGCGCGGGGAGCACATGAAAAAAGGGTAGAGTCTGGAAGGATCTCTATGTTCAAGCAGAGCTTTGTTTGACTAGGGTACCAAAATACTTTGAATGTTCTAATTCACAATTTGCTAAATTTTAATGCATTTCATTTTGTTAAGCACTGAGAATAAATTAGTCTATTTCCGTATACTGTATATAATGCAATCTACTGCATAGCAATCTAGTTTTCAGAACTGAGGTTTGAAAATCAGTTCCTGAAACTTTTCAAAAACTAAATATCCCTTCTACCGATACTGTAATTCCCATTTATTCACAAATAGAAGACACAATTAATGTATTCTCTCCTCATCCCCTGTGACCCATCTCTGCTCATTAGTTCTCTGTTAGAGAAAAGGAAGCAAATGTCATCTATGTCTATTTCTTATCCCTGCATCTTTTCTCAAATTTTCTAAGTAGTTTGGACAATTCTATGGTCTCAAAGCCAAAAGAAAACTTTCTTGTGAGCTGAGGGTGCAGCTCAGTGGTAGAGTACTTGCCTAGCATGCATGAGGCCCTGGGTCCATCCCTTGAACCACAAAAGTTTCTATAAAAATTAAAAAGAACTTAGAAAGAAACATTTCTGATCCATATTAATTAATATTTCTTTCCTCTATAGCCTCTAGTGAAACTAATCTGCTCTGTTTTTGAGAAGTACTTTTCATAAATTTTCTTGTGTATGTTTGTTACTGGGGATTGAACCCAGGGGCACTTTACCACCACACTACATCCCCAGCTTTTTTTATTTATTTATGTTTTTTTGAGACAGGGTCTTGCTAAATTGCTGAGGCTGGCTTCAAACTTGTGATCTTCCTGCCTCAGCCTCCTGAGCTGCGATTATAGGCATACATCACTGTACCCAACTTCATAAAGTTTTATACTAATCTCCCTCTTGGAGAGTATTCTCAAAACATGGTACCAGTTACCTGCCCCAAATTTTTAATAGGTCTCTGTTGCCCACAATGGAAAAAGAAAGCAGTCTATTTTCCAAGACTCTACATGATTATACCCCAATCAACTAACAAGCCTGTTCTCCCTATGCGACCTTGTAAGAAACTTCCTCTGTAGGCACTTCCCATTTTCTACTATTGGCCAAATGTAACAGAACCATGCCTGCTTTATCACTTCTACTACTACCTGAAATTCTTTCTTCGTTTTTATTATGAAAATCATGCCCATCTTTTCATTTTTCAAAACCCACCCCAAACTCTGCCTCCCCAAGGTATCTTTTCCTGACCACTCAAGTACACACTAGTTCATTCACTCTTTCATTCAGTAGATGCTAGGGTTATAGTGACAAGTAAGATATATGTGGTTCCTACTGTTATAAAGTTTGCATTCTAATTAGGGAAATAGACAAAATCGAGTAAACTAATGAATTAATTACACATTTTGATAAGATGCTATGAAGGAAACAAAGAGCAAGAAAATATCAATACATAGGCCATAATTTTAAAAGGAGGCTTAGTTACAGCCTAATCGAGATAGGGGCTTTTAAGATGAAAACTAAAAGACTAGAAAGAGGCAGCCATGTAGTGAGAGTTTCAAGCACTAAAAACAGCAAATGCAGCCGGACGCGGTGGCGCACGCCTGTAATCCCAGCACTTTGGGAGGCTGAGGCAGGAGGATCGCGAGTTCAAAGCCAGCCTCAGCAATGGCGAGGCACTTAGTAACTCAGTGAGACCCTGTCTCTAATAAAATCAAAAAAGGGCAGGGGATGTGGCCCAGTGGTCGAGTGCCCCTGAGTTCAATCCCCGGTACCAAAAAAAAAAAAAAAAAAAAACAGCAAATGCAAAGGCCCTATGGCATGTTTGAGGAACTGAAAGAAGATAAGTGTGGATAAAGAGTAATGCATAGGTAGAAAGTAGCCTGAAAGATCATTTACCAGTGATAGGAATATAGATTCTTTTCTTACTAGAATAGGAAATCATTGAAGTATTCTGAGTAGGAGAGTCAGATGACTTGATTTAAGCTTCTGTAGAAAATAGATTGTGGAAAAAGAAGAGGATACAATTAAAAGACCATTGTGCTCATCCAGGTGAGAATGATGGCAGCTTAAACTAGGCTGGAGTTGGAGAATTGGAGTAGAAATATTCTTTGGAGACAAAAGCAACAGAACTTGAGGACAAAGTGACTGCAGGAAGTGAAGAGGAGGAAAGATTCATGGATGGTTACTGAGCTTTTGGCTTGAGAGATTGGATAAGATACTGAGGTGGCTGGGGAAGAGCAGAACCAATTTTGACAAGCAGTGATCCTGCCCACCCCTAAATACCCACAGAATCCTTTTGTCCATGTCATTCACTTAGCATGTAACCACTTTCCACTGTTATTTCCCTAGGTCTGCTCTACACCTTCCCAAGCCCTTACCTCCAGTGTGATTAAAAAAAAAAAAAAAAAACTGGCTAGCCCATAGATTTATACTTTATGCCTCCCCTAGTACATAGCACAGACCTGATTTCAGCCTCCATTACTGATTCATCAAGAATAAACCCATGTCTGTTGTCAATGTTGGAAAGAAAGAAAGAAAGAAAAGAGGGAGAGAAAAAGAAAAACCAGGAAAGAAGGGCACGAGAGAGAGAAAGGATAAGAAGGGAAGTAAGATGATGATGGGAAGGAGAGTAGAAATGAAGGAAGAGAGAATGAAGAAAGGAAGAGCACATCCAGTTTATAAACCATTTGATACAGTTCTTTAGACTATTCAGTAAAGCAATAGTTTCATATTTTCTTATTTTTTGAAATGATCATCTATTACTTGAGTAATAAAAGCTATGGGGAGAAATTACTGTATCAAAATATAATTTTTGAATATTTTAAATTACATAAGAGAAGTGGAAGAGACAGAAGAGAGTACCTATAATTACACTCGAATAAACTAAAGGTACAAATGATGTGACTCTGTTGTACAAGAGCAACAGAGTGAGGAGCTGAGAAATGGGTTAATATTTGAGGTCATTTACAAGATGTGTAGCACAAACTGGGTATTTTTCATCTGAAATTATTAAACACCAAATAGATTTCAGGGACTCATTGGCTCTGCTTTGATTTCTGTTTGCAGAGAAAGGTCTGGTCTGAGGTTTTTAGGTCATCACTTAGTTACTAAAACACCATCTTGGTTCATGAATGCAAAGTTAAAAATTATGCTCTTGGTGCTATATACATGAAAAGTCATGTCTTGGAAAAATTATGGGAATGACTAAGTGTGTTATCTGCCCCCTCTGTACAATCTCTTCTTTATTGATGCCTCCATTCCTTATTTACCCAGTGTCCCTCACTATGGCACATGTCTATACTTGCCTTTCCTAACATGAGCAAAACCTCAACATCTCTATCCCATCCTGCCTCTATACCTACATAAAATCTTTCCTGTCCTACATTTTGTTCCCACTGATTAGTAGTATTCCTCTGCCAGTGACAACAGCTCAGCTCACCAATTTATTCATGCCAATTTATTATGGCTACTAATGACTCGTGTTACTGCATCCAGGGAGGAAGACTATTCAGACAAGGGACTGCTGTAGAAATGGAACCTTAATCCAAAATGTAGTTTTCTTTTGATTCTTTTTATTTTTTTCATCACCACACAATAACCATACATATTTACAAGATTCAATGTGATGTTTTGATACCTGGGTACATTGTGTAATGATCAAAGCAGGGTAATCAGCATATTATCCATCACCTTGTACACTTGTCATTTTTTTGTGGTGAGAGTAGTCAGAAACCTCTCTCCTGGCTATTTTTAAATATACAATACACTATTGTTTAACGATAGTGACTCTCTTGCGCAACAGAACATCAGAACTTATTCCTCCTATCTAACCATAGCTGTGTATACATTGATCAATGTCTCTCCAAACTTCCTGCTCCACTGTCTGGTAACCACTACTCTACTTTCTACTTCTATGAGGTCAACTTTAATTCCAGGATCCCATGCACTACAAGTGCAGTTTGGGAGGCTCTTTGTCCAAACACCTTTCTATAGAAAGTCCTAGGACTATCCCAAGAAGATGGCCACTTCTTCTGGTTATTAGGCCTATTTTCTTGGTGCAAATGACCTACTTATGCGTGGTGCTAACATTTCCCCCACAACCACGACATACTTGAGAATTGCAGCCAGACTCTCTCATGCACCTGACAACTCTCCTTGGCTTCAATGGGCACAGCCCACAGAGATGAAAGAATCTGGCCCAGCTGTGACTCTCAGCTTAGATAATGAGATAATAGTTCTGGGTGCCCTTTGAGGCAACTAGTCCCTACCTTCTTTCCAGTGTTCAATAAACTCCTGCTGTCTTCCATTTTCAACCTGAAACTCCCTACTCAGTTCCCAAGTAACTCTCTGGAAGTCAACAGCCTTCTGACAGACCTTTCTATTTTCTCTCAAAGGTTGTGGCAGGAACACGGGCAGTTGTAACAATTATCCCATCAGTCAACAAGCTTCCCCTAGTTCTATTTCATGCTAGCACACTGTTGGGATTTAAAAGCAGCAGAATTAGGTCCTGCCTTTGAGGAGCTGACAATATTGTTGCAGAAGCAATGATTTATCTTTGGGGCCTGGAAAAAAATAATTTTTAAACCAGCTGTTCCCACACACACCAATGACATTTGCATTCATTAGGAGCAGGTGCCTTGGGAAAAGAGTAAAGTTGTTAGCTAGAAAGGTGGGGAAATTTTGGAAGGAACTGAGAGACTTAAGTGAAGAGATTTTGCAAGACAAGGAGAAAGGGCCTTTCCTCAGAGGACTCAGTGTTTTCAGACTGGCAGGATTTGAACTCTACTGAGAAATAAGCAGGGCTTCAGACCTGCACACCTTCTGGCAAATTATTGTTCACAACCACTTACATAACATAGTCTCGTCCCTTCTGTTCAATTCCACTTTCCCAAATAAAGCACAAGATTGCTCTCTTCCTCTTGCGCTCTCTTCCTCCTCCTCCTTTACCTCCTCTGTGTCCTCCTTTTCTCCCTTTTTTTATCCTCACACATACACCCTAATACCAAGGAATGTCACAAATCAGAAAATCTCTGTTATTTCATCATTTTATTACCTTAATTTAATAAGAGCAGCTGCCATTTTTAAGCACTTATTACACACTAGGCCCTGAGTTTATGGATTAGCACATTATCACATTCAATCCTCATTTATACCCTGCATCTTTACAATTGAGGAAACCAAGGCATAAGAACATTAAATGATAGCTCTTATGGTGACAGCTCCAAAGTAATAAAACCAGATTTCCACCTAGGTTTGCAGCATTCCACAGGTCATGTGCTCTCCACTGGCTGTCATACTGCCTCCCACACTCTTAACATTTGAAAACACCTATTACCTCTTCTCTTCATCCTCCCTTCAGCCATTCTTCAAAAGACCTGGTACTTAGACCCTTCCTATCCTGGTTGTTTTCTTATGAATGAAATCCACTTGTCAATTTCCTTCTTAAAGCATGGTATCCACAAACGAACACAATATTTTGTGATACTAGGAGATCAAGGATTCAGGTATGCAGGAAGTCAAAAATCCAAGTTAAAGGTCAGATGAGCTGCAAAGTGAAAGGCAGAGGAAGGGCAGAGTTCTCAATGCATGCAGAAGGTATGTTTGCTCATGGTGCACAACAGTGAAGTGCTGGGGTGAGGATCTGCTTCTGAGGCAAAAGGAACCCATATATTCATCTCTGGGACAGAGAAAGTTTCCAAGGCACAGGAATATATGAACCTGCAAATCTTCATTTCTAAGAGGCTATTTCTGGTTGGAGAAGAATTCAAGGAATGACCAATGATGGGTCACTATCATGAACTTCTTTCAAGTTCCTGCCAAGCACTGGGAGTAGCAGGTATCTCCATTTAAGAAACGACTAGCATGGATTTTTTTTTCCCTCCTCCACTTTAAGAACTGATGAAAGGATGTGCAAAGGTAACAGATGGCTCCAATTCTAGTCATGTCCATTTGCCTTCTGGGAAAAGTGAAGTCAGGAGAGGTTTTATTGAAATTCAAGATACTTTTACATCTGAATAAATTAGGAAGGTCCAGAGAGTATATTATTCTATGAGAGACAGATACTAAATTCCCCCATTTGAGCAGCAGTAATCCAGGTTGACAGTACCTGAGACATTGGGTAGTTTCGGCAGCCTGCCTAATCTATTGTGGTGAGTCGTCAACTATGAGAGCATCTTGAGAGCCTGCACAATAATAATAGTGAATGACTATTTGGACTGGATTGTGAATAAAAAACTGTACATATGTCTGTAATGAGAGTTTCATTGAAAATGAAAATACTGAAGCTGTCATATTTTTTTAATACTTCGATTTGCACATCCTTGACTGCTTTGGGGGATAAAAAGAGAAAGTGCCAAGCAATTTGTTGTCAGCTCTTGAAATAAATTATCATTTAAACACTTCCTCTCCACAAAGGTTATTAGCTTACTAGCTCTTTCCTAGGGTTGGACCATCAATATGGGGAAAAAAAAAATCACAAGACATTAAACTATCCTTTCAAAAGCTGAATATTAGTTACTGTGGAAATTGTTCTTTCACTAGCTTAACATATTTTGCTGTAGCTCTCCACTGCTGCAGATTAGACTGCAGTGACTATTAATAAATACTGTCATATTTTACAGCTGTCATGCAAAGCTGAAAAAAGGCTTCGCTGTGATTAGATCCTGTTTACTGTAATATTTCCAGCTCAGACTCAGAAAGGCAGTTTTCCTATAAAGGTATTTTCCATAAGTAGAATATTTCTCCAACGAATGACATGACTAATTTTAATACATCGTTAACTCCTTGGTGGCAGTGAATTTGAGGTTGAATTGACTTCACAGCCAGAACTACATTCCTGTCCAAAGACACATTAAGCTAAAGTGTCAAATTTTCTCTCTTGGGTTGTCTTTCATATGCAGAGATGGTGCTACTGTCAGATGTGCTTTGATTAGCTCCCTTCCCCCTTAGAAGGACAAATATGCACTGGCTTATCCACCTTCTTTTACCTTGCCTCTCCTGTGACTGATTGCATTGTTTGCAAGACAGCTGGTCAGGATTTCGGGTGAGAATGTTACTTCAGTGGGCTAGCTAGAAATTCTGCTTCCTGTGCTAAAATGTCATCATATGAACAAAAGAAATAGATCTCTAGCCCCCCTACCATGCATTAGCTCTTTGGAACAGTACTCATATCTCTGAAAAAAGGAGGTGACAGCTGGCAGGGTTGCTTTTGCTTTGACCTTCCATGGCTTTTCATCAAGTTCCTTGAGAAATTAACCCCTAGTAAACTGAATATCTAGTTATCAATGAATAGTAATCCTTAGACCATTAAGGGTTAGCTAGAGTAGTCTATAAATTCTGAGTTTGAGCCTGAGAGGTCCTTGAAAAGGTTCTTCTAAATATTCCTTGGGGAAAGGACAGACTATGATGTAGACCTGTGACTTTGAGGTTTGTCCCTTGGAGCTCTTTAGACAACATTTAAAGCAAAGGCATGGATGTTGTGGGAATTAAACAAAATAATTCATGTAAAGTTTTTAGCATCAAGCTGAACATAGTAACATTCAATGAATTTTAGCTCTTATTATTTTATTAAATTATAGAACAGTGGCCCTCACTGGCAGGGAGGGTAATTTTGTACCCCCCAGGAGATATCTGGCAGTGTCTAGAGACATTTTAAAAATAGGTAGAGGCCAGGAATGCTGCTACATATTCTACAATGCACAGGACAGTATCTCCCTCCTAGTAAAGCATTATCTGCTGTGCAATGTCTGTAGAGCCAAGGAAGCAGCAGAATAAGGGAATGGCTGCCTGAACTCCTCGAGGGGCTATCAATAAACCAATCTAACATTCATTGAGTGTCTCTTACTGTGCCTACATTGGCATTAATAGCTACATTCAGTAAGAGGTAGTCTTTGACTCTGAAATACTTACACCATGGCCAGAGAGATGGGTTAAGTTTAATGCATATGAAGCATAATTAGTGTGAAATAGCATAAGGCAAGAGCTAGATTGTGTGGTACAAATTTGAAGGCCTGTGAAAGTCCAAAGAAGAGCGAGCTCATGACAGGATGGACTAATCAGGGAAGGCTTCATGGAAGAAGTTTTAAGTGTTTCTGAGCACCCCTTCCCCCACCACAGAACTGCCTCCCCTAACAATGATTTTGCCTGGATTGCTAAGGCCAAGTTGGTATCTCAAACATGGCATTCCCATCAATGCTCTCAAACGTCAGAGCTCAGGGCAAGAAACACAATTAAAAGAAAAACCAAAAACGGAACAATGTTCCTTTTACTAAATGGAAAGCAATTACAGGGCTGTATAAAATAGGCAGTAAACAAAGGAAGGGAGGGAAATACTGGCAAAATTCCATTTTCCCAACTAATCCTGTAGCAAAAATACAATTTGCAACAAAATCAACAGTGCTCTCTCTTGCAGTCAAACACATTGTTTGACATCAGCATGGCTACACATGATGCTTTAACTGAAGAATGTATGGGAACAAGGAAGAAAGAATATGCACCAAGGAGAACAGAGGGGAAGAGGTTAAGCTAGAGAACAACTTACTTTGCCCCCCACAAAGTGTCTACGGCGCAGTTTCATTCAGGGGAAAAGAGGAGGGGCACAAAATAGAGACTACTTCACTTCCCATCTTCCTGGATGCTTTCCAATCAATAAGTTGCCAGTGTCGGCGGCTGTCCTGCTTTGTCGACTCCACAAACGATCTGATTAATTCTCTGGCGCTAACTGCCTCAGCGGGCTTTCTCGGCAGTAGAACAGAGGCTAATTAAGATCATGTCAGGCGAGGAGGCTGACAGGTTATATTCCTGGGCCACACTGAACTTTTAGAGGGTGCTTCAACTTCACTGCAGGCAGGCAGCACTTGGCTAGGCACTGATTCCATAGCAGGCCTCTCATTTATTTCCACAGGCTCCTGCATCAATGGGCCTCTGTTTTGTCAAGGATTTACATCCTTCTCCTTGGGGGTAATTAGCTGCCACTGTGTGTGCTTTCAATTGCATTACTTCAGCTCCCTTTCATTTGAATTTTTAATATCCTTGTAAACAAAGATAACAATTAATAGTGGGGTCATTTTCCCTACTAAATCACGTGCATGTGTGTCTGAAAGTGTGTGTTCTTGTGTGTCTTACAGACATCTAGCCCACAGAGGTGAGTTTAGGACAGAAAAAGAAGCTGTATTTCTCACAGCAGGTAGAAAATGGAGGAAACATATGGAACTCATTACACCAAGTGGTGGATTAGACTGAAAATATAAATAGCTTCTTCCCCCCCCCCCCAATAAAGGCTTAGATGAACTCATGGATGACAGACCCATACAGAGTTATTAAAGGCAACAGAGATGTTTGGAGATGTCTCTAAACTGAGGTTGACCCAAATTGTACAGTAGACGTTTGTGGCCATATTTAACTTTCATAGCCAGAGTCATTCTGAGTACTGACATTGTCTCTCCTGAGTTTTAAAAGATCATCTCAAGAATGAATTATGCATCTAGGAAGTGAGGAGGAATGCTCACAAATGGTGGAATATTTTCCAGGAATATTCCATCTAGTCTCAAATAATCAGATTCTCTAACCATGGCAAAGATAAACACAACTGGATACTAAAGACTTATGGATAAATTTTAATCAGTAGCATACTATTACAGTAAGGAAATAATTCAGCATAAACTGAACTCACCTTCAATTTGTGCAGAAGTAACTGGACATTTTAGAGGGAGAATGAGCAAATACGAGAAAGATTAAATGGTCTCGGGAGAATTAAGGAAATGAAAATTTACAAATAGTGGGAAGAAGAGACTGCTCTACGTAAAACTCAACTAGGTGTGTTACCAGGCAGTCTTTGAACTCAGGTTTCTGCCCTCCCACAGGAGCCCTATATTCAAGTGTTAGCTGGATCAAACAGTAAATTATTTTGGCAGTCTTGAGTTTTCTCAGACAGGCACTTTAGGGGTCCTTCTAAGGTTGTCCTAGGAATGTAGCCTGAATAGTTAGAAACTATGTTATCATTTTGTTCAAGTCTTCCCACTATTTGTAAATTTTCATTTCCTTAATTCTCCTGAGCCCATTTAATCTTTCTCCTATTTGCTCATTCTCCCTCAAAAATGTCGAGTCACTTCTGTATAAATTGAAGGTGAGTTCAGTTTATGCTGAATTCTTTCTTTATTGTAATAGTATGCTACTGATTAAAATTTATCCTTAAAATTAAAATTTATCCTTAAGTCTTTAGTATCCAGTTAAGTCTTTAGTATTCAGATATAGTCAAGCAGAGGACTCAAAGGAGCCTGACAGGCAATTGGTTGAATTTTTGTCATCACACATCAAGAATGCTCTGTTGTGAGATGCATATGCTCCAATTAAGGGTATTGAGGAAGAGCATCATCAAACCATAACCTCAATTCCAGGTTAAGGTCTGTCACTAACTAACTGTGTGATCCTAGTCAAGTCACATAGCCCTTCTTGTCCTTAGTTTCCACATTTGTAAAATGAATGAAAGGACTCCATCATTCTGCAATTAACAATTCCTGGGTGTAGGAATTGTGTGTTGTGGGAATTACTGGAGTTATGGAAGGAAATGAGACATAATGTTGCCAATGAATAAGTTTATAGTTTAGAAGGGCAACATAGACATGTAAATAAATAGAATATCATGATTCTTTGAGGTTCTAAAATTCTGTTGGCTATTATAGCACTTCCATTTGTAATGAAACATGAACTCCTTTTCAAATGGCTGTTCTTAGGGAGGTTGTAGAGACATAAATAACCACCTACATTTGCTTTGGCAAATAGCCACAAACCCCCAGAACATTCATATTTCTTTCTTGTTCATCTCTTAGCACTCAGCCCTTAATCTTTCCAGGATGCTGTATGACAGGGAAGAAAAGTAAATGATGCTAGTTGATAGGTTAGGATGTCCTAGTAAATCTTAAAATCTTTCCAGGAGATTCCTGCACCATAGACTGCCACCACACACTTTTGATAAGATTTCTTCTAACAAAGTTGGCTGGGATTCTCAACAGTGGTCACCCCTCCTTTGAAAATCTCTACTGTCAGCACCCTTCTAAGTCTTAAAACATGAGCCTACAGTCATTTGTAATCTACAAGCTTCCTGTGAATGAAAGGAGAGTTTCCTACCAAACATTATATGAATTTCTAAGATAAAAGACGAAAGCAGTTTTATCTCTTGAATATATCCAGTTTCTCTAAAGATTCACAATGCTTCACTAAGTAAAGCAGTCACAGTGTCATATGGGCTTTCCAGAGACCTTATCCCTCTCCCCATTTCTGATTCGTATATCTGGTTTACCCCTATCTGGACCTCAAACTCAACATTCTGAACTCTGAGTTTATTCACCTTCCCCAGAAAATCTTCTCTTCCACCTGTATTCCCAGACTTAGTGAATGGCACTGCCCCATTGCCCAAAGCGAAAAACTCACCCTTGAAACTTTCCTGTTCACCATCCCTCACATTCCATCACCATGACCCTCTTTTACATCTCCACTACTTCTGATTCAAGTTCAGGTTCCTACCACCTCTTGCACCATCCTGCTAACTGATTTCCCTGATTTTACCCTCTCCACTGTTCCTAAATAACAATCTTCCCATCACATCATCCCCCTGGCTTAAAAGCTTTCAGTGGTATCTCATTACTCTTCATTATTTTTTTTAAGTTTATTTTTTTGTAGTTATACAGGATAACAGAATTTATTTTGATATAATTATATCTTATGGAATATATCTTATTCTAGTTAAGACCCCATTCTTTTGTATGTTCATGATGGTAGGATTCACTATGGTATATTCATATAAGTACAAAGGAAAATTATTTTGGATTCATTCCACTGTCTTTACTTTTCCCTATCCCCCTCCCTTCCCTTTATTCCCCTTTGTCAATCTACTGAATGTCTACTCTTCCCCTCTCCCCTTCTCTGTGGATTAGCGTTCACATACCAGCAAAAGCATTTGACTTTTGTGTTTTGGGGACTGGCTTATTTCACTTAGCATGACAGTCTCCATGTCCAACCATTTACTTGCAAATGTCATAAAGTCATTTTCCTTTATAGCTGAGTAATACTCCCTTGTGTATATATACCACAATTTATCCATTCATCATTACTCTTAAAGTCAAGCTCTAACTTCTCAGCATGCCACATGTGGCCCTATACAATCCAACTAAATTCAATCCACATTCTTAGCCTCATGCCTGCCCATATTATACCGCTAGTGCTTGATGTTATAACCACATGGAAGTTTCAATGTGCCACATTTACTGTATCCCCACCCCTTTCTTTTTTTTTCTTACTGAGTTGAGGACTGAACCAAAGCTTGTACATTCTAGGTAAGCACTCTCTCACTGAACTACAGTCATAGCCCATACTGCCTCTTTTTTCTTTAATTCCTTTGCACATAGGGTTGATTCTTTGTAGTTTTCAGCCACTTCACTCGATCCTCCTGCCCCCACAAACATTCATACAATCTGGAAAATAAACATATTCTTCAAAACTCTGCTCAAATATTTGCTTCTGCAGGTCTATCTCCCTGCCACCTTCTCTGCCCTCATAGTACTTTGTTTTACTTCTAGTACAGCACCAGTCATAAAATAGTATTATTTTTATCTATGTATCTCTCTCATAATACTATAAATTTCTTGAAGAAGAGATTGTTATCTTTTTCATTTCTGCCAGGACTGTGCTAAGTGCTGAGTATAATACAGTACATAGTTATTATTTTAAATTGAACAAATGAATGAGTGAATGAGAACACTTAAGCTAAAAAGAAAATGTAGAATTACAGGGGCCTGAAGAGCTAGTGAAGGATGTGGACATGGACTTGCTGTGACATGTGTAGATGGTGTCCTCAGATCATACATTAGATAACCGTCTACCTCCTATGCACTGTGGTAAACCTGATTTTGAGTCCTTCTGTGACTCAGCCTCCACACCAAAGATATTACCTTCGCAGACCAAATAACTTGGAAGCAAAACAGTTATTTTAGTACTGGAAACTTTAGTTATGTGTTTTTGCCTAAAGGACAAACCTGCAATGTACTAGATGGTCCCTGAATCTCAACCAATACAGAACATTAATATTTGAGGCCTCTCAAGAGCTAGAGCTAGCATATAAATGTTGTACTATTTCATGCAAACCACATGAATCCTCTAAATACACGCATAGCATGATATTAATTTCAACAGCTCCCAGGGACAAACAAAAGAAGGCAAATTATTTCAAAATGTCTATGTAGGTAAAGTGACACAGATAATCCAAACAGAATTCCTGTGGGCATGAAACTGTGTCTTTTCATAACAGATTTTCCTTTGTGGTTCTAACCTACTTAGGCTTGGATGAGCATGGGAAGTAAGAAAGGTGTCCCAGGGAATGGGATCTTTAGGATATCTTTTCAAATTTCCCAAAGACAGAAAGCACCAGCTCAAAGGACTACCAGGAAAATAGTATTAAAATAATTGTATGGAGACCAGGATGCTGTAATCTCAGCAACTCTGGAGGTTAAGGAGGGGAGATTGCAAATTTGGGGCCAGACTTGGCAATTTAGTAAGACCCTATCTCAAAACAAAATAAAAAGGGCTGGAGGTTTAACTCACTAATGGACCGTCCCTGAGTTCAGTCTCAGCACTGTAAAAAAAAAAAAATGGTATGGAGAAATAGAAGTAAATGGTGGGAGTGGGGAATGGACACAAAAGAAAGGCGAGAGAGAAAAAGGGTAGTATTGAGGCTCCAAAAACAGACATTGCTGATCATACCAGTCCTATTCCTGAAACTATAATGACCAAGAGCTACAAATAAAAAAAATCAACAGTAAACATTTGCAAGCCTAGTAATTTTTTTCTAAAGTGATTTGATGTGAGGTTTTATATTACTTTTGAAACTCAAAAGAATTGTATCAACTGTAAAATTTCCACGTTCCAACAAACAAACTCATAATTATTCCACAGAAGCATTTTATACCTCTGAGAAGCTGAGAAAAGGATTCCAAAGATTAGTCAGGTCACTTTCTCTCTTGGGAAGCTTTTGGTAGAAGTATATTCCTTGTGAAAGTTCTGGAAGGAATTACTATTTCCACTTGGCACAGTATGGAAGGAAACAGGACACTAAAACTACCAAAACTACCCATTATCTTCCGTTCTTTGACTACTTCCAATATATGTGTGTCATGTTTCATCAATAAAGTGGAAATTTTCAAAAGCAGGACTAAGGCTTTAATAAGTGATTTTTTTTATCCCACCACTTTTATCCACCTAGCATAGTCTGAATAGGGGTATTAAAAAATGATCTTAGACATGTCAAGCTGGAAAGGTTTTTAAAGTTCTTAAGTCTGAGGTTTCAGGTTCTGAAGAATGAATTGGCCCCATGTTTTGTCAAGTTGGTGAGTCTTCTAATCTGTAATTCTACTTAAAAAGTGGGATTCCAAAAATCTAAAGGCTGGACCCAGAATTATTGTATTAGGCCTTTTCTACCCTGTCTCAATTTTTTTAATCTGCATAATGATGGTAATAGACTTTGCACTTTATCTCATGGGAATAAAGAAGTATGACATAATGATGTAAGCTAAAATAAAATGCTGAGTATGGCTAGGCAATTAGCTAAAGCTAAAAGAACTGCTTTGTAGATAAGTGGTTAATATGCAAGAAGAAGGGCTCATCTTTTTGTGCCCACAAAGTCACAAGACTTTGTGTAAGGCTCTACTCAAATAAACTGAGTCAATGTACCTTCCCATGTTCCTCGTATATTCACCCACTTAAGGGATCCAGTCAGTTCTTTCCATTCCTTGCTTCACTTGAGAAGACAAGTCACAGCATTAAATGAGTATATATATAATCAGACCAGTGGTTCATTTGATATCCTCCTTGGGCCATATGACTGGCAAGAATGGCCACAGGCTTTAGGCCCTGTGTTTCATGTCTGTTTCTTCACCCTTAAAATGAATACAAAATTTTTAACTCATAAAATTGAGAATTGTTGTATGTTTTACATCCATTAAAGGCTTCTAGAACAGTTTCTGGCACACAGTTAGCATTTATAAGAGTTAGCTATAACCATCATGCTCTGACTAGGGTAGCAGGAAAGTCATGACTTCTGAGACATAGAATGAAGTTTCTATGGTCTCTCCTGTACCTTGCTCTTCCTTCCACTGTGCTCATTTTGGTTCTCCTCAGTCAGAATCAGAACCTCTTCCCATGAAAGGAGCTGGGAAAGCCATTTATATTATATGGAAGTAGAAACAGCGAGGGCACAACCCCTCCCAAACATCTCTGCTTTTCAGGCAAGTACAGAAAGCCTATGGCCAAAGGAAGGAAGCCTGGCTGTTGGAATTGCAATGCTGCCATTCAGGAAGGGGAATTCGTTTGCTTCCTTCCATCTTGATTTCATAGGCAGCCCTCCATCTATTCCACATAATGCGAACACTCAGCCCATTGATGCAGAAAAGGATGTGATTAGAAAAGTTGGGCCACAGTTTTTTGTTTGTTTGTTTGTTTGTTTGTTTGTTTGTTTTTGTGTGTGTGTGGTTTTATTGTGTATATATTTTGGAGAAAAATGAAACAGAAAATGGAATTCTCTTCATTCATAGCAAATAGAAATGCCTAAAGGTTAACTTAAGCTGAAGAGACAACCTCTTTGAAAAGTCTTGAAGTTGGTGACTCCACCAAAATATATATCTATATTTTCATTTTTTAACAAGCTGACAGAAAACAGAGTATATGTCTTTTCTGACACATTTTTAGGCTCTGCTGGCCTCACAGTACATAATGAATCCTAGAATTGGGAAGCAAAACTTAGTTCATGGTCTTATATTTGTTTGGCTTAAGGGGGTAACTCTTAGGAATTGGGAAGAAAAACCATGTCTGTAGTTTCAAGTTTTCTTCCAGTTTCTCCCTTCACCTGGAGGCCCATGCCCTGAAGCCAATGTCCTATGGCTGGATGCACCCAGTCATCTGTGCTATCATCTACAAGGAGCACTATGACGAGATACAAAGGAGAAGTGTTAGAGAGCATGGGGACTCTCTGGTTATTGTGTGGAAGTCCATGGAGACAGTTTCTTTTTGTGATCTTAAAGATTAACACACAAAATATATATTATCAATTCTCCTCACTGACAGCCCCCGCAAAAAGTCAATATCCTTCAAACTACAGCTTCTCTCATCACTTGATCTTAGGATTGTTCCAACCAAGCAGATGTTCAAAAATCTGTGATACAATAGCCATTTTTTTACAGTAGCCATTTTTTAACACAGAATAAAGATACATGTTCTGAAGATGCTTTCTTTTCTTTTTGGTTTTTCCAAGTCAGGCCTGAAGACTCAATTCCATCTCTGACATTAATCAGCTGTATGACCTTGAGCAACAACCTCTCTGAGCATCTGTAAAACGGCCGTGGTTATAGTATTTACTGCATTGACCTGTTATAAAAATCAAGTGAGATACTCTAAATGGTTTAGTATAATATATGATAAACAAAAATACACTCAATAAATATTAGCAATTATTACTTATAGTAATGTTTAAAATTTTACAAAAGCATCAACATGAAACCATATTTCATTACTAAGTTCAGGGATTACCTTTATAGAAAAGAAGATAAGCTGAACTGTCCCAGAATATCCTAGGTGTCTTATCACTTTGTCTATATGTATTGCTTCCTCTTAAGTTTAATAAGGCATCTTAGAAGAAGAGATGGAAAAATACAAAAATAGGAGGCAAAGGCAACCTTCTCACTGACCCTACAATTCCTTATAGCTACTGATAAGCTATTTGTAGCTCTGTGGATCTGATGTCTATTCCTAGCACCCACCCATTTTGCTCTTTGAATGTTCCACCTCAAAATTAGAGAAATATTTCCATAAACTATTTGCTTTCATGATCTCACCCAATATGAAACTGTGAGCTCAAAATTATTGCTTAGACTGGAACCCATTGAAATAGAAAAGCATTCAGTTATTCTAGTTAATATTGTTCAAAAGAAAACCCACCACTTTACACTTCTAGGCACTTTCCCTATGTCTTTTATAATCATTCACACCCAAAAAAGGAAGGCAGGGCAGATGTATCATTGTTGGTTGACAGATGAAACTAATCTATATACCCAAAAAGGGGAATGATTTTTCCAAGGCCAAATGGTTAATTAACCATGAAAAGCCAAGAATCTTAACACCATGTCAAAAAATCTTCCCCCCCACCAGACTGCTATACACCTTTAAGACAAGCGACTGTTTCCTCATTGACCATGAATGATGCAGGGTTTGGGGCATGGTTTGGGAGCTAATGAATAATCAGTTCCTTGAACTAATATCTACCCTTGACTATGCAACTGTTATGTACCAGGCTCTGCACTAAGCCTCTTAAATTCATCATCTCCCTTAATCTTCACAACAGTTTTACCAGGGAGGTACTATTGTGATCCTCATATTACATATGAGGAAGTAGATGCATAGAAAGGTTAAGGAATTTGCTCAATACCACACTCCTAGTAAGTGGTACACTAGTACTAACCAGCCTGTTTCCTAACTGCCAGGTAAAGTGTTCCTTTTATTGTTCTATACTGAAAACCACCTTTCACTCTCCTATTTACAAGGAAGATATATTTTTAAAGATGCTTTAGTGCAAAAAGATAAGCCAATACTATCTCAATTACTCACACTGATAGAGGGGAGAAGTATAGAAAGCAAGCGTATCCTGCCTAATCCCAAGCCATGAACATGCAGCTGTGAAAGGACAGTTAGGATCACAGAGTTCTACAGAGAAAAAGGGTACACCTTCCCTCAACTACTCTCCCTGGGCTCCACTTAGAGCTGGTTCTCAGCCAAATGGAAAGGACAAGTCATGGTTGTCAGTCTGTAGCTCCTTCCTCCCATGGGAGCCTGGGACCCTGTTCCAATCTATCCCACATTCCTCATTAAAACTGTCCTGTTTCCTTTTCTCTAGAACTGTGCTGGATGTCTAGAGCCAAGTCCAAGTGCTCATGGCTGGTGTGGACAATAGTTGCCCATTTCAGTGACATTGGCTTTCTTAAGAAGTGCCTTCTAGGCCTTCACCTGTGACATTTTAACAAGGTGATGCAGGACCAGCCCTGCTTACTGCCTGTCAAGAGAAAGCCAGGGAAGGGTTCATGGTTAACTCACTTACTGATCTCTCAAACTTGACCATCCTCATTTTCCTGCCTCCAAAGATCCTTCCCTAAGGATACAAATATGTACAAATCACCCTAAAGACAGGAAAGGTGAAACTCCAAGTGCACATTTGGACTGGGAAAGGGAAAAACAGTTCATTATTTCAAGACCTCTTGAGATGCTGTAAATACACAGTCAACACAGAACAAAGATCCCTCCCCCCCCCTTACATTATTTATGTGCCATCTAAAAATTACATGCCCGTTCTCTTTCCAGTGCTGAGAGAAACATGCATATTCATGATCTGATAAATATTTAAGTGGGATTTATTTAAATGAGAGAGTCCATTTACAAACATTCCCTGGCTCTGAATCTTATCCTGGGCACACAGAGGGAGAATAATTTCCTCTGGTAGATTCAAAACCTCTGCTGGCCACCTGTCCCCCTAAAATTGGAGCTCTTCCTTGAGAGCTAGTGAATACCCCCTGCAGTATTTCAAGGGAGTTTTCCATACCTCCTCCCTCCAATCTTGCCTTCCTGTTCTGAGATCATGCCATAGGATCAGTCATTGGTAAAATGCTAGAGCTGGCTTTTATTTGGGGGCAGGGGTAACCATTCCAGCTTTCTTTGCCTGGGTCCTTCCTCTCCATCACATTAGTCCCAACTGCAGCACTCACCCCTGATGCCCCTTGCTTTCCTGTGGGAACATTTCTGCCCTTTCAGGAAGAATAGTTATGTGATATACCAAGTAACCAGGAACAGTTGACTGTGCTACCCTTCCCATTTTGATGTCTTGAGAACAGGTTGTCAATACTTGTTTTCAAAGAACTTATCCATAGAGTGTTTCTATTTGCTCCTCACAACAACCCTACAAGACTTCCAAGGCAAGAATCATTTTCCACCCTTAGAGATGAAGAAATAAAAGACATCCTGCTTGCCCAAACTAAGTCATGTAGTTAAAGAGTTGCACACTTAGGACTCAAAGGCAGGTCTGATTCTAAGATCTGGGATCTTTTCATTACACAAGACTGCCTATTATCTAAGAGGGTACTGGAGAGAAAGTGATGGTAACCCATGGAAAACTAATGTGGCCTATCAGCATGATGAATACTGGGGAAACTTAACACTTCTTCCATACAATTATATAGGTAACTATGTGTGTATGAGGTTAACTCTCATACCCACCCTTGAGTACCAACTGGATCTACTCCTAACCCAGCTTCCTCTCTCCCAAATTAAATTTACTTATTTATGTCTCATTTATATAGAGTTTATGAGATGATCAATGAACTTACTTATAGAACTAATCTGGACTAGAGCATTAAATGATTGTAAATGGCTTAATGTACAACTCCTCCCAGGCCTTATACACATTCTGACAAAAGCTTCTAATGACAATTCAGTAACACTGAGTATAACAAGGATGGCAGGCAATGAGTCAGACAAGTAAGAACAATATCATTGGGCAAATTAACTTCTCAGGTCAGGACTCTAACTTGTGCTAAATAACCATCTATTCTGCCTAATTTAGGATTTCCAGAAGAAATACAGACATCCAATAAAATCTGATTTTCAAATAAATGGCAAATACTCTTTTAGCATAAACATGCCTTAAATATTTTAAGGGACAAAATTACACTTAAAATTTTGTTTTCTAATTGAAGTTGAAATTTACTGGGTTTTCCATCTTTTTGTCTGCTAAATTTGGTATAACAAGTTTAATTATAAAACCCATCCCTCTGAGAATCACCATCCAAAAGTGCCTGTTGGGCATCTGCTTGCTTGTGACACTTGTGATTTATCCTATAATACTGTGCTAGAGGAGTGGGTTGGTAAGGAAGAAAGAGAGAAGGCAGATGTAGGAGAGAAAAAAGTATCCCATCATGAGACAGTTCTTAGTCACTTGTATATGACATAAAAGTAATGCCACTAGGTCTTTTGAGAAAGTAGAACTAGTCCTATTTGCCTCTCCTTACCATCACCACACCAATCTGGTATGCTATTCTGCTGTTTTCTATTCTGCTCTTTGATAAATGAAAAAGGAATGCATTTTGGCAAATGCCAGCCCCTGTGTTCTCCAAGAGTGATCTGAGCCTCTGAAGGCATATCACAAACAGCAAGGAGGGCTGGAGGGCACGGCCAGGCTGCTGTACAGACAGCAGGGCTGCCCAAATATAATTAAGCACCAGATGCAGACCCCAGGAGTGACCGTAGGAAGAGTTCCATGACCAAAAAATATTAGGGAAGTGAAGTGGAGAATGTTTACAAGCCTAATTAGCAATTTGCACAACTTTGGAATTAAACATTTTGCCACTGTCAGGCAACTTGGTGGACTGACAGTGTGGAAGTCGAACTGGACCCAAGGGAGGGAGTGGCATGAGACTCATGCTACTCAGCCGAGTCCAGTGGCTAAGACATCTACCAAGACATTCAAATTGAGAAAATGACCAAATTAGAGCAGCAACAGTGGGTTGACTCATTTGCAAGATGACAAAAGAGGCTAAGAAACAGGAACTCCACTATCCAAGGATGCATTTCTGGAGATTCTAAATGGGGTGAGTTCCTCTCTTCCATATTTTTGCTCTTACTATTCCCAGAAACAACTTGTTCAATGTTTTCAAAGTTCATTTAGAAGCTGGACGCAGTGGCGCACACCTGTAATCCCAGCACTTGGGAGGCTGAGGCAGGAGGATCATGAGTTCAAAGCCAGCCTCAGCAAAGGTGAGGCACTTAGCAACTCAGTGAGACACTGTCTCTAATAAAATACCAAAAAAAAAAAAAAGGGCTGGGGATGTGGCCCAGTGGTCGAGTGCCCCTGAGTTCAATCCATGGTACCAAAAAAAAAAAAAAAAAAAAAAAAAAAAAAGTTCATTTAGAAAACTGTCACTCTGATTCCTTTCCCTACAACCTAGTCCTCTACCTTGGATGACTTTTTTATATCCTCTCCATAAATTCCCATATTGAAGTGATGATTTTCAGAATGTTAAACGTTTAATGTTTTAAAATTTTTATTAGTGCATTTTAATCATATAGAAAATGGGTTTTGTTGTAGCATAGTCACACGTACAAATAGAATACTTTGACTTTGAGCATACCTATCCCCATTACCCTCCTTTACTTTCCTCTCCCATGTCCCTCATCCCTTTCCTGTTCTTTAATAGTTCCCTGCAACTTTCATGTCATCCATTTTTTCTTCTATGTTCCAATATATGAAAGAAAACATGTGATAGTGATACTTGTTTTTCTGTGCCTGGCTTATTTTGTTTAACATTATGATTTCAAGTACCATCTACTCTCCTGCAAATGACAACAATTTTTATTGGAAAGACATAGCTGGGTCCTATAAAACAGCTGAGCAAACCGGGACCTCTCTCTTTTCCCTCTCCACTCAGCGCTGTGCCTACTATATGCAAAGCACAGTGCTAAAACAATACATAGATTTTATCTCATCTTACCCTCACAATAACCCTATGGTGCAGACAGTGCTATTGGTCTCATTTTGCAGGTGAGGATCCTAAGGTTCAGAGAGCTTAAGTGATGTTTCCAAGGATACACAGAAGTAAGTGATACAACCAAAATTTAAACCCAGGCAGCCTCACTTTAGAGTCCATGTTTTAGTCTTTACTTGATCCCCTCTGGGACATCTTACATATTGCTGCCCATAATATGTCATTATTGCGTCCTTCTCTACTGCCTCAAGAGCTGTACTCTCTGATTCAGTAGCTACTAGATACATGTGGCTGTTTAAATATAACTTAATTATAACTAAATGAAATTTAAAATGCAATTCCTCAGTACCCTAGCCACATCACAGGTGCTCAAAAACTACATGGAGGTAGTGGCTACAATATTGGACAGTACAAATATAGTGCATTTTCATTATTGTAGAAAGTTCTATTGGGCCATACTGCTTTAGAGACTAATTTGGAACGTGTCTGGCTAGTATTTCAAGTGTTCTGCACTCTGGTTCCTACCAGCTTTTCAGCAGAAAGGCAGAAAAGAAGAATAAATGAAGCTGGAGACGTGAGTCTGAGGATGGGAGGCCTGCTATTCTGTATCGAGTGAGTAAGGCCTCATCCACAGGATATAATGGTTTTGCTCCTTAACAATAGAGCCAGTACATGTTGAGTCCTGACTCACACTCACCTCTCCTAAGATGCCAGAATAGATAACCAGAGAGGTCTGAAGATCACGTCACCCTGTTGACTGGGTATTCCCCACTAGTGACAGGAAAGATTCTAATGCTTACAGAAAATACCTCACATTTGAAATGGAGTCAAAGGACCAGTGCTCAGAGCACAGCTCTGCTGATTGTTAGCTATGTAACATTAACGCTGCCACTTAGCATCATGAAGATTATTTGCCTATCTTTAAAATAGAGTCAATAATACCTACTCTCCAGGGTTTTTAATTTATTTTTTATTTATAATAATTACAATTCAAAGTGAACATATATAGCATCTTTTTACATACAACTTTTTGTATACAAAGTATATTCGCATCATTCAAGTCTTCCATCATGCATTTAGAATAATGATATACATCTTATTCAACCACTATTTCTTTTTCCCCCCTTCCCCCTTGCTCCCTCCCTTCCCCTTGACCATTATAGTGTTGCTCTAATCCTCCTATGTACCCCCATCAAACAATACTGTGAACTAGCCTCCTTATATCAGAGAAAACATTCAGTATTTGGATTTTTGAGATTGACTAATTTCACTTAGCATTATATTCTCCAACTTCATCCATTTACCTGCAAATGCCATTATTTTATTCTCTCTTATTGCTGAGTAAAATTCCATTGTGTATATATACCACATTTTCTTTATCCAATCATCTACTGAGGGACATCTAGGTTGGTTCCACAACCTAGCTATTGTGAATTGTGCTGCTATAAACATTGAAGTGGCTGTGTCACTGTAATATGCTGTTTTTAAGTCCTTTGGAAATAGACCCAGGAGTGGGATGGCTGGGTCATAGGGTGGTTCCATTCCCAGTTTTCCAAGAAATCTCCATACTGCTTCCATAATGGTTGCACCATTTTGCAGTCCCACCAGCAATGTATCAGTGTGCTTTTTTCCCCACATCCTGTCCAACTTTTATTGTTGCTTGTGTTCTTGATAGCTGCCATTCTAACTGGAGTGAAATGAAATCTTAGAGTAGTTTTGATTTGCATTTCTCTAATTGCCAGCGATGTTGAGCATTTTTTCATGTATTTGTGTCTTTTCAATTCCTTAGGCCCATTTATTGATTGGGTTATTTGTGTTTTGTTTTGTTTTGTTTTGTTTTGTTTTTTTGGTGTTAAGTTTTTTGAGTTCTTTATATATTCTAGAAATTAGTGCTCTATCTGATGTGCACATATTAAATATTTGTTCCCAATTAGTTGGCTCTCTATTCACCTCACTGATTGTTTCTTTTGCTGAGAAGAAGCTTTTTAGTTTAAATCTATCCCATTCATTAATTCTTTGTAATAATTCTTGCACTACAGGATTCTTATTAAGGAACTTGGGGCCTAATCTGACTTGTTGGAAATTGGAGCTTACTTTTTCTTCTATTAAGCATATTGTCTCTGGTCTAATTCCTAGGTCCTTGATCCACTTTGAATTGAATTTTGTGCATGGTGAGAGATAAGGGTTTAATTTCATTTTGTTGCATATGGATTTCCATTTTCCCCAGCACCATTTGTTGAAGAGGCTATCCTTTTTCCATTATACATTTTTGGCACCTTTGTCTAATATAAGATAGCTGAAATTATATGTATTAGTCTCTGTGTCCTCAATTCTGTATCATTGGTCCACCAGTCTGTTTTGGTGCCAATACCATGCTGTCTTTGTTACTATTGCTCTGTAGTATAATTTAAAGTCTGGTATGGTGATGCCACCTGCTTCACTTTTCTTGCTCAGGATTGCTTGGCTATTCTGAGTCTCTTATTTTTCCAGATGAATTTCAGACTGATTTTTCTATTTCTTTGAAGAATGACGTTGGGATTTTTTTTTTTTTTTTTTTTTTTTTTTTGTGGTACCGGGGATTGAACTCAGGGGCACTCGACCACTGGGCCACATCCCCAGCCCTTTTTTGTATTTTATTAGAGACAGGGTCTCACTGAGTTGCTAAGTGCCTCGCCATTGCTGAGGCTGGCTTTGAACTCGCGATCCTCCTGCCTCAGCCTCCCAAAGTGCTGGGATTACAGGCGTGCGCCACTGCGCCCAGCTGACATTGGGATTTTGATTGGAATTGAATTAAATCTGTATAATACTTTTGGTAGTATGGACATTTTGACAATATTAATTCTACCTATCCAAGAGCAAGGTAGGTCTTTCCATCTTCTGAGTTCTTCTATGATTTCTTTAGTGTTCTATAATTTTCCTTATAGAAATCTTTCACCTCTTTTGTTGATTCCCAGGTATTTTATTTTATTTTTTGTTGCTATTGTAAATGGGGTAGTTTTCATCATTTCCCGTTCAGAGGCTTTGTCACTGATGTACAAAAATGCCTTTGACTTATGGGTATTGATTTTGTATCCTGCAACTTTGCCAAATTCTTTTACTAGTTGTAAAAGTTTTCTGGTAGAGTTTTTTGGGTCTTCTAGGTATATTATCACAGCATCAGCAAATAGTGCTAATTTGAGCTCTTCTTTTCCTATCTGGATCCCTTTAATTTCTTTCGTCTGTCTAATTGCTCTGGCCAGAGTTTCCAGTACTATGTTAAATAGCAGTGGTGAAAGGGGGCATCCCTGTCTTGTTCCAGTTTTTAGAGGGAATGCTTTCAATTTTTATCCATTTAAGATAATATTAGCTCGGGGCCTTGCATAAATAGCTTGTATAATGTTGATATATGTTCCTGATATTCCTAGTTTTTCCATAAAGGGGTGGGGCTTACAGATAAAAATCATATGATCATCTCCAGGTTTTTGTTCTGGGCTATGATCTAGACTTTAACACCCCCATCCCATATTATTCTAGGGAACAAGGGCTGAAACTCATCAAACTAAATGATCTCTGAGGTCTCTTCCAACTTTAGATTTAAATCTTAACCCAACATAAGAAAGGTCAGCAGTCAGTTGGACAAAATACTTACCTAGGTCCCCACATAGGCTCCAGGGTTCATCAGAAGGTAATGTGTTAGCCATCACGGATAGCCCAGATTTCCAAGAAAAGCAGCCTCTTTGAGAGGGTACAGAGTTAGTATTGACTTCTAGACAGAGTCCCTCTCCACCAAGTGATAGACATAACCAGAACCCCCAGTCCTGAACTATACTATCACTTTTTTATTGCTGTTACTGTTGTTGTTATTATTATTTTTACCAGGGATTGAGCCAGCGGTACTTAACCACTGAGCCACATCCCCAGCCCTTTTTATTCAATGAATCATTTAAAAGACTCCTTTGTCTCAAAGGGGGAGAGAGCTGTATTCTTCCAGGCTTCCCTAACTTGTGTTCACTCAAACAAAATACTTTCCATGCCTAATTTTCTCTGGATTTTGCTAGGCTCGGACTAGCGCTTGGGGCTGGTGTCTGCCTGTACTGTGTATCAGGGCCAGTCCCATTTTCCCAGATCCAAGTTCTCAGTTCCTGTATCCACAGTGCAGTTGGCTCAAAATGGCTCCTGTCTCAGCTCACCATGGATAATTGTTAATTAAAGGACATCATTCGTGTACCAATTTACTGTGTGCAACAGTCTCTAGATCAGCCTAGGGCAGGCAAATTGGGCAACCACTCTGGAAAGCAGTATGGAATTTCTCGAAAAACTAGGAATGGAACCACCATTTGTCTCAATTATCCCATTCCTTGGTATATATCCAAAAGATCTAAAATCAGTGTACTATAGGGATGTAGCCACATTAATGTTTATAGCAGCACAATTCACAATAGCTAAGCTATGGAATCAACCTAGGTGCCCTTCAACAGATGAATGCATGAAGAAAATGTTGTATATATACATAATGGAATATTACTCAGCCTTAAAGAATAATGAAATTATAGCATTTGCAGGTAAACAGATGGAGTTGGAGACTATCATGCTAACTGAAATAAGCCAATCCCAAAAATCCAAAGGCCAAATGTTCTCTCTGATAGGTGGATGCTAACTCACAATAAGTGAAAGTAGAGAGAGAAGAATACAAGTTCACTGGATTAGACAAAGGAGAATGAAGGGAAGGGGAGTGAATGAGAATAGGAAAGTCAATAGAATGAATACAACATAATTTTCCCATGTACATATATGAAAACAACACAGTGAATCCCATCATCATGTATATCCATAAGAATGGGGTCCTAATTGGAATGAGATATATTCCATGCATGTATAATTATATCAAAATGAATTCTACTGTCATGTATAACTAAAAAGAGACAATAAAATTTTAAAAAGAGCCATTGAATTTAGTTTGGATGTTGGCTTGAAGAATTTTCCTATCACATGGAATTGCTTTATATGAAGGAAGTGGAAATTTCAAAATAGCAGGCAGATGAAGTATGCCGGTATGCAAGGTGAAGAGGGCTGAGATGAGTCAGCAGAGGGAGTAAAAAAATAGGAGGGGAATATTCTAATGAATTCAGATAACATCCTGTTGAGCCCCAGTAGAATAGCATAGCAAACTCTGATTTCCCAACCCTTTAATCCTCCACAGACTTCTCTATTACCCAATCTTTCTTGTACATCAACAACACATGGAAACCTGGCGTTCCACCTCATGGCCCAGGAATCCTTCAAGGCCTTGAAGTACCTCCTTAAATTACCAAAGAAAGATAAAACCATTCTCAACCTGATACAATATTAATACTTATATTACCATTTATATTCACTCCATAAAAATCACAAATCTCTGTAGGGTAAATAGAAAGCACTCTGTTAAACTAAACTATTTGATGAATCAAGGCACCCTGTTCCCAACTGTGCATCAAACTGAACGTTTGCAAAATTGCAGGTGTTTGTAACTCCATCTTGCAACTGGAGAAAAAGAATCAAGTGGAGATCAGGAGCTCTCACTTCACAAATGAATGGCATAGCTCCAAAAAAGGCTCCCAAGTCAGATCAATCATTGCTGCCTTGATTCTCAATCACAGCACACTCCTGAGTTAGTCTTGAACAGACAGCCCAAGGGTTGGGATGCCAAAAGCAAACCAGATAATGCAAACATTTCTTCTTTCTACTATACTCTTACTTTATTTCTTGTTCAGCTGTTGCCCCTAAACTGTATAGAAAGCACTTAATCATTTTTATGTGGTGTTTTTGAGTTTGGCTATCAAAAAGGTTTCATGGCAAAATGCCAAATTAATTATGTTCACCATTTTATTATTAAAATAAGGCAGTTGAGGATTAGTCCACCAAAATTTTCATGGAAGGGACTGTTCAAATTAACAGAATCTAAGAAATGGTTGAGCTGAAAGGAAAAGAATATTGAAACAATTCATTAAGTTTGTTCTACTTGTAGAAAATTTTTTGAAATACCTAGTTCCATGTTCTGCCTTAAAATACCATTGAATATTTTTTTTTTGTATTTGAGGCCATTGCAGGGACTTTGAATATATCTTGAACACCTATTTTCAATGTCCAGGATTAGAAATGAAGATGGATAAGGCTATAACATGAACTGAGCTCCAAAGTTTCTAATTTCAGTGGTTTATTGTTTGATGCCTCTTTCAAGTCAATACCATGGGAAAATGACAATCCTGTTAATTGAAGGTTCTAGTTACAAAAACTTAATATAATGAAACTTTCAACTTTTCCATACATTTTTATAACTAATCACACTTTATCCTCATTACAGTCTTGGGAGATAGAATCCTCATTTTATGAGCTGAAGCCTAGAATGCTAAGGAACTTGCCCAATGCTGACATTAATCAAGCTTCTGAAAGCTCAGTCTAGTGTTCCTTTCAGCATACCACACTGTGATATTCGTGTAAATTCTACTTTCTCTATATTTGTATTGACTTCCTCCCAAGAAAGCCATGCTGGGCTCAGCAAATCCCACCACAGTAGGAGTAATATCTGAATGTGTACTCAACTTTAGTAGCACTCAGAATAGCTTAGGTCAAAGTCATGACTAAGATAATAACAGTTGCCATAATAATGTCCTTAAGCACCCCAGTTGAGAGCCATTTATTTTGCATAATATGATCTTGGCATACTAAATTTTCATTTGCATCCTTGTTTTGAGGACACTTGTCTGTGATATCATTTTCTGTGGGGATAAATTGTCCTTAGAAAGGTTTTAGTGTTTCCAACAGTACACTGCTGGACTTCTGAGTGGCTAAAGAATGCTAATATTTGAAAAGGGGGAATATGTGTTCTGAAATTGTTTGTGTCCCTTTAGGTAATAAAAAATAACCATCTCATCTTTACATTAATCTTACAAAGTTGATAGAGTCATGACCCCCACTATACAGAAGTGGGTGCTGTAGTGCAGCTGGTTGTCATGGTACTCAAAAGGTGACTGCTCATTCCTATCCCCTATGGTGCTTACCAAAGCTCACTTATCATCACAGTGCCCTGAGAGCATCCCAGACATACTGAAACTTGTCTGCCCTAGAGACTGATATAATTTTATTACTGAAAATGAAGGAATTAAGAACTGAAGAATGTCAGCTGCTTTGAGCAACAATTTCATGATCATCTACTTTGTAATCAGCACCACGTTGAAGGTTGAGTGGAGATGGAGACAAAGATGCAAAGGACTCAGACTTTGGCATTGTTATAGCTAAATGGTTCTTGAGCTCTAACATGTGTGAGACTCATCAGAAGGGCTTGTTAAAACTCCAATTACTGAGCCCCAGCCCCAGAGTTTCTGCTTCAATAGGTCTAGAGGACCCAAGAATCTATTTTAACAAGTTTTCAGGCAATGCCAATGCTACTAATCCAAGGAACATACTTTGAGGACCATCATCCTAGTCATCTCTAAAATCCTATGACTGTCTCAAGGTTTATAAGAGACATTTCAGCCAAGCACAGAGGTGCACACCTATATTCCAGTGACCCAGGAGGCTGAACCAAGAGAATTGCAAGTTCAACACCAGCCTCAGCAACTTACCGAGATTATGTCTCAAAATAAAAATGAAAAGGGCTGGGAATGTAGCTCACTGATAAAGCACCCCTGGGTTCAGTCTCTAGTATGTGCGGGGGTGGGGGGAGAGGAGAACACGATTGATTTTATTGTGTATAATAAAGTAAATAAATAAATATTAAAAAAAAAAAGAATATATATGCGAAAAAAAATCAAAAGGAAACAATGGTCTATGGTGTTCTATTGTGCTTTCCCCTGTATTCCCTCCTCTTTTCCTTCACTGCCTATACAGGTCATGTGTCCATGTACCTCAGTCACAGAAAGAAATCTTCCTGACTTCTGAAAAACAATCCCTTTTTCTTACCATAAATGCACTGGATGGCACCATTTCAAATGGCAAGATTTGCTTCCTTCATTGCCTGGTTTCTCTAGGACTGGAAAGTCCTGTCTCTACTTTGGATTCCAGAAGGAGGCAACAAAGGGGACACCTCTCTTCCCACTGAATAAGGCAGTGCTTCTGATGAGAGGCTCATACCCAGATGAACAGTATCAGAATCACTTGGCCTGTTTATTAAGAATGGAAATTATGGGGACTCACAGCATACCACATGAATCAGAATTTTCAGAAGACCTGGGAATCTGACATTCTAAGTACCTTTGGTCATCAGGAATTTCTGAGGCTCACTGAAATTAGAGAACCCTTAGTAAAAACATTTCCCCATTGTTCAGTTTAGAGAGGACTCTAGGAAGGTCTAGATTTCTCTTAACTATGAGAAAATGAGGAATGTCTCATTTCTCTTAACTGACCACCATTTCCCCTTTCTTGGATCTGCACATCCCATACAAAGGGATGAGACTAGGACAGAAGCCAGGCTCCTGTCTTTAACCTTTATATCTAATGTCTCGTCCCTACCCCAACCCACGTGAATCCATTTGCTTGGGACATTTATCAGGTTGTTAAAAATACACACACCTAAGTCCCTAACAAATTCCACCCATTGAGGAAGATTCTTTTATTTTCTTTTCTTTCTCTGTTTTAAAATTTTCATCTCTGTTGCTTCTTTATGACATATTCTGGAGATATTTCAAATCCATTTATATTCCATACTGATTTTGGTCTTTTTCATATTCTGAGAAATGCCATAGCTTATATTGAAATGATACATTAAGGTATGAGAGAAAAGAGACATTGAAAGAGAGAAAAAAGTGCTGAGGAAAATAACTGAGAGCAACATCGATTAGAAAGATGGTCAGACACAAGGATGGAACACTTTTTACACAGAACTAAAATATTATCAATTCATTGATTCACATGCACCTCTTCCTATCTTTCTATAGGGGGGAAGACTTTGGAAGTTTGGGATAAAATGCAATGATTTTACTTGGTTTGGAAGCTATGAGTCGGCCAGAATTTTTGCTTTTTGGTTCATTGTCAGGTTCCACCAAATACATATTTTGTGTCTCCTGGGATAGTCACTGTATGTTCTGAATTTTCTTATTAAAGTCTTCTCAATACAATTACACAAAAGTGGAATAACTAATGAAGGTCAGAAAATACTATGGGAACATGGGGTGTCAGGACACAGAACCAAACGAGAAGTGAGTCTTCTAAACCCACCACATGCAATTTATCAATGCTCAGTTTAAATGGGCTTCTAATTTCTGTCTCTTGCTTCTTCTCCTCAAGGAGTATGCATGTAAATGTGTACGTGTGTACATACACATATAAAAGTCTGTCTAAAATTGTGGTTGCATTAGACATAACCATGTTCTCAATATATACTGCACAATAACTTTTATAATTCTGCAGAAGGTCATATCCAATGTTTTTTCTTTCATGACTTTTCAGGATCATGCAAATGTGACTGAAATTTTAAACAAAATATTTAAAAATACTAAAAGTCATCATCTCAATAATTCCAAATGGAGACAGAGATTTTTGAAGGTGGCTATTTCCAACAATGGTGTTTCTGGACACCCAAAATCTTTCTCTGACCCAAAATGTGTCCTTTGGTTTGCCTTCCACAGCTATCAACACCTAACTGTCACAAACAAAGGGGTCATCCTTTGAGGCTAACATACTAGAGAACTCTGATATAAATTAAAGCTTTCACACATAGAGATTGATTTAATTAGCTTCTATCACTTGCAAGGCCCTGAGGGAACTGGACATAGAACAGGGTAAACTTTTGTTTTATTGGTGGTATTGGATGGAGGTCAGAAAAGACCGAAAGCTGGGCACATTGGATTAGCAGACTGACCTGTACAAAGTGCTCTAGTGAGGAGCACAAAATAATAGGGACTAACCTAAAAGTCCTAGAAGTCTGGTTGGTAGGGAGATATATGTCTAATTAGGATCATATTAGGCTGCAAGTAACAAAAACCTGACTATCAGTGGCTTAAACAAAAAGGGTTTTTTCCCCTTATAAAATCCTTCAAGTAGGCATTGGTTTGGCTGCTTATGAATGCCATCAAAGGTCTATGCTCTTCCTTCCTGCTTCCCTATCTTTAGCACACTGGTTTTCATCGGCATACTTGTTACCTCATGGTCACAAGGCAGTTGTAACATCAATGCTACCAAGAGGCAAGAAAATGAAAAAAAAAAAAAAATACTAACCACATCTGTCTCTTTTTATCAGAAAAACAATAACTTTGCCAGAAACTTCCAACAGACTTACATTTATATGTCATTGGCCAGACCTATATTGCATGTCTCACCTACTAAACATCAGTTGCAAGGGAGCATGGGAAAGGGGGTATTTAACTGGGCATATTGCCACCTTAAACAAAACCAGGATTGTGTTAGCAAAGAAGGCAACAAACAATGCCTGCCAAAGACCAAAGGAGAACCTTGGCTGCTCTAATTCAGTTCAACAAATATTCATTGGGCACCTACACTGTGCCATGTGCTTGGAGATCTGGCTTTTGCCTTATATTAACCAGAATTCAAAGAATGAATCTTCTCCAGAAAGGTCAATTACCAAAACAAACATCCAGACATGTGTCTGGTTTAATTTTGCTCCTAACCACCAAGCTGCACTGAGTTTTGAGAATGCAATTTCTTGAGATACTCTAGGGTAGAGACTCAAACAGCAGCTAACTCGGCTCCATATATGAACCTTCACAAAGAATTTTGTGAATTTGAGCTATCAGAGTCATTTTTAAAAACCATGCATCCAAGTTATTTTATGCATGCAAATCCCTTTCTGCTTTTTAATTGGATTTGTGCCTGGATGTACTGCAAATTGCATTTGAAGATGGACTGCAGAATAGATTCCAGCTATTGACAGCAATACAATGACACAAGCATTTTAGGTGCCAGCTCACCTCTACACCTTTATTTCCACACAGCTTCCAGTCTCATCCTGGCTGTTGACTGATCAATACAAAAGACTTCTTATAACCAGAAAATGAGCTGTAAAGACCTTTGCCCTTATTCTCTGCCAAAGAAGCAAGGGTAACTAAAACAAACAAAAACTGAAAGTAAATAGCAGAAAGATCAGTAGAACAGAGGGGAGGGAAAGGGGAAGTACTGGGGACTGAATTAGAGTAAATTATATTTCATGCTTTTATCATTATGTCAAAATGAATTCTAATGTTATATATAACTAAAAAGAGACAAATGTGTGTGTGTGTGTGTTTTCAAAAAAGCAAGGATGAAATAATTAAGAGCTCTATAATAATTTATGTTAAAGGCTTATTCCTGGGAATTCTCTCTCCAAGGATATAGATAAATAACTGGCTCTCAGAAAAGAAAGGGCCTTTGCTGGTTTGATGTGGATGGGACCAACCAGGAAATCCCTGTAGTGTGAAATCCAAGCTTAGTAGCACTTTGTTTTTAGTCAGAACGGAAAAGGACTTTGAAAAAGTAAGTAGCAAGTAGAATTACATTGTGTAGACTCTTCAAAATCATACTTCCTGCATGTTGGCACCAATGTCCTACAAAATGTGATTTGAGAAGGAATTGGGGGCCCAAAGTTTTCATTTTCCTTGGCCTATCATGGTGAAAGTCTCATTAATGTTGTTTCTTAAGGGCCTGCTGGTTATAGATGTACTCCGTTCCTAAGGATTCCTATGGAGTGAGATGTCCCAGGAGAAAGGAATTTTGAGGAATGGAGTACATAATATGTTGTCTGGGATTAGTTTATTTGGTTGGCCTGCTGTTGCTTGGAAAATATCAGGGTCCAAAGGGTATGGTACAACCAGGCAGAACGGTATTCTCTCCTTGCTTTCCTAAATGAATATCTCTGTCTCAAAAAGAAAGAGAGGCCAGGGAGGGGGTGGAAGAAAAGAAAAGAAGCCAGGTGCGGTGGCACATGCCTATAATCCCAGCAGCTCAGGAGGCTGAGGCAGGAAGATCATGAGTTCAAAGACAGCCTCAGCAAAAGTGAGATTCTAAGCAACTCAGTGAGACCCTGTCTCTAAATAAAATACAAAATAAGGCCGGGGATGTGGCTCAGTGGTCGAGCACCCCTGAGTTCAGTCCACAGTACCTAAAAAAAAAAGAAAGAACAGTAAGATGTCCCAGGAGAAAGTCCAGTCTAAACAAAGAAGAGCAGCTGGTCACTAGACTCCTTGGAAGAGAGAACATTGAAAGAAGAGCAGGAGAGTGTCAGGGCCCTGGAATGAGTCAGACAATCATGATGTCGATCCTTGAAAAGCTCCTGTTTGAAAGCTTTCTGACTGGGTAATTAAGACCATTTCTTAAATAAACCAGAGTGTCCTAAAGCATCCAGTACAGTGTCTTACAGACACTTACAGAAAGCATGCAATAAATTCTAACCATGAATGATTTCAAAAAGAAGTTTGAGAAGGAGAATAAGGTTGATGAAAGGGTAGAACTTCAATGGAATAAATTTAAATACTCATTTACACTCTGCACTGTTCAGGCCATCCCCTGTGCTTTTGCTTGCCCATTCCTGATATGAACTCCCACCCAACATAACACCTCTGTAGTTAAGTCACTGGAATTAGTAGGTGGGGAGTGTGATAATAATAGGTGGAGTTGAAGAAAGAGAATAGGTAAGGAAGGGAGAGTAGGAAGGAGAATAAAAGAAGTAGCTGAAAGTAGAGATAAAAGGGAGAAAGGTGTGAAGAAGTAAAAGGAAAACATTGAATATTAATAAATAATAACAGTAATAATAGCTAGCACTTTTATAAGACTATGTGTCATGCCCTATTAGAAGCACTTCACATGCATTAAATCATTTAATCTTCACAATAATCCCATGAAGTAGGTTTCTTTTTATTTTTCCATTTACAAACTAGGATACTGAGGCCATAAAGTTTAAGTCAAAATTTGATATTTGTAAAACAGAGGCAAGGGATGAAAGACACCATTTGGTCTTTAGGCTTTTCAATTACTTAGCCCAAAAATAATTTTTTCCAAGTCAGTTTAAGTCAGGTTTCTTTCCCTTGCAACTGAAGATTAAAAAAAAAAAAAAAAAAAAAAAAAAAAAACTAGCAGTCGTTTATCATGGACAACATACTGGGTGAGAGTGGTTTAGATACATGAATTTATTTAATCCTGACAATTCAGTGAGTTTGGTACTGTTATTATTATTCTTATTTTGAAAATGAAGAAACTGAGGCACAGAAAGTTTAACACCAAGTCATGCAACTAACGGGTAGTGGAACTTGAAGGTAAACTACAGTCTGACTCCAGACTCCAGACTTATAGCAATTATATTCATCTTTGGTGGACACACAGACGGAACATCTTACCAGTCAACAGAAAATAGCGGAAACTGAAGGCCACTTAATTCCAAGTGTTCTGTTTAATGAATGATATGGTACAATTATAGCCATTTTTTCATATTTCCAAGAAATCAGATACTACGCAGGTGAGCATCTATGCGGAAGCTCCTTATTCTGGGAAACCAGTATTTCTAATGCCAAACAGCCTTGACTCTCCAGTGAGGACTTACATAGATAGCACTGATAGAACTAGCTCTAGGAGTTCCTATGCCCAAGGAAACTCCCTTTCAAAGAGGAAAAGTAAGAAATTGTGATGAAGATATCTCTGTGGCTCCTGCTGAGACTACTTTGAAAAAAAATTCTTTTTTGGTGGGGCTGGGGTTGTGGCTCAGTGGTAGAGTGCTTGCTTAGCATGTGTGAGGTACTGGGTTCGATCCTCAGCACCACATATAAATAAATAAAGGTCCATCAAAAACTAATAAAAACCAAAAAAAATTTTTTTTGGTGGTACTAGGGATTGACAAGCACCCTACCAACTGAGCTATATCCCCAGCCCCTGAGACTACTTCTTAGAACAGGAATCCAGTAGCATCACCTGGGAAGCATTGTGTTAGCATTCATGGGGCCCATATCAATTGAGCAAAGCCTACTTCTGACTCTTACATGCCTGTAGCCTCTCCCTATAGAGTCTGTCATCCTGGATCCCTACGCTCATTGCTTCTTCCACAAGTGTCCTACAAACAATTAATTTCTGTACCTTCACTGCAGAAGTGTATGTTTTCAGTGTTTTTGTTGTTTTGTTTTATTTATTTATTTACTTATTTATTTATTTTGGTACTGGGGATTGAACTCAGGGGTACTCGACCACTGGGCCACATCCCTATCCCTTTTTTGTATTTTATTAGAGACAGGGTCTTACTGAGTAGCTAAGTGCCTCACCATTGCTGAGGCTGGCTTTGAACTCGTGATCCTCCTGCCTTAGCCTCCCAAGTGCTGGGATTATAGGCGTGCGCCACCACACCCGGCTGTTGTTTCATTTTTAATGTACACAAAGTCTGTCTGCTGGGGATAACTATTAGCCAAAAAATTATAGTCTACCCAATTGTAATTCAAATAGTTAAAAATTACAAATGGCCTTCATTGTCTTATAACTATTAGGAGGCTCCCCTAATAATTCCAAGCTGATTTATATCTTAGTCTCAATCTCTGCACAGACACCATAAAAATGCTATGTTAAATAATTTCACATTAAAAACAAAACAAGGACTTAATCTTCACTTAAGAGGCAAACAATAATTTTTATCAGCATTTGTGAATGGGCCTTGTTTCCCATTCATTGAATGTCTATAAATGTTTGCTAGTTCTTAGAGGTTGAATGATTAAAAGGATAGGGGAGATGTGAATTTTAAAAAAAATCAATCACTATTTGTAGCTCTATTTCAAAATATACCCTGCACTGCACAGTAGATCTTCTCCATGAGACTAGTTAATAACAAGCATTCTGCATATTTTATAATTATGTGAACTGCCAGCAGAGTACAGTTAGATTTATTGTGCATTTGAGCCCCCAGAATCAGAGTCGTTCCTCACAGCACCTATGATAACAAATGGCATAGAGGGGTTCTTTATGTTGCAAGATGCTGAGTTGGATATTTAAATAACATACTCTGAAAGTGTTCTGAGTTATGGTCACCCTGCAAGAGGGGCAGTATCGTACACTATGATTTAAGTGTCATGGCCCATTGCTGAAGTGAACAACTGGCTGACTCAAAATTAAATTCTATAAAAAAGGAAACAAATAATTGTTCCAATAAGATGCTGGTTGACTACGAGCAGATTGATAAAAAAAAAAAATTTTATCAGTTTTGATTGCATTTTTGGCACACTTCAATTTTTAGATGTAGGAGGCAAATAACATGTACAGCCATATAAGGCTCATATAACTCTAACTTTAGTCAAGGACACAATTCGTGGAATTTGGGGGAGTGGGTCCAATCTCCTATACCTGTTTTCTCTTTCTATCCTTTCTAATGTTGGAATGTATCACTAAGATAAGGAACCTGCATCATAGGTATTCTTTCTCTGGTATAAAAGATATTCTACAAGAAGATCACCTTGGAATGAAGGGAGAATGACCCTTGGTTTTCCATCAGAATGTAGGGAATTGGAAGAATAATTTTTTATTCAAATGTGTGCCAAATAATTGCTAATGCTCCCTTGCTTTTTATACCATTTTTGCTTGTCAACCTATGATCTTCAGATAATGTCTTTGGATCTGAATGCTAACTATAGTATGATTAACTACACCTTGGCATGCTTAGAGAGGGGATGCAACTTCTCCAAGGTCCCATGACCAGATCAATACAGAAGATGGTTTGGATTACAGGTCTCCTGACTTGTGGCCCAATGTTCTTACTACTGAACTGTGTTATCTACAGCCTCTGTTGACCTTTGTTAATTAACTTTCAGAGAGGTATGTAAATAATATTTAGGATGTGGTCTTCTTACCCTCTGTTCATGAATCAAACTTGTTCTTCTCCTCTTCCTTTTACCAGCACCCTCCCCATCCCTGACTCCAACCTCCATATACCATTTAAATGTTTATATCTCCTCATGCTATTCAAGAGGCTCATCTAAATGGGACTTGAGATACATTGTGCTATGTTCCCTCAGAAATTACTTTGACACAAACAATTACTTCAATAATAAACAGTGGAAAATATAGTATTAAGTACAATCAGCAAATCTAAATGGCCTTAATTGGCATTACTAATTCTTGCACAAAACAAATAATTATACTACTTTCCTTCCAAATTTTAATTTGGACATGCAAAGTCCACTTGATTCACTGGAGCAGAAAGTGGAAGACTTTACCAAAGTTGATAGGCTACACAGCAATGTGCAACCCATACCTTAAGATCATATTTACATTGTTCACAATGTTAGCACAAGGTCTTGCATGTTGGGTTTTTAATGAGAGCCTATTCAATTAATCATTATTCATAACCAGTCCATAATTTCCATATTATTGTATCATGAGAATAAAATGCTTGATTTTACCTTATGAAATGATATATACCTTAGCATACTAATTAGATTCAAGAACATCTTTTCTAAACATACCAATTATGAAGAGGACCCTAAAGACACTCCACCATAGCCTTGCTACTTAAACTGTGATCCATAGACTAGAAGCATCAGCATCACCTGGTAGCTTGTCAAAAAAGTGGAATTTCAGGCCCCAACCCAGACCTACAGAATCAGAATCTACATTTACAAGATTGTCTTGTAATTCATGTGTACATTAAAGCTTTAGAAACTCCATGCAGGTAACAGTTGTTAGTCTTAGCACTTAATACGAACAGTAGCACTGCACATTCTAGTCCACAAACATGTCTTAAGCACCTATGGGTTCATTAGGCACTATAGAGAACACAAAAGTCTTAGTTTCCACCCAGGACAATATATTATCTACTCCCAAATTGTGTGGTTTGCATTGCCATAATGCAATCATTTGGAAGATCAAGAGAGTTGGGTTACTGAGGGAAAGTTCTTGGGAAATAGAATAATTTATAAGTTACTAATCAGTGTTTGGGGAGGTAGGGATAACTGGTAACAATAGCTTTCAAGTATTTTCTATTTGTCAAGGCCTTAGGCTAAATGTTTTCATATATCATCTAATCTTTACATGTGTTAGGTATAGTGTGGTGCCTAAGTGTGCCAGCACTAAAATCAGATGGTGTGAGTTTAAATCCTTCCCTTACTATATGACTAGCTCTGTGACCTTGGGATAGGATGTTTAAACTCCCTGTGCCTTACTTTCCTCATCTATAAAATGGAGCTACCTCACAGGGTAACTGCCTGAGGATTAAGAGAGGTAATTATAAAAAAAAAAAACTTAGAGAAATGCTTAGCACATAGAAACCATCCAATAAATGCCAGATGTTACTATTTTCATTTTACAAAGGTGGAAAATTATGCACAGAGAAGTTGAACAACTTTTTCAAAGTCACACAGCTAGTGATTGGTAGAGCTAGACATTGAACCCTGTTTTGTGTGATACAGAACTCATGCTCTCAACTGAATGTTATATAACTTAAAAATGTGCCTGAAGAGGTACAGGAAAAAAAAATATTCTAAATCCAAATTTTCAAAATTACTGTGAGCCCCATCCTACTGTGGATGCGGGGCTTACATAAAAAATGGATAATTTAGCTAAAATATGTTTTATGTCTTCATGTAATACTTCAAATAGATTCACTATTTGAAACAAAATTCATCAAAACTTTGTTTTTCTAACAGTGGGTTGGCTTTTCCTAACAATCCACACTCTTCTGCCTTGATAACTTTATGACCAGTGACAAGGATTTCCTATATGGCTGACAAGAGTAAAGGATACAGGCTGTACCCCAATCCTACAACAAAGTTATCTGGCCCTCACGAACCCATTATTTAATAAGTGGGGCTTCTGGACTGTAAGCTGCCTGTCATGGCCAGCCACGGCGCCGCGGGAGGAAAACTCGGAGGCAGAGTAAAGCTATTACTACTTTTATGTCTACTTTCTTAGAGAGAGCTTAGAGAGAGAAAGAAAGATTTTTCTTCTTCTTAGAAAGAGCTTAGAGAGAAAGATTAGAGATAGCTTTTTCTTCTTCTTCTTCTTAGAGCTTAGAGAGAAAGAGAGAGAGCTTGAAAGAGAGAGATTTCTTCTTTAGAGAGAGAGAGAGCTTAGCTTTTAGAGCTTCTTTCTTCTTTCTTCTTTCTTCTTTCTTCCTCGGGAGCCTCGACCTGACTCTGACCAGGAATTACTTCTTCTATCTGGTTTCTCTTCTGTAACCGCTCTGCCTACGTTCTGGCCGCTCTGATTCTTTTCTTCTTCTCCGACCCGAACTCTTCTTCCGACCGAGCGACTGCATGACTGACTGAATGAATTCATTCTTCTCCTGACTCCGACCACTTTCACCCGGTTATATACCTTTAGCTTTGCGGGTGCCTCACGTGCATTTATAGGTGTGTCACATACATACTTATTATCAGGTGGAACTTATGGCTTCCAGCTGACCGCAATAGCCATCTCCCTAATTGGGGCTCCTTCACTGGACAAACTATGTCTCTGAAAGAAATATTGAATAATTTCAGGATAGTTTGTAATCAGATCTTAGACAAGAAATAAGATGTCACTAGACTAAGGAAATGTGGGTTCTTGTTAACTGCTGGTTCTTATTTCAATGAGATAAATTCTGTGCTAAATTTTGGCTAACCTCTCTTCTAGTCAATTGTAGTATCCTTCTCTGGACCTGTCTTCATATCTATAAAATAATACTGTCTAGATGGTCTCTAAATGTCTTTCCATCCTTGATAATAGTCTTTTATCCATACCACTTTTCCCCTTCTGTTGTCTAGTGAAATGGAAAGAGCACAGGCTTTGGACCCAGACAAACAAGTAGGGTTGTCTCCTTGCCCCCAGCAACATGCCTCTCTCTGAGCCTCAATTGCCCCCTTAAGATAATAATTTTCCCACCTCACAGGGGTTACTATGAGTTGTAGGTAGTAGAAGGCACTCAATTTACAGATTCAGGTCTCTCCTTACTTTCTGAACATCCTTACATGGGTCTGCTACTCTATCTGCTCTGTGCCACTCTTGTATGTTAAGAGATGTCAATGGCAACATGGGCCCATGCACTCTTCTAATACTGAAATCTTTCCCTATAAGCCAGAAGGTTCCATTGAGGGGTTTTAATCTCTTGCTAAGTCAGAGAAAGGCCATGAAAGTAGCTATTACAAAGGTCATGGCTTTCTCCTTGGCAGTTCCATCCTCTATCTAAGCCTTAAAGGACAAGTGTTCAATATTACACACCCACAATCGGATTTCTTTTCTAAGGCCTGGGCTCCCAGGGACTATTTCAAATCCAAATTTTGAAGCATAAAATTTCCACTGCCAACCCCTTCACCATTTTTTTTACCCCAAAAGTGTATCCTATTACTTTCAAGGACTACTTGCAAAATTTCTTTAAAAATCAAATTAATTTTAATGCATTTAGATTTTATTCTGAAATGCCCTGTGGTGCTTCAAGGGAAAGGTAGGCTGTAGGATCTAGTAAGAGTATATCCAAGTTACTGATCAATCATGTGGAAAGCAGAATTACTTAGCAGTGAGAAAGCTATGGATTTGTCATTGACCAACCAAACAAGCCATCAAATCACTCACTCGTTTTCAGAGCAGTGTTTTAGTCCAAATAGGAAGGCTTATTTCCCTTTAGCTAGGAACCATTCAGAGAAATGAAAGGACATGTCCAAGGAATATTTGTCACTTTGGGTGACAGTGTGATGTATACAGGAAAAGTTGCTAAGGTGAATTAAAACAATTCATCCACAGAACCTCTACTACTGAGAATAATTTATAATCCATTGATGAGAATCACATGGTCTACCATTTAAACATTTTAAAGAAACGTGTCTGGGAAGGTGCTATGGTTTAAAGGTTTGTCCCTTTCCCTGAAGTTCCTGCTACGCTTCATATTTCATGTTGTTGCTCATTTCAGGCAGGGTCAGTACTAGTTCAGTATCACTCTGCAATATGGCCATGTCCTTTGACCTCTCTACCCTATCTTCTAATTTCTATACCCCTTCAGCCTCCTGGCTCACTTCAAATGCCTCCTCCGTAGGAAGGATATACCATCAGCCCCAAAGGCTCCAGTTTTAGTGCTAAGTCCAAGGAGAATCCAATGAAGGCATACCATGTGTCTGCCCTAATTTTAAGTTCTAAAATAACATTCTGCTTTCTTTTTATAGTAAAATATCAATCAACCAGAGTCTAATGGGTCAGAATCTTCAAATAGTCAGAATTTCTGCCCAGAGTTTTTAGAAAAGAAATAAATGATTACAAGATGAACAGGTGATCTCAGGGATTTAGTAAAAGTGACAGTTTCCTTGGGCTGCTCCAGTGTAAGCACACATTTGTTTGATTGCATCTACTTTTGATTTCTACAGTCCTGGGCAATGAATACCTATGTTCAGAATGATGACTCAGAGATACTCGAGGTCCTTGGGCACCAAAGAAGATTCTGCATTATGCACTTGATTGTATTTTTTAAGGGAAGAAAGTGCACTTACATATTTAAGAGATGCTTACAATAGAATTTCAGTAACAATAACAACAGAAGGACTTTCTGTTTAGCAATAAAGTAACCATCAAATTCCATATATGTTACTGGAATGCACTTTTCCCTTCCCCCTTCATTTTACAATTCTCTGAGTATGTCATATTGCCCTCTGGCCATTAGTGTGTGCATTTGTAAAATAAAAACATTAGATTATATTGTATCTAAGGTCCCTTTCAATTCCATTAAGATTATTACCATCTCTATGATTTCTTGCTTGGCTTGTATATTTTTGGCATTATGCAGAATTCCAACAGAGCCTACCTCAAAGAAAACTAGTTCCAACAGGTTCCATCTCTCATTGTGCCTTTGAAGTATAAAGGGCCAGGTAGCAGTGTCAGAACTATTAGCTCAAGTTGACTGAGGACAGAGGTTTTTCTGATCCCATCTATGGAAGGCTACTAGAGCCCCTTTGGTGACTAGCTTCAAGAGGGCTGATAATGACAACTCACACCAAGAACAGAGGCCCATCTGTCAAGCATAGGGTAGTAGTTTGAAGAATTAAATAAAGGACAGTTTGGCAACTGCTTCCAAAAGGCTACAGCTGGCCTGAAGCTAGTTTAAAATTAAGTTTGTATTATTAATTGAAAAACAAGAAGAAAGTCTTAGAATAAATCAGATAAAAAATAAAAAGATGATTTTAACTTACTGTCAGAAATACTGCAGGCAGTCTTGGGATTTGGTGGCAGACTTCAAAATGCCTTATCTTAAGATTTTCTTTGCCAACTCTCAGCAGATTCAAAATACATTTCTAGGTCCTCTCTCCCCACAGTGGGGTATAATGCTAAAATGAAAAAAAAAAAACCTTGGAAATTCTATAATGTTAAATATTTCTGAGTGTATAACTCACCCCCTAAATATAGCTAGCACTTGAATACTTTCTCCTACAAGAAAGAATTGCTCTAGCTCCTTGTGTGAGCCATGTTTATTAAAACTAGGACCTGGCTTACAGGAGTGTGAGAAAAAACTTACATTCAAACCAAGTTTATGCCAGCAGACCTGATTTTGAACCCAAGCCCACCAAAACACAAAGTAAAACTGTGCTGCCAATTCTGACTACTGGGAGTGACCTGTTCTGCTTACCAAAGATTGTAATGCTAAGACTTAGGAACTAAGAAAACAAAGCAAAACAACAACAAACAAAAAGATCAAGAAATGGGAAAAATGACTGCATAAATACTGTATTGTCTGTATAAGTTCTATCTCCCAATGTATGGATTTTCTACATAGATCCAAAGATACTTCTTATACCAAAAGTTAACACCAAAACTTTGGAAGATTTTTCTCCTGTCCAATTATAAGGGATTAGTTACCTGCAATGCCAGACTGCTTTTGAGTTTGATCATTAGCATCCATTTTTCTTAATTACTTTTTTTGACATCCTAAACTTCCTCTGTTTACTTTCCATTCATCTTTTAAAACTGGCAACCACCCGCTACAATAGAGGGGATTTGAGGGAGGGTGATTCTATGTGGGTGGGTATTTTGTATAAGTCTGAGAGGTAAAGATGGAGAGAGTTTAGAGTTGAGGATAGAAAATGCATAAGAGGTAAGTATAAGAAACTGGAAACATTTCCTGTTTCCTTTAGCATCATGCATTTAGAGTTAAATTCATTCCCATATCATACAGACACATTCAAATATGAAGTATAAAATATTTGAAATTAAATACAAATGAGTTTAAGTGTATCCACTATTCAGTACTTTCCAAACCTTGGGTTCCCTGTCCCTGTTGCAAATAATGAAGAAGAAATTTTAAAAAGCAGACAGGCAGACAGAATGACTGAAAATGGGAGGCATGAGGAACCAGGTTTGTGTAGTTTAAATGTCTACTGAAACCTCCACTTGCTCTATCGCTCCATTAGGAGTCATTGATGTTAACATTCTTGAACTATTCTGTATGAATAGGCAAATTATAATAGACTCACAGATTGATCCTTCAACAATCTGAAGCCTGTTTTGAAGATGAGCTTAAGATCTTTTCTTATTCATCCTTTGGGAATGTGGATAATTCAAAAGCAAGTACTAGACATATCTATTGGGTCTGTCTAACTAATTGGCCAGTTTGATCTTTAATATTATGTCACTACTGCAGCTTTATCTAAGGTTTTATGCTTCTCTTATGCAACTAAGAAATTGACCAGAAAACATACATGCAATTGTAAGGCAGAGAGCAGAACAGGTGATTATCATGGCTGTGTCCTAGACATTCTGTTTCCTAGCAGGAAAGAAGGGAGTAAGCAAAGTTTTAGTAAGCACCTACTATGTTCATACACTATCAAGAACTTCCATATACATGATCAAAAGCATGATCTATATTAGGAGCAGAGAATAGATAGTGCATGGGCGAGTAGAGATGACAGAGCTATTGCGTCTGGAATTCAATATATCCAACAATTAAATATTGATCCTAGAAATACCAGCATCCTCTATCCAGAGGAGTTTACCTTCTAAAAACATACCATCACAGCCTCAGCTAGCTGAAGATAGGAATGTCAAGAGGCTCAGGGAAGCATGCATATCTTCTGAAATGAACACAACAGTAGTATTTCTCTAAGCTACATTGAGCTTTCTTGGCACCACAGATAGAGTAGGGGAGCCGAAGGTTGGACCAACACATTTCTACCCATCCAGGTGTGCACCCATATCTGCCACTTGCAGATAACCCTCTCTCTGGCCCTGGGGCATAGGCTGATCACACACTATTTCCTGAAAAGAATTATCCTCTGTCTTGCTCCAGAGACTTTGGCAGAGGACTGGGAGGATGCTTTGTGTATCCTCTGACATTTAAGTAACTATCTAACATTCAAACCTTGGAGCCAGGGGAGGTTTGTCCAAAATGCCTGACCTAAAAGAGCCATGGTTTCACTTCTTTTCTAATTAGGATAATTAACCTTCCCTGCTCATTCATTCTATTCCAATCCAAAAAACTCAAATTAAAATGGCACAGGGGACTGTCATGCCCTAGGGACAGGAAACAGTTTACAAGGCTTTCATCTCCATACAGCCACCATCAAGACAAAGTGAGAACAAAGTCATCATAGCAACTTTATCCTTGAAACAACTTTGGGGTGCCTTGAAGACCACCTTCAGAATTTTCATCAATGTCAATATTTCATTAGCTGTAAAATTTTGCTAAGCTCCATAGCACTTGCTGAACTAAACTGGAGCAGAAGTTGGTTGGGGATAAACAGGGAGGATGCTAATAAGAGAGCATTATCTCTTTGTATTGCCATGTGGGTTTTGTAGTTGGTCCAAGGAAAACAAAAACTGGATGGCTTTGAGTTGGTAGGATTTTGTATGAGATTTACAGAATTTATTCTTTGAAAATAACCACTGGAGGCAAAACTTCAGGAGCATTTCAAAAACCAGAATTGAAAAGCACTATGTCAAGTAGGACAGACACAAAACTCAATGGTCATGATACTGCAGTTCTTCTCCAGGTGGTTGTAACTGCCCACTACCAACCTCTGAGCAAGTCTGAGAATTTCCTATCAAGGGAATACAGCCTCCATGCTGCCCAGACAGATAGAACTGAGTACTGTCCTCTAAATCTTTTGTTTCTCGCAGCTACAAGATTTAGTGCAGAGTCTTTCCCAAATGCAGCCCTTCCTACCTGTATAGGAAGCCACTATGCTCTATAAGTCTTCATGCCAATAACTCTTTGGCTACAGACTTTTGTGAGCCTCCATGGCTCATAGGAAATGTGTGACAATAGGTAACCAGTACATTGGGATGCCCATTTGAACTGAGTACTGAAATAGTTCCTTCCATCCCAGAAAAGCTAGAATTTCCCTTTATCTGTCTTGGTTGTAGTCTTGGAATATCCCCAGTAGTTGAGGACCCTGACTTGCTACGCAGTATGCCACAGAGCCATCAGTATTAGTTTCTCAGCATGTTGTTAAGGTTTGACCTGGGCCTAGGTTCAGCAAGTTAGCCATTCTCCAAACTTTTCCAATTCATGCCAATTCCTACCCCTACACTGTTTACTTCCTGTCTATAATCCCACTGCATCCTAGGCCTTCCCTACTCCTGAATCACCCATTTTTGTTAACCGACCAAGGTGTGATTCTCAGTACTTATACAATAATGACTAGACCAGTGCTTCCCAAATTCTGATGTGCTAATGAATTACCCAGAAGCTGGTTAAAATGAAAATTCTGGTCCATTAAGTCTGGGTGGGATTCAAGAGTCTGTATTTCTAACAATTAACCTTAATGATGGCAATGTTGCTGGCTCACGAGTTACCCTTTAAGTTGCAAAGGTACAACGTCTTCAGGATCTTTTCTATAGTTGATATGCTGATACAGGAGCTATACTTTCAGTAGCAAGAATATATATATATATATATATATATATATATATATATATATATATATATATATATATATCCCCTTTCTGAATGAGTTAAACTTAATTGGGCTGCTTGGAATGAGAGCTTGTGGCCCATTCAACCTCTCTTAGCAGCTACCAATAGCCTCCTTCCTACTAGGGCTGAAAGAACCATTTAGTGTGTAGCCAGACCTGTGTAGAAGTATGGCAAAGTGGACCTTGGCATGGACCATCCTTCTTGGGACCTGGGTTACTAGAATAAGCCATCCTGTGTACCTGCCCTACTTTCTGAAGCTAGTCATACAGGCCAAACTCATTTTATATTCAGCCACTCCATTCATAGCATCCACTTTCACAGTGGCTCTGCATGGCTGCTGCTGCCATATCACTCATGCTGTGATCTGCATCAATGGTTAAGACAACGGAAGCAGCTACATCATCCAAGGCACAATCCATTTATTTCATTCTAGGAAAAAAAAAAAAAAAAAAAAAAACTTTCTATCTGAGTGGGGCCAGATAAGCTGGGCAATTGCCACAGCTTTAAGATTAGCCTTTTGCGCTATTTAGCTCCTCAGTAGAGAGCATTGTACCCCTTGAAGAGGGCCCAGATGTCATTAGTGTATCAGTGCCATGTTGGACAGAGCAAGTCCATTTCACCTCAGAGGTATAAGGTATAAAACTCCTGAGGTTGTTAAAACAAAATTTCTGGAGAAATTGACTGCCTTGTTTATCTCCTAAGGTCATCCCTGAATCCTCTCCCCATTAGCATTACTGCTGATTGTGTTCTTCACTCAGAATAGCTAATAAATCTTTAAAAATATTTTATTTGATTTTTAAATTTTTTAAAATTGACACATAACATTATGCTTAATCTAGCACAACATGATGTTATAAAGTATGTTTACATTGTGGAATGGTTAAATCTAGCTAATTAATGAATGTATTGCCTCACATAGCTGTCATTTGTGTGGCGAGGACATATAATATCCACTCTACATTTTTCAAAAATATCATATATCATCATTAACTAGTCATCTTGCTTTACAATAGATCTTTTGAAATTTATTCCTTCCAAATGCAATGAAGTATCCTGTGACAAATATCAGTCCACCCCACTCCCCTTCTCCTAACCACCTTAGCCACTGGTAACCATCATTCTACTCTCTACTTCCACAAGATCAACTTTTTAGATTCCGTATATGAGTGAGATCTTCTGATATTTGTTTTTCTGTACCTGGCTCATTTCACTTAACATAATGTCTTCTAAGTTTGTCCATGTTGTTGTAAATGACAGAATGCTCCCTTTTGTTGATATTTACAGAGTTAAACACTGCAGATGGGAAGGCTCCCCTAAGATAATTCCAGAGCATTTTGATTATGTGGTTTCAATCTAAAATATAAACATGTTTTATGGCCTAAGGGAGTTGTCAAACAGTGTTTTTAAAACACACTGGCAAATTTAAAACAGTTCTAAAAGTAGGCCAACTTGAGGTTCCAGAATGGCACCATATATATACTTCCCCGTGGCTGCATATAAATAAGTCTTGTTGGACTGGACAATTGCTGGCTTTGGTGGGGTCTCCAAGCTAAAGAATCATTAACTGTTTCCCTCTTGTCTACTATCCCTGCCCTCTTAAGCTGGTCACTTAGTTCTCCTGGATAGCTTAATTTCTTCATCTGTGCAGAGCTCTACAGCACCAACTTTCCCTCAAAATTATATATAAGACCTAGCTCATCATCCAGGGGGATCAAGTTTCCTACCACCAGAAACTTACTTAGCTATTTTGTTAAGTTCTTTTGAGCACTTTTCCTGAATGAACATATAAGCTTTTGGTGCATGGATGACTAGTCCCTTTACCAATCCAGTCATTCTGATGACTAGCTATGTGTTTTATAATTACATTAATTTTATACAAATAAATTCCTAGCCAGTGTAGTTTCCCGGCAATCCATCACCAGAGTTGGCATCTTAATTCTAAGTGACTCAGGGCTCTCCCTCTGTAAACTCCACAGATTCTAGTTTTCTGAAGTTCTTAAATTCAGTCATAGTCATGTGATTGTTTATCCTTTGCAAAGTTAGCCCAGCTGGGTAGATCCTCTGACTAAATGAAGCCAGGGCCATGACATTAATGGCAACTCTGGCCATTAATGGCCAACTCTTTTTTTTTCTAATCCATAGCTCTACACACTTTTTTCCTATATTTTGGCCAGCCAATCTTTTTAATTACCTATGTCACTGATGGCAAGGGAAACTGGGCCAAATGGTGGACTGGCATTGTTTAAATGTAATTGCTTTATGTCCCATAACTCTAATAGAAATGTCAATTTCCCAAATGATCAACAAGTACATGAAAAAACGTTCAACATCTTTAGCAATTAGAGAAATGCAAATCAACTACTCTACAATTTCATCTCACTCCAGTCAGAATGACAATTATCAAGAATACAAGCAACAATAAATGTTGGCAAAGATGTGGGGGAAAAGGTACACTCATACATTGCTGGTGAGACTGCAAATTGCTGCAACCATTATGGAAACCATATGGAGATTTCTCAGAAAACTTGGAATGGAAGCACCATTTTACCCAACTATCTCACTCCTCAGTTTATTCCCAAAGGACTTAAAATCAGCATAGTACAGTGATGCAGCCACATCAATGTTTATAGCAGTACAATTCACAATAGCTAAGCTATGGAACTAACCTAGGTGCCCTTCAACAGATGAATGGATAAAGAAAATGTGGTGTATATACACAATGGAATATCACTCAGCCTTTAAAAAATGAATTATGGCGTTTGCTGGTAATTGGATGGAGCTGGAGAATATCATGCTAAGGAAAATAAGCCAATCCTAAAAAAACAAAAGCCATATGTTTTCTCTGATATGCAGATACTAATTCACAATAAGTGGGGGTAGGGAAGAATGGAGGTACTTTGGATTAGACAGAGGGGAGTGAAAAAAAGTAGAGGGTTTAAGGGTAGGAAGATAGTATAATGAATTGAACACTGTTACCCTATGTGCATATATGATTACATGACCTGTGTAACTCTACATCATGTACAACCAGAAGAATGAGAAGTTATACTCTATATATGTGTGATGTGTCAAAAATGCAGTCTACTGTCATGTATAATTAATTAGAACAAATTAAAAAAAAAAAAAAAGAAGTGTCAATTTCCAAGGGAAACCCTACCTGGGAAGAGTGAAGGTGAATAAACAGACATATTTAATCAGTTCCCCCTTCATATTATCTTTTTGTTTTCTCTGAACTCTGGCCTCCATTTGTTTCTCATCAAAACTGATTTATCTTAATCGACCCTGCAAATTCTGTCCAATATTACCTATTTATATAATTTCTAGGAGACCCCTAGAAATAGAATACATAAGAGGAAATTGAGGTCCAAAATGGGATAACAACAACCACAAGCTCATTCAGTTTAATGAGCCCCCCAAGACTTTCTTAGAAAGTAAATCCTAGACTGCAAACAAGTTGAAACATTTACAATACCTGCTCTGAATTATATCCTATGCTCAGAGAAAAATTTGAGAAGTTTTGAGAGAAAGCTTGACTATAGTATACTCAAAAGAATGAGGAGGTTGAAACTGTTCTTACCAGCTTTGATGGAAGGGCAAGGATTGTTGCACTAGCCCAAGCATCTACCAATAATAAGTTCAAAATAACTGGTAGTACTGAAAGAAGCAGGCACATAAAAGATGAATTAATTTTACTTCACATACACTTAGGGCAATGAAAAGAACCCAAGCTAATGCTCAGATTTTATAACTAGGAAATTTGACAGAAATAGAAAAGTCAGAAAAAACAGCTGCTTTGGAGGCAGGGGGAGTCTGAGACAGTGTGAGAAATAAATAAAGACACAGCAATGATAAAACCCACCCAGCCTAATAATTCAAGCTCAGTTCTAAGGGTGGTAATTAACTGGTGGAAGAGCTTTGGAAATCAGCCAAAGCCATACAACAATAGTTTTTATTCATGGAAAACTATTCAACTTTGAGTATGAATTGTGAGAGCTTATGGTATTTGTGCTTGGATATGGGACTGCTTTCATCCTGCCCCTTCTTATCCAGTTCTAGCCCAGGGGGACTGCCTGTGAGAACCAGCAACTTTAATGCTGGAGGGGAGTCACTTGGTTTAGGATAGAGAGAAAAAAATTCCATGCCCACCAGCATTGTAAGTAGAACTAGCAATCTCCATGACAAGAATTGGGAAAACAGTGGTTCTACTATTCAGAAATTGCCATCCTGTTTGTGGCAAGTGATAAACTAAAGGACTAACCAGAAAGTTAAGGAGGAAACTGTCCTAAAGGAGCTTGACAAACACTTGATATACCTATTCTGGCCAGTACACTGAGCACGCACAGAGAGAAGATACAAGATGTCCTAGCTGAGAGTAAAAGTCAGGGAATACTTGGAAACTACCTATACTTTAATATCCTATAGAGATCTGATAGACATTTGGGAGCTTTACTAGATTGAGGTATATGAAAGGCATAGTAACGTCCTTTCCATCCTGCTCCCATCCCACAAAAATGTCTGGGTCCTAATCCCAGAACTTGTGACTATGTTACCTTATGTGGCAAAGGATTGTAATTAAGGTTAAGGACCTTAAGGTGAACAGATTATGGGATGGAGCTGAGATTTTTCTAGGTGCAGAAGGGAAGCCAGAGAAAACCACTGGCAATTGCCGATGATGGAGTAGGCTGTGCCCGCCACAAACAAGAGAAAGGGAATGAGAGGAATGAAAGAGCTTTAAATAGAACAAAGAGGGGGGAGGGAGGAGTGGGGGCAAGAGGATAGGAATAATGGCAGACTGAGTTACCCACGATTACCCTAAATACATGTATGAAGACACAATTGTTGTAAAAATACTTTATATTAAACCAGCAACTCGAAAAATTGTGCTCTTTGTATGTAATATGAAATGAAATGTACTCTGCAAATGTGTATAACAAATTAGAATAATAAAAAATTTAAAAAAGATAAAAGAAAAAAAGAAAAAAGAAAAAAGAAGGATGAGCCAAGCCATGGGCTCCAAGACCTGTGTAGATTATAGTGGGCTCCAGTACCAAACAGGAATCTCAATATATGCAAAAGTGGTAAGAGGGCACACACCTAAATATATTATCTTATAGCAGATCAGAAGTCCACTACATGTCTCACTGGGCTAAAATGATTCTATGGGCAAAACTACATTCCTTTATGGAGGCTCTAGGGGAAGATGCTATTCAATTTTTAGAGGATACCAGCATTTCTTAGTTCATAGCCTACTTCCTCCATCTTCAAAGCCAGCATGGCAGGTCAAGTCCTTCACACATCACATCTCTCTGATCCACTGAGCTGAAAATATTCTTTGCTTTTAGGGAATAATGTAATTAGATTGAGGAAGATATGCTTCAATGCAGAAATTTGTGTGTGGGTTCTCTGTCTCCTCCATGCAAAGATATTGAGAGAAAAAGGAATGGAGCCCTTAAGGAAGTCACAGAAGTCTTGTCAGTAAAGCTGCAAGGGATATATCTATCATGACATTTATGTTGAGTTTAAACTTTTACTCTATTTCAAAATGAATCTTTACCCAGAACACACAGCAGAAACATCATTTTACATTAATATTAAAACAAGACAAGTATTATGGTTATGGCCAAATTTAGGAGCTATCATTGAGTAAACCATTTTCCCTCTCTGGGCTTCAGTTTCTCATTTGCATGATGAAGATATTGGGGTCATTGCTAATTCTAGTTCTCATTCTTTGAGAATTCTAGCCACCTCAGACAGCTCAACTGATCAACCTTTTTTTTTTTCCTGGAGCCCATAACCTGGAGAATATACAACATTAGCCTGCTAAACCCATTTTCTTATCCCCATTGTGAATATGTATTTGAAAGAAAACAACTAATCAAAGTGAGGTGAACTTGGGAGTACTTTTATGTGGTTTTTTAGTATAGGTGGGCACATGAAATTATTTACCTCTTCAGTTTCCAACATCTCATTTTGGGTGTTTCCCATGAAGGTCTTATACCACATTATTAAGTCAAAGGGAATTTTTCTTCCTTTAGGCAAAATCTTGTTCCCTCTTGTCCTTGGGACTGTATCTTTGGCCCTCTAGGCAAGATCTTGCCCTTAATATTACCTTTGACAGCTCTCCAATAGTATTAGGATCAAGAAGTCTCAGCACTCCTGGCAAGCACACCAGGCAGAATAAGTCACAGTCCTTCACAAACATATGCAGACCCCTTGGTCTTTGGCATAAATTCACTCCCACTTCTCATCCTTCTCCTTGCTATTAGCCATCATCCATCCCTCACTCCAAAAGCCCAGAAACGTTAAAAGTTTTGTGTTGGTCTTCCTTTCTAAAAATTGAAAATTCTGGAGAATATTCCCAGATAAGTCACCTTACTGATAAGAAGCTTTTTGTTTAGTGGAACCCAAGTACATCTTTTCTGAACCCAAGCCCCACTTGGGTCATTTCATTTTACTACTGCATAGGCATAAGCCACAACATGAACTGCTATGAGGAAAGGGAAGCCCAGGATGTGAATGTTCAATGCAAAATATATCCACTTCTGGGAATCTCATCAAAGTACATCCCATACTGGAGGAGAGGTGATAGAGTGGACAGTCATCTTCTTATTTGTAGTCATTATGTTCCATTTGGAATGAATTAGACCTGGAAAGAAGATCTACTGTAGGTAATTGGTAGCATCCTTTCCTAAGTGGAACCCCTTTCAATTTATATGTAAGGCCTTCCCCTCAATGTCACCCAACTAGAACTGGCAAGTGCATTTTCTGTTTGATATTTATGGTCCTCTCTCTCCTAAGGTATTCATAAAATGCCTGCTAATACCAAGGCTACTCACCACTTGCTTAAATAGGGAACTCAGTCATGTGATCAGTGCTGGAAATTACTGGCTTAAGGGGATTAAGAAACCAAGTGGGGGAAATATTAATGGACAAAACTATTCATCGCATGACATCTGTTAGGTGATTCGCTATCCACAGAGATGATTTGACATGACTCCAACCATCTATGAGTTTGCAATGCAGGTAATCTGTCCCAGGGTAATTATTTAGATACCAAAAAGAAATATAAAGGAATTATTTGCAAGCATTCTAGTAACCCCTTTAATCTAAACTCCAGTTTCTTTCAGGTATCAGACCTTATGTGTTTGAGGATCAGAGGCTTGCCTACTCTGCTTTTCTCAGACATTAAGCACATCCACTCCAGATGGTCTTCTAAATTTCCATTCAGCTGACAATGCAAAGCAAGTTTACTTTCACTCAACAAAACTGACACATTTATTTGGGCAGATTTTCTCAGCTTATGGTGAGGAGAATGAAGCTACATAATTCACCAGCAGAGAGACAAAGTTCATAATGAAGAACAGGATGAAAGAGGAAAATAGAAAATGCAGGATTACATGCACTGCCAGCTTCACAGCCAACCTTAAACTGGACAAGTAGTGGTTGCCTCCTCTAGTGAAATAGTGGGGTAGCAGGAATACCTCAAGTTGCCAAATAATACCCTATCACTCTTGTTTACAATTTCTCCATTAGAGTTTGCTTCTTTAATCTTTGATTCTAATTGTTAAAACATAAATCCTTCATAGAGAGGGTCATCACTGAAGCTGTTAGAGAGGGTCATCACTGAAGCTGTTATCAGTCAAAGACAATCTAGTACAGTAAAGAGTTTGATTTACATTGAAGAAGGACTTGTATTAGGGAAGAGGTAAAAGGACACTAAACTGGGAAACTAGGGGCACCTATGTTTACTGATTACACAAATTAACTAAGGACGCATCCTAATAATGCGGCTATGAGGAAGAGAATATTTGCAGAGGGTCAGGTATTAATTAAAGAAAAACTTAAACAAACACAATTATAAGGAATAAAGGCCTCAAGGAAATCTTAATTTGCCAAGGGCAAATTGGGCTGGGTGTAGGTGAATATTTGTTTTTATCCTGCTCCATAAAATTCACAGATTGACATCCATATGCAAACACAGAGGGGTTTTTGATCTTCCCATCACAAGCTCCTCACATACAGAACAGTTTCTGCATTAGCATCTCAAATTTACACAATCACTAAATTGATTTTGATAGGAACCAAAAGTATTTAAACCAAGTTAAAACAAAAAACAAGCAACAACAAAACAACAAAATGTGGATTCAAATGTGCTACAGGAATAGTTCCATGAGTTATTTGTAAAAGAAAGTACACTTTGGAATATGAATAATCATCCCCTGAAGTATTGTCTTTGAGTTTAGATTTTTTAATATGTTAGGTTTCTTAGATATGTCAAAATATAAGACAAAATAACTGATTGGGATTCATCACCTCTCTCTTTCCTTGCCTGTTTTTCCACTCTTCACTTCTGCCTCAGAAAACAGGTTCATATTCCAGCTAGAGCTTGCCCACACCCTTATTTTGCCACAATATGCAAGATAAATTTGAAAGTCCATGGAAATCAAGAAACAGAGGATGGCTCACATAAGGTTTGGGTTTAAAGCCCACGTGAACACTAGAAGAGCACTTTTCATTTGCCTCCTTTCATCTCACATGACTTTTTTTGATGAACAAGAATATTAATTTCATAAAAATGTTAAACTTCTGTTCATCAAAAAACAACTTCTGTTGTTGTATTACAAACAACATTAAAAGTCAAATAAGATGGATTAAAATATGTTGCATATATTACAGACACTTAGTATATAATGCTTCTTACAAATCAATAACAAGGACACATCACTAGAAATGTGGACAAAGGAATAAATAGGAAATAATAAATAAACTTGGACCAAAAAAAAAATGGAAAAGGGAGCAATACTTTACTTTGGCTTAATTCAGTTGGGAAATAGGAAGGATGGACTGAGACCCTCTGGGGATTTTTCCCACTATTGCTATCCCACTCTACTGGCTCCTGAGATGCCCACAAACTGCCAGCTGTTCACTTGTTAAATGCCATAAGGTCATAAACCACATCATCAACTTTCACATTCATCATCTGAATGACCCTATGAGATTGGCAGACCTCAAAGCAATGGTCAACATCTCCATTTCCTTTCCTTCCCAATTCACTGTGTTAAGGTAGCTGCTAAAATGCAATTGGGTTAGCTGGAAGGGTAACACGTGAAGCATTCACCATTTTCATGGTACCTGAAAAAGGGCAGGGTGTCAATAGAATTGGGCATAAGACAAGGAAGTTGTGATGTGGGGGGAAAAGAAAAGACTGGAAATGGTGGTGATAGGCCTAATTGGAGTACTGAGTAGACAGGGAATATCAGGATCTTGTGTGGTAACAAAAAGAGATGAAAGGGCACACAAAGAGACAAACTCTGTCCGTTTTGCCAAGTTGCCAAGGGTCATTTTATAATGAGACTGATAAATAGGCCAGACAGCACAAAGTATTTGAAAGAGCACGAAATTGGAAGTGACAAGACTTGCTTATAGGGCCAGGATTAGGGGACACAATTGAGGCTGCACTTATGCAACCCTTAGAAGGTGACTTCTTAAATTTTGTGTCCTATGTACTTCACTTGCCTCACCCTAGCTCTAGACTTACCTGCTTAGGTTCTAGTCTAATTTCTGACTCTAAACTAGTTGTATGATTGTGAGCAAGTCATTTCTTCTAACTACCACCCACCAAATCAGAGAAGCTCTCCTTTTATCTGAGATGTTGAGCTTCCATAAACACTTAATTTGAAAAAAGACTTACACAGCTTTTAAAATTGTATCCTACTTCTCTGAGTCATCTGTAAGAGTCCCTGTAGCCTCTAAGGCTGTGATTCTGTGTCTGATAATTGTAGTCCACAAGAGTTTTAATGGGCTAGTTTGAGCCTCTCTTTTTTCAACCTGAAAATATTGAAAAGGCAGGCCACTGGACAAATAAAGAATTACAGTCTGAGATAGATCAATTTGCCCCTCTAAAACAGTTATAGAGGGTCAGTCAACCCTTTTGGGGCCTTGTGGCAAACCCTCTGAGAATCCCTGCCAGGCACAAAATGCTGAAATTTCTGTGAAACTCATTCATCAATATCAGAGACAGTATGGCTCTGAGAAATTTGGTACAGGCTCCTGAGCAAGAACAGGTGGTGATAACCCCTACTAGAAAAATGCAAAGTAGAAAGAAGAAAATTCTCTTCAACTGTACTTCCTTCAGATATGTTCATTTCCAACTCCCACATACCAACATCCTGTTTATTGTTCTGTTTTTTTCATATCTAATACTAAATTGGTTCTGTGTGAAATGGTTTTTAATTTTGTTTATATGTTGAAAAAAATCCTGAACAATTGTAGATTTGAGAACCTTTTGTATCTACTGCCATCCTATTCATGATTGAGTCCCCTGGGAGCAGGCTCTGAACTGGAGATACACATGCAAAATGTTCATTGGGGAATATGCTCATTACTGATGTTTGTGAGGGGGATAGAAGGATATAGGTTTGAGCAGGAGATGGGCCATAGTACAGTCCTAACAATTTCTCAGCCTTAGTCTTCAGGGAGCTCCAAAGCTTGGATGACCCTTTAGAGTTATCCCACTAGGGATAAGGAAGTTGTGCCTTTACACCCTGTTGCAACCAGTCATTGGACACAGACTACCCTAGGAAGGACATAACCTTAATTCAGCTAGCTCTATTCCACCAAGAACTATCACAAGAGCTGAAGGAGTAAGTCCTTTGGTGCTGGAGGAAGATCTGGGTGTACAGCACAGCATCCACTACACTGCCTTTTATCAAGAAAGTCTCCTTGTTTTCCCTCAATAGCCCAACAATCAGTGCAGTAGAATTAAATTGCATATAGCAGTTATTCACCCACAATTGTCTTCCTACTCCTCTATTTCATGCTTTTGTATTATTTTGGTTGAATGCAGATGACAATGCAGCATTTGACGAATTACCTATATGATAAATCCCATTCTTTAAAATGGAGAAGAAAAAGAAGGTAAACAGCATTAGTGGTCTGGAATCAGGATGACAGGATTTGCTACTCAAATAAAAGCAGCTTTCAGTGTTGCAAAGTTAGGCATGTTAAAGCTCACACAGAGTGGATGACAATTCTGTAGCTGCTAAAACAGCAGGCTTATTTTTACAAAGCCAGAGGTGTTTTTTTTTTTTTTTTTTGTTTTTTTTTTGTTTTTTTTTTTTTTTTTTTTTTTTTTTTTTTTTTTTTTTTTACAAACCTCACCTCCTACAAGCACCAGCACCTGCTTTTGCTCTGTCTCCCCAAGTCAGGCTTTTGTTTTTTTTTCCCTCCCTCAAGCTCCTATTTACTCTTTGGTCAGCAGAAACAAAAACAGTCAACCTACAACAAATTAAGTATGAAAACAAAAGCTTTGGTTGGATTGCTCAACGACATGTACTGAACCACCGAGGTAACCATTCCCCCCAGGGTTCTAGAGTGCAACAGCCACATGCTAAAGCAGACAAAGAGAAACTCTGCATGTTAAAAGACACTGCAGTGTTAAGCTTACTTGGAAAATGCAAGCAAAGCTCATAGCTCAGGAGGCCACAGACACACATTCTTTCAAACAAAATCAAAAAACGTGTGCTTTTTCCTACTTATTTTTTGAATAGGTAATTTATTCACATGGTTTGAAGAAGAAAAGCATAAAAAGATCTAAAAATCACTACTTACTAAGAGGCCTCTTGGGCTGGGGATGTGGCTCAGTGGTAGAATCCTTGATCAGCCTGTGTAAGGCGCTCAGTTCCATCTCCAGCATGGCAAAAAGGAAAGAAAGAAACTTTCATTTGTGACAGTAAGCAGCACATAGAGAAGCAGTTGCTCCTCTGACATTCGTGTCCTTCGGGAACTTATGCTCTGAGAGGACAGCATGAGTTGTACTTTTTCATCTTTATTGTTTTTGCACTTAATACTTGCTTCTTATAAATCAGTCAAATCATAAATAAACAAATGACAATGAAAGTAGAAGTTTCTGGTAATTCTATATCTCAAATATAACTTCTGCCAACTCCTTCATATTTTTCTGTACATATACAAACATATGGGGTTTTCTACAAAAAATGGAATTATACTATAAATGATATTTTGCAGCTTGCTTTTTTTTCTTCTATTACATGATATACATATATAGAGGAAATATTTCCTTGTTGGCATATAAATTAAACTGTCTTATAAACAGCAGAAAATATTCTGTGTGTATGTACTATAAATGTATTTATCTGGTTTAATTTGCATTTTTAAATGTCTGTGGTACAGTTATTTTAACTGATTTCTCCAGTGCTTGTAAATTTTTACTGTGAATATAAGTCTACTCATTTCTTGAGAAATTAATGAGACATCAATAAAGTAAGCTTCATCAGGGGAAAGAAAATAATCCAGAAAGGTCCACAGGTAGTAGAGTGCACCTGGTAAAAGGATATGCAGGTAGTTGCCTTCAGTAGATAATAATGAGAGTATTGAATGAATAGATGAAACCATTTTCCAGATTTGAAAGAACATGAAAATTGGAAAGAAATGGGGACTGGAATGGGGTGACAGATTAAAGAAAGGAACATAAAAGCAGTTTAGAATGGGATGAATCTTGACATTTGAATGGTGAATTGTTATAAAGCAAAGGTTTTATGAAGAGAACCGATGTCTTTTAGTTGAATTCAAGCTCAATCCTAATTAACAACATAATTTGGTTGTTTGAAAATTTTAGCTATCCTAGGCTACCAAAAAAACCTACATGAAAGCAAGTAAGAATCCTACTGCCATCCACATGCTCTAGTCAGATCATATCTGAATTCTCAGGATCGATAAAATGTTGACAAATATCCATAGGAGAGAGACAGAACCAAGAGGAAGTTTGACATGTCATAGAAGTAATTGTTGAAGGATCAGGACATTTTTAACTTGAAGAAAGAAGGTTAAGTGGAGACATACTAACTGTCTTCAAAAATGTGAAGGACTGTCACACGGAAAATGGATTAAACTTGATCCGTATCATTCCAAATGGTGGTATAAGAAAATGAGTAGATGACAAGAATTCAAATTTTGACTCAACACATGAGTACCTGTATTTTGGTAAAGAGCTTTTTTTAAAGTTTACTTTAAATATACTAAAGAATCTCTGTAATTTCATTATCATTATTATTCAGCCAATACTGTGTTCATAAAGCTTTGGTTGGATTGCTCAACAATATGTACTGAACCACCAGGGAACCATTCCCCCCAGGGTTCTAGAGTACAACAGCCACCAGGGAACCATTCCCCCCAGGGTTCTAAAGTACAACAGCCACTTTTTCAGAAGTAAAATTCAACCCAGTCCTTGATGAATTTTCATAAATTCTTAATTAGTGAGATTCAAAATAATGAGGCCTTATTGTACACTGCTTAAGAAAGCTTTTGAAATGCTTTAATCTCTGTCTCCCTGTGTTTATTTCTTAATCCCGTGCCTTAGCCCACCATGTGTCCTCAACTCCCACTGAAGCAGAGAGTACATCGAAAACCCACATGAAAATGTAAATCTGAGAGATAAATATGTGTGGTTGGTTTAAAAAGAGTAAGAATTAACATTTAAAGCAATGGTAATTTACTCTGATCTATAATTTTGAGCTCCTGTGCTGAAATTGCTCATTTGGAAATTATCAAGTGCTTGGGTCTCATTTGTGATCTTCCTGCATACACCCAGCACACAAAGGAGTCATAATGACCAGCTGAGTCACTGCTGCCATTTCCCTGAAGCATGCTCTCCAAATGTCAATACCATTTTCTATGGTACAGTGAGGACAATTCCACACTGTAGCCTGCTTACAATACAGGATAAGCTCGAGACAGCACAGAGCCTGGAATGTGTTCAAAGGGTGGCATGATTTTCCTTCATTCTCTACTCCTCCTGCAGTCCAGTTGGTATGCCACAGGTCATTTTGGCTTTATAAATCATCCCTATTACCCACTCCCATTAGTCATTACCTGAATATAAATGCAAAACTATTGTGATTTATGAGAAGAAGGGAGGTGGTTTTGATAACATCCCAGTAAAGTAATGTCTTTACTTGATGAAATTGTACTCAGCTTATTGATTCATACCAGAAGCAAAAGTATAGGCCTAATACAATATTAGAGATATGACTGGTCTAAAAGACAAATATATATAAAACCTTTGGCTCACAATTTAGATGTACTACTCATCCCAATTTTTCAAACTGTAACTTCAAATAGGTTACCCAAAACTCATGCATTAGATTTTTCTCTCTTTCCCTTTCAACACAGATTCAGGGTGTTAGCTGCCAATAGTTGTCTGGTGTAAAATAAATAAAAAGGAACCAGTGAATCCTGGTAAATTAAATTGTGAAATAGGAAGAACTCATGAAGACTTATCATGATTGAACTTTTTCATAATGCTGTAATCAAGCATGAGATCTTTGTTATAGACTGTATTTGTCAGATTTTCATAGTTATTTTACTTGAGAGACATAATTTACTTGTTGAATAGTCATATCCATGTAAGACCCAGCCATGTTATAATAAGGTTATATCTCTACTAAAGCTATTTCCTATTCTGAAGAATGCTATGTGAAAGATAAAAGAAATGAGCTTCAATTGCAATTAGGAATGATTGTAGCCAGGTATAAAGGAGAAGTTCTTGGCATTTATTCCACAAATATTATAATGCACGTCAATAAAAACAATTAGGGAGCTGGCGTGGTGGCTCACATCTGTAATCCCAGCTCTTGGGAGGCTGAGGCAGGAAAATCGTGAGTTCTAAGCCAGCCTCAGCAATGGCAAGGCACTTAGCAACTCAGTGAGACCCTGTCTCTAATAAAATACAATAAAGGTCTGGGGATGTGGCCCAGTAGTTGAGTGCCCCTGAGTTCAATCCCCAGTACCAAAAAAAAATAAATAAATAAATAAATAAATAAATAAATAAATAAATAAATAAATAAATAAAAGCAATTAGGTACTATAATTCAACTGTGATTTCTTAGGCAGAGATTGATAAACATCTGGATTGGTGCCTACAAATCATAGAATCTTCTTTCCTTTAAAAACAAAATGGAGGTGCCAACTGTCTGGAGGTTTAAGAGTAAGCCTGCTCTCCCCAGTGGATAAATTTCAAAGGAAGCCAATGAACTAAGAATAGAAACTCAGTAAAACCTTCAAAATAGAAATATTTTTAAAACAAAAAAAAATCATTGTAGCTCTTTTTCCTTCTTTCAGGATTTTCCATCCTACAAGCGATTATGGAAGCAGCAGTGCAAAACAACTGGCAAGTAACAGCAAGGTCTGTGGGAAACATAAAGGATGTCCAAGAATTCAGGCGCATTATTGAAGAAATGGACAGAAGACAGGAAAAGCGATACTTGATTGACTGTGAAGTTGAAAGGATTAACACAATTTTGGAACAGGTACATTTGAGATTTATTCCACCCACCAGCCAACATGTTAAATTATCATCCTGAAGCAGTTCCCATATCTGCTGATAAATTAACTAGCCAACAGACTAAATGTGCCAACAGTTTTTGATAGTCTCTCTAATTCTTTTTCCTCCCCAGTGACTGCAGAAAAATAAGGAAAGAAAAAAAAAATCCAACCTGTTGAAAATTGCATACCATGATTAATCTAAAAGACTTTGCAATTTCATACTGCCTATCACATGAATACACCCTTCCACACCTCTGTTTAACATAACTATTTCAAAGAAAGTCCCTTAGTTTCCTACACCTTCTTCCCAACATGGAACAAACAAGAGATTGGACAGGGATGAACAGTAGGAGTTATGTTTCTCATTGCTAGAATATACAATATTCCTAGACTCTTCCAGAGATCACCAGCCATTCTTGACAAATATTGGTAGGCAGACTATCAGGGCAATACTTACCAAGTTTTAACTGTCTATATTTTTACACATTATTCTTCTGTTGGGGTACTGCAAGAGAGAGAATATGTGTGTGTATAATTGAAAACCGTTTTTAAAAGTAATATGGTATATGAGGAAAGTGCTCATGGTTTTAAAAATGTGAATAAAGTAAAAGAGAATTAGATTAAGGAAAAATACAATTCATTGGGTTAAAATATATTCATTATTAAGCTTGAATATTTAAATTTAGTACTAAAATAATAGAAGAAATGTTTCACCCTAAGCCAGATGAATACTATGTCTAGGGTATTGAAAAGTGGTAAAATTTTGTTATTTTCCTCAGAAGTCCCAATTTTCCAGTTACAAAGTTCCCATGCCTCCATAAACAAAGCTATAAGATAAATATTTACATTCTAATTCGATCCCAGTGTACCTGGGGGCCAAAACAACTTCAGAGATCTAAATTAAAATGAACAGCCATTACCTGAGTGAACTACATTGTAGCAAATTAAATATTAATAATTTGTCACATAGGCCTCCATTAGAAAAGAATACCAAAAAAAGTAAGAAAAGGGAAAGGAAATGAAAAGAAAGAAGGGAGGGATGGAAGGAGAGATGGAAGAAGGAAGGAAGGAAATTGCTGACTCTGCATGATAGAAATACAAAGCTGCCCCCTTGTCAAGAATAGCATCACTTCTAGTGAATCATAGCTCACAGAAAATTAAAGCATTAGCCTGGTTAAATCAAGTTTCCCAACATTCTCTTGAGCTTCACAAAGGACCTGCCCTCCCCTGTCCCATCACCCTCCCCCACCACCAAAACAAAACAAAACAAAAAAAAACTTCCTTTGATTTTCTTAGATCTTGAAAATGAAGAATCAGGTCAGTGATGTTGGTGTATGTGCTACATGCCCTCTAAAATTTTATACCAAAATAGCCTTTTAGTGGGTGACCTACTTAATATCCCAAAGAGAGAAACATCTTCATTGTATTTTGTTTTACTTCTTTTGTATTAGCAATTTTGGATCCTTGAATATCTTATATTCTGTTAATATTTGGGATTTTATAGGACCTTATGCTGGAGTTTAGGATTTTTCAGCTCTATGCCATAGAAAAAGTGATGGGTAGAGTCCTGAATTCTCTATACATATAGGGTCTTGAACTCTTAAAAATTTTTGCCTTCATTTTGTCATCTACATAATGGAGAAAAAAAAATGCTCTACATCACATGATTGGTGTAATTGTTTTGAAGGACATAATATGCTGTAGAAAAAAATAATCTTTGTTACTGTGTGCTTTTAGGAAAACTAAATTGGCGTTATTTTAAAACTCTGTTCTCTTTTCATGTCACACTTCTCTGTATTCCTTTCTTCTAGTTGCACATTCAACAGTATCCCTCAAAATCCTTTCTACACAATTTTATTCTTTTTCCTTCTTTCAAAAAATTGTCATAAAACTATCAATTGATGGTTGTTTTCTCTGCCATTTAAGGAGATTTCACTAGGCCATAAGTTCTATAAGGTAGGAACCCATTTTATCTTGTTCTCTTATATCTTCCATGTCCAACAAGGTACCTGGTACATAGTGAAGGATGGATGGATATTGAATAAGCACATTTCAGTAAGTTCCGCTGAAATTTTGCTGTGTTTCCACCTAGAGTCAAAAAAGTACCTGCAGCCACATGATGTGATTGTAAAAGTACACATTTTCAAAAGTTAAAAATGTCAGCTCTCTGATTAAACCTATTCCAATGCAATCATATATTTGCCATAATTTATTTCCTATATAAAATCAATTTCTCATTAAACAAATTATTTACATAACTTCAACATGATATTTCTTTGGAAGAAAATATTTTTAAATATTTAATAAGAGTTATATCAATTTTCTTGTTAGTTTTTAATTGTTTTCTGACAAATTTATCATAATTCACATACAGACCTTAATTAAAATGATAACATTTATAACTCAATCAGTATCAAGCTCTCCCAAGAGATGCCCTCATCCTCCAAGTGTTTTCAACTTTCCTTGAGGTTATTTTCATAGAAGGAAGCTTCTATAGTCTCACATAAAATGATGCTTCATACTAGCATCCGAAATAAAATAGCCTATTATACCACCATAATATCATTCTCAATAGATCAGATTTTGGCATAAAGTTAATATTATACTCTACAGCCAATGGGTGTTAATGAAAATACCTAAATTGGTGCAATTTTTCAAATACAAGCAGATCTTCGACATAATGTTATATAGCATAATCTCTACATTTCATGATGTAAGTTCTTATTTTTCCTGTGAATGTTCAAACACTTATAAGGCAAATCAATATTCTTCTAATATTTCTCTCAAATCTCTTTTTATAATTCTCTCAACGATTCATATAGCAGTAAAGAAAAAGATTCAATTAAGTACTAATCTGTCTCTAATAACTATAACAGTTAATCTATAACTTAACATTTATAACAGCTCTAAGAATTAACATAGAAAAGGTCAGAACTAGAGACAGATGAAACCATAAGGGGTTGTTGGAGATCAGAGAATTTATAGAAACTATAGATCCCAAACCCAAGAATGAAGACTACTTCTATAGCCCAGCATGGTGATGCATGCCGGTAATCTCAGTGGCTCTGGAGGCTGAGGCAGGAAGATGGCAAGTTCAAAGACAGCCTCAGCAACTTAGGGAGCCCTAAGCAACTTTGCAAGACCCTGTCTCAAAATAAAAAATAAAAAGGGTTGGGGATGTCACTCAGTGGTTATGCACCCCTGAGTTCAATCCCTGGTTCAAAAAAAAAAAAATAAGAGGAAGAGGAGGAAGAGGAGGAGGAGGAGGAGGAAGAAGAGGAAGAAGAAGAAGAAGAAGAAGAAGGAGGAGGAGGAGGAGGAGGAGGAGGAGGAGGAGGAGGAGGAGGAGGAGGAGGAGGAGGAGGAAAGAAAAAGAGTACCTTCTATAATATAATGTGCTCATGAAGCTCTCTCCACTGGTGGAGAGCTGCCATCATTCAATGACCAATCTAAACATTAGTTTTGGAAAAGGTCACTTTTCAGAGAGTTAACCAGTCAGGACTAAATAGATTCTCTACCCCAGTTAGATATACCTATGGGCTGCTTTTGAAGATTAAGCCCCATTAAATGATATAGCTTTGTTGGACCTTTAATGTCTATTTAGAGAGGCAGCATAGCATAGCATGTTAGAGCATGGACTCTGGAGCCAATATGCATGGATTCTGTCACTTTTTAGCTGTGTGACCTGGGGCAATTTACTTGACTCTCAATGCCTCAATCTCCTCTTACTAAAATGGGAATGAAAACTGTATCTAGATGTGCTAATACATGCAAAGTATTTAGAAAGTTTCCTAAGATATAGTGTTTTACAGTGCTTTGATACTAAAACAAAGCATTTCACATAGATTATCTCATTTGAACCTCACTATGGGAGGCAGGTAGGGAAGATGTACTTATCACAAGTATACAGATGATAAATTGAGGCTTGGAGACATTTAGATGACTTGTCCAAATGTGGCTGCCTGCCAAATCTCTCTAAATTGCAGAAAAAGGACACAATTCAGGTCTTTTGATTCCTAGTACAGTTCTCATCTTCCTATGCTGCACCACCTCCATCAATTTGTAAGTTACTCATTAAAAAATATTCAGCCAATGCCAAACCCTGTATTTGGCCTGCTTATCAGATTATATCTTGAAACAGTTGCAAAGCAATTAGACATGATCCAAAGATGAGTAGCAAAAAATGATTAAAGCATTAGAAAATAGGGCCTGCAAAGAAAGGCTGAATGAGTTATGGTTGTTTATCCTGGTGAAAGAGAGCCATGAGGCAGTTTAATCACCATTCTCAAGTATAAAGAGTTATCATAAAGAGGGCACTGACCAACTGTTCTGCACACCTAAAGACAGTGCCAGAGCAAATGAGCTTAACTAGACTAGAGAGACAGTCAGCACTAGAAAGGACTCATTATAAAGGAGAGAGGAAACTGGAAGAGAGTAAAATCTTACCACTTAAGGATCTATGAAGGTGAAGCCATAATGAATTAGTAAAAAATCAGCTCTCTAAGATTTTTTTTACAATTATTTACAAGAATATACAGAAATTCCAAAGTAATTCTGTGTGTTGACAAGTAAAATCCTTATAAAAGACTTATTTTAACTAAAAGAAAAGGAAACAAACATCCCTTGGTGCCTGTGTGAGAGTGATTTCTAGACCCCTCACAGATACAAAAATCCATTGACACTTAAGTCCCTTTTATAAAATGGAATAATGTTTGTATACAACCTATTATCATGTCCTCTTGTAAAGTTTAAATTATTTCCAGATTACTTATCATACCTAATACAATGCAAATGCTACATATATAGTTGTTATAGTGTTTTGTTTGGAGATTAATGATAATGGAAAAGGCATATTTTTTAGCACAGACACATTTTTTCCCAAATATTTTTATCTTTGTTGAATCCATAGTTGCAGAATCAGAGGATACAGAAGGCCTACTGTACTTCCTAATTTGCCTATCCATTACATATTCAAAAGGCTGTCCCCTTAAAGAGATTTAAACATTCCTCATTCAGTCTTTACCACATTTTTATTTTTTTCCATAGATAATTCAGTGGGAAGTCTCAGCATAATCTATGCCTGAATTACAGCATGGGCTAAGTTGGGCCCAAACCAATGTTTCAATGTTCTGCCCAGGAAAATTATAGAATGTATGGTTTCTCCTGGCGATATTCCAAGCTAAATGTACCTTATCATGGATGATGTGAAAGTAGAGCTTCTTAAGGACAGAATCCTAAAGCAGGTCAGTCCCTTAGGTCCCTCGTATTGAGGAACCCTTCAAAGCAAAGACAGTAGTTTTAAGAAAGTCAGGTTTCTAAAGATAACAATTTAAGCAAGATGAGTGATATTACATGCCCTTCTAAGGTGTAAACCTATATCACTAATGAAATGGTGCTTACTTCAAAATCTCTGTAGCAATCGTGGTCCCTAGAGCACTACTATCAACAGCTAGACCTAGGATGCTGCAGCAAAAATGGTACAGCTATATGCCTGCCCCCTACCTCACCTCCTGCTCAGCTGATAATGGTATTACACAGTTTTCCCTCTCCTTTGTTGATTTCCCTTTGTCCAAGCCCTTATTCTATGAGCCTTGCAGAGCATTAAGTTTACTTACCAGTCCATAAAACAGTTTTGGTTAGCACCCTTTCTTAGAATATTTTGTTTGTGCTCTAGTTGAGTAATAGAAGCTTGAGGATCAAATAGATATAACTTCAAATCCTAGCTTCCTCACTTGTGTGACTGTTATGTGATTTTAGAAAAAGTGACTTTATTCCTTTGGGGATCAATTTTCCTTTTTTTTTTTTTTTTTTTTTTTTTTTTTTGGTGCTGGGATTGAACACTCAACCACTGAGCTACATCCTCAGCCATTTTTTATGTTTTACTTTGAGGTAGGGTCTCTCAGAATTCCTTAGGGCCTCACAGAGTTGCTGAGACTGGCTTTGAACTTGAGATCTTCCTGCCTCTGCTTCCCAAGCTGCTCGCTTTACAGGCATGCGCCAGCACACCCAGCAATTTTCCCATCTTAAAAGACTGTTTCAAGCCTAGCGCGGTGGCACATGCCTGTAACCCCAGCACTTGGGAGGCTGAGGCAGAAGGATCATGAGTTCAAAGCCAGCCTCAGCAATGGCGAGGCACTTAGCAACTCAGTGGGACCCTGTCTCTAATAAAATACAAAAAAGGGCTGGAGATGTGGCCCAGTGGCCGAGAACCCTGAGTTCAATCCCAGTAAAAAAAAAAAAAAAAAAAAAAAAAAAAAAAAAGACTGTTTCACTACCTTTCTTTCACGGGTGTTGTGAAGATCACATCAGATAATATGTGGAGAACATCTGGCACAGTGCTTGACACCAGTAGGCATTAAAATCTGATAACCACAGCTATTTGCTCATGAGTGGTGAGTTATTTAAGGACTGTTGCTCAAGAATTGTGCCTTTATGGATTTTCCAAGATATCAGTTCAATATAAGGTCATAGCATGAGCTCAAGTCTCACTAACACGAGTTTAGCACGCTTGAAAACTTGTTTTTTTTTTTTTTTCCCTCCAATGTAACATTTGGCAACATCTATTGATTAGTTCATGAACAATTTGAGTATTAACTAGGTTTTTCAGCATCACGTAAAATAAAGACACGATAGCATTGAGCCACATATGCTAACTGTGCATTTTGAATAACAAATAGGTATTAAGTGCTTACTATGTTGCAGATACTATTTTAAGCAGTGTGTGTGTGAGAGTGTGTGTATCATGTGAGTTAAGCCTCCTACTAGCCCTGTAATGTAGGTGGAAGTATTATTTCCATTTCATAGATCAGGAAATTGAGGCTTGCCAGTTATACAGCTAATAATTGGTGAAACTGCGATTTTAACCCAGAGAGTGTGACTCCAGGTGTTGTTAATCACTAATCAATTTTGCATCTGAGTTTTCAATCAGAGATGATTCAACCAGAAGTTGTAAGAGTTAAGAATCTTGATGAGGCCTGGAGTGGCTTTGTTTACACAACAAGCATTTCACAAGTATTTTCTCCATTTGATGAGGAGCTATATTTCATTAACACATGGAATTGAAAATATGCCCCTTAAGCCTACCCTTTGGTGAAGAGCTCATTCATGACAAACAGGTTCATTTACTTACAGTACCAAAGCAATCTGCTCTAGAACAGGCTTTACAAGAGTAGGCATAAATTTTGATGAGAACTTGCCCAGAGTGATCTATACACACAACTAGCAGGTACATCAGCATGCATTTCTTATCAAGTAAAGAACTACAATCTCTATTGCCTTACCGAAAACTTCCCTATGTATTGCCCATTTCCTTCTTCCCTTGCTAAGGAGTGATCTGAAAGTAACTGGCAATGTCTGGCAGGTATAGCTGTCCTTTCCCACACTGACCTCCAGAAAACTAAGCATAAAATAGGACTGGCTGTGAAGAAGCATAATGCTTGTAGGAAATATATTTCAGGTGGATACCTAAATTTTCTAGGTCCCTAGAATTGAATGGAAGTACTCCAAGGAGCATGCTTTTCCCTCCCACCCAGCATCACCCTTAGACCCTGTGAAAGGGGCCACTGCCTTGAGCTCCATGCTTTGGAGGACTCTCGGTATCACAAACACTGAAACACAAAGATGTTTTCTTTTTTAAAAAATACTTTTAATTGTAGATGGACACAATACCTTTATTTTGTTTATTTATTTTTATGTGGTGCTGTGGATCAACCCAGGGCCTCATGTATGCCAGGCAAGCACTCTACCACTGAGCCACACCCCAGCCCCCAATGTTTTCTTTATGTTTGGTATGAAGAGGTTTTGAAAGATTAGTAGTAGGTTGAGCACCAGAGGGAATAGTGGGGGAAAAGGAAAGGGACACAAAAGCTATCTTGGCCACCCTAGATCAGATCACACAGGCATATGAAGTCTGGCAGAGAGGACAGGGTAGGGACATAAAATGAGAAAATGACAATTGATGTCATGTGAAACAAGAGAAAAATGGCTAATTTTGTTTAAAATTAGGCTCCTCAAATCACCCAAAGAAGAAGGTTTAGACAGATAATTTTCTTCAGAGACTGTGTTCCCTTTCTCTATGCTACTTGAACGACATTTGGGAAGTCAAAAAGTGTTGCCTGGCAAGGCTAAGTCAGGAAATCAAGCCTTAGGGAAAAGAACTTAATAGCTTCCTGGAGAGCTTGAAAGATATGCCCCATCTCAGCTTTGGATGAGTCTAGTCACCAGAAGGTCTGAGCCCTGGGCCTACCATCTACCCTGCCTTGCCCTGTCACAGCAGATTTATGTACCTCACAGGGAGTGGGGCAGGCTGTGGGGGTGCTTGATTTCATCAGGTTCTAGGTTTATTTCAGGATATGGTCCTGGAAGGTCCACAAGTCAGGCCAATTTGTTTTAGGTCTTTTTAACATTTATATATGGTTTGTGGCCCTCCACTTGTATTCCTCCTGTGGACCCCCAAAATGTTAGGGGTGAGCCTGCTTCTATTTACCCATATCTCTCATGGCCTGAAAACAGAAATGCCCCTTTAAAATATCCTGTTTATTCCTGGGGAATAGGTTTCCCCTAATCTTCTAATCTTATTCAGAGTAAATATAACTTTTCTAATCACCCACAGTGGTATTTGTTAGTGAGGCAGGGTAGAGGAAGATACTCTCTCACAGAAATGAAAACTTTTCCCCTCTAATTTAAATGTTATGGAGAGTTAATCAACTATTTGGTATAACTGGGATAGAGAGTAATGTTTCCTTTGGAAAATTTATCCTATTTCTCTGATCTTTCAGGAGTGATTACCCACTAATCCCAGGAAACCTTCCTGATACCCTCCTATCTTTTGCTTTATTCCATGGACATTGCCTTTCACATTATCCAAAATATGAAAAAGAAGATAATCACAGGGCATGGTTAGGAATAGGTCTGGACAGGGATAGAGAAGTAAATTACTCAAATTTCTCCTCCTCTTTTCCATGCCAACAGCCCCACATACCCCAAAGCCCCATGTCTAGTCAGATTCTTTTCAACACTAGAGTTAAGCTAAAGAAAGGTTCTCTATTCTTAGAACTCCAGTGTTCTTCTAGAGGCATGGCTATAACCTTAGAGTTAAATATTCTTCTACCACCAAAGATAAGTTATTCTATACTTCACACTTAAGTCTGTGTCCTTCATGGCTTTCAAATTATGCAGTGGGCTGGGAACTAGACAAGGGACATTATAGCTACACTGAAGCCATCTTTTACCAAAATGAGATGCCATTTCTTTGCCAGTCTGTGTCTACTGGTAGACTGGGTGAGTAGTCTTTCAGAATCTTCTAAAGACAGGTAGAGGATTTGACAGATGTTAGTTGGATTTCTAAGGGCAATTTCAGGTCATGTTTCTATGACGGAAACAAGGGCAATACAGAATGAGAATCCTCGGAGTGGATGAGTAACTGCCTAACTGCATAAGAAATCATTGTATATTCAGGAGGTAACTCATGAAGAAGACGAAAGGCAAAGGGGATTGAACTTCTAGAGTAGGCATCACAATTTACATGAAAAAAAAAAACCCTCCAGATCAGGGGCAACCAACAGTTCTGAGATTAAGCACCACACAAGGACTTATATACAGAGTGCTATATTAGACACTATTGGGAAAAATTAAAGTTCTTTCTATTTTTTAATTTGTAATAGCCTTTGGCAATATTAATCAAGTTAGAGAGCAGCTTCTTAACAAATAAAAAATAATATAACAAAGACTAGGAAAACAATTGTAGTATAATAAGAGGAATTAGAAAAGTATAAAGCTTATTTTTGCTTATGATTAAATTAATCTCAAAATTTAAGGTCAAAGTGTTTCTTGAACCTATAATGTCTCTCCATCTTCTAAGCCAATATGCAAACGATACCCCATTCCTCTTTGCTTTCTTTGCTTCCCATTCGCCTATGGACAAGCTTTCAGACACAGATCAATACAGAGCTTAACATACCTATTGCTCTTCTTTTGTCTGTGTGTCATAGTAGGTTGTTCCCTTTCTTTCCCCATCTTTGACTATTCTAGGCTTCTCTCTATAAGTTGGCTATCTCATTCATTCTTTTCAGGGACCCTTTTTGTTACCTATCAATCATGGTTTCCAGTGATCTGTATTTCTTAACCTAATGACATGGTGATTTGATGCAATTTACTTAACATTATTGGACTACCTGAATAAATATTCTGAAGCACAAATGCCCCCTAAAACTATATAACAGTATTGCCAAAGCAAAACTTATGTTTGGATTTCCTAAAGATGCTCTCTGTAAATATGGCTTCTCTCAAGTCCAACCTAATGTTCTCCAGGCTTTAAATGAAGTGAACTGGACTCTGTACTTGCACTGTAGGTGACCTGGACACTCACTGGCAACCTTAAATAAACCTGTTCCCTAAAACACAATATTTATCCTAGGAGTTAGCAGATGCCTGTATTCTATATTTAGGGATTTTATCTTTGGCTTATTAAAAAAGATGGCCTGATTCTCTGGTCATACTTCACACTGGAATGGCTAGACTGGCTTTGTGAATATTTAGAAGCAAATCCCCTCTGGGAAAATAAAGAGAAAAAACTCATTCAAAATCATTACTTTGAAACAGCAAGACTCTTATTTATTTCAGATGATAGAAGCTTAAGGAAATGTTCCTACTCAACCAACAGTTCCTCTTCACATTTTTAAAAATTTGGTACCTCATTGTTTGATTGAAAATTTCCTGTGAGGTTTGAGGTTTTGTTTTAAAAATCAACACAAATTCAAATTAATTTCCATTAGGGCACTTCAGGATTCCCTATGAGAACTTTTCAGGATTGAGAATCCCAGGGATGACTGAAGATACCCTGGGGTTTTAAGAAACAGAGTATAGATGCCTTGAGCCAGTAGACCTGGGTTTTAGGCCCAAGTTATGTGACTTCAGATAGTCAGTATCTCTGCATCTCTATTTCATAAGCCTTAAAATGAATGTGCTGAATATGATGGTCCCTTCCAGTTCCAAGAGGCTGTGATTCCCAGAGTTTTTAAAAGGGGGTAGAAAATTCAATTCAAGAAATACTGATTGAGAGGCTATGGATGTAGCTCAGTGGTAGAGCATGTGCTTAGCATATGTAAGGTCATGGGTTCAATCCCCAGCACTGTCAAAAAAAATTGTTGATGGAATCCTGACCCATTTTACCAAGGAAATGGTCGGGGGGAAGAACCTGTCTTCCCTGCTAAAGAAGCTTACAACCTAGTAGGGGATAAAGGGATAAAGCAGCACAATAATTCTGGAAGGCAGAATATGATAAGTATCAAAAAGTGTGCGAATCAACTTTCCTGCTTTCTCAGATTGCCAGACTAGTGACCATCATTAAATGTATTTTGCTGACTGAGACTCTTAAAAGATTCAACATCAGTGAGCTTTACTGAGACTGGGAGACAGAGATGATGGGGAGATTGAAATGATATGCCCTAAGGCCAGGACACAACCAATAATTTAATCACTTACCTCTATCCTTAGAGTACAGAAAAACAAAAACCACCCCCCAAAATGAGTTCCTGGATGATCAAAGCTGTGTCGCATATGTATGTATAAATATCACATCCACCCTTCTGGAAAATGCCTAAGGAAAATCCCTATTAATTATGAGCTTCTGATAGTTACATTCAGATTAGCTGAGATTTGTTTGTTCATGATAAGTCTATCATAAGTTCCTCATTATATCCATATCCACTAATATATTCCTACTTATATGTCTTTTACATATAGCAACATATAGTAGATTACAGTAAAAATTTATTAAATCAAGCCCTTCTCCTCCACCTCTTAACATCAGAATCTTAATATTAAGGCTGATATCTTATTCCAAAGTTATAAAAATTATATTACAAAATTATAAAAGTATGAACCAATTTAAGTGGAACAATAAAACAATTAATAAAACAATTAACTGCTTTTAGTTAATTCCATCAGATAATCAAGGAAGATCACAGATTATTTCTTTTAAAAAAAAATGGAAAGAAAGAAAACATTACCAAATATTGCTATTTTATCCCTCCATAGGCAATGCATATATTTTTAGTTAACATGGAAGGAAATCACCTTGATACACCTTTCTTTGGGTGGCTTACCCTGTGAACACCTCAGTTTAAGCCTTTGCAGGCACTGAAAAGTCAACAAAGTCCTATGGGTTAGAATTAGTGGCTTATAAACATTAAGAATTCTTTAAGTCACCATTCAGATTTATCAAGAAATTTCCCCAGATTAAGAGCAATGAAAATGTAGCCATTAATTGCTTTGTCATACAGCTGTATGATTATAAGAGTCCTATCCTAGGTTCAAACAGATGTTATAATAGACAGTTTCATGAGGGCTGCAAGAACCACCAATTACAACAGCAACTTAAAAGCTTGTTATTGTTCAAGCTCACACTGCCACAGGACCTTAATGTTTAAAATGATTTAGACCTCTGTGTTCCCCTACAGAGAAACCCCATCTGAATACAAAATAAAAGCAAAATAAAAAAATGTGTGGACTCAACTTCTTTACCACACTAGCACCGAAGGGTAAAGGCCATTGATAAATCCATGCAAAGGTCTAAACTTTGATGAGACTGAATGTGGGAAATAACCCTGGACCACTTTGATGGCACTGTTATCAGCCAACCACCTGGCCCTTCCAATCAAATGTATCCCATACTTTTTGGGACAGCTTTTCTTCAGTCCAGATATGACAGGCTTAAACTTTCTTTGCCCAAAGGTTATGATGAATTGAAAAGTGAGAGGCACCATTCAAATGGGTCAGGGCCAGGGTTTGAGGAGGTAATTACAATTAGTGTCATGTCACTAGGGGTGGAGTTAAAGTGGAAGAAATTCATAGCCAGACACCATCATTCTATCTTCAACTGATTTTTAAAAATATTTTTAGTTGTAGATGGACACAATGACTTTAGTTTGTTTATTTATTTTTATGTGGTGCTGAGGATCAAACCTAGTGCCTCACATGTGCCAGGCAAGCACTCTACCACTGAGCTACAGCCCCAGGCCCCTCTCCAACTGATTTGTAAACATAGTTACCAAATGACCTCCCAAATATGCACATTCTATCACCATTGTACCCTGAAAATACAGCAACTGGGTAAGTATCTTATGAATCCAGTTCTAGGCCAAAAACTAGAAATCTGGCTGAGTTCTTCTTCAAGATCAATGTGTGACCTTGTACAGCCACCTCACCTTTCATCATCTTAGCAACTTCATCCAGAAAATATTTTTAAAATCCTTTCATACTAGATGTTAGCATGAATCAGACAATTTCTCTAAGGCATTCTAAGATCCTCAGAGAGGGCAAATGTACCAATACTAGGCTGGAATCACATTACCTCATTTCTTTAGGAAGAAAAACTGAATGAGGAAAAGAACATGTGGTCACTGAGCCTGACAACTGAAAAAGGATTGAAGCTCCTTCTATAACCTGAGGCAGATCTGAAGAGAGGGAGACTGACCTGGCAGAGTTAGAGAAGAGTTCAGTGAAGCACCTTCACCCAACCTGTGAAAGAGGGTAGGAATGCTCCCAGGACATTAGAAGCCTTCCTGTTTGTCTTTGACAATAAGATGCTTCTGTGTCATGGTCATCATAAAGGTTTAGGTTTGTGGGTGCCACCTAGAGAGTAGCAAGTGATTTGATTTCATAATGTTTTTATAGCTTGAACAGGTCTATAGTGGGATTAACTGGTCATCAGAAAAAGTACTATAGTGTTTGCCTCACATGCACAAGGCCCTGGGTTCAATCCCAGCACCACAAAAAAGTACCATATTCAAACTTAAGTGGCTTAACTTATTTTTATGCATTTAATTATGTCTATAGTGGAACATCTGGGTCTAAATACCCGGACTATTTTTGAGGACCAGGGCAGGAATGGTTGGGTTCCTTTCAAAGTTCAGCATTGGCAAAAAATGGGCCTGCCAATTTCAAGAATGTGGACACACAAAAAGGAGAAGTAGAGAACTGATTTGCAAATAAGAATTTGGAGGTGATGTTAATAGCCAAATACCCTTTCAGAGGCAAATAAGAGAAAAGAATCAAAAGAGAGTACAACTGCAGTAATAACTGTGTCTTGGATTAAGAAAAGAGATCCAGGGACATTGAAGCAATGCAGTAGGCAGTCAAAGAGGGTACTATAGAAAGCTTCTTAATGGCGACTCAGAGTACCTTGCTATCACTGCTATCTCTTCAACAGCTCTGAGAGTCCTTTGCACTTTTCTTGACCTATTTTCAGACTACTGCTGGTGCTTAACTTGAGCACCTCTTAATCAATAAATTGCTCCTCCTATTCTTCCCTGACCAATATAAAATCAATTATTGCTTGACAGACTGCTTTCTTGCCATTTTCTCAAAGGTACAAAGGAAAGAAACACATATTATTCTTACACACATTAACTTAATTTCAGTTTCACCCACTCAAGCACAGCACAATGATTCAAACTCTGACCCAAGCCCCTTTGCCATTTGGTGTCCATGGCAACCACCACCAAGCTACTCAGGGACAGCTACAAGGAGTAGCAGGAAAGTGCGCCTCCCAACAGAGCCATTAGCTTTTCTGCATTGGCTACATCAATAACAGGTGGCAGCAGGCCCATCTCTGAATCCTCAGGCTTTTTCATTCATCAGAGGAAGAATGTTGTTCAATTCTCCTTCCCAAATAGTGAGAGTTAGGTGTTGGCTACTCCTCACACAGAATTTATTGAACAAAGCACTGAGTGTGCATTACTGGAATTAAGTATGACAGTTTTTACTTGAGTAAACTTCATGATGGAATGCTTCCTCAGTGTCTCTGTCAACTACAGTCCCCACCACAACACCATTTGCTAAGCTACAGCCAGTGAGCCATCTCAAAAGACAATATGAAATGCTACTATCTTTCACTGATTGATCCTTACTATTCAATGACCTGCAACTCATACTCTTAACTTTTTAACCCATGTCAAGAATGCATGCATGACACTTTTCTGTCTTCAAAGTATATATATATATATATTTTTTTTTTTTTTTGTGGTACCAGGGATTGAACTCAGGGGCACTCGACCACTGGGTCACATCCCCAGCCCTTTTTTTGTATTTTATTTAGAGACAGGGTCTCACTGAGTTGCTAAGTGCCTCACCATTGCTGAGGCTGGCTTTGAACTCGCGATCCTCCTGCCTCAGCCTCCCAAAGTGCTGGGATTACAGGCGTGCGCCACCGCGCCCGGCTTCAAAGTATATTTTTTAAAGAAAAAAGAAATATTAATAGTGGTACAGGTCCTGGAAGATTTGTGAATCAATAGAAAATGGTATGGTTTCTCCAAATATAGAGAAAAACCATTCAGGCTACAAACTGTCCATGTGAGTTCTATATTACTTGTTTTGCTCAGAGTTTACCTGAAAAGTTGTCAGGTGGCAGTGAATTTCCCTTTACTATACTCCAGAGGAAGAGAGTGTTGGTTCACAGGAATGGTTCTGTCTTCAATCCCATTACAACAGAGCCCAACATATCAAACAGAAATTCTTGGCATAAAGAAGTGCAGCTCAGACTCAGTTCTTCATGGTAAATGAAAAGGACCTATTATTCAAGTGTCCTCTTCATAGAATCTACATAGTAGGAATAATATGTGAAGTGGGAGAAACCAGTGAACAGCTTTATCTTCTTAACTTCATGATAAAAAGGAACCAGAAGGCCATTATGCACAATCCTTTCCAGTAGATCTGCTGAAAAGTGAAGAGATGGTTTCAAGCTCTTATTGAAAGCAAGACAACATTCGTATTCATGCTGCCTATCTTTGGATAAGAACTATTAATAAGTTTAAAGAAAAAGCAAATAAGACTTGGTTTCAGCCCCCAAAGAGCTCATGGTTTAGTAGGGAAGTATCCTAATAAATAGAAAATCATGGTCTAGAGTAATAAGTTCAGTGACCACAAAAGAAATATGCATAACTCAGAGCCTGAGATCCAGGAGGACTTTCTCCTTGTGATTGGTCGTACTGAGTCTACAAGAACCTGCCAAAATTCATCTGGTTTGGTTGAAGGAGTTGGGAATTGATATTGATACAAATGACAATCACCAATCACTTGTCAGTGTGAATGTTGATAAGCAGCATCACATGGGAAATTGACAGTGACTCAGATGTCATAAAACAGAATGGTAGAAACCTGATGCCAATAAGAAAATGGGCTATACTTGACCTGTCATCATAACTTTCAGGTCCTCAAGAAAACTAACCTGATCCACCAGAAAATACAATAACATGGCATCCACAATGAGAAGATTCTGCTTTACAACGAGGAAACTGAGGTGTTAAGAGAGGGACTAGCATATATAAGGGCCACACAACTAGTGAGTGAAAGAGCAAGGACTTAAACCCATATCTGGTTCCAATTCCCATACCACCTGTCCCACTCCCCCCCCAACTATGTGGAACTAGCATTTAGGCTAAAATAGTCTGTTCGCATGAAAGCACACCACACCAGAAGGACAACATTTAAAGTGAGTATCACTTCCTATCCTTCCATCCTTCTTCCCAGTTTCTAGAGTCTTCTTCCTTATCATTGTCCATAAACATTTCTTGACTATCTGCCTGCAGGAAATTATCCTGAATAATATATACACTAAGAAGTAGGAAACTGAGGCCCTGTCCTTGAGGATTGATAGGCTATTTGGGATAGCAGGACACATACCTAAGTTGAGGAAATAATTACTAAGCTGAGGGAAAAATGAGAGGCAGAGACCACATAGGGATCCACGGGAAGAAATGATCACTAAAAACCTGAAAGGGAAGACAGGATTCATGAGAGCAGGGTTTTTTGGTTTTTGTTCACTGCCATGTTCATAGCATCTAAACTGCCTTGGAACCTTATAAGTACTCAAAAAATTTTGTTAAATTAAATAAACAAGCTTTTTTACTTTTAAAAGGGGGACTTCCTAATATTTATCATATGGAGAATAATTCCCAGTACTGTGTAGATTGCACATTGGAGCTTTTACCCATAGTGTGCAATAGAAACTCCCTAGGGAAATGAAGAAATGGCTACTCAGCCTATGACTTAAACATTTACAAAATCCTAGCAAAGAAATTTGTGTTCTCTTCTGCTCCCTGCCACAGATGGGCACTTCCCAGTGATAAAGGGTAATGTGGATCCAGGGCTTTTTCTTTATTTGCTCATTATGACCTCAAGCTCTTTTCAGCAAAGGCACATCCTTTAGATTGCAATGCCATTGTGGGAAATACAAATCCCATTATTTGCTTGACTCCTCTAACAAGGCAGAACACAGATTCTGATTTAAAAGTAAGCTCCTTTAATGAGTTTTGGTTAGGGTTGAAGGATAAACAGTTGTGATTATTGTCAGTAAGCATAGGTTGTAAATCTCTGTTTTAGATGCTTATATTCCATTAAGGAGGACTCAAACAAGCATCAGAATACAATTCTGTTTAAAAAGTGGAATCAGGAAAGAAAAGCAGTTTCATATGTACTTATTTTGTGCATCTCTAAATGGTCAGTCTTGCTCTTCCAAGGTATTACAATAGGTTCTGAATTTTTTGCTTATTTTATTTTTATCATTCTCTAAGTTCTTTCTTATTACTTTTGGCTTCCAGGGCTTGAGAATATATAGGTGATTAGAATGTATCAGAACACTAAAGGGAAACCCAAGCATTCACATAAAAAATAAGTGGGAACAAAGCTGTGCTTCTCTCACTGTGGCTTACTCTCACCTCATGATACCACAGTGTTGTGCCAGCATGCAATTTCCAGCTAAAGATTTGTATTAACATGCATGGAAAAGGATATGGTTTTGTAATAAAAATGCTAAATTTGTATATTCTCTGGCTTCTTCTCAAAGCCCACTGGGCCAAAATTATTTTCAACTCTATGGATGCATCTCCAAAGGAATTAAAATGTCACATGCCACCACACAGAAATGGTGTTGAGCATATTGCCCACTCTGAACCTTTCATCTTTTGAGTAATTCAGAAGGTAACTTGTTTATGGCAGAGCCTAAGGAAAAAGTTAAAAATGTAACACCTAGAGGGCTGGGGTTGTGGCTCAGTGGTAGAGTGCTTGCCTAGCACACATGAGGCACTGGGTTCGATCCTAGCACCACATGAAAACAAATGAAGGCATTGAGTCTGTATACAACATATATATATATATATATATATATATATATATATATATATATATATATACATAAAACTTTTAACAAAGGTCACACCTAGAGTAGATGTACAGTCTAAAAACCTTTCATTAGGAAGCTGTCTGGTAAAGAAAGAATAAATACTGCCTTGTAGAGCTTTCCATATTTTTCCTAAATTTTTTCACAAAGCACCTCCTCTGACACTCTGAGGGGAGTAGGAATAATAGTGTTTTTTTCATTGCATAGGTTATAAATAGACATAAGTTAACTAACTTACCTAAGATCATATGATGAAGAGTGCTGAATTCTAATCCTTATTTTCTAAAGAGCTAGACTACATTTCGTGTACCACATGTAAAATTGGCAAGTCAGCAATGGAAGTCTTGTTATACAACATTAATTATGTTCTGCCTCAGTCAGCTGTCCCACTTTTCAAAGGTGTGGCTAATAACCTCTACTTTGGGACTGGGCATTTCTCCTTTCCCCTTCCCAACTCTGTTTCCTGAAAGAATAATTAAGATCCATCTGGGACTAATTATAACCATTCTTGAATTTGAACTTGTAGCCATTACTCAATGAAGGTCACTTATTTTAAATTAACTTGCCTGGTCAGAACACAGGTTTGGTTATCTCCAGAGCACAGTGCAGAAAGGCACTGGCTCACTCAGACTTTTAATTAACTAGCTAAATAACCCACACTGTGACAAGCTGCCTATGATTTGATGGAGTCATTCATTTACATTCAGACAAGGATTAAAATACATTGTCATAACTTCAGGGACTGAGTCCTAGAAACCTTCACACAGTCTCTTGTTCAAGGCTGTGGGCTGCTTCCCTTTAGTTTCCTCTAATTATTTTTACTGTGCTTTTGTTCTGATTATCCAACATTCATCACAAGTGCAGCTTGTGATTTAAACAATGACAACTCATGTCATATGCTGATAGGGAATTGGAAATTGGAGTCATGATCATATGAACCAGACACAAAGTTTTGTGAAATAATTAGGGGAAACCAAAGGGAGATTCCCAGGATGCCCAGACATAAAGGAGAATTTCCAAAGATTCAGGTCACAACTTCTCTCCACCTATGTAATAACAGTAGGTACTCCATTTTCACTGAATTGAATTCATGGTGGGAGCTGTTAATCCCACAAAAATAACAGTTTTTATCATCACTTATATTGTTGTTATTGTTGTTGTTATAGCTGCTAACACTTAATGACTAGGCTTTTGAGTCAGTCAAATCTGATTTTGACTTCAGGCTCCATCACTTTCTGCCTTTGAGGCCTAAGTCAAGTTATCAAACTTCTCTGTGCCTCAATTACTTAACCTACAAAGTAAAAATTAATAATGGGGCCTTCCCAGTATGGAGATTTCTTGGAAAACTGGGAATGGAACCACCCTATGTCCCAGCCATCCCACTCCTGGGTCTATTCCCAAAGGACTTAAAAACAGCATATTACAGTGACACAGTCACTTCAATGTTTATAGCAGCACAATTCACAATAGCTAGATTGTGGAACCAACCTAGATGTCCCTCAGTAGATGAATGGATAAAAAAAAAGTGGTGCATATACACAATGGAATTTTACCCAGCAATAAAAGAAAATAAAATAATGGCATTCGTAGATAAATGGATGAAGTTGGAGAATATAATGCTAAGTGAAGTTAGTCAATCTAAAATATCCAAATCCCGAATGTTTTCTCTGATATAAGGAGGCTAGTTCACAGTGGTGTTGGGTCGGGTACATAGGAGGATTAGAGGAACCCTAGAAAGGTCAAAGGGGAGGGGGGGAGGGAGCAAGGAGGGATGGAAGGGGAAAAAAAGAAAAGGTGGTTGAAAAAAAATAATGGGGCCTTCCTTACAAGGTTGTGGCGAGCCAGGCTCAGTGGCACATACCTGTAATCCCAGTGACTCAGGAGGCTGAGACAGGAGGATCATGAAGCCAGTCTTAGCAAAAGTGAGGTGCTAAACAACTCAGTGTGACCCTGTCTCTAAATAAAATACAAAATAGGGCTGAGGATGTGGCTCAGGGATCGAGTGTCCCTGAGGTCAATCCCCAGTATACCCCACTCCCCGCAAAAAAAAAAAAAAAAAAAAAGGATGTGGTGAGGCTTTCAATTAAATAAAATGTGTTTTAAAAAATAATTTAATGCAGTGCTTCATACACAATAAGTACTCAATAAATGTTAGCTTATGCTTGTCTTCTGCTATACCCCACCACCAGTACTCTGTGAAGGGTATCTTCCCATATGGGATCCTGTTTTCCTTTCTCTTTGGCAGCAATAGTTACCCTCATTATTCAGGACCTAGCCTAAAATATCCCCCTTCTTCTCTAGAGGAAAGCATTCCCCAATTCAGTCTCCTGCATCTGAACCTGTTCAGCACTCACCCCTTCAATACACTTTTGTATATTTTATATTATTTTAAAAGGCAACATCTTCTACTGTTTCCTAAGAAATCTGGACTTTTCTCTAGGGTATACTATTCCATAAGCCTTGCAGGTTAGAAACATTTATTCAGCACTACCTCAGTGGCATCTACTGGGACTATATATTCTGTGGGGTACACAGGATGAGTCAAGAAACAGGAATGAGAGAAAGGATAGAAACATTGATTACATTCCCTTATGTTGCAGGTCTTACATTAACCCTAAAATTAGGTGATTTCTACTTTAAAATGTGGAAACTGAGGTTTAGACAGGTAAAATACCTGTCTGAGGTCATTTCAGCTAGGAGGGGCTGATAGGTCTGACACCAGAGTCTGCTCTCAACACCATTATGTATTATACCCAACTCATGGTTTTGATTTGTTTTACCATTGCAGTGATACATGTCAATGCGATATATAAACTGTAAAGTGCTATATATGTGGCATAAACATTATTGCTTTATAGGAAATGCCATTCGTGACCCACCCATACCCCCGTAGCACTAGCTTTTCTTATATATGCCAGTGGCCTCCTTTTATAAACTTGCTGTTTTCCACTTAAAGAGTTCATCTCATCCTGAAGGTAAGACCAAGAAAAAAAAAAGATGGTAGAATGAGATGGATATCATTACCCTAAGTGCATGTATGAAGACACAAATGTGTGAATATACTTTGTGTATAACCAGAGATATGAAAAATTGTGCTCTATATGTGCATTATGAATTGTAATGCATTTTGCTGTCATATAGTTTAAAAAAAAAGACAAGTCAGAAGTGTAATGGAGGAATTCCTGACACCAGCTATCAGCCAAGGGGAAATGGCAGTTGAGAGTCAAATACCCCAGTTTTCTGGCCCTTCCAGTTGGTGTGGTTCACCACGCTTAGAGGTCTCCAGAGCTAATCTGCTCATTAATGCACCCGAATTGGCTTTTTCCCCTTGCCTCATTCCTCACTCTTCCACCAGTGTTTCCTGGAATCACCTCCACTTAAACTACTGGCCCTTGAATGTTTGTCTCAGGATCTCTGAGTAAATCCGGCTTAAAACAATACTCTTCAGGAAATTCCTCCTTTGGCTCCTTTCCCAGGAGTCTGGGTGAGCATCTTCATGCTGACCCCTGCCTGGCCAGGAATTCTTATGTGAACTCCCTAAGGGAGCACCCTACATATGCTCAATGTCTCTCTTCCTTTTATTTGTTTATTTTTTTTTGGGGGGGAGGGTACTGGGGATTGAACCCAGATGTGCTTAAAACACTGAGCCACATCCCCAGCCCTTTTTTATATTTTATTTAGAGACAGGGTCTCCCTGAGTTGCTTAGGGCCTCACTAATTTGCTGAAGCTGGCTTTGAACTCATGATCCTCCTGCCTCAGCCTCTCAAGCCACTGGGATTACAGGTGTGCACCACCACACCCAGCTTGATATCTCTCTTCCTAACCAGTTTCATGAGGAACCCATCATTGAGGGTCCTTCTTTTAACTTTTCAAAGTACATGTGTTACGAGATGGAAAGGTTGTTCTTAAATTTCGATGTGCATCAGAATCGCTTTAGATGAGATGTTAAAATGCAGACTTCATAGCCCTAACTCAGACTTGTGAATTAGATTCACTGCAGAGGAGCTCAGTGCTTGCACTCTCATACATTTCCCCGGAAGATTTGTACAGTGTACATCTTGAGAAATACTGCACTAAGACATTCTTGTAGCCCAGGCCTCCAGAGGATGTAGGTTGTGTTCCCTAGTGTTCTCTTTACCGCGCAAGACCTCTGGGGATTCAAGTAACAAAGCCAGGAATAATCATGCCTCCCTGTTCCCAAAATGGAGTATACAGAAAGCCAATGTCCAGTTGTTACTGTCAGAGTAGAGCAGCTCAAGACCCCAGGTCAATGTTCTACAGTGCAGAGCAGAGATCCATCTTACTGCCAAATTTCTGCTCTCACTTCTCTCACTATCCATTCCTGATTCCTAACTTCCCAGGTGATGGAAACACTCTAATGACTGCACATATCCAGTTAGGTTATGGTCTGTGCTCCTTTGTCTCTTGATGGGAACCGCCCCCATACACTTCCTTCCGAACCATGATTGCTGTGTGGTTTGCAATCAAAATTCTAAGCAATTCAGGGGACAGGAAGGGAAGGGGCAGTAGAAAAGGCATGTGTGTTACTTTGTTGTTGGTTTATCCCCCAGCTTTTTGTCATTTTGCACCCTCAACTCAAATGCTAGAGCACTAAGTGAAAATCTCAACTTCCTTCCTCCATCTCCAACCCAGTACTGTCCTAACCAATAGCCCAATACTGCTCTGCACCCAAGCAGTAATATCTGTCCATGTCCCTCATTCCATAGCAACAGGAAATCTCTACTTTGAGGGGCCTAGGAGACAAGAAATTATAGAAGGCTTTACAGAGAAAGCTGCATATGAGCTAGGCCTTGAAGGATATATGTGATTTTGCTAGGAGGGATGAAAGGAGATAGCACTACAAAAAAGGGGGGGGGGGAAAGAAAGCATAATTAATATGGGAAGCATTGGACACTGTCTTAAGAACTATAGATATATTGTTTCGTTATTCCTCATTGCAATTCTATGAAGTGGATACTAATGATAGACCCATTTGCCTATAAGGGTACTGAAACCCAGAAATTTTAAATTAATTTAAGCAGGGAAACTCTAATCCAGGCAGTCTAGCATATACTCTTGACCACCCTAGTCTATTGCCTCTCAACTATTGTTTCCTATTTTCCAGGTGGAAAACTGAGGTCAAGAGGTTAAGTAACTTGCCTAAGTTTAAAAAGCTCATAAGTGGCAAAGCCAGGATGCCCTGCCTTTAGCAGATCCCATTCTCTTTACTATCTATCCATTTTAGCCCCTCTAACTGAAATTCTCTCACAGATTATTTCAGTCACAATTTCTTATGGACTCATCCCTGGCTGCCATCACACCAAATGCTTATAGTTGCTTTAAATAAAAATCTTTCCTCTAGTGTACAAGCACTGTAAAACAGCAAGGCTCTCCTGAAATAAAGAGAAATAGCCCTCCAAAGTACATCTCTCTTCATTTTCAAAATAGCATTCTATTTAAGTTACCTGTTGTCAGGTTCCCACTTATAAAAGCCACAGGAATAATTCTTTAGATCTTTATTTGGAGACAAAGTACTTTTTATCTATAGCGGGTTATAAGTTAATCATTCTCTCCTCAGTTGTACTTTGTACATATTTCAGCTCTCCCACTTCTTCCAGTAGGTTATAATTGTCTTGTTAACTTGACTGTCTTTCCCACTCAAGTGTGAGTTCCTCCAGCCTATAGACCAGGTTTCTGTGACCTCTGTCTCCCCAGGGTCTGGCCCCCAAATTGGCATAGAGCAGGCACTCAATAAATGTTCATGAAAAGAAGAGAAGAATGAAATATGGTTAATAAAGTCAGCCCTTCCATCCACTGGGGACTTCAATCCACATTCTTTCTGAGTCCCTTGGTATGCTGGAAAACTGGATCTTGGAAAAAAAATGCCTCAATTTATAGTATTGGTGTTAATATTCCCAACATTGTTGATTTAAACCTGCCAATGTTTTAATAACTGGCTCACAAAAATCCTGAGTAACAATCAGCTTTCAGGATCCCCCTGTGTTTGGCTGAAAGTCAGTAATTCTGCCTAGGGTGCTTGAACTGTTTGCATATCAATACGATCACAAAGGTGGATGAGCTGGCATGGGGGTAGGAGATAATGCCAGATCCAAATAGCAAGAATAAAAGACCAAACCAAACATTTACAAATTAGGAGAAATCTATGTTTTGCTTCCCTTGAACTAAGCCTCTGTCATTTGTCATCCATTTGTGAATTGAGATCCACTAAATAAAATGGCTCCCAGAAGAACAAGAAACCTGCCAAATAAGCAATTTTCCAGAAAATCAAAAGCCTAAAAAACACATTGGGCTTCTGAAAGAGATTAACCTTCATTTGAAAATATAAACATGGTCACTCCAGTAATCAAAAAAAAAATTTTACTGATCAGTGTGTCAGATACTGGAAACATTGCACAAATATAAAATGCATTCACAGAGACACAGTTAGGAGCTTCAAAAGGAGACCATCACATCTTCTCTTCCCCCACAAGTTTCTTTCTCTCACTCCCCGCATGGAGGTTCAGTGATTCTGAGCTGGTCCTGGGTCTCTAAGGGTCTCTGGAACTCTATGCTACCATTCATGCCTCAGTTTTGCACACAGTAATGGAACTAATAAATAAATGGCAGGAATTAAATCTAGAATCATCTGACTTCAAGGTTTATGGCTCCTTCTTGTATATCACCTTTAATAAATACCTATTTGTTTGAAGCTTTAAGGATGACTTATATTACATCTATAAAGAATTTTGGACCCTTAAAAGTTATAAACACTGTAAGATGTCATTTTAGTTCTGATGCTAGAGTTATTAATCCTAATAAATACCTAAAAATGAGAAGGTGTAACTCCTGGGCCAGTGAAGGAAGTCTAATTTTGTCCCACCTATCTTCAAGTGGTTGTGACTGGAAATAACACAGATTTGAGTAACTGTGCATCTATATGCCAAATGTTGCCATTTCATTTTTTTAAATCCAAGAAATGAATTCACTAACACTCCCAGACCTGCTACTTAGCTCCCATTCAGTCCATCTAGTAGGTCCTTGTCAGAAACTCACAACCTAGTGATTTGGACTTAAATGATTTTGCAAAATTTTTAAAGAAGACAAAGATGCAGTTTGATAGTTAGAATTAGGTTGTAAATATTAAAACAAAAGTTGCTGTGAGCATAGATACGAAATACAAAAATAGTTCACAGCAAATTTCATAAAAGAACACATCAACTAATTTGGAGGGATAGTCAATATAAAATGGAAAGAGACTAGAGAAAATCATATGCACCATCATGTTGAATAGAAACTATTTTCTTTTTGCTGTGCTAATCTACACTGAACACTAATTAAAATCACCCCTACTCATCCTCTGAAAAAATGTCTAGAATATTTCCAAATGTAAATAGCATGCTATGAAAGATCTTCTAGATGAGGTACTCCAAGAAAAGGCAAAGTGTTCAGAAATGCATTGTAGCTGGATATAGCAATATTTTGCGAGAAATTGGATGGTGCTTTAAGTATTTATCATAGACCCTGTGATCAAGAACTCTGGCTGATCAAAGCTGCAGGGCTTCCTGGGTGAGGCAGTACATGAAAAATGCCTTGTGAAATGGCTTTGTAAGTCTCCATATCTGTTATTTGTACCCAAACCTGAGCATCATTTGCTACCTCCCAAACTCTGGCCATCATTTTGCTCCCTTAAAGTCTCAAGAACCTTTGGAAGTGGATGGGGATACTTTTAAGATTTAAACTATAAACTAAGGCAGATTTACCTTTCATAAGACAGGGAAACATGATCTGCATTCTCTTTCCTAAGACACTACTTCTATAAGGCAGTAATTCCCACCACCCCTGATGGTATACAAGAGGATTTTAAGTGATAACTGGATGAATATATTTTACTTTCATATAGTTGTATTTATGCTTTTTTCTTTTTTTTTTTTTTTGTCAACTGAATACAGCTTATATTTATTAACTATATGTGAACCATTCTCTCATTTAATTCTTACAAGGGTTCTATACATATTCCCATAATGGATAAGAAAATGGAGGCATGGGAAACACTACAAATATACTATTTAGAGCTGTCATCATTAGTTATTACAACTTAGGAGGTATTACACAGTTTTGCTAATGTTTTTACCTGTTTTTCTTTTTTTTATTTGAAGTTGTTGTATATGACAGTAGGATGCATTACAATTCATATTACACTTATAGAGCACATTTTTACATATTTCTGGTTGTATACAAAGTATGTTCACACCATTCGTGTCTTCATGCATAAACTTAGGGTATGCTTTTTTTCTGTGGTTTCATGACTATTTTCACTTTGGATATGACTAAATTTAAGAAAGTGAGTAACTATAAATAAAAAAATAGTAATAATGGTATTGGAACAGACAGATCATTATGTATATGGAGTGAGATTTGAGAAACACTATTTTAGGATTAAGATAATGAAATGTACCCAAAAGACCAATGGTCTTTTGAATGGTCCCTTGTCCTTAGGAGCAAGAATAATCTATTGCTCCTTTAACCTGCTTGTAGCCATTTATTGCCTCTTATTTGTGTAGCCCTTTGCTTCTCCTGCCATTTAGTAGTAAATCTTCCACATCTTTCATTCATTTGTGGGTAATGCAGTATTAAAGGCTGGAAAGTAAAACTCTCCCCCAACTATGTTCTTTAGTAAAATTCCTTGTCTCCTAATCCTCATATGTTAGTGCTTCATTTGATGCCTTACTCAGTTGACTTCTTTCTGCATAAGCTTCTCTGTAGATAATATCAGCATTGATGAGATTCCTCAGTTATAGTTCCATTTTTCTTCTTCATAAAAAGATTGAGACTTTCTCTCTCTCTCTCTGCACCACTCCCACCTCCACCACCATTAGGCTGATTTTGGTATGGGTAATTGGTTCTTCTGTCTCACTAATCCAGAACATTTATTCAAGTCAGATGATTGCAACATGAAGCATTGTCATTCAGTCTTCAGAGAGCATGTGCAAATTGAGATTATGTGAAAATAATTCTAACAAAAATGACTTCTGATGTGCTTTACTAAAACTCAAACAAGTGAGCACCTTGGAGTCTTCATTCAAGAAGATGTACACCTTTTATCATATTCAAAATTTCTTCTGGGAGGTGCAACATGTTCTAAGGCTGATTTCTGTAGCATACCATTCATTCAACTCCCCACACAGCTGAAATTATATAGTCAGAATTAGATAGGGTGCCAGAGAACAAATTTCATATTTTTCAACTAAGGGAGCAGGAAAGGGAGAAGGGAGCTGAAAAATGTCTTCTCTTTGAACATAAAAAAATGTGCTCTAATAGCTTTTTTCTTAAAGATAAGTTATCTATGCAATAAAGGAGGAAAGCCTAGTGAATTAAAACCAGCAAATCTACATTCCCACACTTTTCTCCCAGTCCCCCAAATATTCTCAGGGTACATAAATCAAAGAGAAACAAATTGAGGTGAACATCAAGACATGTTCTGTACTCAAAGCAAGATCAATCTTTATACATAGATCCTTTTTTGGCACTGATGTAGAAAATCCAAACATGGAGATACTTAGGTCTGCAAATAACCTAATCTGCATACCAGATGGATCTAAGGGGGGGTGAAATACATACACACTTCTTCACACACGTATTTTTTTCTAAAATGTGAGCACAGAAAAACAGATGCTTTTTCCTCCCAAAGGATCTGTGGGCTTCTCTCAAGTAGTCTTGTGGAGCAATTTCATTTCAAATTCCTAAAATTATGAAAATGTCTAGATTAAACATTAAATTGAGAAAGGAAGGGCCTTTTACATAGAAAACCCAACTGAATATTTGATAGATTATTTTTAACTACTCAATGATATTTAACCTTCAGTTTCACAGAAAAGTGGATGAGGGGGTCAGTAAGGGAATGTTTTCCCCAAATGGGTAGACTAAGATTTATTGACTTCTTTGACAAATAATTTGATGCTGTCTGCATGGCTCAGTGTGTTAGCATGTCTGAGCTTTTTCTTCTGTGAAGGAAAAAACTGCTGTTTAAGCTTCAGTGAATGAGGATTGTGGCATTTTTTTCTTTCAGATGCTATATGTGAGGATAAAAATAAATTTCCTTAAAACAATGAATTTTATCTACATTTCACACATTTCCCCTTATTACATTTATCATATCTGCCATCATAGCAAGCCATCTATCATCTCTTACAAAGGCAAAGTGAATACAGAACATATATTTGGGAACTTGGTATTTCTTCCTTAAATTTCACAGTCAACTGTAAAAGCCATTTTATACTTGAAGTTCTGAAACAACTCAGAAAGAGCTATTATAATTATTGTGAAAGCAAAGTTGAATATTCTCATGGTTACCAGAGTCATTAAATAACTGAGGGTGCAATTTATGCCTTATTCACCAATAACAGATGGAAAGAATAAAGATTTAGGTCTAACTGAACAAGAACTGCTCCTATTAACCACAGAGTTCTTTTGTGTACCATCTTACACACAACCTTCCCATCCCACCCTGTTTCCACAAGCTCTGTATCAAAAATTTTGAAAAGGGAAGGCCAAGAACAAAACATGACATTTTTTTTCCTAGAAGTGAGGCCTCACTTAGCTTATATCAGTAAAATCATAGCTGCCCCACATAAGTAATATTTCAAAATAAATGAAGTTTACTCTCTTAAGTACCAGGAGAACATTTCTGATGGAAACATTCCCTGAAAAAAATATATATATATATCTCCAGGTTTTTCAGCAGAAATCATTGAACATCATAAACTATAGCCTGATGATTCAGGCATTCACAACAAAGATCCATAATTATACTGTTCAGGCATACAATGTTTTCTGCTTTTTCTTTGTCCCTTCCATCTCCTTTAAGTCAGTCTGTCACTTCCTCTGCTACTAATGTACTTCTTTCTAATATCACTCCCTGCCTCCATACACACCCCTTCTAGTTTGCAGCATTTAATTTACTGTGAACTGGAAAACCAAGATTGGTAAGAACTGTATGTTAAATGAGAGTTAAGAAGGCTCTGAAAGCAAGGATGAGGAATTAATTATGGGCTTCAATGCAGCAGATTTGTGACACCTAAATGTTCCTATCTTTAGATAACTTTCCCATCTCTTCCACTTTAAGGCTAAGTTGTAAAAGAGCTACCTCCAAATAAGTCCATTTGTTCTGAGCATACCGTCTAGGAATGAATTAAAACAGACATTCCAATAGCTTCAAGTTTTCCTGAACCTGAAAAAAACAATGTCTTAGTGAATGACCCCTTCCTACATTCATATAACATCACATACTTACATAATTAACATCTCAAACACTTTAGTAGACATTACCTAGATTGAACCTAGCAACACTGCTGAGAAAGATTGGGCCAGATTACAGACAAGGAACTGGAAGCTCAGGAAAGTTGAATGATTTACCCACAGTCAAATGGTGAGTAAATGGCAAGGTTGGGCTCCTGGGTTCTCATTCAGGACTCTTCTCACATACCACCATTCTCTATGGCTCTTTTTGGCTTTCCCTATGCTCAAAAGGACACTAAGCTCTGACTCTGGTGAGAAAGACTTACTCTTTCCTTTTGGGTTTCCTTCCTTAATTCTCCCTAAGCTTGTCATATGTCCTTAGGAATATTACTCTTTTTTTCTGGCAGAACTCAAAACCCTCTGGTTTTATTATGTTAAGGGTTGTCAGTGAGTTAAAAATTCAACAAATGTATGGTCCCAACTTGCCACCGAAAGTTAACAAATGTCACCAGCAAGGACGTTTCTCAAAAGCAGACACTGAAGAATACATCCCAAAAGATACCTAACAGCTCATTTTGTGTCATGGCAGCATGAGAAATCACCTCCTCAAGACATTCATTAACCTTTTATTTCCTTCATAAATAATCAGTCAGAAATGTGACTCATATTTTAAATTAATAGAAAACAGCTCTCTCATGCACTCTCTTTCTCTCTCCCTCTCTATCCCCCTCCCCATTTGAAATGAATTGAGTGCTTGTAAAGCAAACCTGATAAGCATGATATTCAAATGTATTGTTCTACTTCTCTGGGCCAGCTTAAACTTTGTCTCTTCCATAAGGCCCTCCCTGTCCATTTCATGCCTTACACAGCTCTTCTTCCTCTTCTCCAAAAACTTAGAACAGTTATTGGCACTTAAAATTTAGCGCATACAGACACACCTCTACTTATGATGGGTTACATCCTAATAAGCCCATTATCAGTTGAAAATACCATGTTGAAATGCATTTGGTACACCTGATCTACCAAATATCATAGCGTAGCCCAGCCTAACTTAAACATGCTCAGAACACTTATATTAAGCTAGTGAGCAAAAGGCATCTAATAGGAAACCCATATTATAATAAAGTATTGAGTATATCATGTAATTTGTTGAATTCTGTACTGAAAGTGGAAAACATAATGGATGTATGGGTACTCACTGTTTAACATATGGTTAACATGAGTTCAAGTATAGTTTCCACTAAATGCATATTGTTTTTACACCATTATAAAGTCAAAAAATCATAAGTTAAACCATCCTGAGTTGGGGCCCATCTGAATTTAGAAACCACGTGATGTACAGTCATACTGTAGGAGATTGGTTCCAGGACATCCCCTGCCCCCGCAGCTACCAAAATATGCAGATGCTCAAGTCCCTTATATAAAAAATCACAGTATTTGCATAGAACCTAGGCACATCTTCCCGTATATTTTAAATCATCTCTAGATTACTTATAATACCTAATACAATGCAAATGTGATGTAAATAGATGTTTTATTTTATTTCTTAGGGAAGTAAGAATAAAGTCTGTACATGTTCAGTACAGATGCAATTTCTTTTCAAATCAAATTTTATTTGCAATTGGTGGTCACAGATAGGGAGCCTCTGACTGTACTGCCCAGAATAGGAGTTCTAGAGGCAGAATCAGTTTTACCACTTTCCAGCTATATAGCATTGGGCAAGTTATTTAAACTCTTTGGGCTGAGATTCTTTATCTATAAAATAAGACTGTTAAATTGCTCTAGAGATTAAATACATATATAGCACCTAGTAGAGTATCTGGCATGTACTAGACACTCAAATGAGGGAAATTGTATTTATTATTATCACAGCCTTATATACATAGTTCTGATTTGATATGCATGATCTGATGGCTGCCCAAGTTGTTTTTAAATCCTTTGACAGCTGCATCCAGAGAGGAATTTATCATGAAATTTAAGCTTAACGGTTCCCTACTCTCACAGCTTCTTTCCAAGGCCTTGTTTAAAATATTGTATTCATACTCATGTCTCATTTTTTAAAAAGAGCTCCTAAAATTGTATTTGCTTCAGGCCAGTACAGAATATGGCCCCACCTCCAGTTGTGTCTTTTGCCTCTATATTATATTATATTATATTACATTACATTATATTATATTATATTATATTTTCCTCCCTGTTCCCACTTCCTGAATCTAGTATAGTATTTGCACATAGTCAATACTCAGTTAAATATATTATGAAATCCTTAATTAACCAGAATTTTAGTTGTATTTTGTTACAAGGAATTATATTAGGTATGTAGTCAAAAGCTTCCAACCAATATATTTGACTGGAAAATATTTAGCCCACTTTTGTATTCTGAGGTGATAAAATGCACTTTGCAAACTGTAAGGTTTAGTATTAATACAGGATTATTCGTGACACTCATGATAAGAATAATAACTCTGATGAATGCTTTCTCAGCCTCAGCCCTAGTGACATTTTTTGGCCACACAATTATTGGGCAATTTTCTGAGCCTTGGGGGATGCCTAGCATCATGCCTGGCTTCTACAAACTAGATGCTGGTAACTTACTTCCCAGTTGTGACAATCAAAAATGTCTCCAGGCATTGCCAAATATCCCCTGAGGGAAAACCCCTCTGACTGCCCTAAGGCATTGTGAGCAGCACTAAAAGCTGTACAGATGGTCACAAGTCTTTCATATTAAGGCAGAAAAAGGAAGGCAACCATTTTAAAAGTTTTCAATAAGCAAAAGCAACCTCTGTTAACCTGAAAATCCCATTAACCCCATTATTTGAGTGTTCTATTCCCTAACCATTCCAGATAACAAAAAAATGTACTGTACATTTTATTTTCTAATTTGTATGCAAAGTTCAGCTCATTTTCCATCTGAACAGCTAAATACAGAAATCTAGTTCATGGGTGGGGGGGGAATCATCAGCTTCATTGCTTTTGCCATCTATTTTAAGTGACAATGATTCTACTGACCTGGAAGTTTAGAGTTTTTTTCCCCCTTGTTTTGACATTTTAAATTTGATGTTGGCAATTCTTGATGTTTTATTTGGCTACAAGTGAAAAGCAACAAAAAGAATCCTGGTCCAATTAACTGATTTTACTGTATAAAAAAGACATAACACTTGGTTGAGCATTTAAAAGCATTTGTTCTAACCATCCCACTGATTGTGCAATAGAAAATGCCCTTCTTGAATAAGCAATATTTCTCATTTCTTCTTTCTGCAGGTTGTGATCCTTGGGAAACATTCAAGAGGTTATCACTACATGCTTGCTAACCTGGTAAGAACAAGCAAAAGTTTAAGTGTCCCTGGGCAATATATTCTGTTTAGTTTGTGTCATCTGTAATCATCCAAAAAGGAAATATATGAAGTATCTAATGTGTTCTCTAGAAGCTTGGAGAAATGAATTCAGTAAATACCAAAACCTGAATGCAATAGCCTTGTTTTTAGTTATGCTGACTTTGAGCTGTAAAACTATACTGTTTCCTTATTTACAAAATAATTTGATATACTTCCTCCATTATGATTCTTAAATTCAATTTTGATTTGGAATGTAAACTATTTCATTCATGTTTGAAATGTAAACCAAAGAACAGATCACATAGAAAACAGACTGCCCATTGATTCAAGTGTATGTGCATATCAATTCTACATTTATCCTTTATGAGGCAGAGCACCAAATCTTTTCAAACCAGATGCCAGAGTAGGTTTCAACATGGTACCTTAAGGACCCTGTGAAAATGTTATAGGCACCTGTCCAATGACATAAAAGGCAGCTTGAATTTTTACCTTCAAACTTCTTTTTCCTTTAAAATTTGTGACATTTTAGAAGCTAGTATTTCATTAAGGTTATTTCATACCCCTTCTTTATTTGAAAGGCCAGCTTGTTTAGGAAGTAGCAAAATGGTTTCTAAATTATTAATATCTGTTTGGAAGAGGTTTTGAATAATGCTATCTCCATGGAATCAAAGGGGAATGTTAAATTACCACTAAAATATGAAGACTCTATTAAATTATTACATAGCATGAATTCTAATCCCAATTTTGTTTCATTAGCACAACAGAGTCATGATCATTATAAAGATCTTAAACCAAAAGAATAGCAACAAACGTGAAAGATTATTGTAATTATATTCTTAGATTTCTTAAAGAAAATATCTTATTTGGTTTTAGTAATGAATATTTTTAAATGAGAAAGGAAATGTTAGTTAAACCTCTTTCTTAAAATGTATGTACATTCAAGCACTATAAAATGAATATTAGAGCTACTGCTTTCAAATGTCATGTACATCTTCTCTAATAGTTTGCTCAAAGTGGAGCACTTCAGTCCATTTGGGGAATAAATGCATTGACTCATTTAGGAGAAAAAAATCTTGATTCTTCATTTATATCTGAATATATTCGGTTTGGTTTTTAGGCAACTGATAAGTAAAGATGTTTTGACTCAATAGATTGTTGACTAGGGCTTGGCAGAAAATATGGATGTCACAACAAGGCATCTGAGACAGCTGACAATACATAAGGTAGCTTTGGGTAGTACCCATAAAACTTTATTTTTAATAGTAATGTATTTTATAGGTATTAAAAAACTATAAAACTGATGCATCAAAATTTTTAAATCACAGATTATTACCTCAGACAGGGCTAAAGTAGAGATTTAACAAAAATGAAATAATTTTTCAATATTGTTTTAAAATATTGTTCAAGCAAACAATAACATGGGTGATTGACAAAGAGGTACATCCAAATCTGGGTTGGGCATACTTTTGTAAAAAGTGATTGTGGTTATACATAGTTAACTGAAGTTTTGGGAAAAAATATTAGACTGGGAGTCAGAATGTTTGGATTGCCACACTGAATTTGCTACTAGCTGGCTATGGGATCCTGGGTAAGTCACTTCACCCCTATGGACCTAGGTTTCATTATTGTGGAAGTGGAGGTAAGAGTAGAAGGGGTTCGTTCATGTGTTGAATGGGTCCATTGGAAGCAGATGCTAAGACATAATTAGAAGTGCAAGACTGCAGGAGCCCTGATTGGGGAGATGGCTGAGATTGCGGTTGGCTGCGGGCCATAGAGATGTTTGGGCATTGCCGCCTTCCGTGGTCTCACGGGACTTGGTCCGGGATCTCACAAGACTTGAGCCGAGATTAGAGTCAGGTTGGTGCCATTTGTTTGTGGGTTGTTTGGTGGTGTGTGTGGCGTGTTGGAGTCATTGTTGGAGCCGGAGAGAGAAGTTATCAGAATAAAAAGCCTGTTTGTTTCCAGTTTGCCTCTGAACTTCTTCCCGCGGCTTCGTTGGTCCAAGCGGCAATCGCTTCAGAAAGCAACACAAGACATTCATTAGGAGTAATATTTGTTAAAAACAAAAGAGAGTTTCAGACTGATAGAGGAAGAACTTCAGACTATGGTGTAGCTCTGACAACGTTGTAGCTACCACAACTGGGAGCTCTGATGCAAAGACTGGACATAGAGAAGCCCTAAGTTGCCCCCAAAGAGCTAGCCATTGCATCCTCACTTTTCTTGGTCATTGATTGGCAGCTGCCCAGGAAGCATACATCTTCCACTTGAAAGCTAAGGCCAGTCCTGAAGGCTGGAGGTTGTCATCTAACTCCTTGAGGCAGGTTCTGTCAGAAGGGAAACCTGAGCCATGCACATCAATGGTTGTCTCAATCAGCCTAAGATGATCAGATGACCTATAAAGACCTTTCCCATTCTAGAATGCCAATAGGACCTCCTTATTCCCACTGACAGTCCTTTAGATGGGCTTTGGTTTCAACTTTGATATTCAGAACCAGCAGAAATGAAAGCCTTCAGAGTGATAGATCTATAAAAGAGAATTTCTAGGATGAGGGTGGGGGAAAGAGTGGTAAAGTGAATCCTGAACACACAATTTAGAATTACAAGACCTTGATGGAATGCCTACTACAAGAACAAGCAAAATCTGTTCCTTCAAAAGAAAGTAATGTATAGTATCATGTCAGTCTGAGTAATGAAAACATGAACTCATTTATCACACTTCTCTTCCTCTAGTGACCTTCTTTTCATTTGAACTCAGCCATGTGTTTCCGTAAGTCCTTGTAAACTGTATCAAATTGCAGTTGGGCAATAGAGATAGGAACTGCTGCTCATCTCTGATAATAATAATGGGACAGGCCATCCCTACCATGGTTTCAGATTTTTTAAGAAGATAAAAATACCCCCAAACACCTCCAGTGAAGATATACACATACAGAGTAAACCAAAACTATTTAAAAGTCATTTGGATGGTCAAAAAGGGAAGTAGAGCTAAGAAGATGTTTCCTTTCAAGATGAGCCATCTGGCCTTTCAAGATGAGCCAGCTGGGTGAAAGCTGAGGATGAATACACACACACACACACACACACACACACACACACACACACACACACACACACACATACAGGAGAGCAAATTCTAATCTGAGTCTTGGTGTTACAACAGCACAGAGCCACTCCTTTCTTCTACAAGTGCAAATTCAAGAACACTCACACTGCCTAAATAAGCTTCCTAGAATCTCATCTGTACCATAGCTCCAGTAATCCCTTTGATAGTGAGCTCCATCTATCTGGCAAAAACTTCTATGTGCTTTTACATGGACTTTCCCTAGTAGTGTCCTAAATGAGAAGACTTGAATATTCCATGAATGTTTCAACAAAGGCCTTCTAGAAGTCAGGGTGTAAATTTCAGAACAGACAATAAACTTCAAAACTCTAATTTGATGAAATCCCTGGAAGAGAAAAAAGATTCTACCAGGGCCACAAGCCAGATATGTGATCCGGTCAGGCCAGAAGTGGACATCCCAATAGAGCAAGTAAGTCTCTTACAAATTCTATATCAGTTGGTGATGTCTTTTCTTTTTAGGGCTTGTTCTATAATTAATTGTTGTTTTCTCTTCCAGGACTGTAAGGCAGTGCTGTTTTTCTGCTGTAATCCCAGAAGTGACCAGCATGTACACAAGCTGTCAGTCAAGCATCCTTTTTCTCTCACGTCAAGGTTTTGGATTAGGATATTTTACACTGCATTGCTAGGGATGTTGTGTATCATGATTTAATTTTTTATATGTCATTATTGATAACTCAATCACTGTGCACAGAACCCTAGACTAGATTAGGAATAGATGCAAAGGAGGGAGGCAGTGTGGCATCATGAAAAAAGCACTTTATTAGTGCTGGGGTTATGGCTTAGTGGTAGAGAACTTGCCTGGCATGTATAAGGCACTGGGTTTGATTCTCAGCACCATATATAAATTAATTAATTAATTAAATAAAGGTCTATCAACAACAAAAATATATTTTTTTTAAAAAAAAATCATTTTACTAGAAGCTAGGAGACAGGTTTGAATCCCAAAAATTCATTTAGTTAACTTTATGGTAAACCAAACCTGTCTGAACCTGTTTCTTAATTTTTTAAATGTAGAGTTAAACCAGATCACTAGTTCTCAAAATGTTCTACTTATATATAAGATGACAATAGGTAGCATGTGGCAAAACTTCTTTTAACTTTGTAGTTTTGAATTTTTATTAAATGTATAGTAGAAAAAGCAATATTCCACCAAAATGTGATTTTACAGATACCATTCCTTAGAATGAGACTAAAGCAGATATTTAGGTTTTAAAAATGTGGTCAATGTAAAGAAAAATATTAAGTAGATTATACAGATGGTACACCTATATATTTTAAAAAGTGCAAAGGGGCATACTCATGACTAAAATTTAGAAAACACTCCAAGGTCCCTTCTGGCTCTACATTTCTTCATTCTTGGAGATCAGTTTGGACCAAAGTAGGCCAGGATAAAAAGTGTAGACACAGCAGCTGGGTGAATGCTGAGGACACAAATGGGGAGGCAAAACCAGAGACCTGTTATCCTTGGAGATATAAAGTCTTAAGGCACACTGAAGTTGTAAAATCAGTCCAGATGGGCAAAAGCCAAGAAGGGTGTAAGTACACTTAGCCACATTTTAAACAGAGATGAGGATTTGAAGGATCAATCAAAACAGTCTAGCAGTTGACAAAAGGTGAATTGGATGTAGGTTGAGATGGTCTAACAACAGATGTTTGGTACCCCCAAATTTAAGACCAAAATATTCAACCAACTGAGGTGCTCAGGAAAGAACACTAGCTATAGCAGGGCTCACTAAGTGCTGTACCGGTTAACCACTGCCTTAGAAGACCTAACATTTACCCTGCCCAGGACAAGTCCGGTCCCAGAGTTGGAGACAGTTGTCAACCCTAGAAGTAAAAGTTAGGTAATGTCAGCTGTCAGCAGTACAGAGCAGCAGGAACAGGGAATCAGGCAGGTCATTGTGCTCCTGCTCAGAGACAAAAGGGAAGTTGACATACATTAGACTACTCCCTGATATGCTAGCTGTTTTCTTCTGATTTCACATTTGATTATCTGAGAATTTCCATGAGAGACTTTTTGCCTACCCATCTCCCCAAGCCTTTTCCAGATCAGGAAGTGGACTCAGAAAAGATACTTGCCTCAAGTATCATATAGTCCATTGCCAAGCTAGGTTTACCAATTCAAGTTGGTAAGATGCTTGGTAGAGCACCTTGATCTTCCCATTTGACCCACCTAAGCATCTTAGTAAGACAAGAGTCCAGCCCTACAAAGGTTATGTAAGAGTATTTGTAAATACATGACTGTAAATGAATGAAACACAAGTTACAAATTTATGAGAGTGAAGTGATCAGAGATAAATGAGTTTTAGAAACCAGGACAGTTTTTTGAATCTGGGTTTGAAAGCTGTCCAACATGAAACGAATCTCAACTGGCATCCATTGCATTGCCATCATTCTCTTCTGTCCTGCCACCTTCCCTCTTCTTCTCATTCTGTCCCCCATATTCATAAGTGTGTGCACACACACATGCACACACAATCTCTGTCTCATCCCAATTCTTTTTCTTGCTCTCTCTTCTCTCTTCCCTCCCCATCCACCTCATTTACCTTATTAGTATGCCAGGAAATAATAGGGGGATAATAGATGACAACATGAAACCTATTTTTGGGGGGCAAATTTTACTAAGAAAAAAGCATTCCTCAAAAAATGCGACCCAAGCTGGGCCCAGTGGCACACACCTGTAATCCCAGCACTTGGGAGGCTAAGGCAGGAGGATCGTGGGTTCAAAGGCAGCCTCAGCAATGGCAAGGCACTTAGCAACTCAGTGAGACCCTGTCTCTAATAAAATACAAAAAAGGGCTGGGAATTTGGCCCAGTGGTCGAGTGCCCCTGAGTTCAATCCCTAGTACCAAAAAAAAAAAAAACAAAAAATTGCAACCCAAAGAGATAACCAGGAGTAACCTAAGCTTGAAGAAATGAATTTTTCTCTGAGGCTTTCAAGTTCTCAGAATGTACCTGAACAAAGAAAGGCCTGTGTTTAGAGGAAAATAAATTCGAATGAGATTGAGTCATGCTGTTTTGCTTGCCAATTATTCCCTTCTGCTCTCTTCCCCTTCTAGATCTTCTTGTTCTGCTCACTACCTTCTCTTCCTTTGTTCTCCAATTTTTAATGTTCTAAATAAAAATTAAAATGTTCCAAGTCATGTGTTGCAATCACTGACATCACAGCAGATGGCATATTGACACAGAACTCATTGGACTGGAGCAATGAGTTTTGCAGGCAAGGGCAGTGGGCTTTGAGGGGAAAAACTCCCACTGGTCTCCAGTGTCAGGGAACCCAGTCACCTTCCTTGGGTACACAACCGCTCTGGTGGCTCAGGATTCAATTTCTTCTCCAAATGGAGATAGGGTACAGCAGAATACCAAGGGAATGTGATGATGATGTGGAGATGGGGCAGGAATCCAACTTCCAACCATGCATTTAGAATGCCACAGGCACGAGTCAGTTTTAAGTAGCCAACTTTGAAATACTCATTCACCCTCTCCCAAAATGCTTCCATTATAGTAAACCAATACTTTCCTCTTCTCTCCCCCCCCCATACCCCATCTAATCCCTTTCTACCCTATCCTTACTGCTTCCTCCTGCCTGAAATTAACAAGAAAAGATCACATCCTGCCCAGTGTTCTAACAAGATGTATTAAAAGAATTCCATCTTCTCCCCGAGGCTTATACATCATGTCCTTTAAAACAGTGCTTCTTAAACTATTTCTGAAGATGAATAGGTTTTTTTTTTTTCCTAAAATCTTCATGGACCAATAAAAATGCACCAAAAATAAATTGCTTAAAAAACTAAATAGACCAATTTGCACACACACATACACTGCTTGAATGTTCTTTACAGTAAGGTTTTTTTCCCCCTATATATCACTTGTATGCCCCAAACCTTGTTCCCTCCACTGCAAGAAGACAAAGAATAGTGTCCTTGAGAAACTTGTAATCATATTAGTCAGGCCAGGCTTGCACAGCTTATGATAATTGGCATGGGGATAGACTGGGAATGAAGAGAATGCAGTGTGGGAGGGTCAGTACTCTGCATAGTGTGGTCATAGAAAGCCTTTTAGAAAAAGTGACTTCAAAATGATGATCAAAAAGGAAAGAAAGATGCAGCTACATGAAGAAAGGAAATCAGGGCAAGTTCATACATGAGGAATAGCACATACCAAGGTCCTGAGGCAGAAGAGAGCTTGATATCTTCTATCAGAAGATAATTTCGGTTAGAACAGGGACAGGACATATTGTGTAAGGCTTTATTAGGCCAAGTTAAAGAGTTTTAAATTTTTCAACACCATTGAAAAGCCATTGAAGAATTTCAAGCAAGAGAAGCACGGGATCCAATTTATGCTTTAAAAACAGATTAGTGTCACTGGACATGGTGGCTCACACCTGTAATCCCAGCAGCTCATGAGGCTGAGACAGGAGAATCATGAGTTCAAAGCCAGCCTCAGCAACATTGAGGCACTAAGCAACTCAGTGAGACCCTGTCCCTAAATAAAATACAAAATAGGGCTGGGGATATGGCTCAGTGGTTGAGTGTAATGAGTTCAATCCCTGGAACCAAAAAAAAAAAAAGAGATCAGTGTCAAATGGATGAAGTTTATGGCATATAAACTATATCTCAATAAAGCTGATAGTAAAAAAGAAAGATTAGAGGCTATTTATCCACTAATAGCACTTAAATCAAGTTATAATTAGTTGTTTATTCATACAAAAAATTCCAAATACACTGAAGTGCCATGAGGGCAGTGACCAAGTTTGATAGGGCTCACAATTATACCAACAGTTGGCACTTAGAAGATTTCAAAGTATGTTTCTTGATTGGATTAGAGAATGAAACAGAGAACAATATAAGAAACCTGTAATCAAGTGCTAATTGGTATGGTGTAATCCTTCACTCTATATATTATGCCCTCCCTAGAGGATTGTCCTGCATTCTAGAAAAAGACTCGTGTCTTTCATTAACAACCTGATAACTTGAGTCACCATAATTACTATGCATTTCCATATTGAAGCATCACCAAGATGAACAATTCAAATGCACTTATGCAGAGCCGGCCTTCATCCAAATTGTGAAATAGTTGTCTTTGGCAGCCTTCCGGCCCTCATTCTACTGCTTTTATCTTTCCTGTAGGCAAACCACCTTTCCCATTCCTCACCTATGATCTATCAACTCAATTAAAGTCACCCAACTTGTCTGTTTTCCTATATGTACAAAATGCATCCTAAGAATAACACTATATGAATGAAATCTCCACATAACATCTAGAAAATAAGTGCTCTAAAAGTAAGCCTTGAATATATTTATTTCCAACTCTTGATTATCCACATTACCAAAAGGGAAATGAATTGTAGTGTGTATAAAACAAGGAAGATAAGATAAAACCAAAGTCATTTGAATCTTTCAAAGTCTGAGTTGTCTGTTGATTCTCAAATAGGGACAATCTATGTTTGGATGTCAGTTGTTCATTTTCTGTGTGAAATATGGCCTTGGAGAATTATCCAAGGGTAGTTTACAAGGCCCTGTATTAACTTTTCAGGCATGAAGGTCACAGTTGGTTTTAATGTGGGCAACGGTACACTAGACCAAACAGATATGATGTAATTGAGAAGTAATACAGTTGATGAAATATTGCAAAATCCAAATGAGTAGTTTCCTCTCAAAGGCATCCCTTCTGGAAATTATACCTATATTTCCAACAAACATTGCCATTGTTGCCAAGAGGCAAATAAACAAATGTATAAATGTTGGGGGCTGGGGTACATAACTCAGTGGTAGAGCATTTGCCTTGCATGAACAAGGCCCTGGGTCTCATCCCCAGCACCACAAAAAAAAAAAGTATAGATATTTAGTATGTAGAAATAGAGAAAGGAGAGTTTCAATCCACCTATCTATGAGCAGTAGGATTGACTGCAGTCTATCTCTGCTTAATATTTTCCCTCTACACATGATTTTTACTGGCACAATTAAAGGAAAGGATTCCACTGTGGTAATTAGCCAACAAAGCCATCAATTTCAACCAAACAGAATCTGTGAAATTCAAGCAGAATTTGAATTAGGTAAGTTTAGTCTAAGCACAAAAAATCATTACTTTTAATTATGAAAATCCCTGTGAAATAATAAAATGGCCTTAACAAAAATGTCACTTAGCACAACAGGGAACCTGGAAACTTGGAGTCACTTAGCAATAAAATTATAGAGTGTACAAATATACTTATTGCACAAAAGGCATGGGAAATCATGCAATAATAAAGAAGACAACATTCCATAGCAATCATCAAAATGTACACGAGCTATGTGATCATGGCTTAAAAGAAAGGAACACAACTTTTGGTAGAGGATACAGGGATAAATTTGATATTGGACATTTCTTATTCATTATTTTACTAATTGAAAATGTTGGTGAAGATGCAGAGAAAAGAGAACTGTTATACATTGTTAGTAGAAATGTAAAATAGTACAGCCATTATGGAAAACAATATGGGGTTTCCTCAAATAATCTAAAAATAGAATTATCATATGATCCAGTATTCCCACTTCTAGATATACAGATGCTCCTTGACTTACAACGGGGTTACATCCCAATAAACTCACCCTAAATTGAAAATATGAGAAGTTGAAATGCATTTAATAATCCTAACCTACCAAACATCATAACTTAGCAACACAATACACTATAGATATGAGTATTTTCCTCTCATGATCATGTGATTGATTGGGAGCTGCAGCTCACTGTCGCTGCCCAGCATTATGAGAGAGTATCATATTGCATATTGCTAGTCCAGGTAAAGATCAAACTTCAAAATTGAGAGTATGGTTTCTACTGAAAGCATATCACTTTTTGCATTATTGTAAAGATAAAAATTATTTATTTAAGTCTAACCATCATTGAGTTGGGGACCATCTGTATATCCAAAGGAAATGAAATCAATATGTTAAAGGGATATCTGCATATCCACATTCATTGCAGCCTTACTGACAATAACCAAGTGTGATATCAATCTAAGTGTCCATCAGTGGACAAATGGAGAAATAAAATGTAATGTGTGAATGTTCAGCCTTTAAAAGGGGAATCCTGTCATTTGTGATAGATAGCATGCATGAATCTAGAAGACATAATGCTAAGAGAAATAAGTCAGGCACAGAAAGACAAAAATTGTGTGATCTCCCATAGATGAAATCTAAAAAGTTGAACTTATAGAAGTAGAGAGTAGAATGATGGTTATCAGAAGCTAGTGTGGATGGGAAGGGAGGAAATAGGTACAAAGTTTCAGAAAGGAAAAATAGGTTTTGTAGTCTATTGACAGAGTGGCTACAGTCAATAATCATGTATTATTTCTTTCAAAGAATAAATTTCAAATGTCTCTCCATAAAATTAATAGGTAAGTGAGGTGGTAAATGTTAACTAGCTTGATTTAATCATGCTACATTGTACACATATATCAAAACATCACACTGTACCATATAAATGTATATTATTTTTCAATCAAAACACCACTAATAGTAAGAAAGAAGAAAGAAAAGGGTACTTGAAGAATGAAGTTCCAATAGAAATGCCTGGAATTATAAGTGATAAAGTAGGGGCCCTTTCTAAATGAGGAAAACAGACAAAGATACCAAGATTTAAAACAGCATGTTGTGGTAGAGAATAAGATCTATTGAAATAGTATAGATGAGACAGGGCCTGGATGGGGGAGGTGTGGCAGGATAACAGAAGCCTAAGTGGCTGTTAAAATATGTCTGACATGAGGAGGCCTCATAGGAATGGTTAGAGCTGATTGGCTGAGGGAGCTGTATTTTCTTCATGGGTGTTTCTGCCAGAGAGAAGGAATGACATTGTAACATTCTGGAAAAGGCCACATGTAGGAGGACCAGTAAGAGGCACCTTTTAGAGTATTATTTATTTATTAAATTAATTAATTAATTTAGTTGTTCTAATTTGTTACACATGACAGTAGAATGCATTTCAATTCATAGTACACAAATGGAACACAATTTTTCATTTCTCTGGTTTTTTAAAATTTTTTATTATTCTAATTTGTTATACATGTTTGCAGAGTACATTTCATTTCATATTACATATAAAGAGCACGATTTTTCTAGTTGCTGGTTTAATATAAAGTATTTTTACAACAATTGTGTCTTCATACATGTACTTAGAGTAATCATGGATAACTCAGTGTGCCATTATTCCTATCCCCTTGTCCCCTCTCCTCCCTCCCCACTCTTTCATTCCTCTCATTCCCTCTCTCTTGCCTTTATAAGTTAGTATCTTCATATCAAAGAGATCATTCGACCTATGGTTTTTTGGGATTGGCTAACTTCACTTAGCATTATTTTCTCCAACTCCATCCATTTACCTGCAAATGCCATGATTTTATTCTCTGGTAGGTTTTTTTACCATTTGGGGAAACCAGGGTCTCTAAATTTCCCACATAGTGGATTGTGGATGGCCATCACTAATTGATGTGATCCTGGAGAAAAAGGAAATGAGAGGCAAGAAATACCACCCATTAGCCAGAAACTCTCTCCTACAATGTCTGTCTCTGCGTCTTTCCTTTTTCCACTCTTACCAAATAGCTTTTGGGTGATAAAAAAAAAAAATTACTCAGCAATAAAAGAGAATAAAATAATGACATTCGCAGGTAAATGGATGAAGTTGGAGAATATAATGCTAAGTGAAATCAATCAATCTCAAAAATCCAAATACCGAATGTTTCCTCTTTTATAAGGAAGCCGGTTCACAGTACTGTTGGGTCGGGGTACATAGGAGGATTAGAGGAACACTATAATGGTCAAAGGGAAGGGAGGGGAAGGGAGGGAGCAAGGGGGAAGGGGGAAAAAAGTGGTTGAATAAGACGGATATCATTATTCTAAATGCATGATTGAAGACTTGAATGCTGTGAACATACTTTGTATACAAACTGTTTTGTGTAAAAAGATGCTATATATGTATAGCATGAACTGTAATACATACTACTATAAATAAAAATTTAAAAAAATATATATGCGGGCAATTTTACAAAGGCTTTAGGGAAGCTAGGGCTTCAAATTCTCAAAAGAATAGAATGGTAAGTCCCACTTGTAGATCATAATATGAGAGAAAAATAATTGGCCAGGAACTAGGAAAATCTAACCATTTAGCCAGAGGTGCTTATATAATATCCATCTCCACACTCCTTAACCTGGATGGTCAATTCTGTTATGGTAACTTTTTGTAGGGTATAAAGAAAGCAGAGGATCAAAATTCTGAAAAGTGAAGAATTTTGATATCAAACTTCAAGATCATCAAAAGGAACAAAAAGATATCCAAAAGTCATGAGTAAAAGAAATGCCTTAAAAATACTGAATATGTGAATAGAGAAAACAGAAGCCAGCCAACTTCTGCTATTAGACAAGATCCCTAATTTTCTATCACTGCCTCTAATTGCTTCATTTTTCTTAGTGTCCACTGTACCCTTGCCTTTCTAGAAGATTAACTGGGACTTGGACTCAAATTCATACCCATAGTTTGCAAGTGATCAACTCAAGTAACAAAACCTAGAGTATAAACAAGTAGAATGTCTTAGAATGTTGTCATATGAGACAAGGCAGGATCCAGAGCCAGAAAACTGCGGCCCTCATACAAAAATGGTATCTTAATGGTCCCTTATCCATCCCCTTTTTCTTTGCCCTTTTTACTTCCAGGAGATGGGGTGGTGACTGCTGCTACATCAGTGTCCTTTCTGAAATTAGTGGGAGATTCCAATCTCAGTTTTCTATACATTGCAAACTATACTAACTTATATCAGCTACAGAATCTAGCAATATGTGATGGGAAAGAGAACATGCTTTGAATCATCTTAGCAGGCAAACAAGTGAACAATAGTCAGCACTACTCTCCTATCTTACTTCATTCTGCCCATGACTTTCACTTATCCATTTCTCCTCTTTCCCTTCCAGGTTTTTGGTAGTCATTTCCATTGCATTATTTTATTTATAGAGATTTTGGTGGGTCTTGGGAAAATATTCCTACCTGTATCTCTGCAGGTGTTGGGGAGAAGTAAAACCTGGGAGGCATTTATGAACAAGTAAAATAGTACCTCTAGATGATGTGACAGGAAGGAGAGTAAGACAACAGCCAGCCAACACTAATCCATTATAATAAAAAATTCCACTCTTATTACACTTCTTACCACAACCCTGGCCTTCTTAAAAACCCTATTAAATTCTGGATTTTTTTTTTTTTTTGTAAACTCTGTTATATTAGTTCTTTGCTGAAGTTGTCCAAAGAACCTAGTCTCAGTTTCCAGTACCTGTAGACTGTGTTTATGCATAGCACCCATAGAATCTATCTGTATGTGATGGGAAAGTAGCAGGCTTTGGGTCATGTTAGAAGTGAAAAAGGTGAACCAGGAATCAACCAACTACTAACTTTAGTAAGCATTTATCCTCTTTCTTCTTTGTATAATCTTTGCGCATCTATTTCACCTTTTTCCCTCCAGATGCTTTGTGACCATTTCTGTTGCATTGGTCAATTCAGCCAGATGTTCCTTCCCACCTCTGGGTCTGAAAGGAGTTGGTTCAAGAAATTAAAACTAGCCAAGCACATGCCTGTAATCACAGCTACTTGGGAGGCTGAGGCAGAGAAGCTGAAGGCCAGCCTGGGCAATTTGATGAGACCCTGTCTCAAAATTAAAGGGCTAGGGATGTAGCTTAGTGGCAAAGCAACTTAGGTTCAAATCCCCGTTCTCATATAAAGAAAAAAATGAAAACGAGACATAGTTTGTAAACAAGTAAAATGCCCTAAAATGTGATAGGAGGTAAAGTAGAATCAAGAGCCAGCTAACTCCTGCCCTGCATGGAAAATATGGTCTGCCATAGTATGCTCATTTTTAGCATACCACATCCTGGATATGCATTACTCAGCTCTAATACATCAGTGTCTTTTCTGAAGTTGTTCAAAGAATCTAGTCTGACTCTTATATATCTTACATACTCTATTTGTGCATATCAACCATACAATCTAGAAATATGTGACAGAAAAAGTATTCTAAAACATATTTAAATGGAAGCATATGAACCAGGAGACAGACAATTCCTGCCATTTATAAAAAGAATTGGACTCCTAGTATTCCCCTCTTGCCACGACCTGTCCTTTCTTTGTTTACCCTTGTATATTTGGTGATGATATCAGCTATGTTAACATTTTTGGCTGAAGTTATCTACAAAAAAACAAGTGTCAGTTTTCTGCACCTACCAACTGTATTTACACATATCATTCATGGAATTTAAGTGTTATAGAAAAGACAATGTGCTTTGAACCATGTTACATGAGAAGAGATGAATAGAGTGAGCCAACTCCTCTCTGATAGTCAGCACCCTTCTCTTACCTTCCTTTACTCTACCCATGACCTTTCACTTTCATTTTCTCTTTTTACTTCCCATGTAATCAGTGGCTGTTGTATTTCTTTTTGAGATCAGTGAGATTTAGCAAAATATTACCAGCTACAGGGAATTTGTCAGCTCAAGAAAAACCTAGTAGAATTTATGGACAAATGAAATGCCTTAATATGTTGTGACAAGAGGCAAAGCAATAGCTGAACATTCCTATACCTGCCTTTAATTTTTAAAAAAATCATCTCTTAGTATTCTCTTTGTTGTAACCACCCCTTTTATCCCCCTCTTACATTTGGGCATTTGTTGGTAAGCTCTATTATATTGGTGTCTTTGCCAAAGTGGTCCAAATAATCTAGTCTATTTTCTATATCTGTAGACTGAATTTACACATTCTAAAAGAGAATCTAGAAATGTGATAGAAAATACAACACACTTTAAACCATGTTAGAAGGGAAAGTAGTGAACCAGGAGTCAGCCAACTTCAATCCATTTGTCATTCTTTCTTTCTTTTGTTATATCTTCCAGTGTTCTTAGTTTTATTTCCCATTTTATGTTCCAGATACTCAGTGGTCATTTATGTTGTAGTATTAGTATAATGACATCAGTGAGTTTGGGCCAAATATTTTCACCTGCTGTTCTGTAAGTGGTCAGCTCAAGAAGTAAAACCTATAAAATGTTTATGAACAAGTGAAATACCTTAAACTACTGTCATAGGATGTTGCTGCCTGAAGTGATGGCCGCCTGCAGCAACAAAGCCGCGGGAATAAGTTCAGAGGCAGACTGGAAACGAACAGGCTCTTTATTCTGATAGCTTCTCTCTCTGGCTCCAACAACAACTCCCACACGCTATCCACACTCTTCCAACCACACCACAAAATGGCACCGACCCCATCCGCAATGTCCCGGGCCAAGTCTTGCGAGACCATGGAAGGTGGCAATGCTTGAACGTCTCTATGGTTCACAGCCAACTGCAATCTTAGCCATCTCCTTAATAGGAGAAAGGCAGCATCAAGGCTCCTACAATAGGAGAAAAGGCAGCATCAAGTACCAGCCATTTCCTGACATTTTTACAAAGTTTGTCTTCTGATATTTCTATTCTTATCATTTCCCTGTTCTTTTCATTTACTCTTTTCCCTTGTGGATTTTTTTAAAACTCTTTGCTAAAGCACTCCAGAGACCAAAGTCTCTTACTTGGAACTTATATTTTCAAGTATCAGCAGTTGAATCTAGCCATATACAATATAAATACAACATATTCAAAAGCATGTTAGAATGGAAACAAGTAAACTATGAACCAGCTACTTCTGCCTCTTAGTTGTCAATTGTCTTGTAAGTTCTTTATTTCTTTCAATGACATACCTGATTTTATTTTCTCCTTTTCCCATAAGGATATTTAATCATTTCTGAAATATTAACATCTTTTCATGGTTTTAGAAGAGACTCCACTTCAAAAGACCCACCTTGAAGTCCAAGGTCAAGTGGAGAAGTTGAACAGGCATATAAACAAGTGAAAGTCCTTAAAATAATGAAATAACAGAATATAGGACACAGAGACTAACACATATAATTTCAGTTATCTTATATTAGACAAAGGTGCCAAAAATGTACGTTGGAGAAAAGATAGGCTCTTCAACAAATGGTGCCGGGAAAACTGGAAATCCATATACAAGAAAATGAAATTAAACCTCTATCTCTCACCATGCACAAAATTCAACTCAAAGTGGATCAAGGATCTAGGAATTAGACCAGAGACACTACACCTAATAGAAGAAAAAGTAAGCTCTAATCTCCAACATGTTGGATTAGACCCCAAGTTCCTTAATAAGAATCCTGTAGCACAAGAATTAATACCAAGAATCAATAAATGGGATAGACTCAAATTACAAAGCTTCTTCTCAGCAAAAGAAACAATCACTGAGGTGAACAGAGAGCCTATTAATTGGGAACAAATTTTTACCACATGCATGTCAGATAGAGCACTAATCTCTAGAATATATAAAGAACTCAAAAATCTTAACACCAAAAAAACAAATACCCCAATCAATAAATGGGCCAAGGAACTGAACAGACACTTCTCAGAAGAAGATACACAATCAATCAACAAATACATGAAAAAATGCTCAACCTCTCTGGCAATTAGAGAAATGCAAATCAAAACCACTCTAAGATTTCATCTCACACCTGGCAGAATGGCAGCTATTAAGAACACAAACAACAATAAATGTTGGAGAGGACGTGGATAAAAAGGCACACTCATACATTGTTGGTGGGACTGCAAAATGGTGCGGCCAATATGGAAAGCAGTATGGAGATACCTTGGAAAACTTGGAATGGAACCACCTTATGACCCAGCTATCCCACTCCTTGATCTTTACCCAAAAGACTTGAAAATGGCATACTACAGGGACACAGCCACATCAATGTTTATAGCAGCACAATTCACAATAGCTAAACTGTGGAACCAACCTAGATGCCCTTCAGTAGATGAATGGATAAAGAAAATGTGGTATATACACACAATGGAGTATTACTCAGGAATAAGAGAGAATAAAATCATGGCATTTGCAGGTAAATGGATGGAGTTAGAGAATATAATGCTAAGTGAAGTTAGCCAATCCCAAAAAGCCAAATGCCAAATGTTTTCTCTGATATAAGGAGGCCAGTTCACAGTCGGGTTGGGATGGGAAGCATAGGAGGATTAGAGGAACACTACAATGGCCAATGGGGAGGGAGGGGAAGGGAGGGGGCAAAAGGGTGAAGAAGAAAAAAAAAAGATGGTAGAATGAGATGGATATCATTACCCTAAGTGCATGTATGAAGTCACAAATGGTGTGAATATACCTTGCATACAACCAGAGATTTGTAAAAATGTGCTCTATATGTGTAATATGAAATGTAATGCATTCTGCTATCATTTATAACATCTTAGAATAAAAAATTTTAAAAAAAGAAAAAAATGAAATAACAGGAATGAGAACCATGAGCCAGTTAACTCCTGTCTTTGCATCAGTCTATGTCTCCTAACTTCCATCATCCTGCCACTGTCCCTCTTCCACCACCACCATTTTATTGCCCTCTTCATACACTTGGGTTGTTGTCTGGGCTCTTGTCTGTGTTATCATCTTTAGATTGCTTCCAAAATTTCACAGCCTCATCTTCACCACCTTTACTGCTATGGGTATCTTGCACAATGAAAAGTACTTGACAAGATAGTATAATATGTGTATTCTCTCAACATTTTTGGATGCTAATAAAGGAGGTCCAGGAGTCAGTCATCTTCTGTCCTTGACTGAGATCCTAAAATAACTGATTCTCCATCTCCCTATTTTACTCCATTTTACATGTTCTCACGCTGGGTAAATATTTCATGGTCACTTCACCCCCATCAGTGTCTTTGTTGTAAGAAAAATAATGCCTTTGTTTTCCAATCCTCATATACTGTGGTTTTCCACAATATAAGGTAGCAATTTGTGAAGGAAAACAGTACATGCTTTCCAAGATTGAATTGGGGTGGTAGGTAGTCCAGGAGCCAGCTGACTCCTGCCCCTTATTCAGCAATTCTCTCTAGCTTCCATCTTTCCAACACTGATGGAAGCTAATATGTTTGCAAAGCTTTTAAAGAGACTTTGCCACAATATTCTCATTTAAGACCCTTTTGTAGCCAACTCTAAATGGAAATCTAGTAAGATTTGTGGACAAGTGAAATTCTTTCCAATAATTAGATAATAGGTGAAAGTGAACCAGGAGTCAGCCAATCCCTGCCCGCAGCTAGAACTTGTATCCTAATTCTTAATTTCTACAACTTTCTGTCACCTTTTGTTTTTACTTATTTATTTATTCTAATTATGTATATAGGACAACAGAATGCATTTTGACTCATTGTACACAATTACAGTGCACCTTTTTAGTTCTCTGGTTGTACACGATGTAGCCCTGCACCATATGTGCAGTCAAACCTGTACCTAGGGTAATGATGTCCATTTCATTCCACCATCTTACTTGCCCCCATCTCCCCTCCTCTTCTCACCCTCCCCTTTGCCCAAAGTTCCTCCATTTTTCCCTTGCCCCCATCCCATTATGGATCATCGTTCACTTATCAGAACATTCAGCCTATGGTTTTTTGGGATTGGCTTACTTCGCTTAGCATGATATTCTCCAACTCCATCCATTTACTTACAAATACCATGATTTTATTCTTTTTTACTGCTGAGTAATATCCCCTTGTGTATGTATACCACAGTTTCTTAATCCATTCATCTATTGAAGGGCATCTAGGTTGCTTCCACAGTTTAGCTATTGTGAATTGAGCTTCTATAAACATTGATGTGGCTGTGTTACTATAGTATGCTCATTTTAAGTCCTTTGGGTATAAACCAAGGAATATGATAGCTGGGTCAAATGGTGGTTCCATTTCAAGTTTGCTAAGGAATCTCCATACTGCTTTTAAGATTGGTTGCACCAATTTTCAGTCCCACCAGCAATGTATGAGTGTGCCTTTTCCCCACAGGATTTATTGTTTGTGTTCTTGATAACTGCCATTCTGACTGGAGTGAGATAAGATCTTACAGTAGTTTTGATTTGCATTTCTTTAATTTTTAGAGATGTTGAACATTTTTCATATATTTGTTGATTGATTGTGCATATTTTTCTGAGAAGTGTCTGTTCAGCTCCTTAGCCCATTTATTGATTGGGTTGTTTGTTTTTTTTTTTTGGTGTTAAGGTTTTTGAGTTCTTTATATATCCTGGATATTAGTTCTCTATCTGACCTGCATGTGGCAAAAATTTGCTCCCAAAATGTAAGCTTTCTCTTCACCTCATTAGTTGTTTCTTTTGCTGAGAAGAAGCTTTTTAGTATGTCTGTCATCTTTATTTTTCCCTTTTATTATCCATATTTTTGAAGGTCACTTCTATTATGTTAATGTCTGTACAAAGTCTTTGAACAGACTTACCTTCAATATTCCCCCTCATGGTCTCTGTGTAGCCAACCAATAAGTGAATTCTGGAAAGAGTTATAGACAAGTGAAATGTATTAAACTAATCAGACAGGTAGATAAAGTGAACCAGTAGCCAGCCAACCTTTCCCATGAATCAGAATACTTCTCCTAATTTTCCATCATCCTACCATTTCCCTCCCTGCCACCACCATTTTATTTCCTTTTTATATACTCTGTCTGTCTTATGGTCTCCTGTTCTGTTTTAGTATCCTTAAACTGGTTTAAGAGACATGGTCTCAATGAAAACACCATGAGCATTGTATGTGCCCAGCCCATTGACTAAAAATCTAACAATACATTATTGAAAAGTGTAGTGCCTTAAAATTTAGATAGCAGACAAGAAGGATAGGCTATTCCTGCTTCTGAGCCAGTACTCTTATACTCTCCTTTCCTTTCACTGTATCCCCTTCCTTTATTTCCTGGCTACTTATTGTGTGTTTGCTGGACAGCTTTGCTATTTTAGTTATTTCACTGAAGCTGTGATTAATCTCAGGCCTCAATTCACAACTTTGCCAATTATGGTTGTTCATGACAATGGACTCTAGCAGCTTGTTTTAGAAATAATGAAAAATGTATTTTCGAAAGTGGACTAGATATAGGAGACAGAGCATGAGCCAGCAAAATCCTCCTCCTTAGCTGTCTACTCTCTGCTAACTTCCATCCTTCTACCACTGACCCCTACCTTTTTATTCTCCTTTTTGACCATCCATAGTCTGGTTATCATCTCTTTTGGTGTCTTCAGAGAGGTTTTAAGAGACTGAGCCTCAATTTGACCATCTTGAGTACTCTGGTTCTCCAGACTAAGAAGGAAATCTAACAAGAGGCTATGGATAGCTGAGATGCCTAAAATAATGACAGTGTAGGAGAACTATAATTCCAGTTCTTGAACCTTAGCCAACATTCTCTCCTAACCTCCATCTTCCTGCCACTTCACAGGCTTCAGGGGAAAAAAAATTCAGCCTCAGTTATCCCAACCTCAAGGACTGTAGGTTGCTGCAGCTAAATGCCAATCACTAGAGTGACATTCAAGCCATAGAATCTGACAAGAGATTATGAAAAAGCAAAATGAACATAAATGGGACAGAGTTTGAAGTAGGATCAGGATCCACCTCCTGCCATTTAGTAAAAAGATCTCTCCCTTAATCTCTCTAAATATTGCTTACCCCCTTTCTTTTTCTACCTCATTTCTGCTCCTTTCACTTTGTCAATGGAACTGTGTTAGTGATTTCAGCACATAATGCCTAATATGCTTTCATGACAATCAATAGGAATTAGTGGTGCATAGGCTTTGCAGGCCAGAAGAACAGGTTGAAGTGACCACCCTACTGCATTTGATTTGTGCTGTTGTGGACACATGTCATAGTGCAAGAACATCTGGGAAAATTCCAGTCTGAGGTGTTCCCAAACTTATTCCCAGGTACATCTGTCACAAAACATGGGTTGGCTGAGAAACTTCCAAGTCCTCAAAGCTATGATTAAAGTATGGTAGAGCAGTGAGTGCATAAGGTACCTGTAAATGCCCTTCCAAATTGTAATATGCTTATTGGAGAAGACAACCAAGTGGGAATATATGAGGCCTATGTGACAGGGTGAATCTTCCTGGGAGCAAGTGAAGATGATTGAGGGCAAATCTCACTTCTAGGCCTTATGAAAGAAATAAGATTTCTTGAATCATTTCTCCCTCTGTCTGTCCTTCTCTTTTTGTTATTTTTATTTTCCATTTTAACATGATATGGGTTTTAACTAAATAGGAGTGTGTTGCTTATCAATGTCAGAGATACTGTTTTCTAATACATCCTGTGATCATTGACCCTGGAAATGAGGATTGTAGCAGAAACATTCTCTACTCCTTTTTCTCAAGGAAGGAAGTTCCATTTTTCTAGCCTATAAAAGACGATAGGCCAAGCACCAGAGTGTATGCCCTTCACCCCAACAACAGGTAGATGCACAGTTGATCAATATTCTTGTGTAATATTTGTTAACTGACAAATGTAATTTCACACAGTAAATGAATTAAAGCTATGCATTGAACTTTTATCTTTTGTTATTTATCTGTATATATGTTTGAGTAATGGGAGTTGGTTAATAAGTTTAAGCATCAACAGTGGCCTCTGCTAGACATTATACCCAGGTTGCCTCTCTACTAATTTTAGTACAGCATGTAGCAAAGGAGAGAAAATACCAAGTCTTAGTTTCCTTCACGAAGGAGGCCTTTGGAAAAAAAAAAACTCATCATAACAAGTTAATATTAATTTTTAAAGCACTTTGTTGTTATTAGAAAAGAAGGGTGATTCTCAATGATGCAAAACAAACTGTTTGGCTCTTTGTCCAGTCTTTTTTGATTCATCCCACTTATGAAACGGAGAAGAAGGGGATTGAAAGTAATAACTGAAAAAGCTGTTCTATTAAAATATTTTCGAAGACTACTTACTCATGTAAAGAAATATAAAAAACAAGAAGTGGAGTTGGGGTGACTGCACAGACACACAAGGGGGGCTTCTAAATATTGGTTACATTCACCTGTCAGTTTATAAATATTCATCAGATACATACTTAAAGATATGTGCACTCTTCTATATTATTACAATGCAAAAAGAAAACTTTAAAGAATTGATAGGGATTTGGGTAATACTGAGATAAACATTTATCAAAACTCACTAAATGGTACTTTTAAAATTGGTACATTACATTGGATGTAAACTTTGCCTCAAAAAGAAAGAAAAAGAACTGTAAATGAACATTGAACTCTAGTTAGTGACCTGCATGCTGAAGTCTTTAAGAGTGAAGTACACTAATGTCTGCAACTTATTTTATGAAAGAATTCCAAAAATAAAACAGATTGATAGATGGATAGAAAAATATTAATAGTAGAATCTAAATAGTGACTATATGGATATTCACTGTAAATTTCTTTCAAAGTTTCTGTATATTAAAAATTTTTACATTAAAATGCTTGGTGGAATCTAAAGAAAGGAGGAAGAGTTCTTCTCATTTCTTTATGAATAGAAACCTGGCTTCAGTCCATTAAGGGCCTTAATGCATTAACAGCAAATGAAACCAGGAGATAAGAAGCCAACAGAATTAGCCGCAATTTCTGAGCAGTGTCCCAGATGACAGCAATACCCAATGGGGCTGGTGGTACCCAGGTGGAGATGGCTTAGGTGTGAACCCTGGACAGAATACCTCAGGAAGATTAGGTGACAGAGACACCAGATGGTAACCAGAGCAAATTAAGAAGAAAATGGTGGATGCTATACAGATGTCAAGACTTGTTTGTGGACACATGTAAGACATACCCTGGGGTTTATAGCATCATATACAACCAAGCTGTCAGTTTCACTCATTGGTATTTTTGTGAATCACAAATGTCTAAAGTACTTATCACTAGAATCTGAAGCAATCTGCTGTATTTTGTATATTAAGCTGAAGAAAAGGTTTTTATAACCCTTGTTAGGATTAAACTTGTTCAACACTTTCCAGTTACATAAAGCATTATATTTTTATTCAAATAAGAAAAACTGAAAATATAGGTAAATGAAACAATATTTGAATGAAGTTGGCACTTATGTTTGTCAATATAGCAGCTACACTAAATAAAGTCAGAGGCACTAAAATGGAAGAATGCATATTTTCTCCATCATACCTATTGTTTCAGAAACTAAAAATTAGTTCCATATCCAAGAATTTCTTCATTGTTAATATGTGACCTTAGAGAAGGAACTTTTCATTTCATCCTTAGCACTCTAACAGATATGGTGAGTAGAAATGCATAACCCTCACAATCATGATTTCCTTTCAATTTCTTTCCAGGGTTTTACTGACATTTTGCTGGAAAGAGTTATGCATGGAGGAGCCAACATTACAGGTTTCCAGATTGTCAACAACGAAAACCCTATGGTTCAGCAATTCATACAGCGCTGGGTGAGGCTGGATGAAAGGGAATTCCCTGAAGCCAAGAATGCACCACTAAAGGTAATGTTCCATGGCATGTAGAAACCTAAGGCCAGCTTTTCAAAGCATTTCCATATGGCCTATACATACTTATAGTCATCCTGTGATCAAGTGGACTTCCCTTAGAAGTAATTCAAATATGCTAAAAAAAAAAAAAAAAAAAACCAAAAAACAACAAAAAGAAAACTAAATCTCCAAATAAAGATGGTATCAGTAATGAGATCTTTTCAAATCCAATGTTTGGGAATAATTTAACTTAATTTTTGAAATTAATTTCATTTGTAATATGCTTATAATAATTTACAATATTACAAGAACCTGAACCAGGCAAAGAGCAAAGGCAGTGGGAATAAGTAAGAAAGATTGATAGTTTGAAACTGAAAATTAGATTTTACATTATTTATGTGATTGCTTTGTGTTAATAAATTCCATGAATCTCAGAACACCCAAGTGAATTAAACTCTAATACAGAGTGTGTGTGTCTATGTGTATGTGTGTGTGTGTGTATCTTGAACAGAAATGTTTCCTACCTGCAAAAGTATCTTTAAAAATAACTAGACTTCCTAAGTTGCTCATTTTCACAAAATCAAGACAAAACTATTGAAATCAGAAAGTCATTCTTAAACTGCACATTTTTATGTGTTCTCCTATGGCTAGAAATCTTATTTAAAAGTCAGGAATTAAAACAGATAAATTAGAGGGAAATTATTCATGCTACACAAAAGATCCTTCAAATGTATTTTTTTTATTGTATTTTTTTATTTTTATTTTTATAATTTTTAATATGTACAACTCATAGTGCATATATTTAGTATCTTTTTACATACAACTGTTTGTATACAAAGTATATTCGTGCAATTTAGGTCTTCAATCATGCATTAAGGAAAATGATATCCGTCTCATTCAACCACCTTTTTTTTTCCCCCCCTCCCTCCCCTCTTGCTCCCTCCCTTACCCTCCCTTCCCTTGACCATTCTAGTGTTCCTCTAATCCTCCTATGTACCCCCATCCAACAATACTTTGAAATAGCCTCCTTATATAAGAGAGAACATTTGGTACTTGGATTTTTGAGACTGACTAACTTCACTTAGCATTATGTCTTCCAACTTCATCCATTTACCTGCAAATGCCATTAATTTATTTTCTTTTATTGCTGAGTAAAATTCCATTGTGCGTATATACCACATTTTCTTAATCCACTCATTTACTGAGGGACATCTAGGTTGATTCCACAACCTAGCTATTGTGAATTGTGCAGCTACAAACATTGAGATAGCTGTGTCACTGTAATATGCTGTTTTTAAGTCCTTTGGGAATAGACCCAAGAGTGGGATGGCTGGGTCATAGGATGGTTCCATTCCCAGTTTTCCAAGAAATCTCCATATTGCTTTCCATAACAGTTGCACCATTTTGCAGTCCCACCAGCAATGTATGAGTGTGCCTTTTTCTCCACATCCTCTCCAACATTTATTGTTGCTTGTGTTCTTGATGGCTGCCATTCTGACTGGAGTGAAGTGAAATCTTAGAGTAGTTTTGATTTGCATTTCTCTAATTGCCAGCGATGTTGAACATTTTTTCATGTATTTGTTGATTAATCGTGTATCTTCTTCTGAGAGGTGTCTTCTCAATTCCTTAGCCCATTTATTGATTGGGTTATTTGTTTTTTTAGTGTAAAGTTTTTTGAGTTCTTTATATATTCTAGAGATTAGTGCTCTATCTGATGTGCATGTATTAAATATTTGTTCCCAATTAGTTGGCTCTCTATTCACCTCACTGATTGTTTCTTTTGCTGAAAAGAAGCTTTTTAGTTTAAATCTATCCCATTCATTAATTCTTGGTAGTAATTCTTGCGCTACAGGATTCTTATTAAGGAACTTGGGGCCTAATCCAACATGTTGGAAATTGGAGCTTACTTTTTCTTCTATTAGGTGTATTGTCTCTGATCTAATTCCTAGGTCTTTGATCCACTTTGAATTGAGTTTTGTGCATGGTGAGAGATAAAGGTTTAATTTCATTTTGTTGCATATGGATTTCCAGTTTTCCCAGCACCATTTGTTGAAGAGGCTATCCTTTCTCCACTGTACATTTTTGGCACCTTTGTCTAATATAAGATAGCTGTAATTAAATGTATTAGTCTCTGTATCCTCAATTCTGTACCATTGGTCCACCAGTCTGTTTTGGTGCCAATACCATGCTGTTTTTGTTACTATTGCTCTATAGTATAATTTAAAGTCTGGTATGGTGATGCCCCCTGCTTCACTTTTCTTGCTCAGGATTGCTTTGGCTATTCTGGGTCTCTTATTTTTCCAGATGAATTTCATGACTGCTATTTCTATTTCTTTGAAGAATGACATTGGGATTTTGATAGGAATTGCATTAAATCTGTATAATGCTTTTGGTAGTATGGACATTTTGACAATATTAATTCTACCTATCCAAGAGCAAGGTAGGTCTTTCCATCTTCTGAGTTCATCTATAATTTCTTTCTTTAGTGTTCTATAATTTTCGTTATACAGGTCTTTCACCTCTTTCGTTAGGTTGATTCCCAGGTATTTTATTTTTTTTGATGCTATTGCAAATGGGGTATTTTTCATCATTTCCCTTTCAGAGTCTTTGTCGCTGATGTACACAAATGCCTTTGACTTATGTGTATTGATTTTGTATCCTGCAACTTTGCCAAATTCGTTTACTAGTTGTAAAAGTTTTCTGGTAGAGTTTTTTGGGTCTTCTAGGTAGATTATCATGTCATCAGCAAATAGTGCTAATTTGAGCTCTTCTTTTCCTATCTTAATCCCTTTAATTTCTTTCGTCTGTCTAATTGCTCTGGCCAGAGTTTCCAGTACTATGTTAAATAGCAGTGGTGAAAGGGGACATCCCTGTCTTGTTCCAGTTTTTAGAGGGAATGCTTTCAATTTTTCTCCATTTAAGATAATGTTAGCTCGGGGCCTTGCATAAATAGCTTTTATTATGTTAAGATATGTTCCTGATATTCCTAGTTTTTCTAGTGTTTTCAACATAAAGGGGTGTTGTATTTTGTCAAATGCTTTTTCTGTGTCAATTGAGATGATCATATGATTTTTGTCTTTAAGTCTATTGATGTGGTGTATTATGTTTATTGATTTCCGAATATTGAACCAGCCTTGCATCCCGGGATAAACCCCACTTGATCGTGGTGCACTATCTTTTTGATATGTTTTTGTATCCGATTTGCCAGGATTTTGTTGAGGATTTTTGCATCTATGTTCATTAAAGATATGGGCCTGAAGTTTTCTTTTTTGGATGTGTCTTTGCCAGGCTTTGGAATTAATGTAATATTGGCCTCATAGAAAGAGTCTGGAAGAGCTCCCTCTTTTTCTATTTCTTGAAATAGTTTGAAGAGCATTGGTATTAGTTCTTCTTTGAAAGTCTTATAGAACTCGGCTGTAAACCCATCAGGTCCTGGACTTTTCCTTGTTGGTAGCTTTTTGATGACATCTTCTATTTCTTCGCTTGTAATTGATCTATTTAAATTATGTATAGCCTCCACATCCAGTTTAGGCAAATCATATGACTCTAGAAATCTGTCAATGCATTCAGTATTTTCTATTTTATTAGAGTACAAGTTTTCAAAGTAATTTCTAATTATATTCTGTATATCTGAGGTGTTTGTTGTGATATTCCCTTTTTCATCACGAATGTTAGTAATTTGAGTTTTTTCTCTTCTTCTTTTCGTTAGCATTGCTAAGGGTCTGTCAATTTTGTTTATTTTTTCAAAGAACCAACTTTTAGTTTTGTCAATTCTTTGAATGGTTTCCTTAGTCTCAATTTCATTAATTTCTGCTCTGATTTTAATTATTTCCTGTCTTCTACTGCTCTTGGTGTTGGTCTGTTCTTCTTTTTCTAATGCTTTGAGGTGTGATGTTAAGTCATTTATTTGTTGTTTTTTTTTCCTCTTAAGGAATGAACTCAGTGCAATGAATTTTCCTCTTACTACTGCCTTCATAGTGTCCCAGAGATTTCTATATGATGTATCTGTGTTCTCATTTACCTCTAGGAATTTTTTGATCTCCTCTTTGATGTCTTCTTCAACCCCTTGTTCATTCAGTAGCATGTTGTTTAGCTTCCAGTTGATGGAGTAGTTTTTCTTATTCCTTGTTTTGTCGTTGATTTCCAATTTTATCCCTTTATGGTCCGATAGCATGCAGGGTAGTATCTCTATTTTTTTATATTTGCTGAGAGTTGCCTTGTGACATAATATATGGTCTATTTTGGAGAAGGAGCCATGTGCTGCTGAGAAAAATGTGTATTCGTTTACTGAGGGATGAAATATTCTATATATGTCTGTTAGGTCTAAATTGTTAATTGTTTTGAGGAGGCTTAAAGTTTCTTTGTTTAGCTTTTGTTTGGATGATCTATCCATTGGTGAGAGAGGTGTGTTGAAGTCCCCTAGAATAACTGTGTTGTGGTCTATTTTACTCTTGAACTTAAGAAGCGTTTGTTTGATGAATGTAGGTGCTCCATTATTTGGGGCATACAGATTTATGATTGTTATATCCTGTTGATGGATGGTTCCCTTAAGTAATAAGAAATATCCATCTTTGTCCCTCTTGATTAATTTTGGTTTGAAGTCTACCTTATTTGATATGAGAATGGAAACCCCTGCTTGCTTCCGCCGGCCATGTGAGTGATAAGACTTTTCCCAGCCTTTCACTTTCAGTCTGTTGATGTCTTTTTCTATGAGGTGTGTTTCTTGGAGACAGCAAATTGTTGGGTCATTTCTTTTAATCCATTCTGATAATCTGTGTCTTTTGATTGGCGAGTTTAGGCCATTAACATTCAGGGTTATTATTGAGATGTGATTTTTATTCCCATCCATTTTTATTTGACTTATGGTCTTTAGCTTGATTTGGTTTCTCTTCTGGTTGGTATTTCCTTTAGTTTAATATCTCCCTTTGTTGATTTTCGTTATCATCTTTCTCTTCTTCTTCATGAAAAATGTTGCCCAGGATGTTCAGAAGTGCTGGCTTTCGAGTTGTGAAATCTTTTAACTTTTGCTTGTCGTGGAAGGTTTTTATTTCATCTTCGAATCTAAAGCTCAATTTTGCTGGATATAAGATTCTTGGTTGACATCCCTTTTCTTTCAGAGCTTGAAATATGCTATTCCAGGATCTTCTTGCTTTTAAGGTCTGGGTTGAAAAATCTGAACATAATCTGATTGGTTTCCCCCTATATGTAATTTGCTTCCTTTCTCTTGTGGCTTTTAGTATTCTCTCCTTGCTCAGTGTATTAGGCATTTTCATTATAATGTGTCTAGGTGTGGCTCTGTTGAGATTTTGTTTGTTTGGTGTTCGGTATGCCTCTTGAACTTGGTTTTCCATTTCATTCCTCAAGCTTGGAAAATTTTCTGTAATTATTTCATTAAATAGATTACTCATTCCTTTGGCTTGAAACTCTGCCCCTTCCTCTACGCCAATCACTCTTAAGTTTGGTCTTTTTATGCTGTCCCATAATTCCTGGATGTTATGTTCATGATTATTAACAAGTTTTGCTGTATGGTTTAAATTCTTCTCTAAGACATATATTTTGTCTTCATTGTCTGAGGTTCTATATTCCAGATGGTCTATTCTGTTGGAGATGTTTTCAATTGAGCTTTTATTTTGGTTTATTGCTTCTTTCATTTCTGGAATTTCTGTTTGGATTCTCTTTAGAGCCTCTATTTCCCTATTGAAGTAATCTTTTACTTCCTGTATTTGTTTTTGGAGTTCTTTGTCAAAATGATCTTTTGCCTCCTGTACCTGCTCCCTCATCTCATTTTTGAGTTCATTCTTAAGTTCCATAAACATTTGGCATATGTAATTTCTAAATTCCATCTCTGGCATTTGACCAACTGTGCTTGCCATGACATCTGCCGATGAGGTATCTTGATTTGTTTGTGTCATTTTCTTTCCTTGTTTTTTCATGTTGCTTGTGTGTCTATTCTTCCTGCACTGTGGGACCTTGACTGTTTCGATTTTACCTTAAAGCCTTATGTTGTTCCTGTAGTACAATGCTATCAGATCACCTTATAATTCCTTTATACTTTTAAAACCTAACACTTTCTATTCAGAAAATCCAAGTTTGGTCACAATGTACAGATTTTGTTATCCCAGATATTATTTCCAATTTACTCTGTACGTTTCTGATAGGGTTTTATAGCTTCAAGTATTGGATACAGAGGTGTTATGTTTAGGAAGAAGGAAGTGTCTTGAATTGTTCTTTCTTGGAAAGTATGAAAAGAGATATCTATTGAAATGGTTTAGTGGAAGTGGTTTAGTATCAGTAGACGATGGAAGAAAGAGAATGGGGTTGACAATTAGGTAAAAAGATCAATTTATATATATAGTAAGTTGGAAAAGAAAAAAAAATGATAAAGAGTAGGAATTGGTGTAAGAGAGAGGAGAGAGAGAATCAAGGAAATAGAGAGTAAACTGTATATAACACCACTTTGCTACCCAATTCAATTGTGCCGGTTCTAGAAATCCCAAGTTTTGCGTATAACTTGTTTTTGGCTCTGTTTAGTATGCACTGGCAGGATGTAAACATGAAAGATGAAGGAGGAAGAAAAGATACAAGGGTGAGAAGGAGTAAAAGAATGAAAGAAAAAAGGGAGCGGAAGCAGATAAACACACTAACAATCAATGCGGAAAAAAAAAAAAAAAAAAAGCAGAACAAAACAAAGCCAAAAAAAGAAAAAGAAAAATAAACAAACAAACATACAAAAACAACAACAACAACAACAACAAAAAAAAACCCTCCCTGCAATCCAGAAAATCAAGCAGACCAATAAAAAGAAAGGGAAACAAAAAAAAAAAAAAAAGTCAAACCCCAAGTCTCAGACAAAACGGGCCCTGGGAAGCCCCCCTCTTTTTTTCCTTTCCAGTTCAAACCAATTGCTATTGGATCACAGTCTGTGATCCTGTCAGTGAAATCAAGGCTGCATCCTAGGCCAGCGGCTGCACGGTTCAGTGAAGGAGTGGCCCAGGGGGACCGTGTGTGTCAGCAGATGAATGGCGCCGGGAAGGGGGATCTTCCAGAAGGCACCACCTCCCCAAGCCCACCCACAGTTGCAGTCCCCTGTGGCCGCTGTGCCAGCCTCAGAAACGCCTTCCCCTGCTGACCAACCAAGTCTCACCCAATTGTGTGTTGTCTTCAGAGAGCTGTAGAGTCCCTGGGTGGATGCAGCAGTCGCTCTCAGTCTCCTCCCCTTTGTCAGGACCAGCCCCTGCAGCTTTCAAAGATGGCGGCGCTCTCCTTCCAGTCAACAGTAGCTCCGCAGACTCCCAGACTCCCGTATCCTTGCCGATCGCACCGGGAAGCCACACCGAGGGTCACGTCAGGCGGAGTGTGGATTCGAACTGGTGTGTGGACCCGCGGTCTCCCGTGGCTCCCCAGCACCAATCCCGCCGGCTGTTATCGCTGGTTTTTATCGCCGGTTTCACGCTAGTGTGCAGTGAGTTTGGCTGGGGTGGTGCAGCAGTAGCGCGGTCTCCTCACCCTGACCTTGTTTCGCACGGCCTGTGCACCGCCCAGGCGGTTTTGCAGGAGCCTCGCGGCTCCAGCCGCTGCAGACAGCTTGTCTCTTTCTCTCTCTGGTAGTGGTAATCAAACCATCCATGATATCGGTATTTTCAGTCCATATATATATAATGAAAGGCAATTTATCTGCTTTGTTGGATTCTTTCTACGGAACTGTCCTGAAGTGCGGCTTCCTCTAATCCGCCATCTTGGATCTCCTCAAATGTATTTTTAAGTAACTCATTTCCTCAGTGTATTGGCTCAACTATGAAACTGACTTTAAATTATTCCTTCTTGCTACAGTGAAAGTATGTACCATGCTTGTAAAATAAGATGAAGGGTCAAGTAGAGTCAAGACCCTGCCCTAAAAAATGAAGGGATGAAATCTCCTTTCTCATGTCAAGTTACTCATTCTCACATCCTTCCTTTCCCTGTGGCAAGAATAAAAAAAAAAAAAAAAAAAAAAAACAGTAGGGAACACACACCAGAGAAGACAAATATTCTGTACCACCTGTGCAGATCCACCCTAAATGGGTCACATCAAGATCACAATACAAGCAAGACCTTACCTTATACAACTGGTATGTTCTAGAAATGTGAGTTAAACATAATTCTTCCATTCAGTTGTCATTTGCTAGTTAAGTGGTACCCCATGATTATAGTAATTATTACATGCCAGACTTTTCCAGAACATTCTGCCTGTGACCAGATCATGTGCCTTAATATGGCTCAGTAAATATGGCCACAATCCCAATGAGGAATAAACATTTTTTAATGTACTAAGTTGGTATTTATCCCCCTACTGCATTTAGGTGTACTTATACAAATTTAGAGTTTCATTAAACTGCCTACCATACTGCTTTAGGATCATTAGATTTATCAGGTAGTAGAAGAGAGAAATTCATTTACTCAATATTTTAGGGGATGCCTAGAATGTTCCAGGCACTGTGTTAGGTACAAGAAAATGGACAAGGATAAAAAACACGAAAAGGACATTGCAGAGTAGTTTATTCCTGCTCTGAACTTGCAGAAATGAGAAGACAATCTCAGCTCTAGATTATACATCAATAACACCTGATAAATACAATGCAAACTTCTAGAACCAGCTGAGAAGAGATGTTCAGGCTTATAAGTAAACCCCTTCAAATAACTTAAGAAAATGGAATGGTTAAATAGAGTGTTACAACTTTCAGATTACTTCTGCTTAGTACTAGTTATCATAGAACCTTGAATCTGACAAAAATCCTACTTGGAAAATTGATGTGTAATGAATATGCCACAGTGAAACCCACAAATCTGTATAATTAATATGCATCAATAAATTTGTAAAGATTTCTATACATTTAGAAGAGATCACAAAGATATTTGTCATAGTTCAAAATGGTCATATTATAGGGAATAATGAAAATGTTTTATTATTATGTAAGTCAGTGATATATAATTAAATAGGACTAGAAGCTAAACATGAAAACTGATGTACAATATTTTTGATTAGGAAAACAAATTGTCTAAAGATAACAATTGTCCTAATGCTAAATTTACCCTGTATTTTATAAATGTTTCCTCTTATGATTGTCTTTTTTTGGAGGGGGGCATTCTAATGGATGGGTAAGTATAAACTGAATAAAGTAAAAAATTAAATAACTCTTTTGGTATGGCTTGGGAAGGAATTAAGATTGCTGACAATTTATGCAGTTGACTGGAAAGAAAATCACTACTATGCTGCCTTTGTGTAGTGCAAGGATAGGGAGACACAAAGATTTTTCATCATGAAAGAACATAATGCGCCTGCTATAGTCATACTTGATGTTTACTTCTGAAAGAAAAGTAACATTAAAAAAGTCAAAAAGCAAATTGATAGTTGTAAAGGCACAATGTATTCACTACCAATTGTATTTGTACATTCTATATAGAGAGAATTCCCTTTAGGACATTTTCTTACATTCAAAAAAAGTCAACAGAATTTTATATTCTACTAGTATATGTCACCCCTGCAAAACAGGGGCCGACTTACATTAATCATATTTTGTTGATCCATTTAATGAAAAAGCATCCAGCATTTCAAATTGCAAATAATCAAATCCCTTGTATTAAGAGACTGGCCTCATCCCGAATTGAGCATATCAACATATCCAAGAAGAAGAAAGTAAGTGTTCTTGCCTGAAAGAGGTAACATCATAAAGTATTACCTACAAATTGTCAACATTATCAGATTTAAAACTCAATAACAATTTTAATTTTCTACAATTGAAAACCAGCTTTGGTCTTTGCTATCCCCCAGGAAACAAAAACTGATTTATTGCTGGCCAGAGGTCCTAGCTTGCTAGAAACATGGACCAGACAGAAATGATTAATGTTTTCCTCCAAATTAATTTCAAGCTGTCTAACTTAGCTATTTCCATTTTCCCCTAAGTAAACACCAGATCTGAATTTTCTATTACAAACAGCAATAACCCATTCGTGCTTTAGGATATGCTGTTTCCTCTCCAATCTATACATGCCATCCTTTAACTTCAAAAGCATTTCTCTCCCCATAAGGGACCCGGCCTTTTAGTAGTCACTCACTCAATATGAAACACAATATTGAGGGCAAGAGAGAGATTCCCTTGAGCCATTTAATCTTAATAATCTTAACACATGGACACAGGGGGTAAGAAGCATCATTCTAGAATGAATCAAAGTCAGGCTTGCCCACAGAGATTTCTTGACTCAAATAATTAGGATAACTTTGTAGAGCAAGAGGTGGAGACAAATGGAAATTGTAAGGTACAAGGCAAGTTTTGAGGATGTCATTTGTCATGATGTCTTATTTTCCATGCATCCATTTTAGTATACATCTGCGTTGACACACGATGCAATACTGGTCATAGCAGAAGCTTTCCGCTACCTGAGGAGGCAGCGAGTGGATGTATCCCGGAGAGGCAGTGCTGGAGACTGCTTAGCAAATCCTGCTGTGCCCTGGAGTCAAGGAATTGATATTGAGAGAGCTCTGAAAATGGTAAAGACCATAATGGACTAGTGGGCTGGAGGGGCCTTACAAAAAGATAACAAAAAAAAAAAAAAAAATGAGAGCTGCCCCTGTAATCCCAGTGGCTCAGGAGGCTGAGACAGGATTACAAGTACAAGGCCAGCCTCAGCAACTTAGTGATGGCCTAAGCAACTTAAGGAGAACCTGTCTCCAAACAAAAAATAAAAATGTGGGTGTAACTCAGTGGTAAAGCATCCTTGGGTTCAATTTCTAGTACAAAAAAAAAAAAAAAAAAAAAAGATGAGACCACAGTTTTAAAAAATGACATGCTAAAAGGAATAGGACTAGAATCCTTAGACTCTCAGAGTATACAGAGTATACAGAAAGGATGAACATGGGTATTTATTCACCCAAATCTAGAACCCTAAAAGTAAGAGGTTCTACCTTGAAGTTTGAAAAAATGATAAATTAGGGTCAAATGAATCATCTTTGGTTATATGCTATTCTGTGAGTAGCAAACAGAACTTGGTACCCTCAAATGTTATGGAATGAATATGCAAATAACTTCCATAATTCAAGCCTTCTGGAAATATGAAATTCCTCAGTGAGACTTGTATATTTTATAAGATTGTTCCTAACTTCAAGATAGACGTGACAAAGGACAATGGCATCCTCAGGCTCATTAGACAAATTATTAGCCTGAATATACTGAGAAACTGAGCCAGAGTGATAGTATTTCTGTTGTCAAAAAGAACACTTATACTATTCTACATGGTGGAATGCAAGAACATGATACATTTCTAGACCTACTTAAGAAGCTTTTGACCAATGCTGCAAAGAAAAAGCCTAAAGAAAAGTACAAGGAATCAATGGATAGACAGTCAAATAGGTCACTTGTTTTTAGTATTTACTGGGTAGGAGATCATTTAAGGCTTCAAGCAGTGTCCTTTGAACAGATTCCATTATTTACACTAGGAGCAGCATCAACCATTCATTGCAGCTTTCCAAGCAAGAGCTCTTTCCTGAATATTTTGCTTTATTGCCTGCCACATGTGCCTGCATACATTAAAATGAGCCTTCAAGAGTACAAGAATCTCTTATTTCTACCTAATTATCCTGATGTTTGGGACATCCAAATGAACAAAGAGATAGGCAATGATAAGATAATTCTATGCACAACCCAGCAAGGAAGAATTTGTAGCAGCCTCATAACGTACATCATTTTGTGTAGTTGGCTCTCTTGCTGCCGCCTTCAATTTGCCAAGTTGGAAGCATTCAATCAAAAGGGGTTAGTAGCCCCTGTGTCTCTCTCCAAGAAAGAGATATGACTCATTCTCCCATCATGCAGATTTTTATGTCATTATGTCAGTTCCCTAACAAATGCCCTAAGTGTAGTTTTATGGAGGTAGCACTGCACGATTTTGAAGAGCAGTTAATTAAATTCAACCTTCATAGCAGTTACAAGATTTGTATTGTCAGGTGAAACATAATGATGAGTGAAATATAAAACTCCCTTAGAGTGAATCAAAAGGAGTTTTCATCAACAAAAGCTCAAGAGGCAAGAGCCAGCATCTGCAATTGACTGCCCATTCATGACACAAACAACTACCTTCCCCAAATAGAAAACTGACCACCAGAATGAAGGATAAGAAATTAATTTGTTGAAAAGAAAATTAGATTGCTCATAAAATTATACATAAAAGTTTCTGCAGGTCTAACTCACTGATAAATCTCCATCTATAAGCCAGGTAAGTAACTTTCCTCCCCAGGTCAAATGACTTAAAGCACTCAACCAGAAGTATCCTTCACCTCTCTCTATAGGCTAACCTCTTTCTAATGCTCCAGAGAGTCTGGAAAGCATCAACATTTTCCAAAAGTAGACAGTGCTTCAGTAAAATTGCTCTATTCAGGAGGTCTGCACGTGAGGCTAGTCTGAAGTACTAAATGTTTTATTGCATTAAAAGAAATATCTTTTTACTTGAGTTAATTAAAAGTGAGATTGTAAAAACATCCCTCATTGTGACTAGCACATAGTTATTTCTCAGTAAATCATTCTCTTCCTTGAAAGAAATCTGGCAAACAAAATCATTGCCTGATAGAGGATCCTAAGAGGCCTGTTTTAATGAATATATAAGCATGCCACTCATTCAATAAATATTTAGTAAGCACCTATGACTATGTATCAGACTCCACATTAGTATGCAAACTTAAAAAGAGAGGAGGGGAGCTCACATTTAAATTGTTAATATCTGGGCTGGGGTTGTGGCTCAGCGGTAGAGTGCTTGTCTAGCACATGTGCGGCCTGGGTTCGATCCTCAGCACCACATAAAAATAAACGCACTGTGTACAACTAAAAGCAAATAAATAAATATTTTAAAAATTGTTAATATCTAAACAAATTCTTTAAAATATCTTAAAGCCATGGGCTTTAGCACCATCTACAGAGATATCTGTCACAGAGTCTAAGCCATTTGAATAAAGATGTATGGAACACCTGCTCTATCCCAAGCACTGTATTAGTTGCTGAGAACCAAGAAAAAAGAATGACTGTCATCTTAGGAGGCTTCTTATCTAGGAAGGGAGCCAGAAATACATGGATGATTAAAATTAAGTTAAGTTCTATGCAGGGTGCTATGGATTAAATAAGGGATCCCACATGCTGGGAAATTGTAACTGACATTGAATTCCAGACCACCAAACATTTGAATCATGAGGTCTGGAATGTCTTAGACAAAACCTTGACTGAACAGTTCACAAATCCCATCTAGAGAAGCTGAGTCTTTAGAAATATACAATTTTCAATGAGAGTTGAATACCATGGTACTTTTCAGTAATGAGAAGATTTTCTTAGTAAGTTTCTTTGTCATTGCCTCTGCCCTGCCTAACTCCTCTCCTGCAATTGGATGCTCAAAATGGAATATAAAGAGTTCTTCATGCATTGAAATATTTGTCACTCCCACGCTAACTGGAAAAGTAATTTCTATTTCAACAAAGTTCCTCTTCTTTAACCAGAAGTGTAATGTCACCCTTTTCTGCAAGCATAGGTTGACAATAGTGCTTAGGTTTGTTAAGTCAGATAGGTATTCATCTTGCTTCCAGTTACTCACATTGTAGCTCTTCTCTTTCAGCAAGAATTCCATAGACTCCTACTGGTAAGCAAGCTCCCTTCCTTTTGAAAAAGATGTTTCCTAATATTTTCGATCAACTTTCCCTTCTGCAGCACAAACTCACCTTCTTGACAGTTTCTCATTTTCTATACATGAGGGGGGAAGTATTCCGACCTTTTATCCTGAGAAAATGAAACAGATTCTCTTTCTTTAAACCAAAGTTTTGACCCTTTCTCAGAAGATGAGTAATGCAAATGGTTAACAGTAATGATTCATATCTATAAAGTGTCTTTCATCCAGTGTCCCTGTACTGTAAAACAATTAAGGAACTCTCTTCACTCAGTAGGAGTGGCCTCTTATTAGTTCAAAATAACGTGCTCAGGGGGCTGGGTTTGTGGCTCAGTGGCAGAGCGCTTGCTTAACATGTGAAGCACTAGGTTCGATTATCAGCACCACATATAAATAAATAAATAAATAAAATAAAGGTCCATTGTCAAGTAAAGCTTTTTTTTTTTTTTAAATATTGTGCTCAGGCCAAGAAACAATTGTAGCTTACATGAAATGTGCATTTGACATCCCAAGCAGGTGTTCAGAATTCTAGTACCTGTGACTTTCTAGTGCCTCATATTCTTGAACCCCTAGACTTAACAATTTTCACCAGTTTTTGGATTATCTCTTCATGGCTTAGCCCTCAATTACTTCTGTTTCTGGGCATAAGTTAAATAAGAGGAAAAGCTTGTTCCTGATACTGTAGTAGCTGATAAATATATAACCCTCTCAAGCAAGAAACAACTAAATTCATTTTGATTAATAGTAATTAATATAGCTAGGATGTATAGCAATGCTTACTATGTGCCAAACACTGATCTAAGCATTACATATGTATAACTCATTTAACCCTCCCAACAACTCTGAGGGATATTTACTACTAAGATTTCCCATTTTACAGATTAGGACACTGAGGTTAAAAAAAAAACATTAAGAAATGTGCCCCAAATCATCCAGTTAGTAAGTGGTGGTGCTAGATGAATCCAAGGGCTTCAGAGTCCATGTTATTGAAACAAAACTATGTTCAGATATTAGAAATAAGATATAGCCATCAGACCCAAGGAACTCATGATTTAGAAGAATGCATTAACCTAGTTCAGGGAGTAGCCTGAAGAGTGTTCTTAAGAGGAAGGGACTAATGGAAATGTCAAGTCTTTGAAAAAGTGGTGGTAGAGCTCTCACTCACTATATTGTATAGGTAACTGTGTCTCACATCCACTCCCAATCTTTATAACTAAAAGCCATACTGAGAAAATACAGCAGAGGAATTGAAGATCTATATAGACTTGATCTGGTGAATAGAGCACAAAGACTCAAGATAGAAATTCTCTAAGATTTCAAAATTTGTCAGTGGTCCTCATGTCAGAGACCTATAAAGCAATAAGGCAGTGGTATTTTAAATTTTTACACTTTTTTCCTTTTTGCCAGGTGCAAGTACAAGGAATGACTGGAAACATCCAATTTGACACTTATGGACGTAGGACAAATTATACCATTGATGTGTATGAAATGAAAGTCACTGGCTCTCGAAAAGTAAGTAACCAAAACAGACATCCAGAGAAAAAGTCTCTTGGAAAGTGACACTACTCAGATGCAAAGAAATAAGTGTTAGGAAACATACACAAAACAAATTCCCACTCATCATTTTTGCCCTTCCATCCCATGAGGAGCATAGATAAAATGCACACGTTGTTTTGTAATCAGAATGATACTTCTATTCATTTTAAAAGGAGGATTTCACTCTGAGGCTGATCCTGTAAAAGTGGTAGACTCACAAGTTGTTAACAACTTCCTACAATAAAGGGACAGAATCACAAATTTCATAGCATGTTTTTATTTAAATAGAAGCTTCCAAAGTACATATGGTTTCAGGGAAGTAATAATAATAATAGAAAGATGGGTCTCCTTCTATTTTGCCAACTCACCTACCAAAAGGACTCTGGAAAAGTACCTTTCTCTATAGCTGAATTTCACATGACCAGTTTGCTTCTATCTTCACTGGCTTCCCAAATCCTTACCTTCCAGGTTTCCTATGATTTGAAACAAAGGGGTTTTTTTTTTTTTTTTTGCTACAGGGGTTTCAAGAGGGATAAGGCCAATTGTATGAATAATGTTATATAATATCAGAGTAAGGTGGAGGTAGAAACCTCCAGGATAAAATAATAGTACATCTGTGCATCCATCCTCCGTATTGGAGTCCTTGTAAGAGTGGCAAGACAGAGGAAAACAGGACATCAGTCCTTGTAAAAGTCAAGCTACTAAAAAAAAAGTTTCATTATACAATAGCACTTGAACTTCATGTAGTACTTTTTGAGTGAAAAATAGGCTTCCAGGTCAAATGTCTGCTCTTTTCTAGGCTGGCTACTGGAATGAATATGAAAGATTTGTACCCTTCTCAGATCAACAAATCAGCAATGACAGTGCATCATCAGAGAACCGGACCATAGTAGTGACTACTATTCTGGTAAGTGTGGACAAAGAATAGGTGGGCTTTCTGTATATCAAGACATCTGCTTCCTGAAAAGCATTATTCAGCCAATGGAAAAAATGTAAAGTTCAAATAGTGAAAACTTCCAACAGAGCGGATCAGGAACCCCTCACAGTATCTTGCCATGATGATGACTAGAATGCAATTTTTTAAAAGAAAAAATAAGAATAATTCAGAACAATTTCAGATATCATTCAACTCCTTTCCCCTGTCACTCCCCCATAGGACTAATGCTTCATCTGGACTTGAAATCTAATTCTTCATTGTCGGGGAGGCAGCATTGTGTGGAGGAGAGAGTAGATTGGGGTTCTAATATTAGAACTACTGCTACCCTGTGTAATTGTGCAAGTCCCAACTTCTCTGAGCTTCAGGTTGTTATTGTTTTTTAATATATGGAATAGGTATAATAACAATCTCCTACCCATGTAATAAGACCATTTCAAAGCACAATTCACCACATAAAAGTTTTCCACAATGGGCTGGGGTTGTGGCTCAGTGATAGAGCACTTGCCTAGCATGCATGAGGCACTGGGTTCGATCCCCAGCACCACACAAAAATAAGCAAATAAAATAAAGGTATCATGTCCATCTACAAGTAAAAGATTATTTTTTAAAAAGTTTTCCATTACATTCAAAGCACTATTAAGATGTGATATAGTAGAAGGGAGATCACTGGAGTGGAGGAAGGAGATTGACAGTGATTAAGGGGGAAGGAAGAAGGATGAGAAAACAGAGGCACAGTGGAATGAAATTGACCAAACTATGCTATGCACATATGTGATTATACTACAGTGAATTTCACCTTTATGTATATATATATATAAAGCACTAATTTTAAAAATTCTAAATAAATAGAAGGAAGACCAGTAGAGTAGAGGAAGGGGAACAGTGAGGGAGGATGGGAGGGAAAAACGAAATACTAGGGACTAACGTGGAACAAATTATATTCTATGTTTACATGATTACATCAAAATGAGCCCCAATATTATGTATAATAATACACTAATAAAAATGTTACATAGTATTCTTGTTTAATTTTAAAATGTTTTTCCTAAAAGCTGGCTTGTTTCATTAAGTGAAACACAAACCTGGGTTAAAAACAAGTATGGCGCTAGGTATGAAAATCTGATTAGTTGAACATAGACTTGGCTGAAGTTGACCTTTCATTTAAACATATATATCAAATACTCACTTTGTCCTAGGTACTGTACTAGGCCCTGTGGATATAAAAATGAATAAGCCACAGACCCTCATCTTCCAAAGACCACAGTACTTTCCTATGACTTGGCCCATATGACTGTGGTTCCTACCTGATAAATCCTGAGAAATCAAAGGAAGTTCACTTTCATGTAACTAAGGGAGACACCTCTGCCCAATTTGACTAAATCAAAGATTTTACAGGTGAAAACTAGTCCTTCTTTCAAACTCTCAAAAATAACTTAAATGAGGCTCTTCTGCTTATTAAGTGGGAAAAAAGAAGAAAACCCCTTTTCACACACCAAACCTCAAAAGTCACAGAGGGAAAAAATCATTTCTACATTGACCATATCTTAGAAAAATGTATAGGAGTAATCATTTGATCTTCTTTTTGGGTCCAAAGGAATCACCATATGTAATGTATAAGAAAAACCATGAGCAACTGGAAGGAAATGAACGATATGAAGGCTATTGTGTAGATTTAGCCTATGAAATAGCCAAACATGTAAGAATCAAATACAAATTGTCCATTGTTGGTGATGGGAAATATGGTGCAAGGGATCCAGAAACTAAAATATGGAACGGCATGGTTGGAGAACTTGTCTATGGGGTAAGTATTTTTCAACTCTGTTTGCATTAAACTCTATACTTTTCAATTAACAAAGTAGATAGGAGATTTAATTTCCAATTGCAACATTTATGCAACTGTTTAGCTTTCTACAATCTGTAAGAAAATGTTTTCTTCTACAATTGAAGTCTGGCTGTAGATATAGCCCAGTGATAAAAACACTTGCCTAGCATGTATGAGGCCCTAGGTTTAATCCTCAGGACCACAAAAAACATAGTTTAAATCTGTAAAGGTAGTTCATCAAGAGTGTCCTTTGGGTAAAAAGATTATTCTACTAAAAGGAAAGTAGAATTGGGGCATTTTATTTGGCAAAATTAAGCATAACCTGCCCTCTATTGAAAATCTATTCCTTCTGTGTTCCCTATCTAAGGCAGCAGAATCACATACCCACATAGTTGTCTAAGCAACTTTGCCTAAACAACCCCACCAGCTTTCCCATCATCATTCCCTTCATATTTGGTCAGTAACCATATATGAATTTTTTTTCTTTTTCTTTTTTTTTTTTTTTTTTTTTGTATGTCTATGCTGGGGATTGAACCCAGGGACACCATCCCTAACCCTTTTATTTTTATTTTGAGACAGAATCTTGCTAAGTTGTTTAGGGCCTTGATAAGTTGCTGAGGCTGGCTTTGAATTTGTAATCTTCCTGTCTCTGCCTCCCAAGTATCTGGGATTACAGTAGTGTGCCACTGCACCACGCTAAATTCTGCTTTTAAATCTCTCAAATCTAAATACATTCTTCATCCCCACCATTATCACATTAGCTAAGATTTTTACTTATTGTCAGTCATTTAACTGTTACCCTTGCCTCTGTTTTTATAAATCAGATCTCCACATTATTGTAATTTCCTACCTTAAAAAGCAGAATAAAACTCAAATTCTTTAGCATGGAAAATAAGGCACTTCATAGTCTAGCACCCACCTACCTCTCTAGCTTCATCTTTTACACTTTCCTTTTTACAAATTCCAACTGTAGCAAAGTATGTGCTGTTCTCTTCATACACTTGAGCTCTACTCAGGGTACATCTGGAAATATTTTTGCCTCTCTTCAATCAGTTTCCACTACCTACTCATCCTCTAGAACTCAAGAGATGATACCTTTTCAGGAAGCCTTCCCTAATCTGACCTGTCCACCTGCAGTTTGGGTTAGGCGGCCCTAAATTTTGTTTCCTTATAGTAAATTTTGTATTCATATAGTAGTTCTGAACCTATACTGTAATGATCAACTTACAAGTTCACCTGTCCTACTAGACTATGACCTTCTTAAGGACATAAGACATCTTATTCATTTCAATATCCCAGAGCCCAGAATATAGAATTTAAATAAATACTTGAATGAATGAACAGAATGTCTCTACCAAGTGTTTGGCCATGGGCCAAATGCAAAAGAATACTGATAATTAGAGCTTTTTAGAGGGCACAGTGGTATCCTCAGAGGTTCTCAGTGACTTAGTTTTAAATGGTTTTAGCCTCTGATTGGAATCTTAGGCAGCCCAATGAGGCATATGGAGATAAGCAGAACCGGGCACAAGAACTTCCCCTTAGGTAAACAAGTCACTAGGCAACTAATCCAAGTGCAGGCAGAAACAATGATTGTTCTCTATATAGACAACATGTAAGGAGAAGACAAAGGAATATAATGGGTAAGCAATGCTAAGTCCTAACCAATAAGAAGCAAACATCCAGGTTGTCTATTAGACTGAGGTTCAATTGCTTGAGATGGGAACCAATGAGAATAGGGTATAGCTCTCCAATCATAAAAAGTACTGGGGTCACTAAGTCTTTGGAAAAGTCCTTTGGGAAAAAGTACAAAGGTAGAAGCTCATTTCTAAAAATAAGGGCACAGAAAGGTATCTAATATTTAAAATGAGACTGGGCCCCAGTTATCAAAACTGGGGCACCATCCTCTAGCCATACAAGCAGCAACGCAAATTGATCCTCAACCTCCATCTATGGGGCTGGAGCCAATCATGTCTTGTCTTAAGTCAAGGTTGGTCCTGAGAACTGGGGCAAGGCCGAGTTATAGATGAAATCCAAATGATCTCAGCAGTGAAAAAGAGAAGATTTTTTTAATTCCAGAGAGAGCTGAACAAGGGACAAATCACCTGACATGATTTCTGATGATCCTGAGAAGCTATGAGCCATCTTGACACAGCTCCAACCTCTCACTTTACAATTTAGTAATAAGGACTTCTCTTTCTGGTCCCTCTTCTTCCCAACACTTGGGCTCCAAGAGGTCTTTCCTTGCTTACAGCTCACCCCTGAACTTACTATAATCCCTGCTACATAGTAAAGAGTCACTTTTTGTTTTAATGAATGAATAGCTGGCAAACAGTAATGCCAAACAAATATTCATTAAGTTGAGTTCATGATGGGAAATAATCATGCAATATTATTATTATTATTATTATTATTATTATTATTATCATCATCATCACCTACCACTTATTGGTTGTCAGATACTATGGTGAGAACTTTACAGGCACTATGTAAATTAATCCTCATAATGCACCTCTGAGGAAGGGGCCTTTATTAACCTCCTTCTACATGTGAGAGAATTGAGGCTGAGAGTGAAATCACATGCACAAAACCAAACAGCCTGTAGTGACTATTTTAGTTGTTCAAGCTGTTGTAATAAAATAGCTTAGGGTAGTGCCTTAAAAACAACAGAAACTTATTTCTTACAGTTCTGGAGGCTGGGAAGTTCAAGATCAAGGCAGATTTCTTTGTCTTTTGAGAGTCCACTTTATGATTTATAGATGGCACCTTCTTACTGTGTTCTTACTGGTGAAAAGAGTGAAAGGCCTTTTCTAGGGGTACTGATTTCATTCATGAGGTCTCTGCCGCATGACCTAATAAATTCCTAGACCCCATTTTCTAATAACATCACTTTAGGGGTAAGAATTTCAACATGTGAATGGATGGGACACAAACATTCTGATCATAACAATGACATAATGATTTGAACCCTGAAATTTGATTATGAAGGACACGTGCTTTAACCATTACATGATACTGCTCAGTATCCAAAGTGTTGTTTCAGGCCCATCCCATCCTCAAAGACACTTAAAATTTACTAAAAAGGTGTTTGGTGTCTTAGCCATTCTGGGGAGACTTTTTTGGCCATAGCAGATGGCAAGAAATTTAGGGTGTCAGTTTCCACTGGCCCCAGGGTATCTGAGTTCCATGAGTTTTACCAGCTCATCAAAACTAAATGGCCAGAACTCACTGGTATCTCAAAAGAAACCTGTCACACTCTGTAAATAGATCAGAGCCCTTCTAGCATTGAGTAAGACGTTATACACAGTGATGTAGAGCAAAGCAGATTTTCTGACATTGTCTAGACAAAGACCAGCTTTCTCACTGGGTTTTGATTTCTCCTCTGGCATGTCCTCTGTGCTGCACTCATTTAATCTACACATATTTCTTCTTTTTCCCAATTCATCTACTTGTCAGTGAGTTAGAGCCCCTTATTTGTTTAGTCATTCACATGCCACCTCTTCACTTTTAAAAAGGTAAAAATTCTGGAGGAAACTTCCAATCTTTTCTCTCCAGTTCTTTCTTATTAATAAAGACAGAAATTTCCTCTTCCTTCCCTGATGTAGAACAAGTCTCTGATGCTTTCTGGGCTTATAATACAAGGTGAATTCAGAGAAGTGACAGAAAACCAACATATTGGAGTCAACTGCCAGATTCTACTTTCCTTTAAAACCTGTGGCTCTGAAAAATAGATATTCATACCATGCTTGGAGTAAGAGCTTTCTGTTAGGAAGGATGATCTCATAAGCTAAAGGTGTCTTCATTCTCATTTAGAAGTTTTAATCTTTTGGCATTGGGAATTTTCAACTTCTCTATCAATGATAGAAAGGGAGAAACATGAAAACACGGGCTTTCATTTCTGGCAGGCCTGACCTCTTGTGGTTTGCAAGTTACTTAAGAAGAAGAAGGGCAGAAAGCCCCTAATGATTTCACGGAGTGCTTAATGAGCAAAAGGATGGAGAATAGGGAACTATTTCTTGCAGTGAACATAAAAACTACACAGTTAGGCATTACTTTATCCTTAGGGTATTTCCTCTTATGCTTTTAGTATGTAAAACAGATCAGAGCAGGAAAAATGAAGAAAGCTTTGCAAAAGGGATTTCAGTATCTGCCATAAAGTCTCAAGAAAGAGTGAAAATGAATTAAATTTGTTAAAGAATAAAGAAGTCAATCAGCCTCTTCTCAGATGATTCCTAAATGGGCTTTCTTTTTCTCTAAACCAATTCAAATCAAAGTCAATGTTGGGGCACCTTGTATCTCTAAGAAGGCTATTTTTGAAACAAATGTCAGTAGGACACAATGTACCCCATTATGTAAGCCCTTCAGAACACTATGGACTTGAAACTGTCCACCTGCTTTTAGCAGTTTTGATTTTGAGCTGCATGTCTGTAACACTGCCACATGGTAATTGTCCCAGCTCAAATGGCTTACAGACCACAAGTTTTTATGGCTCCCAAATAGCAAGTGTTTTAAGAGGGCATTTTAAAAGAGCATTTTGTTGCTAGCAGGGCTCTTAAACTTCTTTTAGCCTAACTTTTCATTCACTTTACACATGACTATGGGGACAAGTCAAGAATTGACATTAGACTTGCATATTGGGCAAACTAGGAAACTAAATCCTGATGGAAGACAGGGAGATTTTGACAAGGTCACAAAATAATGTGGCCTGGAAACTCAGGTTCCATGACTCCTGGTCTAGTGCTCTGACAACTGGGTCACACTGGCTCCATTCACTAAACTTGTCAAATTATGGGAAGATTGATGAGGTATCAGTCAGATACAGTATCCCCGCCTGGCTTTGGGGGTCTTATAATCTAGGTGGATCAAGAAATTTTCTATCCAAGATGCCCATCCTACTTATTTATCTGTGACCTCTATGATAAAGTAATACAAATCTCTGTTCATCACTTGAAGTAGTTGAAAACCCAAAGTAGACAGCTGGTTTCTACCCTTAGAGGGGAGATATTACCTAACAAAACAGAGAGGCAGGAAAAGGGCTAGAAAGAAATTGAGGCTCTCTCTAATTAAGAAGACACCTCCCAGTGAGCAGCTGCCATATTCCCTGTATTCTTAGCACCTAGAACTAAGAATAAAGAGGAGGGATGTTGCTTTTGGAAAGATCAGACTGCCCTGATTGGTTCCTCCAACTGACAAGTTAGCAGTGAGCTTAAGAATAGAGAAAGGGTTGAGAGAATGGTTGATTTCAGGTCACATTCCTTGGGTGTCCCCAGACTCCTTCACACTCCCAGAACAAATGGCAATTCTACAAGATACTATTTGTACTGACATTTCTCTGCCTACAAGAAATTATCTCTTAGGTTGTCACCATCCTAAGATAGATTCATTTGCCATTAAAAAAGGCAGAAAGTCGATCTGTCATTCCAGCTAAAAGGCAGAGAAGCAAGGGTCCAGTAACAGATACCATATATTCTCTTCTATTCTTCAAGCATTGACACTGGGCTTTGGCAGAAGGGCTGATGATTTGATAAAAAGTGCCCCTCCCCTTCAAATGATGCATATTAACTAGGGAAGGAGTATTAATGACACATGGAAGTGTGCCATTCTGAGCAGAGGATGGGGAAATTCCTACCAAATTTTGTCCCACGGGGCCTTCATCCAGCTCCAGGGAAATTTCTTTATCTTCACTTTGTCTTTAACTCTCTCAGCTCTCCAAGGACAAGAAGTCCTTATCAATAGATCCAGACTGGGACATCTGTTCTGGGTAAAGAAATGAGGAGATCCTGTTGTGATGTTGCTTGTTATTGCACAGATTTAAATAGGCCTCATCCCTTTCTCCAGATCTCAACAATCACAAACAGTAAATATCCCATAGAGTACAAGCCAATGAAGCATTTTAAGTCCTATGTCCCAACACACAACAATTATATTCCTATTGTCTAGCTTGATTCTGCCCCAGTCCTTTTTCTAATACATTTAAACTTTCCAAAGGAAAATATCTGCCAAAGCCACTCAAGTCTTATGGTTGATATGGAGGGAAGGGGTCAGGTCAGGCCTGCTTTTTCTCTTGGGTAACATATAATACTTTGTGCATTACATATCAATACATTGTCTACACCCTCTCTGTGTGTTCTCCCTTGCTTTCAGAAAGCTCTTTAAAATGATGGCTGGCAAGCTGCTGTTCATGCATAGTCTCCAGATGGGTTAAATATTTTATATCAGATAGTCAGATGAAAATACTTCAAGACATAACAAGCCTTCCAGCTCAAAGAATTTTTTAAATTACATTTAAACTAAGTGTCATCTATGCCTAAAATCCATCAGATACTTAAGTGCATCTTCCCTAAACATATAAATTTGTTGATTTTTAAGTTTTGAGAAATTTGCAATTTTGGCAACCCACCTATGAAAAGGATTATAAACCCCCTCAAGCTAAATCCCCTCGAATAATGCAGTTGCTCTAGGTTTGCCACTGGTAAGTGGAAAAATCAAACCTAATTTAGCGTGTTTACTGAGCCCACACAGCCACTCTTAAGCCACTTGATTAAAATCCTTTACATTGTCAAGATGCAAGCAAAAACACCAGCAAACTCTTACCCTGGGCTCTTACCATTTGCTGGTTGTTGTCTGTCAACTGGAGTACCCTTATGCGACCTACTTTACCCACCTAGGTTTCTGAAAATGGCTCACCTGTTGCTGCTACCAGCACAAGCAGAGGCTTGAGAACAAAAGGCTACTAGAATGGTTCAGAACACTACAAATGAGGCACTTCACTCCATCAGTAGCTTCCTTCCCTTCTATTGGTTGACACTTCTACCTGCTTGTCAATATTCTTTTGTCTTTTCATATTTATAGGTCTTTTTGAGGGTCTTTAAGGATCAGTATAGGAAATTATCATTTTGGAGCCAGGTCCACATCAATGAGGTTTAATTGAGCACAAATTTAATGTCACTCTTCATTGAGGGAACACCCACCAAAAAATTGACAAGCTCCACCTTCTTTGAAAGAAGTTCCTTAGAAAGAAACAATTCAGAAAAGATAGCAAGGCTGAGGAAAAAAGGCTAGTGCCTGAGGGAAGCAGATTCCTCCAGTTGTCTTATGTGATTTCAAAAGTACTTCAGACTAGGAATGGCCTCCGTTGGGATCTTCTCTTTTGTTGAGTGTTTCTGGAAACCAGACAACAAAAAGTAATACTTTGTCTGTCTGACCACCTCTTGTTAGTATTTAGCAGTGCTTGCCTTGTGGTAGGGGCTTTGGTTACTCAGTTTTTTCTTTTAGATGGTGTCAAGATTCTAAAACTCCTTTCCATCCCTGCTTTAAAAAAAAAAAAGCTCAATTTCTTTAAATTCAAAGTGAGTTTGTCACACAAATACCCCTTAATTCTTCCTTCCAAAACAAAACCAAAGAGAAATGCAATTTCCCCTCAAACTATCTCTTAGACTTATAATTTAAAAAAAAAAAACTAGTTAAATTAAGTAATTAAATTCAAATGAGATCAAATGGGAAATGATACTAGAGGGGTATTTGCATGTTCTGAGCAGGAGGCAGAGACATGTTGGCAAGGAGAGGAGGTGGCTTTATCTATGAATTCTCTTGGCATGAGAAGACTCTTTCTAGCTGACTCATACTCTCCCTGCCAAAATTCCCTGCTAGCTTTCTGGCCAATTCCATTATCCTCAGCAGCCTTTGTTCCTATGACCAGGTGTTGCCCCAGACAAAATAGATAAAATAGGTAAAATTTGTCTTTGGCTTCCATCTAGTCAGCAATGTGGAATTGCCACTAAAGGAGGTCCAAGGAGTTCCCAGAGAGGGGGACCTCAACCCAGGATGAATGGGGTTCTTGACAAATGTCACAGAAATGAATTTAAGGGCACTTAAGTTAAAGGCACAGACAGATTTATTTAGAGACATATTCAAGGGAGAAGGTAGGTGATCTCTAGAGTGAGCAACTTTGGGATAAAGCAATGAATACACATTCAAGGGAGAAGGCAGGTCATCTCAACAATGAGAAGCAATCCCTTGATGTGGGGTATTAATATTCATAGAGGGACAGTAGCTAGAGGCTGGACTAGAGGTGGAGTCAGGAAAGAATTAACATAATTTCATACCAGTTTCCCTAGTGTTTATGCATTGCTACTTTCTGCAGGCAAGGACATGGACTGGGAGGCACAAGAATCACTTGTTTTGCATTCCAATAGTTCATGGGCATTTCCAGAATTCCAAAGGTTCATGGGCACTTCTTTTGAAACTTAGTATATCTTTCTGTATCTCCAAATTCCTATCTTAGAACTGAAGATTGAGGAGTCAGCTGCAGTGAGATGAGATGAAGCCATATATGATAATACTGAGGAGTTGGAGGGAGGTGGTTAACAACACAACTGTAAAGGGTCTTTCCTAGTTCCTTCATTGATAATCTCCTAAACCAGGCACCATAAACAGACTCTGGGGGTACAAAGTAGACCTTGATTGAGTGATCAGAACTAGGAAGAAAATCCAAGAGAAGCAATAATCATACAGTTAGGTAAACCTATAGTCTTTAGTATCAGAGAGGAAAGAAAAGAGGACACATAGTGAAAAAGGTCAATGATGTCACAGGAGCAGTTGATGTCTAAGGGAAGGTCTTTGAATTTGGTAACCAAGCATATAGTTCAAGAAATAATTTCAATAAATTGTAGGAGTAGGAAGTTAGATCTTATGGGTATAAGAAGAATATGACATTGAAATTCAAAGGCAGTAAAAGTGTATTTATGCAAGAACATTGGTAGTGACAGGAAGACATGTAATGTGGTTATGAGGATAGTAGGATCAAAAGACGGGAGGAGTGGTTTTTGTTAGCAAACAGAAATACATGTGTATATGGCTTTTAGTGAGATAAATCAATGGTTTTCAAAATATTATAGTAACTTGGAAGGCTTACTGAGTCCCACCCCCAGAGATTCTGATTCTATACGTGTTGGATATGGGTTGAGCATTAGTATTTCTAACAAGTTCCTAGGTGAAAATTTTGGCTAGTAATCCAAGGAATTTTGAGAACCACTGAGATAGATGAATGGACAAGGATTATTTAAAGATGCAAAAGAAATAGTAGATGGAACTAGGCTTTAAGAAAACAGAAGAATATGAGAGGCCTGGAATAAGTGGATTAAATCTTAGCAAAATGTCACTTTCTATAACATGGAAATTCACAGAAGGAATGGATAAAGATGCAGCAATATGTTGAGGAGAAGAGGAATGCTCAGGCAACATAAAGAAGCAGCATCATTCACAGAGGCAGTAAGACTGATAAGAATTAAGTGGGAAAGTTTGAAATAAGCATCATTCGCAAACTTAGAGAAGAATATACTTTGAGATCATAGATAATGGGTTTAATTTCAGGAAAGGTAAGTTTGAAATGGTGGCAAGCCATCAAGATATATGGTCAGTAGGCTGTTGGCTTTGATAAACACATACTTTCTGAAACTTCTACTAGGATATGAAGGTAATAGGATGTCCTCCATGTAGGTAAGTATATTTTTTAAATCTGTTTTGTTTGCCTAGTTCACCAGTTCATTCCCAGCACCTAGAACAATGCTTGACACAGAATAGGCATTCAAATATGCACTGGAATGAGCTTAAGAGGGGTTTGGCTGAGTTAATAGCTGTAGGTTTCTAATCCCAGCTGCTCAGTACTTTAGTTTCTCCATCTCTAACATGGGAATGATAATTATACCAAGCTCAAGGTTTCTGTGAGAAGTAAATAAGATATGTATAAGGTACTTAGCATAGTGTCATATGAAGTAATCACACAAAAATGAGTTAGCTATTTATCATCTGTATTTTCCCTTAAATTAAGAAGTATTGCTCAACTGATTTGAATTACCATATATAATTCAAGTCATTAAGACTTCATTTCTTTGAAGTCTTCATTTCTTAGACTTCATTTCTATCTCAGATCTCTTCATTCTTTCCCCATCTCTCCCCTCTGGTAGGAATATTGAGACATAACCATATTTATCATAGAAAAGAGTGATCAAAATTGGTGTTTTCACTTCATATCTAATATACCATCTCTAAGCCTTTCCTCCATCATAAGCCTTTTTTCCATGTGTGCATTTTAAGGCCTGGTTTATTACCAAAACCTATTGTTGTAAAGGAACAGTTGTGGAAAACAAAAGAAATAAGTGCACAAATTACTAGTGCCTATTTTCCTGGGATTAATATAAAAACGTGGCTTGCTTTCGCTTGAGTTAATTATTAAATGCCCTGCTGACATTTATTTTATTGATCTGATACATGTGAGTACAATACTGATATCCATCATTAGAAAATATAGTTCACTATATAAATTAATATGCATTTTAATAACTGTTTTACCCATGTCATTGCCCATGAAAAGTTCTTTCATGTTTTCATATATCATATTCAATAATCAACAACTTTTTAAGGCATCTACAGTTTTTCAGTTTAGACTATGTTGCAATGATAGATATAAAAACAGAAGAATGAGTCCCTGCCTTTAAAGAATTTGTTTTAATAGACATACTGTCAAAAATATTTCAAGAATAATACAACATAGCAAACACTCAAGAATTAAACTGAATGCTATGACCCTGTGTTGTTCCCTCATGTGGCATGAGGGAAGCAAACATAAATATAGTCTATTCTGCTTGCTTGACAAAAGTTTCCAGTCAAGTGAGAAAGATAAGACATAGGAGCGTGAAAATATTTAAAGTAAGAAAATAAGAGTTAAACAGGGCTTCGTCAAAAGGGAGCACAAGTTGAGTTTCAAGGTAGCAAAAATAAATTAGGAAAAAAATGGAGCTAGTTACCTATGCCAATATGTCTCAGGACAAAAGAACAGTTCTCATTCCTTAATTTACCATCAAGTTAAAACTTATTCAATGATATTACTTTTCTAATGTAAGCATTGATAAATGAATTAGTTGTATCAATTTAAGATTTTATGTTTCCACCAAAGAATTATATTAGGTGGCAAATGACTGATTGAAAGACTGTCTCTAAAAGTTATACGCATATTTGTTTTTCAGAGAGCTGATATAGCTGTTGCTCCACTTACGATAACATTGGTCCGTGAAGAAGTCATTGATTTTTCAAAGCCATTTATGAGCCTGGGCATCTCCATCATGATAAAGAAGCCTCAGAAATCAAAACCAGGCGTATTTTCATTTCTAGACCCACTGGCTTATGAAATCTGGATGTGCATTGTCTTTGCTTACATTGGAGTCAGCGTAGTTCTTTTCCTAGTCAGCAGATTCAGCCCTTATGAATGGCACTTGGAAGACAACAATGAAGAACCTCGTGACCCACAAAGCCCTCCTGACCCTCCTAATGAATTTGGAATATTTAACAGCCTTTGGTTTTCCTTGGGTGCCTTTATGCAGCAAGGATGTGATATTTCTCCAAGGTTTGTTTCCATGTAATACCCAACGCCCCCTTGCATTTTATGACCAGACTCCATTCATGTGCATCTGATATTCATTCATCTCAACTCCAGATTTCTTTCATCTAACATTCCATCCAGTGACAAACTATCATCAAGCCGTTTTGTTTGCTTGCATCCATGAAGTAAGTGTGTCATTGGTGTTGCTTTGAATGTCTTTCATGCATTTCTATGGTATTGCATATTTATATACACATATAATAGCAAACATTTAAACTCCAGATAAAGTTAACCTTGCCAACTAATATTAATATTATTCAGATAAAGTAAATACTAAATTTTGATCAAATGGACATGGTTTCCTCATAAATTCAGCTAAAACAGTTTCTCATTTGCCAAGAGATTGAATCTAGACAAAGTGTGCAAGATAGAGCTCTCTTTAAAACCTTCTTCACATTCCTCTTTCACTGTCCTCTTTTTAATTTTGCTCGCAGACAGCCTAGAACCATCCACTGTCATATCTTACCCAAGTTTCCTAGCTAAAACTATGAAACTTCTCAAAGAAAACAAGAGTAAATCATTGTGACCTTGGAATGGGCAGAGTTCTCTCATAGAGCCCAAAAAGCAGAGTTGATTAAACATTCAAGAAACTAGACTTCATCAAAAACCAAACTGTTGCATTTCAAAAGATACCATTAATAAAAGGAAAAATAAAGTCATTGACAAGAAGAAAATATTAGCAAATTATATATCTGATAAAAGAATTATATCTACAATATATATCAATCTGCTGCAAATCAATAAAAAGAAGACAACACCATTTTTAAAATGGATGAAAGATTTGAGGAGACAGTCCCCCATAAGAAGATGCATAAATGGATAATAAGTACATGAAAAGATGCTCAATATCATTGGTCATTAGGGAACTGCAAAGTAAAAACACAATGAGATCCCTTACACCTTCTCTAGAATGGCTACAATCAAAAAGACAGACAATATCAAGTGGTGACAAGGATGTGGAACAACTATAATACAGGGAATTTTGTTTAGATTATAAAGACTTAGAAGGTCCTTACCCAGTTTTTATAGCATACTTCTTTTTGAGATTATCCAATCAGAGCACAAAACATTAAAAATGAAGCTTGGCAGTATAACTTACTGGAAACCAGCTCAAGCGGCTTTTTAGAAAAGCCTGTGGTGGGCCAAAACTCGTACATTCCAATCACACATTTTCTCAATCTGCTTGGTCAAATTCTCCAATTGTTTCACCTTCTACCCCTTTTGTCTGCAGAATGTGTCTCTTTTAAATTGTCTCTTTTTAAATTGTTTTTGGAATGTTCACTTCAAGAGAGAGTGGTCAAGCACCCCTGGGTTCAATCTCTGGTATAAAAAGAGAGAGAGAGACTATAGTTTCTGAATGATTCTCTAATTGAAAGATTTTTAACATGGCTGATACTCTGTGTTGAGACAATGCTAGAGTCATAAAGGTTAAAGATCTTATTGGTTTCTATAAGTCAATTTTCAAAATTAAATTTGTGATATTCCCACTGGAGTGCTGCATATTACTCTGCATACTCCATCAGGTTTTGTTTTCTTTTCATTTTAGTACTAGGGATTGAACTCAGGGGCACTCAACCACTGAGCCACATCCCCAGCCCTATTTTGTATTTTATTTAGAGACAGGGTCTCACTGAGTTGCTTAGAACCTTGCCATTGCTGAGGCTGGCTTTGAACTCTCGATCCTCCTGCCTCAGCCTCCTGAGCTGCTGGGATTACAGCCATGCACCACCATGCCTGGCTCAAACAGGTTTCTTCAAAAGCCATTTTTGGAAGTATTTATGCATATTGCTTTAAGTAATAACTCCAAGATGATGACCTGAAAATGACAAGTTGGACGAGTTTTTTTTTTTTTTTTTTTTTTTTTAATTTTGTAGCAGAATTGAAGCTATGGCTCTCCTGTGGCACTGAAATACATCAAATATTGTTTTCAAGGAACAGAGTTTTAATATATTGTTCTTCATATTGTCTTATAGAGCAATGGCTTTCAAAATTTTTGACCCATAACCCACAATAAGAAATTTTCCATCATGACTCAAAACACATTTATTTATATAACAAAATTCCCATCAATCATTAGCCTTACAGTGTATCACACACTTTTATACCTTCTATTTTTTTTAATGCTGGTCACAACTCAACCCAGCAATAGGGCACATAGCCTACAGAATAACACTTGTCTAAAGTAACAAGTATTATCCTAATTGTACTTTCAAGTGATAAATTATTACCTTTACAAGCTCTATATTTTCTACCATATGGGTGATCCCTCCTCTGATTGATAGTCTTTTGTGTCCTTCAAAAATTTTTATCTTTAAGCTTCGTAATAAAATGTTATACTTCTTAGCATGTTTATTATATACCAGTGAGAAACATGTTTTTCCTTGTCTTGAGAGCTCTGTTGATTACATATTTGTGCTCAGTTGTATAACAGCAAAGCCCACTATAATGTGTTTCTCTATTAACAGATTTTAAAATCCCTGATAATAACATAGTTGCACTCTGAGATTTGTGGTTGCCTTGACTGCGAACATCAGCATTATACGTTATTTCCATTTAATGTCCACATTTGGAATGCAGGCTCTCCAGAAAGCCCAGAATGTAAGCATGCATTGTATACTCTGACTTTTCTCAAAATGGAAGCAATTCACATTGAAAGTAGAATTAACAAGTATTAGAAACATCAGAGAGAAATTAGTCCAACAGCCACCATTTACTAGGGACAGAGCAACAACCTTCACTGTGTTCCCACTGTGTATGGGCACTTTACCTGCATTATCATATGGATCAAAATCCTCAAAACACTACCACAGGGTGAGAACATTGTATTTATTTTTAAGTTGAAGAAAGTGACATAGATTAAATAATTTGCCTGATCACACAGCTAATGGCAGAGCCAGAATTCAAGCCTAGCTCCAACTCTAAAACCCTTGCTCTTTCTACTTCACACTGCTTTTCTCATATCACAAAGGAGTAGCATCCAGAGAAAAGACATAATGGGGCCAAGTGCAGTGGTGCACACCTGTAATCCCAGTGACTCAGGAAGCTGAGGCAGGATGATTAGAAGTTCAAGGCCAGCCTCAGCAAATTAGCAAGATCCTGTCTCAAAATTTAAAAAAATAAATAAGTAAAAAGGACTGGGATGTAACTCAGTGGTAGAGTGCCTCTAGGTTCAATCCCCAGTACCCACCCCCTCAAAAAAAAAAAAAAAAAAAGACGTGACATGATGGAACCCAAAGTCATCGATGGAGGGTCTAAAAGCCTGCAGTACAATTATTTTCACAACAGCACACTGCTTCACACTGCCGACCTGAAATTGCATTGCTTGTTCCATTCCTTCCCTCTTGCTCAAAGCCATTTTCCAGTCTCCCAGTCCCAAAGAAACTCTGCCTTTGCCCTAGTGTTAAGAAAAGTAGGCAGGGAGCGTTCAAAATGCTATTGAGCGTGTGTTCACTTGAAGTAAAAGACTGCAAAATCAGCAATAAGACATCATGAGGAAAAATGCTGGCATCATTCCATTTCCATCAAATAAAGTTATTGACAGTTACCTAGGAGATTCAAGAGATTGCATCAATATTAGGTTTGATATTTGAACTACTCTAATTGTTCAGAGTAAATTATTTTGTTCTACATAAAGCTGGAGGCTGAGTCAACTTTAGAGAAAGTAATCAATGTAATAAGCTGAGGTTATATCCACATACAAACTGACTTGTTGAGGGCACTCAGGAGAAGATGTGAGCAGATTTCATGTAACCCTCTTCCCTGAGTGAGAGATAGGGAGATAGGCAGTGAGTGCAGCCAGATGGAGGAGCATAGTGGTTAAGCATGTGGACGTGAAGTTAGCTTTAGTAGATTCACAATCTGCTTAGCAGTTGTGTAACCTGGAGCAAATTACTAAACCTTGCTAAGCTTCAGTTCCTAATCAGTAAAATGGAAAGCACAATGGCTCACACATAAGAACTCAATAAATGTTAGCTATCATTATTATCAAATTGGCTTCATCTAATCATTCTAGTTCCACAAATACTAACACATAATATTGCACTTGTAATTGAGTTCCTAAAACTCCTTAGGAATTCAACTGAAATACTGGTCAGTATCAAATTGCAGGCCTTGGATGAAAAATAAACAGCAACATTCCTTCTTGGTCCCAAATATCCTTTGTTAAGGATTATACTCCTGGAAAACAATTTGATTGTATTGTTCCACAATACATTACAGATACTGACAGGAGGTTGCAACTTTTCAAATAGGAAATTGATTCTCTTTGTTAAACTTTGATAGAGCCACTTAAGCAGTCCAGAGTCCAAGTCCAGACAAATACTCCCCCTGCTGACTATCTGTGGAGCTGCAAGGACATCTGAGGTCTAGCCATATTGAAGACGTGAGGGTTGGTGTAGTTTTTACAGAAAAATATGAAAAGAACAGACTAACTTGAACCTGATTAATTACTGTATTCATATTCTTACGGAAGTATTACTTCCCATTAAGTTTTCTTTTTTTCTGTATTTGTTGTACTTGGGGGTTGAACCCAGGGGCACTTTACCAGTGAGCTACATCCTTGGACCTTTTTATATTTCAAACAGTGTCTAAGTTGTCAAGTGTCTTTTGCTAAACTGCAGAGGCTGACCTCAAACTTGCAATCCTCTGCCTCAGCTCCCAAGTTGCTGGGATTACAATCATATGTCACCATGCCAAGGTCCTATCAAGTTTCCAAGATATTAGAGTAATTTGTAAAACTAGGCAGGGAATCTGTTCAGGTTAGACATAGATCCTCCACAGGTAGAGTCTCCTTTAAAATGGAAAGTATGTGCAGAGTAATACATAACATGAAGTGTATAATGAATGGGATCAAAGACAACAGGATTTTTTTTTGCTCCATTTTAAGCACTATCCTTTCCTCTGTTGATGTATCACCACTCTCTGCATCCTACTGCAAATTCACTTCAAAGCAGTAGTGATGTGGCAATAAATTAGTGATGTAATAGCAGGATTTTTATTAGAACTATTTCACAACTTTCCTGGCTGAAAGCTGTAGCTTTCAGTATTTGGGACATGGTTACTTATTCCTATCAGAGAAGACTATGAGCCAAAGATTGATTCTGCACATTTTTTACAAATGTATCACAGACCCAGCATTGAATGGAATGTAGAAATGATACATACTTGGGGGAAAAAAGGGGGGGAAAAGGATGATGAAGAGTTTGTACAAAGGAGAAGCAGTTTTTAGTTCTAGCTCTTCATCTTGTAAAGCTAGTAAAGTGCAAATTACAAAATTTACTTACAGGAGGAAGGTTAGAACACATAGCTCACTTTTATTGTCATGTTATATGTCATAAAACACATTTTATTACTGACTCAAACTCCAGTTTCTTAACAGTTACAGATAACAAGAACATTGTAGGGCTGGGGTTGTAGCTCAGCGGTAGAGCGCTCGCCTAGCACGTGCTAGGTTTGATCCTCAACACCATGTAAAAATAAATAAAGGTTTGTGTCCAACTACAACTAAAAATAAATATTCAAAAAACATTATATATTATTTGATATGTATATTTTGCTATGTTTTATATTCTATTTTCTTTTGTTACTAATTTACTTTCATTAATTTCACAACTCCTCTTACATTTTTTCAAAAGGTATTATACACTCTTTATGATGCATTTATAAATACTAAACATACAGCATTACAGTCATTTTATTATGCTAACCTTGAAATCTATCTTGTGCAACAAAACTATTTGAAATGAATGTTAAACATTTTTCAGCTACATTAGTGGAAGGAAAGGAACTGGAAAATGACAGGTCTTCTTAACTCAGCTATAAAGTCTTGTCTTGTTTTAATAGGTCTTTTATAAAATGTGATGGAGTTGACCCATCAGCCACTTTTTATATAGCCTCCATGTGAAATGTGGGTTTAAGTGGCTATAGTTTCACTAATGAGAAAAGGGAAATGTAAAAATGCTTATGGAGCTTCTTCCCTGTGCTTCCCCTGCACATTTTGTTAGTGAAAACATTTAAGCATTCATGCCAAACAAAAGAAGAATGTGGTAGAAAGTCTGCCAAATCTTTTGTCAAAGTTACCACTGTCTTGAGAGGATAAAATGTTGAATGCAACCTTGTACATTCCACTCTGATTCCACAGAAGCTCTTTGTTGAGGTTTGTAAAATTATTATACCATTTCTATGTGGTTACTCACCCAAATTCCCCATGCGTATAAGTACAATCATCCCCTTGGTACCAGGGATTGATTCCAGAACCCCCTACGGATACCAAAACCCATGAATGCTCAAGTCTCTTATACAAAGTGGCATAGTATTTGCATATTACTTATGTACATCCTCCCATATACTTTAAACCATCACTAGATTACATATAGTACCTAATATAATGTAAATGGTATGCAAATAGTTGTTACACTCTATTGCTTAGAGAATAATGACAAGAAAAATGTCTGTACACGTTCAATATAGAGGCAATTTTTTGAGTATTTTTGATCTTCAGCTGGTTGAGTATGTGGATGAGGAACCTGAGGATATGGAGGGACTGGCTGTATATTAACCACATAATTACCAAAGTCAATAGCCATGTAGACAAGAGGATATAAAAATGACCATTTTGCATTTAGGTTTATTTTCAGTCATGTCAACAACCAATCTCAGCTGAGTCATTCAGATCAACCACATGATGATCTGAGTCAGTATTAAGGTGGCCAAAATAACCAGATTATGATGTGCAGGCTTGATTTTAGATCATACAGACACAGCCACAATCCATTAGCCTCAATAAAATGGCACAATGTAATTTCCAAAAATTACTGTATTATCTCCACATTTCAAGTAGACAATGCATAAACTACCATTAGTATTCACAACAGCAGAGTATACCTCTTTTTGTACCAAACTGTGATTCTGGAATTATTCCAAAGTCAGTTCTCCCCTTGGTCTCGGCAAAAAAAAAAAAAATATCATTCAATGTAAGGATGACATTCATGGTTCCATTCCAAACAAACAATAGATAACAAACAATATTCAGTTTTCCTACAACTATATGTCTCAGTGTTTGTAGGAAAATTGCACCTTCTATGATTTACACACCATCCAAAATTTTCTTATACAAAATATGGGTATTTTGTAGTATAAAAATCTGGACATTTCTTTCTAGTATGTAAGTATATATGTTTTGTTTTCTACTTCTCCCTTGTGTGCCTCAGTTTATCTCTAAAATTCCTCTGTTTGCTTATATTTAAAATAGCCCTTAACCATAGGGACAGATGATTTTAAAATTTGATACATATAAAGCAATTAGAACAGAGTTTGGCACATAGGAAGTACTCAATAACCACTAACTATTGTTATCATGTTTTATTACCCTATAACTATGGATGCTACCTTGAAGCATTAATCTTTTATACAATAAAATTATTTCCAGAGTCACATCAGTTCAGAATAAATTAAATGTATCTGGCAACAATGAAGAAAATCTATGATAGGTCTAAATTCCTAATTCAAGCACTATATACTTTTAGCATTTGGAAGTGTGGCACATTCTTTTCTAACTCATCCAGGTGTTTTTACCTCTTATGACTAAAAGAGAAATTTTCCCAGATAAAATCCTGAGAAAATATAACTATTAGTTAGGAAAATCTGTTGCAAAGCAGATTTTCACATCTGAAAAACTAAAAGTGATTATGTTTGGAAAATAAAGAAATAATGGTTGTTGTAGGCATCCAGGGACCAACAGAAATTGTTGATTTAAAAAAAAAGTAGGTTTGCTATAGTTAAGCAGCAAAGAATACTATTTATCAAAACACCTGCCAAAAGTATTTGACTGGAGTATAACATCTAAAACAACTGAATTTTCCAGAGCCTGAAAAAGAAAGGTTATCTTGGGACACAGGAATTTGAATTTGTTTCCAAGTAGTGAAATGAAAGTACAGACAGAAGAGAGCTTGATTTGTCAGCTTTCCATCCAGAACTGCCCTCTTCCTACAGTCTGGAGATGTGTCAGGCTCTTCTGCCTATTCTTAACTTTATGACAGAGTGGGTTCCCTTTCCATGAGTTTTTCTTGGCATGGGAGAACATAGCTTTACAAGAATGGAGTTCTGCCTCACAGCAGAACTATCCTAGGGGTGATGTGGCAATGTTTTATAAAACCCAAGGAACAGATTCTCATTTCTGTGGAGCAAACCAACCATCAGTAACACTGCAAAGGAGATGCAGTTTCCTAAATAGAAGCCATTACCCATCATGGAGCATTCATTGCCCTTACGCTGTCCCCCTAACATACCACAGTCTCTCTCCCTAAATAGCACTCATAATGTAGGACCATAACTGGCAACCCTGGCTATTCCTAAAGAGTTTTATAAAATTCTGCTGCTTATGCCCATCTCCCAGAATCCTGATTTAATTTATCTGGGATGGAGCCTAGGCAAGGTCCGTTTTGTTTTGTTTTGTTTTGTTGACTCAAGCTCCCCAGATAATACTGATGTACAGGTGGAGTTGAGAATCACTGATTAACAATGTTTATTTCTGTTTAGTCTGAAGATCTCTTTGCAGAAAACTAGGATACTTAAGAAATTCAGATTCTTGGTTACTCAGTGTTACGTTTTGATCAAAGCCTCTGAAGACCCACAGAGGATGATTCCAATAATAGGCAGGCCAGGAAAAATTATTTTGGGGGACATTTTGGTGAGGGGGAAGGAAACAAGTATTTTAATGCCTCACAAACCCCATTCTACAGGTATTGTCCTGCCTCATTTTGGGGTCTACCCTCACTGGCTAAGTTTAGTTTGTAAAAGGGAAGAGTTTTGATCTCCTGAGTGCCACTGGACATTTATATGAAATAACAATAAATATTACCATCCAGTTCCTTGCCTCATGGGTGATCAACTCCACAAAATTGTAATGTCTTTTTTAAATATATTAAGCTCAAAGTGAATAGTGCTAATTAAGTAGTAACTGCCCATTTCTCTTCACACATGGAAAGGTTTTTGACTCTTCCTCCCATGATGTTCCCTTACATCAATGGTTCGCTATCTTGGCTGCACATTGTAGTCACCTATGGAGATTTTAAAAATACACATGTCTGGATCCTACTTCCCAGGTTCTAACTTAATTGATATCCAGTAGACCTGAGCTTGAGTTTTTCTTTTGTTTGTTTGTTTGTTTATTTGTTTGTTATTTTCATTTTTTTTCTTAATATCCCAGGTGATTCTAATGTGTAACCAAGGCCAAGAAACACTTGCTTTAAATAATGCCATATTCTGCAGGTATGCTCAATAAAGCTCACAGAGAACTCAATAGGTTAAATTATTACATGTAAGTGGGTGATAATAAAAATGTTTTTGTGATTAAAAAATTCCTGTTTAGAAAACCTGTGTTAGTCAGCTATGTTAATAGCATTTCCATTGTGAAAAAATAACTGAGGTAAAAAGCTTAAAAAGGAGAAAAATTTTATTTTAGGTCACCATTTCAGAGATTTTAGTCCATGGTACTTAGATTGCTTTGAGCTTGTGGTGAGGCAATACATCATAGGGGAAGAATGTGGCAGAGGAAACTCATTCACCTCATGATGGCCAGGAAGCAAGAAAGAGAAGAGGATACTGGGATCCTAATATTTCCTTCAGGGGCACATCCCCGGTGACCTAACTTCCTCTAGATAGGTCCCACCTTTGAAAGGTTCCACCATCTCCAAGTAAAACCACAGGCTGCTAACTAAACTTTCAACACATGGACCTTTAAGGGATATTCAAGATACAAAGTAGAACAAAACCTGTACAGTCCTGAAGAGCATTCTGTGTGCACTATAATATGCTATCATGACATGTGGTATTGTCATTAACATGTAACTTTTGTCTGATGTTAATTGTCTCACATCATCTACTTCCCTCCTCCATCAGCTATATTGAAACTACTACTCTTTCCAGAAATAAAGATATAAGGATTTCTTAAACTGAGATCTGGCCCCTTTGGGTCTGGATTTGTTTTTGTTTTACTTTGTAGGTCACTCTCCGGGCGCATTGTTGGAGGGGTTTGGTGGTTCTTCACCCTGATCATAATTTCTTCCTATACTGCCAATCTTGCTGCTTTCCTGACTGTGGAGAGAATGGTTTCTCCCATAGAGAGTGCTGAAGACTTAGCTAAGCAGACTGAAATTGCATATGGGACCCTGGACTCCGGTTCAACAAAAGAATTTTTCAGAGTAAGTGCTTTGCAGCTAATTGGGCCTGCTGGTTTTTATTTTATTATCTTCTCACAAAGGTAGATTCACAGTGCTTTCAAGGGAGGGCTGGGAAAGGGAGGAAATGATATCAAAGGAGACTATCTTAAATACTGTATTGCTTAGTTGGTGATCTAATTCACTAACCTTTAGAACTAATACTCATGTGAGATATAACAGATGACATGTTGAGAGCACTGAGTTTGAACTCCTAGGTTTGAATCCCAACCCTGCTACAAAGGAATTGTTTGTCTTTGGGCAAGTCATTTAACTTCTGTCGGGTTGGGTCACCTTACTTGAATAATGAGAGAACTAAACTGAATCTCTCTTTCTTCTAACTCTTACAAAGCAGTGATTTTATGTTTTAACAGTTCACAGAATTTAGGTAATTGACTCTAAGACTCTGACAAGTGATGGACTAGAAGAAAGTACATATTCTATTTTAGACATGGATTTTCTATTGAAATGTATTACAGTTGTTTCAAGTATAAACAAAAATGCTGATAATTTAATTCACAGGGAAGTTTATAATTCTTTTAATTTCTTGAGTAGATTTATTCCCCCTGCTCTCATCTCTCACTAGGGACACAGGAAATTGTTCACTAGCAAAAGTTAGTAAAGCTATGTAAACTCCATTACAGATTTTAAAACTCAAATGTTTTTCAGTTTCCCCAATGAAGAAAATAGGTTGTTTTAGATAAGAAAATGGACCCATTGAAGACACTGCCACTGCCTCCTACTGTAGCCACTGTAACTGGTTGTAGCAATGATCCAAAAACCAATTAATAGGTAGGAAAATTTTAGCCACTCTCTCCAACCAATAGTCAAGATATTGGATGGCAGATATAATTACTGACTTTTTCTCAAAGGTCCACCTAAACAAATGTTGTTTCTAAACCAGCTTATTTTGATAAATAAGTAATATATTTTTACATGTATTAACATGAGATTTGTCCAATTATTTCATGGAAAACCAGGAGGAGTGTGTTTTTTGACATTGTAGAAATTAAGCAAAAACAGCTTTTACTCCCTGAAGGAGAAAGGATCTGTTCTGGAGCCCTTTCAAGAATTTGCCATGGCTCAGAATGTCTATATCTCACTTCTATCACCTGCTTACTGAACACATCATGATTTCCACCTGGGAAGAGGAGCCCAGGGTTGGAAGCATCAAAATGATATGCAGACCCTCTGATACTAATCTGGCCTTGACTCTCCCTAATATGGCAATCCCAGAAGCTTTTTTAGGGACAACTCCTCCTACCCATGAAATCACTCACATGTGTCAGGGCTAGAAGCCAGGGATTTCTATCTGCTGAATAGTCAGCACATGATCAGCTCCATGGAAATATGATTTGATATCAACCTTCAACAGAGCTCATGTTCACAATCCCAGTAGGCATGAAAGTGATATATGAATTAACTGTCCAGTTAGGATATCAAGACACCAGACTTGGGCCCTCTGATAAGAGACACTTGTTCTACTAGAAAACATTTTTCCTTCAACAATGATCAGAGATTAGAAAGGTGTGCTTTAAACGGTAATCAATAGATGACATTAATTCCCATTAAGTTTCCAAAGTCCATTCATCCTCATATCAAGCAAAAGAAGGTCCTCTGGGAAGATATATTAGTACAAAGGCTTAAAAGTGTGACCAAATAGTCATTGCTCCACACTGAAACTCCATTCCCCATTCATTTTTTTGTCTTTATCTACTGATCCATTCCATGATGGTTTCATTAAAGAGTATGTTACTGGAGTGGATTGGAATCAACATTCAATTCTGAACAAATCTATTGCTACATTCTAATTGGTTTGTGGTTTCTAATGTTCACCAATTCCTACTGACCTTTAATGCCAATGAGTAATCTGTATGGAAATAGATATGTTTTGAAAATCTAATTAGAGAAGGAGCTGGATATTTCTAGGTATAAGGAAGTGCAAATCATTTTTTAATTCCTCTACATGCCACTTTTTCTTTTTCCCCAAATGGTTGCTAGTGACAGCATTAAGGACTCTGTGGGGTGATCCTTCAGGGCAGCACACACAGGTTACGAAACTGAGTAGTATAAAAACCTCATCTATTTGAGCTTGCTTTGTACTGAAAATGTTATCAAAACCTAACAAAGAGTATGCATGTCATTCGTATAATACAGGGGTCCAGCCCAATTGTTTCCAAGCCACTTTCCTCACTATGTTCTCCACCCCACCCCCTCCCTGAATCCAGTGGGGCAGAGTAGGCATAGAATACATCATTCTTCACCCAGGGCCTTAACTTGACACTGATGTCCCCTCACCTTCAAATCTCAGTAATCTCCAGGCATTGAGACAATTTTAAGAATAGTAACTCCCCACACATTAAAAAAAATTGGGTTTCTGATAGCATGCCTTCTAAATTTTAAAAGATAAAACTAAATCACCTGCAACATTTACAAACATAATACGAGTTCATTTCTTCCTATTTTCACTCCATACTGAAACCACAGGGACCCAATAGTAATAGCATAAAACAGCCTAGGGCTAGCCCTCTAGTTCTTCCACTAAGACAGAGAAATAAATAAAATAAAATTCTCTTCTAATTGCCCTGAAGACATTTATACTCATCCTGGTAAGGCTGCCATTAAATTGATGATATTTTGAAATGATTCCTTTGTTCCTTATTTTCTGAGCTTTCCCTAACTGTCATGTCACACAAAGTCACTGGCACAGAGGGACCTGTTCCATAAAGAAAAACAGGGAGGGACTGAGCAAAATTCATGCAGCTAGGAGAGGCATCTGGAATATTATCATCAACCCTCTTGACTTGAAAACTGATATACTTAGACAGTAACTCCAAAACTAAATATCCCAACCAGAGGTGGAGGCACACATGCTAAAAAAACAAGTCGACAGCTTTATTGTCATTGCCCAGGGAAATGCCACTATGATTCAGAAAGCTGCACCAAAATGATCACTCTCCACTAGGTTTTATAAATTTAACCTGATACAGATTCATGTTTAAAAAGTAACACTGGGAGAAAAAGTAATTCCAAAATCCTCTCTAACCTACAAACTTCTAAAAATATTAAATGACCACTAGGATACTTGATATCTTTTCCAAATACTTGGCCTATTGAAAATAGGTTGGGGATAAAAGGAATGTTTTTAAAATACCATGTTTAATACTAATTCAAACCCTTTTAAGAAAGTAAAAATAAATAGAAAAGAGTGGGGAAAGTGGACATTTGCCCCAGTGTCCTGGGGAGACCACTGAGGGGACTGTCCTGCCTTTTGAGTTGCAGACATTGTAAGCCCCATGAAGCATCTGTTGAATTACTCATGAATACAGTTTTGTCTCAACACAACACCGTTTGACTGTTGTTTTCCTCATTTAATTTGTTTTTTTTAATGCAGACAGTTGAAGTATGGGCCTTTTCAACCTGATTTGGGAAGTAGTCTCTGCTAATCATTTAGATTCTACTTATACTGAAAATCTCTCTTTCTCTCTCTTTCCCTCTCTCTCTCTCTCTTTCACACACACACACACACACACACACACACACACACACACACACATTTTCACTTGGACTCCACATTTCTTCAACATTATCGGTTATCTTTGATACGACTTTTGAAGTATACAGAAAAGGAGAAAAAGCTCCCACAAATGTACCTATGCAAAGTATGGTGTCATTCTTATATGATCAGGAAAATCAATCATTAATCTTTAAGCTGTATTACAACTGAGTTATGTACACAACAGACCTCCTGGGCCCCTTACCCTGTCCCCAAATGTTAGGAAACACATTAAAATGTACAAATTCTTTTGTTATTTTTTTCTCACCAAATTCTATGATTAATTTGAAATGCTGACAGACAATATGCCTGGGCAACTGTAACCAAATTTTATTAGTTTGAAGATCCAAATAAGATGACCAAATGTTTGAAGACACAGCCAAACCATATGGTAGGGAACAGATAGCAGCAAAAGCAAGAGATGAGTTGACACTAAAGAGACATCCATTGTACATACTACTGAGTGAAATTTTAAAAAGAAAAACTGTTGTTCAGTTTCGACATGGCAGTTTTGATGTTGTCATATTTAAAAAAGATTCTTACCTTTGTGTGTCATGTAATACATTATGTACCAAGAGCCATAGACCTTATAGGTCAAAACTGGAGATGCCACAACAGCCACAAGGTGAGTATCTGAGGCCTTGCCAAAGAGGCCTCTGGAAAAGGGAAAGACACATTGAGTTGGTTGTTGGCTTTTCCCATCCATCAGCAGCCAGGGATCCATGGTTCCAACAGGCTACCTTGTAGGCAAGTCTCAGACTGGTGGCAAGTAAAATCTCCAGGGAAGCAGAGGGTGACCTGACAATATATGCATATATATATACATGCATATATATACACATCTAATATTTGTTTCCATAAGAAAGGATAAGATGTGGCTTTAGGTTCCATTGTTTATCCATCACTTTAATATATACATATTTTTATTGGTGCATGATAATCCATCACTCTACTAATCATTCCCTTTTTGAGCACATTTTCTATATCAAACACTATGCTAAGGACTAAGGTCCCATGCATCTTTATAAACAAAACTAAATTCTATATTTTTGCCAAATCACCTAAAATACCTAGACAGGCTTCTTCACCATGCTCAGAAGTTATTTAAAATATAGGTATCTGAGATAACTTGATGATTATCCCTCCAGAGAAGGTGATTGTTGTTTATTTTTTTGAAGTTGCTTCCAAGCACGGGCCAATCTATGAGTATGTTCCATGGTAACTAGCATCAGGTTAATGATTCTCCATAGAATAAAAGGTTCTACCATTTAGGAGCTCACAATCTAGTGAGCCGTCAATTTCTAACACACTTTCACATACATTACCTTAGTCAGTCTACAAAACAATCATACAATGCAGCAGAGCAGGTATTATTACTCACGTTTCACAGAAGAGACAACTGAGACAAGATGACATTTTGACCTACTGAATGTCACTCAGCTCAACGGAGAAGAGCTGGGACTAGGACCCTAATTCTTTGAGTCCTCATTGGGTTCCCTTTCCATTCCACCTCAGTGCCATTCTGTTGAGAATATTCACAGAATCATGGGGTGTTCTGCATGAATCAAGCCTCTAATGCATCGAATACTAAAAAAAGCTCTTTAAGAGTATGAACGGTTCTCCAATCCTAGGATACATTAGACGAATGCCCTAGGAATACAGCAATTAAAACATAAAGGCTCTCCAAACAAAGCTCTGTAGAGATTTGGAGAGTATCTCTCAAAAATAAAATAAGAAAATCTCTGCTTTCTCAGGGGAAAGGATGTGGATTTTTCTTTAGCTTTGGGAGGAGAGCAAAAACTCATTTAAATTTTTTCCCCTGTCCTCCTGAGCTCACTCCTACTTCTAACTATAAAATATTACTGCAAAACTCAGCTCCTAGTCAGTTCATTTTTATCCATTCCTTTGTGGCCTGCAGATTCAACAATTTTAACATGCACAATTTAGAGCTGCCCTTGAAGACCACCTAGAAATTCGGGTGCTTCCAAGGTGGGATGCAGGCCATCTGCCCAAAGTAACCAACCATATGGATATTATTAAGCCTATCTCTGTTCATCCTCCCAGATAACCTACTTGCTTATGAGAGCATTTCACAGCCCAGAAAGCCTAAGGGGGTTAAGTCGCAGTTGTTCTTGAGGCTGCCAACTCTCTCAGACTACCTCAGGGTAATTAACATCACACAGGTCTCCCAGATCTTTGTGAGAACTCTGAAACTCTCTTCCCTAGAAGAACTCATCTTAAGATCTCATTTTCTTTTCTTCTCTGACAAAGTCAAATCACCTGATAGCCTTTCAGTTAAAGGAATGAGACCCATCTGTTCAATTAGACTTTCCTTGAGTTCACCTGGCAAATCTGTGCAAGTTAATTATTTACAATTCTTTTTCATCACCATGCAGAAGCCTAACTTGACAGTATCAGGTAAAATTTCAACTTACTGAGACCCAACAAACAAGAACAATTAAGTGGAATGCTTGGTTGCACTCCACTTGTAAAAAGAAAAGGCAACTCACACAAATAAAACCTTGAGATAATTTTTTCCCAGAAAGGTTATGTAAGGTGATGTTCTGTGGTTAGATTCATTCCAGTTTTGACATCATCTACATTTTAGTAGAGACTAAATAAATACTAAGCATCTACCTAACAATTTAGACATCAGGGATACAATGCAGGAAACACAACAAAATGCCTTTCTTGGAGGCATTTGCATTCTGTTAGAAGGACACAAACAACAAACATGTAATCAAATAGATGTATAGAATAATTTCAAGTTCTAAGTGCTCTAGGATATTATGATAGAGAATGGCTTAGGATGAGAGAAGGCAGTTTTAGCTGAGAGTTTGGGAGGTGAGAGAGGATACAGGGAAGGACTCCTTAAGGATATAACTTTTGATTAAAGACCTGAGTGGTAAGAGGTAGCCATGAGAAAATCTTAGAGAAGAGTGTTCCAAACAGAAGAAAAAATAAATGTAAAGTCCTGGAGTAGGAATGATACTGGAATGTGTTAAGGAAAACCAATGTGTACAGGAAATGTTAGCCCACATTATAGTGATGGATATTTTGCAAAGTTATCATATGAAGGATCTATTTTAGAAGTAGATTCACAGAATTTGCTTAGGAATTGGGAAACATCTGTGAGTGAATGGGAAGAGCCAAAGATGACTCTCATATGTTGGGTCTACATCCCTTTTTGGTAATCACTAATGAAATCTTTAACTCCTACATTCATTAAAAGATCCAGGGATACTCATTAGATTGTAGTAACATGGGCTGAAAAACTATACTAGGATTACTTGAGAAACTTTCCAAAGTGTTGAAAAACATTACCTATCTGAAAAGAAATTTGTCTCTGCTATAATTTTTTTCATGTTTTAAATGGTTTATTATTTTTAATTGATATATACTAGTTTGCTTATTTAGGGGGTACAGTTCTATAATTAGATGCATATATAAAATGTGTAATTATCAAATTAGAGTGATTGGAATTATTATCTCCTTGGATATTATCATTTCTATGTGTTGGAAATCTTTAAACTCTTCTCTAGTTATTTTGAAATGTATAATTATGATAGACTATAGTTGCCCTGTTGTGCTATAGAACATTAGAACTCCACATACACACACACTGTATTTTGATACCTATTATCCACTTCTCATGATCCCCCAAACCCTCCCTATCCTAGCTTTCAGTGACCTCTATTCTATGCTCTACTTCTGTGTGTATCCTCAAAACAGTGAGACTATATAGTATTTTTTTTCTGTGTCTGGCTTATTTCATTTGACATAATATCCTTCAGTTCCATCCATGTTCTTGCAAATGACAGGATTTCATCCTTTGACAGCTGAATAATATTCCATTGTGTATATATACAACATTTTTAATACATTCATCCATCAATGGACATCTTGGTTGGTTCCATGTCTGGGCTATTGTGAACAGTACTGCAATAAACATGGAAGTGCAGCTATCTCTTTGGTATGCTGATTTCATTTCATTTGGATATATACCCAGAAGTAGGATAGCTAGATCATCCTTCCATTCTAAATGGTTTAAAATGTTATCTATAGGAAGAGAAGGGCTCAGATAGAGATGATTATTGCATTTCTTTTCAGTTCTGATCACAGGCATTTGTCTGTAAGGTATCCTCAAAATTAATCTCCTATCTGTACATTCCTTGATGCCCCAATGAAGATGTTTCTGAAGTTGGTTAGCTTCCACACCTAGAGAAATCTGAATTCCAGAAGTGAGTCTTACTTCCCAATTTTATCAAAATTCTTATGTGTTCATAACCTATATTATTTGACACTCAACTTTATTTCCTTTGAGACTCTGGTCTGGGTTACAGGCTATTTCTTGTATCAGTCAGTAACATTGATTTTCCAACCCACTGAGTAAAGAAGCCTGTCCTAGATATCTGGGAATAAATAGGAGCATCCATATATACCCCTGAGTCCAGTATGCAGACAATAAAAGAGTCAGATGAATTCATCAGGAACAGTGTCTAGATAAAAGGGGCATTTTAAAAAATATTTGGAGATAAAGGAGAATTCAAAATAGTTCAAGGGGTATGTAAGAATGTATTTGTGACCAAAAAAGCACAACAGCAAAAATCCCATAGCATTATGTCACATTAAATTGCAGCCGCTATTGACTAAGGTAGTGTTTCTCTAGGGTTTACACTAAATTTTTTTTCATGAAATAGCATATGTATGTATATGTTTGAAAGAGAGGGTGTTTGTATGGGACAAAAAACATTTGTTTTTTAAAAATATTATTGCCGTGAAACAATTACATTATAGTAGAAATCAATATACTGCAAAGGGGAAATTAGAAATCATTGCTGAAGACCAAGGTGCTCTAAATACTGTCTTATTTCTAATTTCATAATTCACATTTTCCATGTGAAGATGAGGTTCATTAAAAAAGGTATTCCCCAAAGAATACTTTGTTTTATTTTCAATTAGTTTGAGGAACCAAGATTGAATAGCAAAATCCATTTACACTTTGGCAAATAATATCAATGAAGAAAGATTTCATAGCAAACCTTTCATACTTAAAAGCAACCCCCTTACATTAGTCATTGTTTCAGACAAAATAAACAACCTCTTTCCTGAACATGGTGATAGTATGAATGGAGTAATCAAAAGAGAATTAAACTAAAGTCCCATTGCACGAAGTTTGAAATTTGACTTCCAAATGTTGGTATCCTGTTGCTTTTCTCAGAACAGACAGAAAAACACACTCACACATACAATGATGGTAGTAATAGTGTATTATTGAAATGTATTATATGTGAAAACAGCAGGAAGAAAACTGCCCCATCAGCCAGATCATGGAGAATACATTTGCTCCATTTTCTTGCTCTGAGGTTTTGGCCAATAATACAGAGATGTTAAGAATATCTTAATGTATAACTGAGGAGCTGTCTATGAGTGGGACTGAGTAGTAGAGCACTTGCCTAGCATGCATGCAGCTCTGGATTCCATCCCCAGCACCAAAAAGGAAAAAGAAAGAGAGAGAGAGAGGAGAAATATAAATAAATTCAAGGAGGCTGAGATAAATTCATGAAGTATAGATCCATATAAAGTTGTTGAAGGTAAGAGACATGGACTCAAAGGACACCTCCAGTTTTAGAGTTGACATACAGAGTACAAGCATCATTTCTCATAGTTCATTATTGGTCTTGTCTTAAAACATTCCTATCTGGAACTACCCAAAGAGCTGTCCTGCTGGGACTGTTCTACAATCTTTCACAAGATTATTTCCCAACATCACAAGAATTGAGACTATTTAGCCTAAAGAAAATATGCAGCAGCAGAATATGGAGTCAAAATAGTCAAAATTTGAAGATGGTTTTATTAAAATCGTCTTCAAATATGTGAAAGATGATATTCTAAAGACGGATTGGACTTGTTCTGTTGGGTCCTAATGGGCAAAACAAAATTCAGCGTGAGTATTACAGGGATAGAAATTTTAGACTAATGTAAAAAAATGTTCTAATATGGCCATTAAAGATGAAATAGGCCGTCTCCATAGATAGTGAGCTGTTCATCATTGACAGGCATCAAGAATAGGCTAGTGACCACTTGTCACAAATGTTGAATAAGGGACTCCATAATCTGATGAATGACTGCAGGTGGCCAGTGTTTCCCAACACTAATTGCACATAAAATCACTTAGAGAGTTGTTTTATTTTATTGAGATGGGGGTCTCACTATGTTTTCCAGGCTGGGCAAGAACTCCTGGGCTCAAGTTATCTTCCCACATTAGCCTCCTGAGTGCTGGGACTATGACCCCTGGGCCACAACCCCTGGGGGGAGCTATTTTGAAATACAGATTAATGGGTCTCCTGTTTGGGCTTTAAGATGATGATGCCATGGGTTCCAATAATATTTTTTTTAAATCAAAACCCCAAGTGATCCCAACACAGAAGACCAAGAACCACTGTTCGAGGAACATTCAACTCCATAATATATAAGGGAATTTCAGCTTTGATGATTTGGGTTTGCTTCCCCCCCCCCCATGCAAAGTATGCAGGAAAGAGGCTAGATGCTGGGCTTGTGGGGCAGAAAAGAAAAGGCTGAGTAGAAGCAGGTGGGGTCTATCTGGCAGGAAGTATCTTGAGAGTGATCATAGCTTATTGAGTTGGAGCTCCTCCTCCACCATTCTTGGCAGGGATAGAGAGAAAGGAAAAATCTTTTCTCTTATCAACAAGGACCAATGGGGGATGATTGTTTGGGGGGCTATGTTCTAAGATTGGGTTGTCATTATCACATTAATGGTTTTTGAAAGCTGTAGGGAGCCCCTAATGCTAGTCTCTAGAGAAGCTCAAGTAATGGTATCTGTCTGGAATATGTAGACAACAAAGTTCCTGAAAACTATAAGTGGGAGAAAAAATGAAATAGCAGGTGAATAATGCCCAGAAACCTCAAAATGTTTGTAATTTTAACCTACCTTTTTCTCCTATGATCCAGATAACACCTTCTCTTTTCTATTGCTCATTTACTGGATGGGTCTTGGTCAACCAGGACTGTTGTATTTATGAACCCTGAAGGGAGCCTCATGATTCTAACTTTCCATCCTAGATGAGTGTGGGTGGTCAGGTCCAAGCATAGGTTATTTACCGGTGAAGATTTTCAATTTGGATGACCTATGTAATGGCTGTACATAAGAGGAATTTCTTAGGCAAAAATGGGACACAAGTTGAATATAGACCAGGAGCAAGGAAAGTCCTACCCTTGAGAAAGAAATTCTGTCCCACTTCCCCTTAGCTGGTCCTTCCCCTTCTCTTTGTTCCTGTATCTGCTGGGTCATGGGTGGCCAGGACTGTTATGTTAGCATTTTTTCAGAGGTTTCAGGGAACCTCTTACTTCAACTATCCCTACCTAGAAGAACTTAGGTGAATATCCCTAGATGCTAATCATCGTGTGAAAACAAAAGCCATTGAGCCTAGAATGAAGTCAGGGCAAATGAAATTTCATAAAAAGAAGAAAGAAAATGAGACAAAGGAGAAGATAGATCAGTAGCTTAGAAACTCCAGCCAACATGAAGAAGCTTGCCTACCACCACTTCCCCCAGCTCTTTCTGCATCTAGCCTGCAGAGTCTCAAGTGGTCAGGGCTTTTGAGATGGTGTTTTTACAAAGGATAAAGGGAGTCCCATGTTTCAAAGTTCCACACTCTAGAGGACAATAGGTGGACATAAAGAGCTGGACTTTACCTGGGGAAGCTCATGTATTAAAATATGAGTCGGAATATACTTTGTATACAAACAGTTGTATCTAAAAAGATGCTAAATACATGCACTATGTGTTGTACATATTAAAAATTATAAAAATAAAATTAAAAAAAAGAAATAAAAAGAAAAAAATCACAATGTAATCAAGGAATTAGAAAACTAAAAATAATAAAAAAATTACAAGATAAAAAAACTATGAGTCAGAGGGCTGGGGCTGTAGGTCAGTGGCAGAGTGCTTGCCTAGCATGTGTGAGGCACTGGGTTTGATCCTTAGCACCTCATAAAAATAAACAAATAGAATAAAGGCATGCTGTCCATCCACAACTACAAAATAAAACTAAGAAAAAATATGAGTTGGAGTTTCAGGCAAAAGAAATGTCTTGAAAAATGAAAAGGGACAGAATGAGCAATTACACCAAGAGCTTTAAACTTTATCCATTAACCAAAATTCTCTCCCACCGTCATGTTATCCCCCTTCCCTCTTTGTCTTTTTACATTCCTTTTATGATGGGGCAGCTCTACTGTGTTACTGTTTCAGAGAGCCTCATGACTCAAAGTTCCCAACTCTGGGCTATATCTGGGTAGACATGAAGCTGGTCACTAGAAGAGATCAAAATTCAGAGGATGTAAATGCTATCAGAAAGAGGAACAGAAAGGGGAAATACTGGGGAATGATATTGACTGAATTACTTTGTTATGTTCATGCACAAATATGGAATAATTCCACTATTATGTATAATTATAATGCACCAATA